>OX388325.1:3275333-4006175 GCA_947579605.1 Athripsodes cinereus | reverse complement strand
CCAGGCAAGAGCCAAGTCTCTGCCAGACTGTACGCAGTGAAATGGAGTAAAACATTCATCTCATATATATATATATATATATATATATGATGTATTATATACGATAGGTATGATTTTAATCGCAATATATGCATCACTTGCAGGGTAGAGAAGAGAGTATTAGGTGTTCCGATGCTTACGAATCGGCTTTGGCTGGCTTAAGCGCTTTCTTCTCTACCCTGCAAGTGATGCATATATTGCGATTAAAATCATACCTATCGTATATAATACATCATATTAACACTTTCGTAGGTGAAAAATTCCAGTTTATACGAAAAAAAAAAAAAAAATAACTTCGCATATATATATATATATATGTATATATATATATATATATATATATATATATATATATATATATATATTTCTGTCTTTTACACTTGTATTAGTGTTTATATTATTTTTATCTGATTGTTTATACCAGTACTTACCTATTAGAAATTAATTGGTAGTACATATGTTATTTCTTTTTTTTCTTTTTGTATACCTATTGTTTTTCTCTTTATGCATTATTTCTCTTGACTGTTCCTTTTTATTTGTATTATTTGTAAAGGCTGATACAGCCGTTTATTATGTAAATAAATAAATTAATTAAAAATCTATCAAGCAGGCAGCTAGAGGTGATGTGCTTGATATCCACACTATTGATGTCACTCTATATACTGTCAAGCCCGTTCTTAAACAAATAAGTGTTCCTTGCAATGACCAGTGCAGCAGGCAACCTATTCCACTCATCCACAACTCGATTTATGAGGAAATATCTCGAGGGATCTGAATGAATTTATCCTTTACCAGTTTCAGGCTGTGTCCTCGCAAGTGCTCATTCTGGCTTCTGTGGAACATGTTCTTCAGCTCTGGACTGTCATAATGATGGTTGAATTTTTTGTGTCATCGAAAAAACAAACATAACAAGGACTAATATTAGATGTTGCTCTGCAACAAGTCCGCCGTGTGACAGAACACTGTTTTAATTTATTATGTGTAGTTTGTATAAATATGTAGTATGTTCTCTCAATAAAGATTTATTATTATTTTTATTTCGACCAGTCTTAGAGACATTTATTTATATATATTGAACGGGGAGCAATTATGTACTGCAACATAAAAGATCTAATGTACTCCCCTACTTAGCTTTTAGCTTAGCTGGTTTTGCCAGTTAAAAGGAGCCAACTAGTGCCAGATGTTTTACGAAGCGTAGAACCATGAGTGTATCCAAGGTATGGAGAGATTCCACTTCTACTCAGTGCCTGTCTAGGGTTTAGATTACAGTCGACCCCTGGTAATCCGAACCCCCTGTAATCCGACATGCTAATTTACATGATTTTATATGTATAACATATAAAATCTTATCATTGGATCTATAATTTGTCGGATTACAAGGTACTCGTTTATGAAAAATTCTGAACTAAAGAGGGTCTTAGGCAGTACTCAACAATCCCACAAATTCCATAGTCCGACACTGCCCTGCAAAACGTTTGTCGGATTACCGAGATTCGTCTGATGTCTGGGACTTGAGGGTGCGCTTTGACGGGCAACACCAGGAAAGCTGAGTAGGGGGAGTACAATAGATCTTATAGGTCGCGGTGCATATTCTACCCCAACCAATAAAATAAAATACAGAGATTTGACTATATTACAAATCCCACGGCGCTGCAATCAGCTAAGAGGTGCTCAGGAGTCTCGTCTTCCTCCTCACATAATCTGAAGTTGTCAACTTTTACAAATGCCAGTTTGTTTATGTGCTCCTTGAGTCTAGTACAGTGATCCATTAGGAAGCTCAGTTGTGCTTTGAAGCAAAGGGCCTTACACTCTACATAAATTTTATAGATAAAAGAAATATACAAGCAACAGGTGTCATGGCCCCGAACAAGAGGTCAATATTATAAAATAACATGTCTATCAACATTACAACTTGTGAGTGATAAATATATATTAAGTTTATCTCGTAACCATTTAAGGTCTTAAAACTTTGATGTAATAATTACAATAATAATAATAAAGACAATTTATATTTGGCGCCGTTTAATGATCAGTGACCATCTCAAGGGCGCCGTGGCTTTTCTTGAAAAGCAGTATTTTCAGCTTACTCCTGAACGTTGCAGTGGGTTGGTTCTGTCTTAAATCCGCTGATAATCAATTCCAGGCAGTTGGCCCCGCAACGCTAAACTCTTTCTAGGGGGAGGACAATAGATCTTATAGGTCACGGTGCATATTTTACCCCAACAAATGAAATAAAAAATAAAATAAACTCCTCTCTGCGAATTTGGAAGTGTTTGCCCTGTTGGGTTCTACAAGTTTGTTGACAGCGGTGGAAGCTGATCGCAGTGGTCGCCTCGGAGTTTCGTCGAGGGTACAGAGTTCAGCGAGGCATAGAGGTGCTGTGCCGTTCAAGGCTTTGTGGACCGTGCGGTACAGTTTGAAATCCACTCTCTCTGGGACTCTCAGCCAGTGTAGCTCCTTAAACAGTGGTGTAGTTTGTACAAATAAAACATGATTTAAATATTATAACGTATATTTATATTTCTTAACAAATTGTAAAAACAGTACATAGGTTAATATAGCATATTATATTTTTATTGTATAAAGCACAAAGATTTTTTTATATTTCCATGTATTAAAAAATATACAAATAAAAATATATCAGTCACTCACACATATTAAATGTTATTTCATATGGCGTTGTGAGTTTGATTTCAAAATAAAACAAACTTATTTATATATTAATTAAAATTAACAATCAACCAAAACTTGAGGCAAAAAAGCTTTAGCGAAAACGGTAAAATATTCAATTTTCATAGAAAAACTCTCAAAACTTGTTGACCCTTGCAAACATTTTGATTTGATTAAATAAAAAAACAAATATTTATTACCAATATTAGTTTTTTTACTTTTTAGCCGACTGAGGAGATTTATTTAGGTACTCATTGTTATATCAAAATACAAATAATTTGTAAAATATATATATTTTTTATTCATCCTATCAAGGATATAAATACTATAAATTTTAGCAAACTTTTTTTAGTATACAAAAAATCGAGTACATGTGGTGATTTTTGGTTTCATAATATGAGAAATTTTATCAAAAAAATAATTTTTTAAATCGGTCAATATCCATGAAAAAAACAAAAAAAAATTGATTTTATTTGTTCTATAATTGTAATAACTATCCAAGTATTCATAATATTAGAAAAAAATATATGAAAATTTATAGAATTCTCGCGCATTTATGTACCAAAAACACCCCCGGATTTGATTTTTAGAGAATATGCTTTTTTTTATAAACGAATACTATGAAGCTAAAATCAAGTTTTTTTCAAATCAAAATGTTCGTAAGGTCAACAAGTTTTGAGTTTGTATACCAAACTTGTTGAAAATCATTTTTTTTTATCGTTTTTGCTAAAGGGGCACTTTAACATAATTAAAATCACCCTATTTCTTATCTAATAAGTAGTAGAATCAATTTTTTTGTTTTGATAATAGATGGAATGAATCTAGGTTTTTGACAAACTTAAATAAATGAGAGTAAACAGATAAACTTTTGTCGGGAAGACAGAATAAGCTGATATCGGAACTCGGATATCAGAATCTCACAATTAAGGTTCGAGACTTTACCACGAGGATACTGACTTTTAAATACCTGTCTTGCAAATTAATCGCTCATTTGAGAAACAACATAAGTCAGTCAATACAAACTTTTGAATGAAATTTTAATATCTTACTCAAATCAAAATGTTACTTACAGTGTATTATTTTATTATAAACCTTTATTTTATATGTCAAAATATTTTATTTGTATATTAATTTGTTACTTTAAAACCTTTGACTTATGTTGTTTCTCAAATGAACACCATTTCAGGGAATAAAAATCAACATTTTCATCCCAGATTATTTATTAAACAACCAAAAATCACTAATTTTCATCTTTTTCACCCACGTTAGTGGTTGTCGTTAAGTTTCAGCTGTGAATCGACACGAAAATATTAGTAAAATAAAGTCACTGACTTGTGTTGTTTTTCTATTGACTGGCCAAGTTAATCAGCTCAATTTGTATCAAATATGTAAAAATTACGTGGTCTCTAAATGAAATAACGTGCGTTTCAAGAAAAAGGACCCAAACCAAAAAAATCATATCCGCTAAAAACTTGACTTATGTTGTTTCTCAAATGACCGATTCAAATACAAAAAAGTCACATTGGAACCACTAAATATCTTATTTAAATTCATTACCAAAACCATATAAAGAATATTTGATTTAAAAGCATTTTGATCATATCACACATTTAATGGCTTAATAAAAAAATATTAAATTTTTATTAGTTTAAACAGTTCTTTTTTCTATATTCGAATCCTCACGCTATGTCCCTTGCAAAACGCCACACTAACCTGTCATCACAAACTTATTTCAAACTGATAAAATTGGTACACGCTCTTCGATATCACTTACTCAATGCACACATCTTGCAAATTTTTTTCACAAAATCAAGTCACATGATTCTCGAATATTCACACTTTCTCACACCCATTATTTCAGACATATAATTCGATGGCTTAGAACACAGATGTTATAAGTGCAGTTTTTACCGAAAATGAGTTATAATACGCACGCGAATCTATATCATCTGAAGTATGTTCCGTAAGAATATTATTGTGAAACTCTGTGTCATTGACGAGATATTTATCAAAAACTATATGTGGTAAGTAACAAATGGTATGGCATCTCAAACTTTCTACTTTGATTATATCAAAACTATGAAAACTGCACTCACAACATCTGTGCGCTATACCATCGATATACACTTACTACTTCTTTCATTGTTTGTTTGTTTCATACATTCAAACCATTTCAACAACTTACAGCTATTTCACAAATTCTTAACAATATCGAAACGAATCAGACGTTTCAAAAAGTTATCTTCGCATTTAAACAACGAACCCATACTCGCCATGTCTAACTTATCTTTAATCTGAAAATGCATGTTGCCCGTCTGACAACCGTTAGAAATGCGATCGTACACGACTCTAGACTGTTTTTGAATAGCTGCGCTATCGTTTTCACCAGCGAAAACGTACAAACGAATACCCATGGGACATAGATGCGTATAATCATCATTGACGGGCGAATTGAAATCTTCATTTTCCTTCGACAACAACTTGAACATCTCCAAATCGTTTGAAATGACTAGGTTTGTATCTAATTTTAAACTATCCTTTTTCTTCTTATAACTTTCAATGTTTTTCGTTGTGTTTTCCGCGACGATATTCTGATAAACAGGCGAGTTTATCAATGTTTCTTTCTGCGTCGCGTGTATTCCGTGATCTTGTTTGTGACACTTCTTCATATCATTTGTGAAAAACTCTCCGAAAATGGGAGTTTTATTGTTAAAATCGCAGACAAACGAAAGATTCTTTCTATCTTCAAAAGATTGTTTATCGATGATCAGGCTGTCAATCAATGATGGTTTTCGGTTTTTCGGAATGGATCCGGACGTCGGAGACATGTTGTTGATATTTTCTGTCGGAGTCATTATGGTTTCGACTTCCTCATTCTTGACATTGTACAGTCCGGATATGAGATAGGCAGCTTGGAATAGATTGGACGAAGGGTTCTCCTTGAAAAACTGACGATCTGACAACAGTTTCGCCACGATGAATGCGCCGAATCCAAATCCAATCAGATATACACCTCTGTAAATATAAATAAAAGAAATGTAACACAATACATTCTATACTAACATGTCATATTCTACAAGAGCCAGGCTACCTGTGCCAATAGAAATTCAAGACGGGTGATTCTCTTAAACTTTTGATTTTGGAATAAGGTTTAATTTGAAATTGTTTTTACAATTGTTTTATTATTTGCCAGGGACTCCCATTAATTGTTTTAGTAAGTTTCAAAATATGTTTACAGCACGTTGAAAAAATTTATAATTGAACTTTCATGGTAGTTTTATTTCGTGTTGCTTTTTTATTTATAGTAGGTATTTATACATAAAACTCACTTTACTTTTGTTGCGCTGGCAACATTGAACACATCCTGGAATAGATTGGAAGTACGGTCTAGAAGTGCGTTTATTCCGTCATTGGTATTACTAACCATCAATTGTACAGTCTGGACACCCGCACCGTAGACACTCTCTCCGCACTCCCCCACGCACAGGGCCACTGGAGCATCTGGCAAAAAAGGTAACAACATTAGCAGAGACTCTCCGTTTGAAATTAGCTAATGAGAATGCTTGATTGATCTTAAATCAATATGGCTGTTGTTGTGTCTCGATCGCCTATGTCCCTTCACGATCGCTTAATGTTGAGTTGTGTGTAAATGATGAGTAATGCAGAACAAACACTGTTTTTTCTTAATTATATTGGATTTAATGTAAAACTTGTAACAAAATAGAACAGTATAGATATTAATGTTATTTGACTGTGTATTGGAGAAGAAGAGGTGAATCAAGTGTGTGCGTGTATTATATACACGTAACCAAAGACAAGCTACGATTTAAATTATTTGCCATAGAATCCACTTATGTTTATAGCCAGTAACAGAGGGCTTCAAAATTCACCACACAGATGGCGGTACGCAACATCCTCCTCCCCTGTAAGCGATTGATGATATTAACATCAATTGGACTTACATTTTTACAATAAAGATAACAACAAATTAAAACCAAATGAATTTACTTTCCCATTACAACCCATGATTAAATCCTTCCTCTACCAATGCTAAGATATTTGAAAATACATACAACAAAAATACAATATACATAATAAATCTTCTTTCTTGAGGTTAAATGTCCATGTTTTTAATTAAATATTTTGTTTGGGTTTATAAGCTTCATGTTAAACTATTATAAATGATTAATATCTTGATGTAAGTCTTGTTTGGAGTTTAAAATCTTGATGTACTGTATTATTGTTTTGTTTAATGGATATTATTATGTATTCAAGTTCACTTCACAAAAGAAAAAATTAAAACAATATAGCACATAGGTATTTCACTGTTCCGAAGGCTCTGGTAGCAATGCCACACGATGGATGGCTCTTTTTGTCAGTCCAGATTGGGTCCTCAAGGTGACAACTCGGGTGACGTTATCTGGACCTGGATGTGTCTGGACAACTCTGCCAAGTCTCCACAGCATGGGAACAGTCTCGTCCTTTATTAGCACCAAATCCCCCTCCTTCAATTGTCTCTCATTTCCGTGTGTCCATTTTGTCCGTTGTTGGAGTCCTTGGAAATACTCCCTGCTCCATCTAGTCCAAAAACCCTTGAACATAGCAATAATTTTTTGGTAGTGGTTTAAACGATTATCTGGTAAGTGTGATACATCTGGTTCAGGTAACCTCGCCAACGAGTCTCCAATCAAAAAATGGGAAGGAGTGAGTGGGTTGAGATCAGTTGGATCAGAGGATAAACTGGTTATTGGTCTGGAATTAATGGAGGCTTCGATTTGACAAATCAAAGTAAGCATAGAATCATAATTCAATACCTGAGAATTCAAAGCCTTTTTTAAGGGAGTTTTTACCAGTTTTATACCCGCTTCCCAAAGAGAACCAAAATGGGGTGATCGAGCTGGAATGATTTTCCAGTCGATCCATCGTTGAGAACAAAAATTAACAATCTCCTCCTCAGAGGCTCTTAACTGTGTGTAAATTCTGGCAAGATCGTTGCTTGCACCAATGAAATTTGTGCCATTATCTGAATAAATCTTGATTGGCATTCCCCGCCGAGCAACAAATCTTTTTAATGCATTCAAAAAAGCCTCTGTCGTCATGGAAGTGACAACTTCCAGATGCACTGCCTTAGAGGCAAAACAAACAAATAAACAAATATAACATTTTACAACCTTAGCGTTCCTGGTAAAACCTGATTTTATATTGAAGAAACCTGAATAGTCTACTCCAAAAATTGAAAATGGCCTTGTCGCAGTGACCCTGTCTGCAGGCAGATCCCCCATCCTTTGGTAATTCACTGGCGTCTTATACCTAAAGCACAGGATACAATGCTTGAGAACCCTTCTTATCGTATTCTTTGCTGACAATGGCCAGTACTTGAGTCGTAGCTGCGCCAACAGTCCCTGCAAACCCAAATGTAAATTAGTATAATGATAATACTTTATAATTAATGTTGTAAAAGCGTGTCCCGCAGGCAACAAAATAGGATGTTTTTGTTGGGTAGGTACCTCACTGTTTTTCAGTCTTCCTCCAACACAAAGTATACCATTTATCAATACTGGATTTAATGATTTTACATTACTACGAGCAGACACCTGACCATCCTTTTTCAAATCCCTTATTTCTCTGTGAAAGAAAATACCTTGGACGATGTTGCACAATACATCATGTGCATGTTGAAGTTCAGATACCTGTAAAGGTCCAGTTCTACGCCCTGTTTTTGATGTTACATTATTCTTAAATCTTATTAAATATGCAGTAACTCTAAGCAATCTATTAAATGAAGAATATCTTGTGAAAATATCCCATGATTCAATATTTACCAGTGTGGTAGTATTTACCACTATATCTTGTTGTATATCAACCGTAGAAGAACATTCTGTAAGTTTCTCATCCTCTTGTATGAAAGATGGACCATTCCACCACAAAGTCGAAGATGAAAGTTGTTGTACAGATGTACCCCTGGAAATCAAGTCTGCTGGGTTGTGTTGTGACGATACATGTATCCATTGACAATCTTCTGTGCTACGCTGAATTTCTGCTACCCTGTTTGCTACAAAGGTATCCATTTTTGTTGCTGAGGCTCGTAGCCATGACAACACAATAGTTGAATCTGTGAAAAGCTTAGTGGATACACCTTGATAACCCATGTTCTCCTTTATGGACTTGACAAGTCCAGCTAATAGTAGCGCTCCTGATAATTCTAGCCTAGGCAAAGTAAGTTGTTTGAGAGGTGCCACTCTAGATTTTGCACAAAGTAAATTGATCTGTGTCCTACCTTGTTCATCCATGGACTTCAAATATACAGTACAACCATACGCTTCCTTTGACGCATCGGAAAACCCAAATATTTGTATGTCTGCACTCCCTGTTGACGTCACAATTACCCTCCTTGGAATCTTGATGATGTTGATGTCTTGTAGATCCTTTTTGTAAAGGTTCCATGCAATAATAATGTCTTCAGGTAGTTCATCGTCCCATCCTATCTGTAACTGCCAAATTTTTTGCATTAATAATTTTGCCCTAATTACAATGGGCCCGATGAGTCCTAACGGGTCGAACGTCTTAGAAATATCTGAAAGAATTGTCCTTTTAGTAGACGTTGATGTATTTGTTTCAATGTTAACCTTATAATGAAAAGTGTCTTCGTAACTGTTCCAATGCAACCCTAGAATTTTGCACTGAAAATCGTCCTCCAGATTCAAGGATTTACTGTCATTGTTCTGACCAGTGTCATGTAGGTCTTCCAGATTTGACCTCCATTTGGTAAGTTTCATACCTGCCTTGTCTAGAAGGTATGACAGTTCATTTTTTAAATTAATACAAGTCTGCTTATCATGATCTCCTGTTAAGAGATCATCCACATAAAAATCCCTTTCTATCACCTGAGAAGTGAGAGGAAAAATAGAAGAATAAATTGTACTTAGTTCCTTTAGACATCTCATCGCGAGATATGGTGACGCACTGAGTCCGTATGTGACGCTGTTGAGTCGGAAATGTCCTATTTCCTCACTGGGAGATGTCCTCCATAAGACCCTCTGGTAATCCCTGTCCCTTTCATGTACATTGACCTGCCTATAATACTGTTGTATATCTGCACTCAAGACATATCGATGTTTCCTGAAATTAATCAACAATGTAAATAACTCATTATGTATGGTAGGTGTTTTCATCAGATTATCATTTAGGGATTTTCCATTGGATGTTTTTGCAGAACCATCGAACACTACACGGATTTTTGTTCCCTTGAAAACGGAATGATGGGGAAGATAAACTGCATTTTCCTTGTCAGGTAGACAAGGAGACATATGCCCCAATTCCAAATACTCATTCATGAATGCTGCATATTGTGTGTGCAGCTCTGTATCCTTCTGAAACCGTCGCTCCATCGAAAGTAACCTCCTCTCGGCTATTTCAAGAGAGTTTCCCACGTTAGGTGGACATTCCTTGAAGGGTAGACTTACTGAAAATCTGCCAGACTCATCACGAGTCGTAGTACTAGTAAAGTGTTTCTCGCATAATGTCTCTTCCTGGGTTCGAACCAGAGAATTAGGCACACTTTCTACCTCCCAAAATTTCTCAATGTTTTTGTTTAATTGATTCAAAGAAATGTAACAAGATACCGGCCTTTGTCTGCTGATTCCTTCAGAGTTCCACGGAATAGCTCCTGCAATGACCCATCCTAACTTGGTCTGATGCATCATCGGCTGCTGACGTTGAGCTGACGCATGATTTCCCTGAAGTACCTCCCAAAATACCTGTGCTCCCAATAACAAGTCTATTGGAGAAGATTTATGGAAGTCAGGGTCCGCTAGCTGCATCTGGGAAGGCACGTGAAAACGTCGTCTGTCCACAGATCGCAGTGGCAAGTTTGATGTAATTACAGGCAGGACCAAACAGTTGATTTTCCTCCTGTAATCATACAATAAAGAATTAATCGTTATATCTACCTTTTCTTCAATGTGAGTTACCTGTTGCCGCAGTCCCGAGACTGGCAGATATGCTCCCTTTGTCCGTAAGTTGAGTTTTTCGCATAAACTCTTTGTAATGAAATTTGACTGTGCTGCCGAGTCCAAGAGTGCTCGTGCCCTAAAAATGCCGCCATCAGGGAGTTGGATCCCAACCATGGCCGTGGATAACAGTACTTCCTCGTCGTTTGAGAGCGAAGCATGGTTCACCACAGTAGGAACCTGTGAAGTAGGTCCCAGAGTTTCCGTATTTGCTGTCGAATTGTGCACGCTCGGTGTGTGCAATAAGGTGTGATGGTCCCTCCGACACACCTTACATCTTCCTCCTGAAGAACAATCCTTGGCAATATGATTCCTTAACATACAGTTACGGCACAGTCGCTGCCTTTTTACCAGCTCCCACCTTTGCTGAGTCCCCATCGACTTAAACTGCTCACATTGGTTTAATCGATGCTGTGAAGAACAAAGTGGGCAAACTGGGTTTGCTCGTACATTTGCAACCAAGCCAACTCCTGCTCGGTTGGAGGTGTTGGATGGTTTGAAGTTTTTGTTGTGAGACGTCGTCTCCAAAATACGTGCTCTCTCTCCAATACATTCGTACAGTTCCTTTAATGTGGGTAGCTCACCCTGCAAGTGATGCGATTCCCATATGTTACGTGATACTGAATCTAATTTGTTAGCAATTATGTGAATTAACAGGATGTCCCAGCTGCTTGTGGGTAGTCCCAAACTCTCCAAAGCTCGCGTATGGAGCTGTGAATCATCGATCAATCGCCTTAAAGATTGATATGATTCTGGCTTCACTGGAATGAGATTGAAAATGTGATTAACATGTTTGTCCACAATGAGGCGGGTGTTCTCAAATCTCCTTGTTAAGATGTCCCAAGCTAAAGAGTAATTAGTGTCTGAAACTTCCAAAGAAGAAACTAACCTTAAAGCTTCACCCTTTAATGAGCTCAGTAAGTAATGATACTTTTGTAAGTTAGATAAAGAATTATTGTTGCCTCCAAGAGATTTGAATGTATCTTTGTAGTGTAACCATGTTTCATAATTACCATGAAATGTAGGTATTTGAATTGGATTTAACTTAACTTCACATGTGACTTGTAGTTGATCTTTCAATAATGATTTTGCCTTACTTAAAGTGGTATAAAATAGTTGTTCAAAAGTATCCCTATACACCACTTCCTCACCATCAATTTCTTCCAAGTCACATTGCAACATTTCAAATTTTTCAAGCATGCTTTCCATTCTTGATGTCCTTAACTGTAATTCACAAATATCTAAATCTTTCTTACTCAAATAATCTTTAAAGCGCGTGAGCTGTCCCTTCAAAACGCCTCGCCTTGATATCAATCCTTTGCAAACCTCCATTTCAGAATCACGTGCTTTTTCCATTTTTGAAGTGGCTGTCCTTGTTTCTCTTTCTCCAGACAACATAATTCACTAGAATGTAACAAACATACAATAATAAAAAGAGAAACTCAATGCAAAAAATGCCAATCAATGAACATTGAAAACACGCGACTATTTTGCAACAATATTTCTCACGAGAATTTACACACAGTTTTTTTTTCAATAAAAATGCCGAAAAATGATGGAATCACGGGTTATCTGCAAAACAATAAAGATAATATTAGTTTTATTTATTAAACAAATGTTTTAAATCAACAATTAGATAAGAGTACAGTTATGAAATTGTAGGGTAGATATTATTGTAACAATTAACCTTAAAATGTATAATATTTATATAAAATGGCAATGAATCCCCAGATAGTTAAATATATTGATCTATTTGAATGGAAATGTAATATTATAGGATAGAATTGTAAATGAATAGGAAAATATAGGATACGATACGCAATGATGGATTCGATGTTTTTTCCGAAAGATGTCCTGTTCACGGTCGCCAATGTTGTTGTGTCTCGATCGCCTATGTCCCTTCACGATCGCTTAATGTTGAGTTGTGTGTAAATGATGAGTAATGCAGAACAAACACTGTTTTTTCTTAATTATATTGGATTTAATGTAAAACTTGTAACAAAATAGAACAGTATAGATATTAATGTTATTTGACTGTGTATTGGAGAAGAAGAGGTGAATCAAGTGTGTGCGTGTATTATATACACGTAACCAAAGACAAGCTACGATTTAAATTATTTGCCATAGAATCCACTTATGTTTATAGCCAGTAACAGAGGGCTTCAAAATTCACCACACAGATGGCGGTACGCAACAATGGCCATGATACATTTTGTGAGTAAAGAGGTGATTTGTATGGATCTGACAAAATATTGATTTTTGAGATTAAAAGTGGATAATTCTTTGGTAAATGTTAGTGACTCTCTTCCTGAATTGTCCAAAAAGCGTCTAAAACATCCGGATAATTGGATTTGCTTCAAGGAGCGCAATAAAAAGCGTTTCAAAAACAGCTCAGACAAGTGGCGAGTGTCAAAATCCACTTTGTGCATAATTCAAATCAAAATATTAAATTTTTCACATTATTATATATTATATAGTAGCTGAACCAGCAAACGTTGTTTTGCCATATACTAATATCGCTATTAAAAAATAGGGGTTGATGGTAGAAGGGTGAAAATTTAGGGCTGTATGTACTTTTTAATGCTTCACCATAAAAAAATTAAAAAAAATTGTCCAAAAATATAAAAAAAATGGAGTGGATCACCCTTAACTTTTAGGGGTATGAAAAATAGATGTTGGCCGATTCTCAGACCTACCCGATAAGCACCACAAATTTTCATCAAAATCGGTCCAGCCGTTTCGGAGGAGTATAACAACAAACACCGTGACATGATAATTTTATATATTAGATAAATTATTATGTATGTAATTCATATCATTTTATACGTTTCAAGATAGTCAATGCAAAGAATACCACTTTCTGATTTTATTTACATTCGAAATAGTAATGCGTAATTTACACGAAATCGACATTTCTACATAGAGTGATTTTTGCAACTTGACAACTCATATAATTGATAAAGCAATCAACACAGAGTTCAACAACTTAAAATACAATGTCTGTCTGGTTTAAATTTAAATTTAAATAATCAACAATTTTCTCACAATCATTAGAATTAACAACTACGCTACGGCGCAGTTAAAAGGTTATCTCTATACATTTACTAAAACCAGAATCATTCAGATTTGAGACAGGTTCACAACCTCGCGACGATATGCACACATGTTTGGTGTATTTTAAAAATATCCATTAACACAAAATAACAGCTACGTCTAGCTAAATAAGATTCACTCAAAGACGGAGAGTTAAGTGTTATTTTCTTTCAGTGCTGGAGTAAATGGTGCACTTCCACCCATTGTCAGCAATGGCAATGTGTCGAACATGGCCAAAATGCTGGTGCACAATACCATTCTGGTACCGTCATTAACGTATGCAAGCGAGACATGGACGTGGCTGAAGAAGGACGAAAGTGGAATAAATGCAGTGGAGATGCGATCGTTGAGAAGAATGGTTGGTAAAACGCTGCGTGATAGAGTGAAGAATGAGGATATTAGAAGAGTGAGTGGATGCAAGAAGAGTGTTGTGGACAGAATGCACGTGAATAAACTATGGTGGTTTGGACATGTTGAACGAATGAAAGAGGTAAGAATGACAAAGAGGATATACTTGGCTGAAAGGAGGGGTGTGAGGAAGCACAGGCGTCCGAAAACTACATGGCTTGAACATGTAGATCAAATTCTTAAGGACGGCCGTGTTTTGAGTTAGAGAAATCGACGTGCGTGTATGAGAAACTGTATGAATGCGGAGGAAGCGAAGGAAGTGTGTGAAGATAGATCTGTTTGGCGTTCCGTTCTCTCTGCCTACCCTACTTGGGATACGGAGTGGGGGTATAGTATAGTTCTTTCTATGTCTGACTAAGTCCCGGACCTTGCCAATATTAATATAATATTTTGACACAATACTTCCGATTCTATTTAATTAGCTAAAATAAGAATGTTCCTAGTCTACATTAGTATTCTATAAACTCTAAAATTGTTCCTAATTAGAATTATATACAACTTGTATCATATAGAATACCAATGTTAGTTCAAGTGAACTTGATTATAAAATTTTGTAACATTCTTATTTTAACGTATACCTAATTAAATAATTTTTATTTAAAACACTGTATTCTTTCCAAATTAAATTTATTCACCTCAAACGTTTTCGCCAAGGCATCATCAGGACTAATTAGTTAAAGTTCATAAAAAGTGAGTCTGTTTTCTATACAAGGGGGGGGGGAGAGCTTGAAGGTGTATTTTAGTTTTAATCAATATAGAATAGGGGGTATTATGAACTTTGAGTGACGCAAAGGTAACAACTGTAATAAATAAATTAATAAATATATAATATGGTGTTTGTATGTTTGACAAACTGCTAACAAACACGCAAGTCGTTCTCTCCACGCCAATAAAGGTTAAGGTTTCAGTATGAATGGCAATCCTCATTGAACTGAAAAGATTGGGAGGCCTATTTCTCACACGGGACTCCATAGGATAAATAAACTATTGCCACTTAGTAACATTTTATAAGAACAATTTGTTTTGGTGTAGAGATGAGATCGTTGAGAAGGATGTGTGGTAAAAGTCTGAGAGATCGTGTGCGTAACAGTGATATACGAAAAGAATGTGGAATGAAAGTTGGTGTAATTACAAGGATGAATGTAAATAAGTTACGATGGTTTGGGCATGTGGAAAGAATGAATGAGGACAGAATGACCAAGAAGATATATTTGGCTGAGAGGAATGGTGCTCGGAGACGTGGACGTCCAAGGATCAAATGGCAGGATCATTTAAATCAAATCCTACAGGACGGTCACGTGTTGAGCACATTGAACAGGAGAGCATGCATAAGGAATTGTATGACACTGACGGAAGCGAAAGATGTATGCAAGGATAGAAAGAAGTGGCGCTCGATCCTTTCTGCCTACCCTGCGAGGGAAGCAGTGTGACGGTATGTATGTATTTGTTTTGGTTTACATCAAAAAGGGGCATTTATATAAATTTATAAATGTTTTAACATTTCTAGAATATAATGACTTCATAACCATTTTATAAAGTGATTCTTAGTATCAAATATTAAAATTCAATACTTAAGGAATAATATCACATGCCAATATAAAATCCAGCTAGTTAAAAATGTTCCCACATACCTCTTTTTAAATATGACGAAATGGTAAAAACATACCTGCTGGAAGATTGTCTTGAAAGATGTGCAGATCATAGCCTTGTGCTGTATAAGTCTGAGTGAGCCAATTCAAGTTCAAATCTGGAACATATTAGGTATATAAATTTATAATCACTAGATTATAGAATAATAAAATAATGTTTAAAGCCGGGGTCAAAGGGGTGCTACCTGTCACCTTCCTGGGATCTCCAATATAATAGGAAAATATATATTTATTTTTTTCTTTTTCATTTATTTAAATTCAGCGATGAGGCTTGCCACCCATCCTGAATGTCTTGATTTTATATTGGCACGAAGAGGACAGTTTGCATGTTTCTTACATGCAGCTGATCTGCTGGCTACCCCACTTGTGGGATATGCCGTGATGGTATATTAGTAGTTTATTTAAAAAAACGGGCAACATACAAATAAAATTTTACATAATATAATATTGTCGGCTTAATTCTAATAAATCGTAAGTCAGTTATTTTATGTAACTTTGCAGGAAGAACAAAAAACTTGATCATTATTTGGATTGAATTGGTTTTAAGTCCACCGACCCTCAAAAGATCGATTAATTGGAAGACATCATGCCTTTAGGATAAACTCTACTATTGTACCGTCACAGCATATCCAACAAGTCGGATAGCAAACAGACCAACTTTATGTAATAAAAACATTGAAATCTCCGTGCCAGCAAATAATTGAAAAATTCAGGATTGAGAGTGGCAAAACTCAAGAGCTGAATTTAAGATATAAAATGTATTTATTTATTCAAACATTTGCCTTTTGCAGAACGTTCGGCAAAAACTTATGGCAAAAAGGGTGGGAGACCAATTCTTTGAAGGGTGCATTTGCCCACTGCATATTAACTACTGTATTTTTTTTTTTTTATATTATGGGGTATGGTATGCACCGCGACCTATAAGATCTATTGTACTCCCCCTACTTAGCTTTCCCGGTGTTACCAGTCAAAGCGAACCCTCAAGTCGCAGACATCTTATGAAGTCTAGGATCTTGAGGGGGTCCAAGGTGTGGAGAGACTCCACTTCTACCCAGTGCCTACAGTGACTACTGTAATTACTTGCAGTTCTTTGATATGATTGCTTGTATTCAATCTACAGCAGTGATTCCCAAACTATGGTACACGTACCACCAATAGTACGCGACAGTTATTAAGGTGGTACGCAAGGAGCCATGGCCATGGGACATACACAGTAAATAATAAGATAAAATGTTTTTAAATTCAGTTCAGTGGTACGCTACTGATATATAATTTCGTGTGTAGTACGCGAAATTAAAAGTTTGGGAACCACTGATCTACAGCAAAGAATAAATAAATATGCACTTTCTATGGAAGTTTGGCAGTAATGGCATATAATTTATACCTTGTTTGCGATGTCCATCCTGCGCATTCCCTCCTTCCAATGTCCCCGACATGTCTGGGCAGAAATCTAGATCACACGACATCTGAAACAAATAGATATATATGTATTCTATTGTATATCCACACCGTCACAGCTTATCCCTCAAGTGGGGTAGCCAGTCGGCCGACTGAAGCACAAAAAAAGCTTTGATTAAACATCTGAAAAGATTCAAAGGACTTTCGGGAACCGCCATTTTGAAAACAATGTCAAAATCAAAGCGCATCTGACAGATCGTTTCTATATCGGTGGACTGTGTGAACAGGTGTGACAATCAATGGGTGTCCGGCGAATTTTGTTTTTTCGCCTGGCGATATTCGCCAAATGTGAACACCCCATTATAAGCCCCGATGACAGCTTCACGTGTAGATATTGTTCTGAGATACCTAGCATTAACATTGATAAACTTTGATGCAAATCATTCAGAGGTTGTAATATTGATAGACATGTTATTTTATAATATTGACCTCTTGTTCGGGGCCATGGCACTAACTGTTAGATAATGCATTCCAAATAGGAAATCGTATTTTTATCATCCCTAAATGGGATAGCCCCGCTGAACATCAGGCGAGAGGTGGCTGCACATATGGCGAAAAGCAAAATTATTGATTACGAGAGAGACATCTTTCAACTTATCAGGTCATTATCAATCAAAAAAAGATTGACAATGACCTTACAACCAGAAAGACGTCTCTCTCTCCTGATAAATAACTTATAGTAGAAATAAATATTTGTTTCATATTACGTAATTATGGAATTCTACACTACGTGTGCACAGACATAATTAATAAACTGGAGAATGTCAAATGTCTTATATCGTCGTTGCAAATTCAAAAAGAGGTATGTGCGAACATTTTTATTTAAGCATACTCTTTTAAAACTGTTCATTAGGGCATTAAAATTATTGTTTTGATTTTTTATTGGCATGTGATATTATTCTTTGAGTATTGAATTTAATATTTGATACTAAGAATCACTTTAGGTCACTTGAGGATACAGTAAGCAACATATAGCTATACTATCTGACAGTCAAGCAGCTATTAAAGCATTGGGTTCAAACATCATCAACTCCAAGATGGTTTGGACATGCCTCCTCAAACTTAACGAGTTAGGCAAGAAGAATAGAGTCACCCTCTTTTGGGTACCCGGACACATCGGGGTAGAGGGCAATGAACGAGCTGATAAGCTGGCAAGAAAGGGTGCGGCAACGCAACTCTATGGACCAGAACCATTCTGTGGTTTGGGACATACGTTTTTCCAAGAGGAAATTAAAAAGAAAGGGAGACAAGAAAGAAACGAATTATGGAAAAATCTCCCTAGGCTTAGGCAAGCCAAGGAACTACTCGGAGGATATAACTTCGGAAGAGCCAAGGTATGCACTAACCTAAGTAAAACAAGTCTCAAAGCAATAACAGGCTTCCTAATGGGTCACTGTAGACTCAGGGAACACCTACGCAAACTGGGAGTTGAAGAAGACGGTACTTGTAGATTTTGTGAAGAAAAGGCCGAGACTCCTCGACATCTCCTAGCGGAATGCAATGCCGTGGTATTCGCAAGAATCAAAATCCTAGGTAGACACTGGGTAGAAGTGGAATCTCTCCACACCTTGGACCACCTCAAGATCCTAGACTTCATTAGATGTCTGGGACTTGAGGGTGTGCTTTGACGGGCAACACCGGGAAAGCTGAGTAGGGGGAGTACAATAGATCTTATAGGTTGCGGTGCATATTTCACCCCAATTAATAAAATAAAATAAAATAAGAATCACTTTATAAAATGGTTATGTAGTCATTATAAGCAGTTTATTCTAGAAATGTCAAAACATGCGGCTGGTCTGCTGGCTGCCCCACTTGTGGGATATGCCGTGATGGTATAGTAGTAGTAGTAGTAGTATGTCAAAACATTTATTAAGTCACATACCCCATTTTGAATATGATATGTAAAGTTTTATGAAACTTTTACGGGTGTACACAAAAAAACTCTCATAAAAAAGTGAGAGAATTATTCTTTGAAGTTAACTCCGCAGAACAAAATAAATAGTTAAATATATAATATTCACTCAAAGATTGAAGTCCAGTAACCGATAAACATGTCTTGCCTATTGCAAACTGATACCCTTTCTGTATATGTCTAAATTTTAAAATCCGGCTAAAAAATATATTTATTTATTCATTTACATGGTACACAACAGATGAAAGACACATAAATATAAACATGTCGTCCCTCTTCTGACTAACTCTCGAGTTATGATCACCAATGTGTATTTATATGTGCCCTGTATGTTCTCACTGAAGATCACACCTGTAACTGTTACCGTTATCCTGGAATAGCTTTCTGATTTGTTGTCGAAACAAGTGCAAGTGTAAAAATAAAACTTTCTAGTACATATTACCATATTATATTATATTATAATAGAATACAAGATAACCTATATAAGTAGTATTGAATAGCGGAATAGGTACGTATATAAGTTGTTATTATGTAAAAACATTATTG
Source organism: Athripsodes cinereus (assembly GCA_947579605.1). NCBI lineage: Eukaryota > Metazoa > Arthropoda > Insecta > Trichoptera > Leptoceridae > Athripsodes > Athripsodes cinereus. Next base: position 3,986,391 of record OX388325.1, on the reverse strand, counting down.
AGGTAATGTGACAACAGCAACAAGTTTGACTTTGGCTTGCAATCATTACTGAATGGCGCTTTACACTACCGCAGACTACCACTCACCTAGTGATGTGAGAAGAGAAAATTTTCCAGAGAAATTTCTCGAGAACGAAAAATTTCTCCGAGAATTTCTCCTCTGATGGAAGAGAAATTTCTCTCCATAATTTTTCTTAGTGGTATTATGACCTTTCGCCCAGTATACTTCGCAGCCAACCTGATTGATCCAAAAATTTGTGGGGCTGATTAAGGCCCAAATCAGAGGTTATTAACACTTTTTTCCATGTACGTACCTGCAATTTTTTTTAACTTAAAATATGGGCATGTGGGGTGTCAACCATCAAGATTTTTCATCAGTTATTAGCACTTTTTTCTATGTAGGTACCTAACATTTTTTTGTTTCCATAATTAATTGTAGCTATATTGGTGATAAATTGTCTCAACATTTGTACATTGTTATTGATTGATTGAATAAAGTGTTTACTACTATTATACTGTTAAATAAAAAATAAAAAAAATTCTCCGAAAATTCTCTACTTCCAGAAATTTCTCGGTAAATTTCTCGAATAATTATTTCTTGAGAATTCCACAACACTACACTCACCTTATACACCTTATCTTCCCTCAACTACTAACATTCTTTTATATGCCTTTAGGCAAAATGATAATTTACTTAATGCATATCAGTAACAGTAACTGTTTTTCCGTCCGCAGGGGTTCCGTCGGCCCGGGCGTCCCTCTTTCACAATACACCGTTCCTATGACAACGATATCAGAGCGCAAGGAATGTCGTGGGAAGAGGTGACGCAATTGGCACAGAGACGCTCTGAATGGAGGAGGCTGGTTTCTGCCCTGTGCTCCCGAGAGGAGCGTTGAGGGCGATGATGATGATGATGATGATATCAGTAACAATTATATGATATAATTTGCTATAATTATTTTTCTTGTGATTGATTGGTATGATTATGATAATATGTATTGCGCCTTGTTGTTCGGAGATGTCTCAAAAAAATATATTAATTTACTCAGCTCCATTTGAATCCAGAGAGAGTCAACAATTCAAGGAAATTACGGCTAATGACCGGGCAGACTGATTGTACTCCTGTCGTTTAGAAAAAAATGACAATATAATAAATGTATAAAAAATTAGAAGGTTTTTGTCCCTGTAGCTCTGTAAGTGATCTCCCATGATTGTACTATTTTCATAGGACGTCATGGAAGAATCAACTTGAATAATGTTGGGGTTCTACATTTTGAATATAAATTTATTTTAATATTTTTGTTATTTAATGTTATATTTAAATTTAATTGTTAATCTTATATTGTGTTCAAAATGTAGATTCTAATGTTGTTTTGTTAAATAAATGAGATACGAATAATAATATTAACTCACACACAGTTGTATTGCTGTAGAGAACTGTACAGGTGGCCCGTTATTTTTACAATGAACTCTCAGTAAACAGGCGGAGATGCATTATAGTATAATACAATTATTAGTGTTAATAGTAGGCATCCCCTGAATAAGGCTCTGTATGCTTGCAATTTTTTAACAATATCAAAGAAAAATGTGTAGCACCTAAATTTTTCTTTCATATCCACGGCTAAACATCTGCATGCCGGAGCAAAACTACACTATTTGAAAGGATGCCATTTTTCAGTTCGGTCATTCAAAGTTTTTTCAACAAAATTACATTTGCTTCTCACATGTTAGTCAACACGATATTACTCTTAGAATTATTGTGAATGATTGCTATTCATCAAATCTCACACTTTTTTCAAAAATTTCACAATATTGCATTAAAATGGCGTTGTTTTTCTTTGTATAATTTGAAGTAATATTTTTTTATTTACGGATATTTCAAAATATAACTCGTTTTCTCGATGAATATGTCATAAAAGAGCATAAAAAGGACTACATTACTACGTTAATAAGTCACTTCGGCTGAAATTCGACATGGTGTAGTTTCGCTCTCACGTACAGATATTGACTAGCCATCATATTTATAAAAATATTCATTTCTATCCATGATAGAAATGAATATTTTTCAATTCAACAAAATAAGAGTTTATCGGTAGCCTGGAGGTAGGGTCTCGGCCTCATGGATGTGAGGTTCATGGTTCGATCCCAGGTGCCGGCAAACTCTCCTTTCACGACACAAGCTTACTGTGAAAGGTGTATAAGGTTGTATTTGGGATTGTAACAAAAACCAGAAATCTGTAAATGCTTACGTTCTATATTGTGCAATAAAGTTTACTATTTATATTATGTCCTATAGAGTTGCTCAGAATTTTCTCTCAATATTCCAAGTCACACGGGCACATGTACCAAATGTAACCTGTTTATGTGTCAGTTTCTTAAGTTACACCCGTTTCTGTGACAGATTGTTAATTTTTCTGTGTCATTTCGAATAAATTTCATCCATTTCTGTGTCAGTTCATTAAGTTACACCCGTTTCTGTGTCAGTTTCTTAAGTTACACCCGTTTCTGTGGCAGTTTCTTAAGTTACACCCGTTTCTGTGGCAGTTTATTAAACTACACCCATTACTGTGTCAATTTGTTAAGTTACAACCGTTTCTGTGTCAGTTTCTTAAGTTACACCCGTTTCTGTGGCAGTTTATTAAACTACACCCATTACTGTGTCAATTTGTTAAGTTACAACGGTTTCTGTGTCAGTTTTTTAAGTTACACCCGTTTCTGTGGCAGTTTGTTAAGTTTCGTCTATTTATAAAAATTTACGTATGGCAGTTTGTTAAGTTTTGTCTATTTGTAACAATTATCATTATTTTGATAAAAAAAAAAGTATATTTTCGTACATGCGTATTATATACCGCCTTATTCGGAAGGTGTCTTTAATTAAAACAAAAAGATACATACTATCACTTAACCATTCAATATAATTTTATGTACATGTAGTACAGTCATTCTCAATTTTACATGTTTCGTTTGATTTTCATTTATTTATTACAAATACAGCCAAAATAATAAATAACAGTACTAAAACAATACAATGCACTTGAAATAAAACCATGGACATTGAGTGGCTCGGAGCCAATGGTGCCTATCCAACAGTAGCAAAAATTTGAAGTTGGGCATATATTTCTTGATTTATCGCTGTTATTTACTTTTATATAATACTAGCTGACCTGGCAAACGTTGTTTTTCCATATACATTATGTCATATACTAATGTCGCTATTAAAAAATAGGGAAAGTTGTGGATAGGATGCGTGTAAATAAATTGAGATGGTTTGGTCATGTGGAACGAATGGAAGAGGAAAGAATGACAAAGACGATATACTTGGCTGACAGGAGGGGTGTGAGGAAGCGCGGGCGTCCGAGAACTACATGGCTTGAACATGTAGATCAAATTCTCAAGGACGGCCGTGTTTTGAGTAAAAGAAACCGACGTGCGTGCATGAGAAATTGTATGACTGTGGAGGAAGCGATGAAGTATGTAAGGACAGATCTAATTGGCGTTCCGTTCTCTCTGCCTACCCCACTTGGGATAAGGCGTGAGGGAATGGATAGATAGATAGACAGTTGATGGTAGAAGGGTGAAAATTTAGGGCTGTATGTATTTTTTATTGCCTCACCATAAAAAATAAAAGTTTTAGCCAAAAATTTTTTTTTTAAAGTTATATCTGGGTTTTTGTTATAAACCCAAATACAACCTTATACACCTTTCACAGTAAGCTACTAAAAGCTTGTGTCGTGAAAGGGGAGTTTGCCGGCACCTGGGATCGAACCACGGACCCCTTGTTCACGAGGCCGAGACTCTACCTCAAGGCTACCGATGAACTCTAAATAAAAAAATAAAATTCGAGATGGACCACCCTCAACTTTTAGGGGAATGAAAAATAGATGTTGGCCGATTCTCAGACCTACCCGATAAGCACATAAAATTTCATCAAAATCGGTCCAACCGTTTCGGAGGAGTATGATAACAAACACTGTGACACGAGAATTTTATATATTAGATTGAGAAGCGCTGATTTAATGAGCGAGTGAAGATGACCCGTACATAATATGTGATAACGACAACATTGATATGAGCATTTAAAGAGCATACACATTGTGTGCAAAAAGATAAATATAGATAAAATGCACTCCACACATTTAACATTGCACTAACAAGACAAAAATACAACATTGTTGCATTCTAAATATGAGTTTTGTAACATCATTAAAATTTAGACAAGCTCAAAAAGAAACCGTTCACTATTCACTGAGGCAAAAGGCAAACTAATTGAGTGCCATCTCGATCTCGCAAAACGGGCTTTGGAGATAGAGCGTTTAGTGTTGCGGGTCCCAGATGCTGGAATAAGCTGCCTCTGTGTCTGCGAGAGGTGGTGAATGGAGAAATGTATTATTTCCTCACGATATGTCATCGAAAAGAGCACAACAAGGACTATTATTTTGACCAGTACGAAGCCTTCCTGGTGTTGCCAGTCAAAGTGAATCATCAAGTCCCAGACATCTTATGAAGTTTAGGATTTTGAGAGGGTCCAAGGTGTGGGGAGATTCCTCTTCTAGCCAGTGCCTGTTTATTTGTTGGTTTGTTGTATGATTTTAGAATTAATACTTAAATATATATAATGCATTTCGCCGTACCTGCTCAGTGCTTTGATTCTTGCGAATCCCACGGCATTCCCTGCCTCTTCCCCACAAAATCTACGAGTATCATCTCCGTAAGGGTGAGAGTATAGTGTAGTGAATTTTATAGAACTCAACAAGAAGAATGATTCTATATTCTAAATTCAAATAAAATACTAAACAGTGGAGCCTCTCATAACGAGATTAATTCTTAAGATTTGAAAAAAAACGTAAATAAAAATATGAATTTACGACAACCAACTACGAAAAACAACAACCAACGCACTAACGGAACGAGTGCTAAACACAGATTGATGTCCTGGCGCGGAAGACTTGGCTCACAAGGTCACAAGTGAATGTTGTAAAAAAAGAACTTACCCTTTCTCTGTAACTCGTTATACGAAATGTCGCTCATTAATGGAGCAACTTTTTCACATTTCTTTTTTCACTTTATGCGAATGAATTACTCGTTATGAGAGGTGTTCGTTATTTGTATTTGTCCCCTTTCAATCTCAAACCAATAGTATATTAAATACAACTTAATTTACATTAAATGCGTAAGACGAATTAAAAAACTTCCGAGTAAATTTCCATTGATTAAAAAAAATATTGCAGCAATTATTTACGACCCATTTAACAATCCATTTGTGATAACAAGTTAATAATTATAATTCATGTAATCCAAGCTATTTTTAGATTAAGATTATAAAACATAATTCAATTATGAAATTATTTATTTACTTATTAACCCATTGACACACAATGTCGGCGAATCGCCGGCCAACTATATTGTGTTATCAAAGCACTAAGTCAGCGAAACGTCAGTTTGTTAGAAATGCTTGGTGGCTCTCCACATGTCAGAATGTTTCAAAAAATACCATAGGTACCCTTCCAAAACTTAGTTGCCTGGAGTTAAATTTTGAACAAGATTAAACAAATATCCAAATAACAAAAAAATATAGTTCTACGTTGTACCATTTTAATTTTAAGTGAAGTTTTGTGTTAAGGTTTTTTTGAAATAAAAGTTGTAATAATTAAATAGTGTTTTTAATTAACAAATTGTCATACTAGTGGTGCAATGGGTTAATACATTAAATTTACAAGTATTTGAATCGGTCATCTGAGAAACAACGTAAGTCAGATTTTTAGCGGATATGATTTTTTTTTGATTTGGGTCCTTTTTCTTGAAACGCACGTTATTTCATTTGGAAACCACGTAACTTTTACCTATTTGATACAAATTGAGCTGATTAACTTGGACGGTCAATAGAAAAACAACACAAGTCAGTGACTTATATTGTAACTACACTAATTTTTTTCGTGTCGATTCACAGCTGACAATTAACGCCGACCACTAACGTGGATGAAAATTATGAAAAGTAGTGATTTTTGATTGTTTTATAAATAATCTGGGATGAAAATGTTGATTTTTATTCCCTGAAATGGTGTTCATTTGAGAAACAACATTAGTCAAAGGTTTTGAATTAGCAAATTAATATACAAATAAAATATTTTGACAAAAAATAAAGTTTATCCTAAAAAAATACACTATAAGTTATATTTTGATTTGAGTTAGATATCAACATTTCATTCAAAATTTTATTACAAACAGTTTTTTTTGTGATTTCTGAAAAGTTTGTATTGACTGACTTATGTTGTTTCTCAAATGACCGATTCAATTATCATGTTAAATAAAAAATAAATAGTAATTTCTTGTTGGATACCAATAGGAGAAGAAAAATATTTATTTCACTTATTTTAGAGGCATTAACTATGTAACAGTTACGAGACATTTTCAAATAAAATATTTAAACTTGAATCACTATGTTTATTTGTTACATTAATTTAAATTACGCTATCGCGATTTCAGTGCACTTGCACCATTGACGAGCTTTTCAAGACTGACTTACAAAGATAGAACTATGATAGTAAAATAACAACAACAACAATAATAATAATGGACACTTATACATACATACAAAAGACAATGAATCATACAGCTGATGTTGGCATATTACTGAATAAAGATGTATGTATAAGTGTCCATTATTATTATTGTTGTTGTTGTTATTTTACTATCATAGTTCTATCTTTGTAAGTCAGTCTTGAAAAGCTCGTCAATGGTGCAAGTGCACTGAAATCGCGATAGCGTAATTTAAATTAATGTAACAAATAAACATAGTGATTCAAGTTTAAAAATATTTATGTTGACACTTGAATAAATAAGGAAAATTACAGAATCATCCTTTATTAAGAAAAAATATGTTAAAACTTACCATTAAACCTTAAAAATGTGCGTATATATATTTGAAATTTATGATAATTTTCTCAACAAAACACCACGCCTTGTCAGGTATTGCTATAAAAATAACCTGATAATAAAAATTACTTTTACACGGCAATTCTGATAAAGCAAAATCTTCATGATAAGAAGGGGAAACATATACAATATAACTATAATACAATTATAAAACTTGTTATCAAACGACATTATAAAATTTAAAAAACAACACATTAACCTTGGGATCAGAGATAAACAAAAACTACTGGGTGAAAATGAAAAGTAAACAATGTAATTGCACAATAACAAAGACAAATTGACCTAATTTGAACAATAAAGTTTGAAAATGTCAATATAAATACTCACATTGTATGCTTGACTTGTTGTTTGTCGTAATTTTATAATGAATCAATTAATATTTAATGTTTTATTTCACGAAAATTACAAATACGAAGCACGTACACCCCACACATTTCGTTTTTTCATCAACAAAGAGAAAAGTCGCCGCCGTTCCGCACGTCAAATAAAATTTTCTTCTTATTCTTTTAATCTTTTATAGCTATTCACGTCGCGCAAAAATCATAGATATTATTTTTAGCTATGGTTTCGTTTGGAATTTTGTGCGCGAAATAATATCTTGTGATTCAACCTTGCTCAAACTATCAACTTGGTTATAATAATAAAATAATATTCATATTATTAAAATATTTCTTAAGAGCTGATAATAATGTTGTCTATTTTCTTTAAACCTTTATCACGCTTTTTTCACAGGACATTACAACTCGAAATTCTAATATTCCAAGATATGTCACATTCAAATTTTGAAGCAGTATGGCAGTTTCAAAACAAATACAGTCGATTCCACTTAATTGGGACACCGCTTAATCGGGAAGCCGCTTAATCGAGACAGCCGCTTATTTGGGACAAATCTTAAAGAACAGAAACCAAACCAAGAAACCAAAAGTAAATTTATATGTTTAACTGAGACAACATTCCGCTTAATTGGGACAGTAAATTTAAGATAACAGCACATTATTATGTTACACATATTCTCAAGAAAAAATATGTACAAAGAATTCTCATTTTTGCATTGAATTAAATTGTATGTACTTACCCATTTATTATTTTAATAAGGATTTTTTTTTCTTAAAAGTTTATATTTTATTAGGTAGATTTCTCCCTCCTCGCAGTTGTTTCCTCAGTACGAACCAAAATCTTACAAAGAAACATCTTATAAGAATCCAGTTAAGAATATCAGGTAATATGTACCTTATTATTATTATGAATACACTGTTCATTGAAATGGTACTAGAGGGACCCTGCCCATTTTACTAATACCGAAAATAAATCTGTGTCAGGTTTATTGTTACATGTTCTTTGGAATGATGAACCAAGGCGTCCCGTAAAGAACAAAGAATATGTTTTGAAAATGACCAATTATATTTGGAAATGAAAAGAAGGGCTTAAATAAATAAAAAAAAATCATCATTATAACATTTTTTATTTTATTTTCTTGTTTTGTTTTATTTATTTATCTGCAATAGATGCATTATAATAATAATAAATTAAAATAATCAATAATAATATCTAGCTATCATTCGAGTAAAAAATACGAAAAAATAATAGAAATAAACTAGTACAATAATATTATTGATAACCAATCAGCCATATTGCATTTCTCAGTTGCTGATTAAACATTGTTGTAAAAAAGTGTACATTTCTAACAATACACAGAATACATTGATGGTCAATAGCAATGCACCTTTTTACAAAAATGTTAAGTTAGTAACTTAGATTTGATAATATCAATAAAGATTTGTAATACGCTTGTAAAGAGTGATGTAATCTGATCTGACATTTGTGCCCTCCAACTGTCAAATGTTCAACTCTCTTTCTCACATCAAAGAGGGTGCTGCTAAAAAACTGTTTAATAAATTCTGATTTTGTTCCACACTCACTTTTGTATGGGAAAGTGAGACAAAGTTTGACCGTTGAAGTATGTATAAAAATCACAGACGATGTCACACTTCACAAATGTATGTAGCAATAGAAGTGTTTCCATAGAAAAAAAAAACTTTCACTTATGGCATCCATAGAAAATAATACGATCAATAGAAAACCAATATGGCTGAATTCAATGTTCTATCTATAAGATAATAATTTCATATAAAACATTTGGAAGCAATCTCTATGTAATTAAAATACTCAATTTAAATAAATATAATAAGAAGTGCACATTTCTATGTTACTTGTGAAATGTATTGTAAAAATCTCAAAGCCAAAATCTATCAAGTCAAAACAATAAAAATCGTCACAAATATTTACATTTGATTTGAAGCCCGAGATAAAAAATATTATGAGATCATTAAAAACAGTATGTTTGTTGTTATAAAAAATGTTTTACATTCATAAAATATTAAAATTTTACTTTATAATTATTTACTTGTCATTTTAAGTAATGACCGTGTAAATGTTTCATCATTTTTCAACAGATGTCACTGCTGTACATAAAAAAAGGTATCGCGTGAAACTATTCCAGTGCACAAATTGACGCAAACACCATTAAGCGACTTAAAGATACATTTTGTTCAATATTGATGCATGTGCACAACTTTGTGAGCTTAAAAACATTAGTTTGTTCGCTTCGAATTACAAGTTGATATAGACAACCATAGACAATTATTGTAAGTTTTTTGTTTTTACAATTAATCATTGTTTGAGGCTTAATTTATGTAAATCATGAAACTATTATATGAGGTTTAGAAAAGAAAATGTCATCTAATTAGGTAGTGCCCTAAACGGGACATGAACCCCCAACCCATCCTTATCGCGAAGTTTGCTTTATCTAACTAAGCAACCAGGAGACGTACAGAAGGTTTCAAATTTTTTTCTTATAAAACTGTCACTGTGCTTTATAAGAGAGAATTTTCAAGCCTTCAATATGCCAGTAGTGTAATTGGACAAAGCACACCTCGTGACAAGGATGGTTTGCGGGTTGAAGTCCCGTCCAGGATACTACAAAATAAGGTGACATCGTCTTTTCTAAGCGTGCAATATGATAGTCGCATGTGTTGAATTTACATAAAAATTTACAAACCATAGACAAGTTAATAGTACCAAAGACAATAACAGCAAACAATGTGTAATTTTGAAAAAGTGTTTGGAACACAATCTTATACGTACAGAATCCATAAACAAATCTTTATTTGATTTCTTGACTAGGGAATACTTAACATGAAGTGCCATTTTGTACTTCCAATATTTTGTTTGATCACCAATTGACAGTTCAGAGGCTTGAGTCAATAACACATTTTCACGTTACGTTTTCGTTCCGTTAACGTTCTAGTATAGACGAAGTTGCAAGCAAGTGTCAATTTCGTTGCTAAGATACACAATAGTTACTAAAATTAACACTTTAGTGCAACATCGTCTACATTTGAACGCTAACGGAACGAAAACGTAACGTGAAAATGTGTTATTGACTCAGGCCTCAGTTTTAGCTTGCGTTTTTTTTACATCCCAACAACTTTTATTAAATACGCCCAAACTTTATCAATGAAAAACAAAATCAAGCAAAATCTTATAAAGTGATTTATACAAAACTATTTTTGTTAAAATTTATCTTAAGGGGCGTTCACATTTGTTCACTTTCAGTGATCACTCTGGATGATCCTCCAAAATGAAATGCTGTGAACATTTCATCAATGTAGTGATCACTAATAGCGATGACGGATGAAAGTGATTACTACCCGACATAATTTCAATGAAAGGTCCTTTCACTGAAACGACCATAAACAAGTTTTATCTATAAATTTGTATTGAATGTCAGAATCATGTACAAAATTATCATGCTGTCGAGAATTATATTGACCGGTTTTAATTTTTTAATTTTTTTTTTAATTTTTTTTTTTACATAAATACGTCAAACTACATACAACATGACCGTGAGTGTTGATATGGCAGTGAAAGCATAGGATGAACAAGTGTGAACAGACGTGTTCACTTTGGATGAACAGGTTTGACCCTGACACTCAGGATGATCATCCAAAGTGAAGCAATATGAATGCTACTTTAGCTACATAACCATACTCAACACCATAGATAATTCACATACTAAACAAAAATAAAGGGCTATAGCTGGACTTGCATATACAAGACTGTGTTCTTGAATCAAATACAATAAAATGTAATAAGTACCATAAGAATTTGAGCTCTACATTTTTTAAAACATAATAATTCATTTAAACAACAATATTAAATTTAATTTCTAATTCACAATTCCATAGTACCATTGTGATTTGACAAAACAATTCTTCGCCAGAAAAAAAAATCATTAATTCCTAACTGTTAATTCAATAATACAATAAATACTATTGTCAAAGACGCTGAACTAAATATCGACTCTTCAGTTCCGTAAACCGACAACTCGAAATTCTAACATTCCAAGATATGTCACATTCAAATTTTTCAGCAGTATGGCAGATTCAAAACAAATACAGTCGATTCCACTTAATTGGGACACCGCTTAATCGGGACAGCCGCTTATTTGAGACAAATCTTAAAGAACAGAAACCAAACCAAGAAACCAATAGTAAATTTATTTGATATTAATAAAACACTGTTTTACTTTTCACTATTAATTTATTATTACTCTCTACTATTATTACTATTACTCGGAGATGGCGGATCATTGCATTAGTCATAATCACAATTTTGATGTGAATAGTGTAAGGGTCCTACATTCAGAAAACCGGTATAGAAAATTAATTGCTTTGGAAACATTGGAAATACATAGAAATATTAAAAATATAGTAAATATTCAAATACCCCATTCATCACCATTGTTGAAACCAATTGTTCATCCACCATTGTCTTAACTCCTCCTACTTCCTTACCCCTTCTTTTCTGTTTTTAGGTACCTACATATAAAAAATGTTGTTGTTGCATGTGACTTTGAGAAAAAAATTTCTTGTAATTAGTTCTCTTGAAAATGTCAAGCTAACTTGACGAAAGCGCTTGAGTAATAATAAATTAATAGTGAAAAGTAAAACAGTGTTTTATTAATATCAAATATGTTTAAAATGTCTTTTCACAATGTGAACACACAAACTCTAGATCATTTGTAAATTTATTTGTTTAATTGGGACAACATTCCGCTTATTTGGTACAGGAAATTAAAGATCACAGCACATATTATGTAACACATATTCTCAAGAAAAAATATATACAAAGAATTTGATAACTTAAAAACTGGGACGCAACAATTTCAAAGCATCAGACTGCACTTGACTCATTTTTGCATTGAATTAAACTGATGTACCTACCCATTTATTATTTTAATTAGGATTTTTTTTTTCTAAAAGTTTATATTACATATTTGTAATTTATATGATAACTTATATTACCTTTATGTAATTTACAGTTTCCAAGAGTTTATAAAATAAAATTATTGAAAAAAATATGCACTGTTTAATTTTATGTGCATATTACTGGTAAGTGGCCTTCGTTGCCAAAACCAAATAATTGAATTTAAAAAAATGTGAAATTCGCTTAATTGGGACAGCCGCTTAATTGAGACAAAATGCCCAAGTCCCAATGTTTCCCAATAAAGTGGAATCGACTGCATGTGCTTCTAATAGAATTTATTCAAATTTAAGTTTTTTTGGAATTGAAAGAATAGCACTTTTTACACATAAGGCAAAAATCTAGATTTTGAAAAATTCCAGAAGGGCTATGGAACCATTATAGTGATATAAATGGAAATTTCCCCATATCATATGAACGAATCTAAACTTCAATTACTTTGAATTATTTTTATGTAAATATGCAGTATTTTAAATTAAGAATAAGAATACTGTGGAATTTTGTGTTTTTGTGAATGGTTGGTAAAACGCTGCGTGATAGAGTGAAGAATGAGGATATTAGAAGAATGAGCGGATGCAAGAAGACTGTTGTGGACAGAATGCGCGTGAATAAACTACGGTGGTTTGGGCATGTTGAACGAATGAACGAGGTAAGAATGACAAAGAGGATATACTTATCTGAAAGAAAGGGTGTGAGGAAACGCGGGCGTCCGAGAACCGCGTGGCTTGATCACATGGATCAAATTCTCAAGGATGGCCGCGTGTTGAGTAAGAGGAACCGACGTGCGTGTATGAGGAACTGTATGAATGTGGAGGAAGCGAAGGAAGTGTGTAAAGATAGATCTGTTTGGCGTTCCGTTCTCTCTGCCTACCCCACTTGGGACACGGCGTGAGGGTATAGGTATAGATAGACACAAAATTAATTATTTGCATTTTTTGTATGCATTTGACATATCACAAATACTGAAATTTTTATGTTCAACTGATTTGTAGGTTAGGCTAGAATAGTCTGGCGGTATTTTATGTGAAAGCACATTTATTGATAATCGTTTCACTTGTTGGGTGAAAAACTATATAATTACTTTAATATAATTCATAAATATAATTTTGATGTGTTCACCTTATCTAGAGTTTTACCGATAAATGTTTCATAAACTATTAAAATACAGTGAATACACTTTATAGAAAAACCCCAAACATTCACCTGCCTCTGTGTCTGCGAGAGGAGGTGAATGGAGAGAGTTTTAAAAGAGGACTGAAGACACACCTTTTTGCTGGGAGTTGCAGGTGATGGATACGATATACGGCGCCCTTGAGGTCATGTTATGAGTAAACGGCGCTTTACAAATTGTCCATATATATATATAATATAAATATTTTTTTATGGATTAATTTAATACCAAAGAACTGCTTTGTCAAAATCGAACACCAATAAAAGAAATTTTAGACTATTTACAAACAGTTGCTTATAATACTTTTGTTTTCGTTTCCATTTTTGGTCCACTCACTACGTATCTCTCCTTCTTTCCTATCCATATATTCAAAAAGATTATCACTGACTTCCAATACTTTTAAAAAAGTTTAAAAAATCACTTAAAAGTCACATTTCCGTGCACTGGTTTAATATTATAACTATTTATCAATTTGTTCCTAACTTCACTATAGTACAATTGCTGTCAAAAATGTCAAATATTGATCAATATAAACATTGAATTGGTATCATGTTAATTGCATACGGAGTTACCTTTAAGAGTAATATTTGTGTACAAATTCCACAACACATTGTTAGGACACAAGTAATACACTGTAAAATATTGTCAAGCCATAAAAAACTTAAATTTGTAAAATTTAATTAGACAAAACAAAAATATACATATATATTTTGCTAGAATTCCAACGAGTATTTGAAATAAATTATAATTTTAATTTTGTTCTCATTGCGATTACTACTAGCGCCAAATAACCTATATACGGTGGTATTTTTAAAACTACTTGTGATATTTCAAACTATAGATTTAATATGTCAAGAAAGAACCCTATGACCATAGACATATATAACGATAGACTAGCTACAAAGCAAAATAAGTAAACAGGTATGCGCCACAGTCGCACATTACGAGTAGTAATTGGTTATAGGCAGGCGTCGTTTTCCAAATATTCCATAGACATAATAGAAAATGGATAGAATAATATGCTAACTTCACATCGTTTCCTGTCTACTAAATGTTTCACATATCTATTTTCATATGTAACTTTGAAACTATAATTATATCTCTTTCTTACATACACATTTTAAAGTTGCATAGAAGACAGCAGGAATATGATGTCTCAGATGTGACAACTTTGTAAATAGTTTATAGTTACATAATATGCCTTTACCTATGACTCTTTAAATAATATAAAAATCTTTGCTCATTTCTAAGTATTTGTTTTGTTCAAACTTCCGTTTTATTGATTCAACTATCATTATAGAAACAATATCGCGTCCATCTCAGTTACTAACTATTACCCAACAATCAGTCAAAATTCTTATAAAACTTCACCCAAAACCCACAAAAGAATGGATCAACTATTATCAAAATTATTGCGCAATTTCGAGATCTAAATTGTGTACTAGAACTAGAACAATAAAAATGTAAAAAAAACACCTGAAATAGATTACGATTGCGTTGAAAACAAATCTCTTTTTTCTACTCAAAATCGCCTTGTTTATATTGATGGCACACTAGATATTTGAATATTTGCGGCAGGACTTCCAATTAATTTTTTTTAAATATATTAGTACATTAAATGCCAATTCTAAATGAATAATTTCAATCCTAAGAGCAAATGACGGACATCATTCACAATACAATAACTGACTGCAATACTGTACACTGTGAATTTATATGGGACCATTGTCAGGCAGAATCATAGTCGTCAGTATTGCACTTCTTTGTGTAATGCGCTGCTTTGTTTGACAACACTCCCATACAAATACAAATTCATAGTGCGAAGTATAGTTGTTGTACATAATCAAACGCTGTCTTACAGCTGCTGTCCGAAGTGTGGAAATGCACCATCATAAAAAAATGTGTATTTCGACTATCGATTTTGCCAACTAGACACATTGTCTGCATCTTTTGCTGACTGACCGCCCACTAATTTGTACGAAATTTAGCTAGATAGTCGGTTTTTGTTATGTGGTGTTCACATTTGGTGACACCAAAATATCGTCAGCCATTTGAACCGTGTGAACAAAATGACAGCTAGTCTGAAACGATAAAAACTAGTAAAACGATATCGTCTGAAGTTGACCACCTTTCAACATTTTTCGCGCATGCATAGATGTGCGCGGCGTCCATAACGCGGTGAAAACTTTATAACCTATAAATTTTATAATGTTTCCCGCTTCGTGACAGTTGTTATCTCTGTTATTGGTTTGTGGCGTTTGTTTCCTTAATTAAAAGGCGCCTTATAACCTCTACTGTAACGTTTTCAACTAATAATAAACACTTAGCGATCTCCATCTCGACGTCCGCCATTTTGAAAACGTCAAAATCAAAATGCATCTGACAAATCGTATCTATATCGGTGGACTGTGTGTGAACAGGTGTGACGATTAATGAGCGTCCGACGAATTTTGTTTTTTCGCAAGCGAAATTCGCCTGACGATATTCGCCAAATGTGAACACCACTTTACAAATATTATTTTACAATATTTTTTTTTTCTATAAACACAATTTAAATTATTTATTATTTAACTAATTATTCAATACTTTTCTATTGCTAATTTCATTACAAATGCTTTAAAAATTTATTTTTTCTATACTATCACTAAAACTAATAATTAAGCTTATTGACTATCTCACTACTATGATTAGTTTTATATACTGATATAAATATAAAAATCAAATAATATGTCATAGAATTCATCAAGATAATCAAACAAAATCATTACATGTGTCGCCGAGTTTCGAAATCAGCTATAATAACCTTAGTCTCTTTCAAAACACTCACAATTAGTACAAAAAATAAAACAAAATGATGATGAGAAAATAATCCCGCTATATATTTTCCTAGAATATTTCCCGCTATATATTTCCCATAAACCTAGGTAACATTCCCAATTCCTCTGTGTCATACTTATCACATGACTTGAAACTTGTTTGACTTCAGGAAAGTACGTTTGATACTAATTGTATAAAAAAATTATCTAATTTCTCCAAATCACAAAAATGTGTTATGGCGGATTTCAAAACTCGGCGACACATAATGCATATAGTAAAAAGGCTTTGCACTTCCTTGAAAAAACATACCACCTGAGATAGTGTGTGACACAGAGCTAATGTCCCCTTCTAACACATAGTACTTACTATAATTATATGATTTTCTTAAGTACTGGCGGAATGTTAGAAAAGGACACCAGTTTTGACACATACCCTCTCATGCGGTAGGCTTAATTTTTTCACAGGGATATAGACTTTCTAAAATAGAAGGAAAGCATATTATTTTTGCTTGAATTTTGTCAAAAAGTACTCAGTTTTGTCATGTATGTATAATGTTTTGTAATCAATATATCGTTTTTGCGTATTTAAAATGACCCATGTGCGAATATTTCCATTTGGGCACGCTCTTAAAAAACTATTCATTAGGGCATTCAAATTGTTGTTTGAACTTTTTATTGGCGTGTGATATTATTCTTTAAATATCAAATTTTAATATTTGATACTAAGAATCAGTTACAAAATCGTTTTAATTAACGTTTATTCAGTAAATGTCAAAACGATTATTTATTCACATGCGTCATTTCAAATATCCAACATTCGTTAGTCAAATGGAAAAGGGAAAACTGCCTAAATTGATTTGTAACTGATTAGAAAATAAATACAGCCCACATTTTATGTATAAAAAAATAAAATTTGAATAAAGGACATTATCTACCTACTGTTATCTATGTCAATTTATTGATTGATTGGACGTTTATTTTGTAAAACATCATGTTTATATATGGAAAAAAACACAATTTGTTTTATAACTCTTTAGGTTTTCATGGTCTGTAACATTGTGTTCGGTGGTTTTCGGGATCTGTTGAGAAAAAAACCCCCACAAGGAGATCCCGGAAACCAACAAACAATTTGGTTTTAATTTACTTAATATTTATAGAATAGTGACCAGGGGACCTAAAACGGCCACATTGAGCAATTCATCTACAGATGATTCATTTCCCGATTTGCCAGCTGATCCGTAGCAATTCCTCTAATTTTCGTAAAATGGTCAAAATTGTACACAATTCACCCGCAATTCATTTCATTAAATGATTCATATTTGGTGAAATGTTGCCGTTAAATCGTTTTACATTTCCTAATATGATCCTAGGAATTGTGACAGAGAGAAGAGATTTATGCATAATATTCCTTTTTCCATCTGACAATCAATTTCTATCAACAAAATTAATTAAAATATATTACAATTATTTATTTATATACTTAACAATTAAGGCAAATATGTGATACGGGGGATAATTTTATTATTTAATCATTATACACATCTATCTGTACGTCGGAGCGAGACTACACTGCGTCACGAGATGTCATTTGTCAGTCTGAGCGAGTTGCCGAAGTCTGACCAAAATATAATTTTTCAGTCTGACCGAGATGCTATTTTTTAGTCTGACTGAGATGTAATTTTTCAGTCTAACCGAGATGTAATTTTTTTAGTTTGACTGAGATGTCATTTGTCAGTCTGACTGAGATGTCATTTTTCAATCTGACCAAGATGTCATTTTTTAATCTGGCCGAGATGTCATTATTAAATCTGACTGAGATGTCTATTAAGTCTGACTGAGATGTAATTCTTCAGTCTGACCAAGCTGTCATTTGTCAGTCTGACTGAGATGTCATTTGTCAGTCTGACCGAGATGTCATTATTAAGTCTGAAGGAGATGTAATTTTTCAGTCTGACCATTCAAAATAATAACATATTATACTTCTCGCAATATATTGTTTGCCAGCACAAAATTGCTATTGAAGTTGAGGGTCATTATAACAAACTATATTTTTCACTTTTTTCGTTACACTAAAACAATATTACGTTTAAAAGACGTTACTTTGTTCCAACAAAAAATTATGGTATCTTTTTTTATCTATGAATGATATCACATCCCGCAGAGCACCCAGTAAAGAATTGGTCTCCCACTCTTTTCCGTGAGTTTTCGAGTTTCCTGTAAAAAGGAGGCGTTGGAAAAAAATGAGACATTTTACATCTTAAATTCAGCGATGACAACCTCACATAGGTCAAAATAGGTGAATACGCCATCAAAAGATCATAATGAGCTAAATAGTCAATATGTCCAATATTTGACATAATGTAGTTTCGCTCTGATATACAAATATTTACTATCTAAAAAGAATAAATAAATAAATTAAATTGTACATGCAATATGGGAGAGAGAGCCTGTATTGTAATTAAAGACGAAATTCTGTCTTACAAAATTGTGATGAAATTTCAAACTGTTAAAAAATTGAAAATAAATTTACGAATAAATATTTTGATCTTTTAATTAAATTCTAAAAATAAATAAAAAAATTATAGGGTCTATGCCAAGATTTTGACAACTTACGAGTCTAGAACAACGTCACAAGGTAAAAATATTAAATTAAATGAGAAAAAAATAATTGAAATGACAATATTGTTTGGTCAAAGATATTATTGTAAGTACATAAAAAGATAGTGCACTTTTTTAAAAAAAGAATACACCACCTGAGATGGTATATATTAGAGTGTTACTGTTCTTTTCTAACACACAGTTAGTACTATTATGATTGTTGTTACTAATAATATGTTAGAAAGAGAGGTCACCCTAATACATTCCCTCTCACAGGATAGCTTTATTTTTTCTAGACCTAATTGCAATGGCAGAAAGCATAATTTTGATTAAATTATTTTGGTCAAAAAGTGCACGGGCTTGTTATGCAAAATTTCTTTGCGTTTGACAGGTCAAACACAATGTTGCCACTAAAAAAAAAATCATCATGTACATTTTGTCTTGGATTTGAACTCAATAAAATTCAAAATATATTTATAAACATAAAAATTCATAGTCATACAATTAATTATTCAAGATTTTTGTTAGTCTAAAAAATCAGTCTAATAGAAATAAATCAAATATATAAATTATAATTTTGAAGAATCGATAATTATTTATTATAGATTTTAAAAGTATCGACAAAATTTCAAATAATACGTACAAATCGCAAATTTAAAAGCACAGAGACTCAACAAAAAAAGAAAACAGAAAATAGAGTATAGACACATAATGTTGCATTGCTGTAATTGTTGCTTTTTTGTAAAGTGCCACGTCAAAATCAAGTAAATGGGGAGGGAATTCAAATTGCAGAACCTTAGCATCAAAATTTGTTATTTTCATATAAAATGTACCAGGTTCAAAACTAACTATTATTGATAGAAAAACTTCAGCACTCTATTGGTTACTGAGAGTATATTCAAATGTATATTATAAAATAAAAATATTCATTCACTCACACCATCAAGGCTTTTCCCACAAGTGGGATAGCTAGTAGACTTACAGCATCACACCGCTTCACCCATGGGGTAGGCAGAAAGGATCGAGCGCCACTTCCTTCTATCCTTCTTTACACCTTTCGCTTCCATCACTATTGCACAATTCCTCATGCATGCTCTCCTGCTCAATGTGTTCAACTCGTGATCGTAGGTACTGTAGGATCTGATTTATAATAGTGATGATGATGATGATTTTGGATGATTTTATTTATGACGCCGTTTTACAGTCTCTAGACCGTCTCAAGGGCGCCATACATTGAAGGACCCACCGTCCACCCGGATACCGCAGAAGTCTGGGGACTTCCATTTATCCGAAATTCTACACTTAACAAATCTTGTCCACACCGGAGGCGCCATAGTGGGCAGCCTGAAGGGCTGGCCGGCCAAACCACCAAACCGCCAAAACCTCCGTGTGAAATCTTTTGACTAAACTCCTTCGATGTACCTTTATACGAGAGAAGCAAACATATACAAAAAAAAAAGAAAAGTAATCAAATAAACAAGTTATCTTAACCTAAGTTACAAAATAATGGCGCCAGGCGCCAGTGAAGAGTTCAGTCTTTAATTTGCCTCTGAAGCTAGTGACCGTCTGACCATCTCTCAGTAGCACCGGTACACCAACACCAAAGGCCCTCTCGTAGAAATTGGACTTACCGGCTCTATTGGGCTCAGTAAGTCTATTTACGGCCAGTTCCATAGAGCGCAGAGGTCTTCTAGTGGTCGAGTCAAGGATGTAACGAATGTGTGATTTTGGATATTCACGAATGCAAATGCGAATAATTGTTGCCGACATCCGCGAATGCGAATGCGAATAGCGAATATTGACTTGCTTAAATCTCTACAATTGCTCAAACATTAAAATTTCTACCCCCCGTCGCCGAATTTTCAAAATGGTATAGGAATTTAAAATATATCAAAACTCCTCAGTTTTTTTAAAGAATATTTCTTGCAGTACCTACCTTTTTCTACAATGTACCGGGTATGTACCCGGTACTTTTACCGAATATCCGATAATTTATTACCAAAATAATATTCGCAAAACATTCCCATATTTTTTTGCGAATACGAATGCAAATGCTTTGAAAACTGTGAATATTCGCGAATACGAATATTTGTAACATCACTAGTTTATAATATGTTCTTGCCATTCCATCCTCGGACAGCCACGTCTCCGATTACCATTCCTCCCAGCCAAATATATTTTCTTTGTCATTCTGTCCTCATTCATTATTTCCACCTCATCAAATGTTGACATTCAGAATACTTGACATACCTCAATGCTGAATTCAAAATTTTAAATAAAAATAATTTGACACGCTTAAAAACTCAGCTTAACATATTAATAAACTCGTATTTTTCTGTTTTTTCGTTCAAAAGTTAAGATCTAAATTTATCTTGTCTTCTTTAATGGAAGAAGTTGATTCCTTCCCTATATTCCCACATAGAATTATGAGCATAACATGTTTAGTAGGTACTTTAATTTTCACTTGTTTAGTATATCAAGTCCCTGTACAGTTAAAATGCGATTTAATTATAAGCTGCCTGACGAAAAGAAATCAAAAGTGTTCGAGATCAGACAATAAGATCGAGAAACATAAAAAAAATTAATACTTGTGATAATTTGTTTAAGAATTTGTTGATCAAAGGAACAATATTTTACGAAACTTAGGGAACGAACGTTCGAACGTTCTGTAAAAGACAGGTATTTGTAAAACCTCACATATCGTCCCTCTTCCGATTAACAGTCGTATCTGCCTAAATGTAAATTGTTCAGGAGAGCGTTTTTTGTGTTTTGGCGTGCATACTTTCGTCTCTCCTAGTTATATGATACAGTGTAAATATATTACATTATTTTATTTGTACCTATTCTTATATATCTCAGAATCATTTTTGTGATGAAATTTTGAGGAATTAGTAGATACGACAATACATTTTATTTAGAATAATTCGTAAATACGACAACAAATCAGAAAGCTGTTTCCGGATAACGGTAACAGTGACAGGTGTGCTCTTCAGTGAGGACATTTTTTTTTTTTTTTTTTTCGTGTCGGTCAGCAACGACAAACAATAAAAACACCAAATCCACATCTACACTCCCATTCCCTCCCAGAAAGCAACGACCTCTCTTGCAGCTCCCCCCAGGTGAGTTCGCCCCACGAATTCCTCCCAGTGACACCGTCTGGGAGCCATTGGGCATGTCAGGAGGTGTCCAGTGTCTTGCTCCTCTCCACAGTCACACGTCGTGCTCTCAGCCAAGCCCCATCTCTGGAGGTTCTTTCTAGTGCGTCCCACTCCTGTTCTGATTCTGTTGAGGATTTTCCACATCGGCCATGGTAAATATTGTCCCTTGTATGTTGAGGACATGCAAGGCACACATAAATACACATTGGTGATTATAACTCGATTTCGCCAAAAATGTCAGATACCACAGTTGGTCAGAAGAGGGACGATATAAGATTAAATGTAATGTCTACAATTCAGAGATGAGGCATGTCAGCTATCCTGTTAATCTTATTTTATTATTGGCATGGAGAAGACAATCTGCATGTTTATTTTGATACTTAAACATACAATGATAATGTAACGAACATGCAAGCCGTCCTTTCATTTCCAACGAAAAATCAAGATATTCGGGGTGGATGGTAAAACCTCATCTCTCTGAATTCAAGATGTAAAGTGTCTTTCTCTGTCTACATGTAAAGTTTTACGAATACTGTCTTTTACTCTGGAAAATTTACACTACGAAAACATCCCGGGACAAAAAAGATTTTTTTCATTGATACTTAAATCACATTCAACTTAAAAAAAATGCGACTACTTTGACTCGTTTTGTCTTACGTCTAAACAATTTGCTTAAAAATCTAACGTATTGCCATATTTATTGCAGTAAAAACAAGTATGTGAGCAATTAAGTAGTGACTAACAAAGTCAAAAACTGCAAGTTTAGACTAAAGGTGATTTATATAACTAATGCCAGTAAAACAATCAATACAATAATACACAGTCAAAACTAGATAAAAGTCAGGAAAATTTACTCTAATAGTAATTTATGTTGTTTGTATAATTTAACTACGACATGGGTTAACTTATACAAAACTTATCTACTTTTTAAGAAATAAATAATCAATATCAAATAATTAAAATAATTAAAGTTTTTGTCAAAGATTTGGATAAAAAGAGTAAAAGAATTATAAATTATTGACTGATATTATTAAGCTCATTGGTAAAAATGGAATGAATGAAAAGCTTAAAAATGTATAACTTGACTGGAAAACGTATGGCAAAAATAAGAAAACTAGATAAAATACAATAATTTGTATACAGTTTTAACTGAAACTAACGAATAAATCTGAGGAATGGAGAGTAAAACTGGATAAATGTCAGTAAAAACTGAGGAATGGCAAGTATAACATTGGGCAACAGGTACTGGTAAACACTGAATAATTGTTATTAATTCAAACTGTACAGCAAACAGCAATCAAAACTGGATAAAAATGTGATAAATAAATAAAATAATCAGTCAAAGCTATGCATACAATAAGCAGTAAAAACTGAATAAAGGGCAGTCAAAACTAAACAAAACCAGTAAATCTGTACAACAAGCAGTCAAAACTGTAAATTAAGGAATAAAAATGAGTCAAAACTATTAAGCATAAATTTGTTGCTTAGGAATTTGAAAAAAAAACAGGAAGTCATATGTTATTATTATTAGTACTATCTACCTATCTATCCTCTCGCACAGCACTCTTGCAGGACTAGGCAGAGAGAACAGATATTTTGGAAGCAATTAATCAATGTGCTTTCATTACAATATTTATATTATCAAAATAATTTCAGTTCTATTGCACGATGTTGCTAGTCGTGAATTACTATCGCCAAACAATAAATTATAACAATTGAATATTCTAGACTAAGATGCCATCACGCGATGCTGTACTCCCCGAGAGGATTGAAGTCCTTGCTGAGGAGGTGACTCCGGTTGTGAGCCTTGTTGTAACCCCAATGGGCCATAGCTTCAGTGCACTCATTCTGAAAACAAAAATACACATTTAGAAGTTTGGATAAATGCAATTTCTTTTTCATTTCAATGTCAGCAATTTTGATGTCTCGATTCTCTTTATCTATCTATCTATACCACCATGGAATCTTTCACAAGTGGGGTAGCCAGTAATCTAATTGCAGTATGTAATAATCACATAAGCTGTCTTTTCCATGCAAATAAAAATAATATATTCAGAATGAGTGGCATACATAATCCACACATCAATATTTGAATAAATATGTGGGGTATCCAACTTCAAGATTTTTCATTGCGAAGAGGTTTTTAGCACTTTTTTCGATGATGGTACCTACCTATTTTTTTTTTTAAATTCAAATATGGGCATGTGGGTGTCTAATTTCAAGATTTCTCATTGCGAAGAGATTTTTACCACTTCTTTCGATGTAGGTACCTGCCTATTTTTAAATTTAAATACGGGCATGTGGGGTGTCTAACTTCAAGATTTTTCATTGCGAAGAAGTTTTTAGGACTTTTTTCGATGTAGGTACCTATCTATTTTTTTCATCGAGTTTATGTTGTTTTATCTCATGTATATGCACGGTTTCTTCTTTTTCATGTCTGTATATAACCCCGAGCGATGCCGGGTAATAAAAGCTAGTAAATAAATAATCGTATGATTCCTTGTAACCATCTTCATATGGTTATGTTTTCAAGTGTCCTTCTTTCAGCAATGTATAGCATCTTTTAACGCTCTGTCTTCTTTCTATCTTTCTACACATAAAATACCGTAGTTCTTTCACATTCGTCTTGGTTATTACATTAGCTTTTGTACCAGATCCTTTTTGTATAACAAACTTAACTATTTGTTTTTAATGGACTTTATTGGTTTAAAATAAACATAATCGCAAAATTGTGAATATACCTGTATTGCCCACACTTCTTTGAAGTCTAAATCTTTGGTCCAGTGGAACGGCGCACTCTTGGAGTTTCTGAACGTCGAGCTCAGTCCGCCAGCGTCTAACTTTGTATGCGTGTCCAGAAACTCGCGAACCTTTGGATGAAAGTCCAAGCCCAGGAATTCCAGGAGTGACGGCACCATGTTGTAGGGATCCAGCGACAAGTCTTCGTATCTCAAAACTCTGTAAATATAATCGGAGAATATGATCTTAAACCTACTCCCCTTCCACGGCACAAATATCAATTCACAACAATACTATACTATACTATACCCTCATGCTCATCCCAAGTGGGGTAGGCAGAGAGAACGGAACGCCAAACAGATCTATCTCTACACACTTCCTTTGCTACCGCCACATTCATACAGTTTCTCATATACGCACCGTCGGTTCCTCTTTCTCAACACACTACAATACATTAATATACCTATATAAATAAAAATGAGTTGACCATGTATGTTCCCCCATAACTTGAGAACGGCTGAACCGAATTGGCTGATTCTTTTCTTGTTGTATTTGTAATTATCAGTAGACGGTATACAAGAAAGAAAATTTTTGAAAATTCAGAAATTTGGATTGTATTTTTGTATGACAGTGACTTTTGTATGACAGTTCCACTGTCACGTGTTGCCATAATGAAAAAAAAATTATCACCCTGGCAACGCCGGGCGGGAACATCTAGTTATGAATATATCTCAGTTTAAATCTATGGAATACGGAAAAAATGTTTTTAATTGATCCAATTAAGAAATTCAACTACTTGTTAACCAAAACAATACATCCTAAGTAGTGGTGTGTGTGTGTGTAAAAATACTTTATTTAGTTTCTAGAGCAGTGGTTCCCAAAGTTGACTGGGCTCGGACCCATATAACAAAAATCTTGGGACCCACCTTTTAGCTGTCTTAGAGAAAAGAGTTCATAAATATTGGTAATGCTCAGATTCTCTAGTAGTGAGTCATGGAACTACGATGGAACCTCTCACAACGAGCACCTCCCATAACGAGTAATTCGCATAACGAGCAAAAAAAATGTTAAAAAATTGCTCCCATAATGAGCGACATTTCGCATAGCGAGTCAAGAATGTCTACGAAACGGCTACGTTTACGGTTAGTTTTCTAGTTAAAAATGGTTAATTATTTGTCATAAATTCACATTTTTATTAAGGTACATTTTTTCCCTAACCTAAATTGTATTACAAGTTGTTACACCCTTTTTTATAAATAATTTTATTTGAATAAACGTTAATAAATAAAATCATTTAGAACTCCAACAATACTTATTTTTTCGGCATGGAACGCATTATCGTATTTTACATTGATTTCTATAGAAAAAAATGTTTCGCATAACGAGTAAGAGTCTGGAATGAATTAAACTCGTTATGAGAGGTTCCACTGCACTTAATGCTCAGGGCCCACTCAATATTTGCTCGCGACCCATGGTTTGGGAACCACTGTTCTAGAGGGTTAAGCGTACTACACAGGACATTTTCGACACAACAGTGCACTAGCAAATGATAAAGAGCTCAATTAGTATTCATCTGACCACAAATTACAATTGAAATTCAACATCAAACCACACACACAATAATTAACAATGTTATACACAACCACAATGATTATTACTATTATTATATATCGTCCCTCTTCTGACTAACTGTCGTATCTGACATTTTTGGCGAAATCAAGTTATGATCACCAATGTGTACTTATGTATATATGCCCTGCATGTTCTCACTGAAGATTACACCTGTAACTGTTACCGTTATCCTGGAACAGCTTTCTGATTTTTTGTCGTATTTACTCTAAATAAAATGTGTTGTATCTACAAATTCCTCAAAATTTCATCACTAAAATGATTCTGAGATATACAAGAATAGGTACAAATAAAATAATGTAATATATTTACACTGTATCATATAACTAGGATAGACAAAAATATGCACGACAAAACACAAAAAACACTCCTGAACAATTTACATTCAGGCAGATACGACTGTTAGTCAGAAGAGGGACGATATGTACGTAATCATAATATTTAAATACATACACTGTGCAAATTTCATTAGACTGAACTAGAGCGACGACGATGATGTAGTTAATCTTGCTTTATGACGCTTTAATAAAAGAAAGAATGCGTAATAGTCTTATATGAGAAAATTATGGAATGAATGCTAAGACTATACTGTACTATACTATACCCTAGTGCTACGTCCCAACTGGGGGGAAGGCAGAGAGAACGAAACCCCATATAGATCTATCTTTACGAATAACATAACATGCATAGACAATTCACACAGATCGAGCTAGTCCCAAACTAGTATTGAATCTTGTATACATGTAACACCCAGACCCAAGACAATTTGAAAAAGGTCATTCTTCAATCTGCCCTGGCTGGGAATTGAACCCGGGACCTCGTGACTTAAAGGCAAGAGCGTTACCTCTGTGCTACACTGGCCAGCTTTAGATAATTTTTCATAGAAAACACAGCCGTCTTTAAGAATTTGATACAAATGATCACACCACTTGTTCACGAACGATCGCACTTCCTCACATCCCTTCTTTCAGACAAGTATATCCTCTTTGTCCTTTCTTCATTCATTCACAACACTTCTCTTACACCCGCTCATTCTTATAATATCCTCAATCTTCACTCTTATCGTGCAACTTTTTACCAACCATTCTTCTCAGTGATTGCATCTCCACTGTATTTATTCCTCTTTCACTCTTCTTTAACCACGTCTATGCTTCACTTGCATGCATAAATAATGGTATCAGAATGATATTATGCACTAGCGTTTTTGCCACGTTGAGCTCATCTCTTAAAACATCCAGGGGAAAGTGGTGGTAAAATACTTAATGTATATACCAATACAAGAAAGTTGGGAGTTCTGTACCGTCCTCTTTGGGAACCACTGACCTATACCATATCTAACAAGTGAGTTACAGCCAGCGGAAGAACTACTGTATGTAATCAACATACAAGTTCGTCGGTACCCTGGAGGTAGAGTCTCGGCCTTGTGCATATGAGGTCCGTGGTTCGATCCCAGGTGCCGGCAAACTCCCCTTTTACGACACAAGCTTTTATTAGCTTACTGTGAAAGGTTTATAAGGTTGTATTTGGGTTTATAACCAAAACCCAGATACTTTATATAAAAAAAGTGAGTTGAAGCCAGCGGAAGAACTGCTGCATGTAATTAACATACAAGTCGCCTTTTTGTGCCATATTTTTTTTTATTTGTTTATAAAGTTATAAATGAAATATACAAACATAACATAAATCTAACCTTACATACATAACTTAACTTAAATCATAACTTAAATCTAAAATGATATATTCAGGGTGTGCTGTAAACATCACAATAGCCCAGGAAATATAGGATTTTTCAAAAAATAATTTATAACCAGCTGAAACTTTCAGGTTTGGTTCATTGATGCCTCTAGAATAAATCCTGAAAAGTCACTAAAATCTTATGTGAGCTTCCATCCAAAATGGCGGATTCAAGATGGCCGCCAAGCGCACTGCACCTTGCTTAATGTTTTTCATTACATCTATGTAAATAAAAACTTGGTATTTTTAAAGACTTTTCAAGACTTGCTCCAGATCCAGAAGCATCGAGGAACTATCCCTGAAAGTTTCAGCTGGTTATAAATTATTTCCCTGAAACCCTATTTTTGGTCTATATTTCCTGGACTATAACTGTTGTTGAAATAATTTTATTTCTCAGATATTTCAGGAGTCCATGGACTCCTATTTATCCGTTTAGGTGATAATCTATTAACTTTTCAACTCTCTCCAGTATATCAGTACCATTATAACTGTTGTATTGCAGATAGATATAAAATTGAAGATATTGACTTGTAAATTAAATGACATACCTAAATCGTTTTGGGTGTATAGCCGCCATCCTAACGGCCGCAGCGTAATCGGCGACCAGGTCCGCGCACAGCATGCTGGGCTGGTCACAGTCGGGTCTGTGGGGACACCACACGCGATGACGGCGGCTCTGCATTGTGCCGCGAGGATCACGCACTAACAGTATCATACGAGGACCGGTACTGGAAAAAAAAACAGTTTTTTTTAATACATAATTTTATGAAGGACCTAAATTAATGCAGTTTCTTCAAATTAAGCTCTTCAGACCTGGTGTCCATTCCAATGGACATAGATTTTAGTAATATTTTTTACGCTCCCGTCTATTGCTTTTTTCTAATATTAATATTGAAAAATATTGGTATGAAGTCTATTTTATCGACATATTTTTTTTGCGCCATTTGTCAAAGTTAACTATATTTTTTACTTAATTATTTGTCAACGAGTCTACGCAAAGTGTCACTGCCAGGTTTTAGGTTGAGAAAATTAAAGATATATTTACACAGTTTGTCTTTAATTTTACTGGAATTTTTTTGCAAAGGTAAATTTATTCTTTATTTTATGTTAATCAATTAATATATATCAAATAAATTTAAATTAACATTTCAGAAACCTCATTTTTATTTAATATCCATTCCAATGAACATATTTATTTTCGCAAATCTAGAAATCAAAAAAATTTCAAATTATCTGAAACTTGTTATTTAGAAGCCAAATAACAAGATTTTAAAACAAAAGAATTTTTTCGACTCACAATTAATTCAGGTCTGACGAGGTTAAAAGAGCTGTGGAGCTGATTGTGTGTATAACCAATTAAATCAATATTTTCGAAAATTTTGACTTAATGAATTGCGGAACTGGACGGTCAGTGTAACGTGTAAAAAGCTGGATATGTAAATAAATAAATATTATCGCGAAAAGAAACGTTCCGCGTACTCCCGCCATTAAAAAAAAATCTTCCGCAATACGTCATACGAGTAGTATTTTTCTTTTAGATTTAGATTCGAATTAGTGATGTAACCAGTGATATGTTATACCTAGATTTGCAATATGAATCTCAAACATGTACCATCAATAAAATCTTGTTGCGGTCCTTGGTGCCGCAATTTTTAGTTTGAAAAAAAGCGACACACATATAAATTGTTTGTAGATAACAAGAGATAGACAATATGAGAATGGGGATTATAACAGACGACAAAGGCCGGTAGATAGAGATGAATATATACAAAAGAAAAGAGATGAATATATATTACTCAGGTATTGTACCTCGACGGGTGGGTACACATTTTTAGAGAATATTTGTATGACATTGCGAATCTAGTTGTAACATATCACTGGATGTAACGAATATTCGTATTCGCATTAGCGAATATTGGTAGATTTCAAACAATTCGCATTCGTATTCGCAAAAAATATGCGAATGTTTTGCGAATATTATTTTGGTAATAAAATATCAGATAGTACCGAATACTTACTCGGTACATTGTAGAAAAAGGAACTGCAAGAAAATATTCTTTAAGAAAACCAAGGAGTTTGAAATATTTTAAATTCCTATACCATTTTGAAAATTCGGCGACAGGGGGGACGGGGGGGGGGTAGAAATTTTAATGTTTGAGCAATTGTATAAATTGCAAGTCAATATTCGCTATTTGCGGAGTACAGACAGCTGGATGCGAACGTCAATCATCAAGCATCAAGCAAAAATCTTAAATCTCTCGGCGACGAGTCGGAGCATTCTCCAAAGAAATATTCGAATGAATGCCCTACAATACGTCTCATGGACGGGTAACGAAGGCATTCATTCCAATATTTCTTCGGAGAATGCTCCGAATTGTCGCCGAAAGATTTAAGATTTTTGCTTGATGCTTGAGCTTGATGATTGGGTTAGTTGGAAGAAATCGCGCCTCTGCGATAAACTCGCCCTCTGTATATTGATTGTATGATTGTCTTTGTTTTAAATGTATTTTTGTGTGAATTTGCTTGTAATCAATGTACAGTAAAGAATAAATAAATAAATTTACGTTCGCATCCAGCTGTCTGTACGCCGCCATTCGCGAATGTCGGCAACACATATTCGCATTCGCGAATATCCAAAATAACACATTCGTTACATCACTAATTCAAATAAGTGAATAGAAAAAATCTAGAATTTATTTTCGTAAATATTACGTACTTATTACGAAATTGATTAATTATTATCATTCTAAAAACGAAGACGATGACTTCACACGTCTCAGACGGGTCACGTTCCTCAGAAGCGGTGAAAAATGTGGCGCAATGACACTATCAATCAATCTCCCACTAGGTGACAGCCGTGGCGATCGCAAGACGACCTCGTATCGAAAATAATATTTTATTAAACGTTTTTTTCGGGTACATTTATTTAACTCTCAAAAATTATACAAAATCAAATATTGTGGTTCTGAAATTTCAATTTTGAAAATATCACGGATAAAGATTTTTTTATAAATTTAAAATGAATATGTATCTAACTAAAAAATAAATTTATATCTACATAATTATATTACGTTCAACAGATAATTTATAAACAAATCTGAGTTAAATATAATCGTTAAATATAAATTTATTTTTTTACACTGTACAATCACACACTTGGACAATTTACGGGAGTTTGTATAGAGATTAATTAAATATTTATCATTGTTTATAGATATATGGTGAATGTTCATTTTCTTTTACCTAAATAATATTTATCATTGTTTATAGATAGATGGTGAATGTTCATTTTCTTTTACCTAAATAATATTTATCATTGTTTATAGATAGATGCTGAATGTTCATTTTCTTTTACCTAAATAATATTTATCATTGTTTATAGATAGATGCTGAATGTTCATTTTCTTTTACCTAAATAATATTTATCATTGTTTATAGATAGATGGTGAATGTTCATTTTCTTTTACCTAAATAATATTTATCATTGTTTATAGATAGATGGTGAATGTTCATTTTCTTTTACCTAAATAATATTTATCATTGTTTATAGATAGATGGTGAATGTTCATTTTCTTTTACCTAAATAATATTTATCATTGTTTATAGATAGATGGTGAATGTTCATTTTCTTTTACCTAAATAATATTTATCATTGTTTATAGATAGATGCTGAATGTTCATTTTCTTTTACCTAAATAATATTTATCATTGTTTATAGATAGATGGTGAATGTTCATTTTCTTTTACCTAAATAATATTTATCATTGTTTATAGATAGATGGTGAATGTTCATTTTCTTTTACCTAAATAATATTTATCATTGTTTATAGATAGATGCTGAATGTTCATTTTCTTTTACCTAAATAATATTTATCATTGTTTATAGATAGATGCTGAATGTTCATTTTCTTTTACCTAAATAATATTTATCATTGTTTATAGATAGATGGTGAATGTTCATTTTCTTTTACCTAAATAATATTTATCATTGTTTATAGATAATGTTCATTTTCTTTTACCTAAATAATATTTATCATTGTTTATAGATAGAAGGTGAATTTTCATTTTCTTTTACCTAAATAATATTTATCATTGTTTATAGATAATGTTCATTTTATTTTACCTAAATAATATTTATCATTGTTTATAGATAGATGGTGAATGTTCATTTTCTTTTACCTAAATAATATTTATCATTGTTTATAGATAGATGGTGAATGTTCATTTTCTTTTAGCTAAATAATATTTATCATTGTTTATAGATAGATGGTGAATGTTCATTTTCTTTTACCTAAATAATATTTATCATTGTTTATAGATAGATGGTGAATGTTCATTTTCTTTTAGCTAAATAATATTTATCATTGTTTATAGATAGATGGTGAATGTTCATTTTCTTTTAGCTAAATAATATTTATCATTGTTTATAGATAGATGGTGAATGTTCATTTTCTTTTACCTAAATAATATTTATCATTGTTTATAGATAGATGGTGAATGTTCATTTTCTTTTAGCTAAATAATATTTATCATTGTTTATAGATAGATGGTGAATGTTCATTTTCTTTTAGCTAAATAATATTTATCATTGTTTATAGATAGATGGTGAATGTTCATTTTCTTTTACCTAAATAATATTTATCATTGTTTATAGATAGATGGTGAATGTTCATTTTCTTTTAGCTAAATAATATTTATCATTGTTTATAGATAGATGGTGAATGTTCATTTTCTTTTAGCTAAATAATATTTATCATTGTTTATAGATAGATGGTGAATGTTCATTTTCTTTTAGCTAAATAATATTTATCATTGTTTATAGATAGATGGTGAATGTTCATTTTCTTTTACCTAAATAATATTTATCATTGTTTATAGATAGATGGTGAATGTTCATTTTCTTTTACCTAAATAATATTTATCATTGTTTATAGATAGATGGTGAATGTTATTGACATTAATTCATTGTTAGGCGGTACTTACTTTGCTGGGTCGGCTAGTAATACATATATTCCTCTTCTTTTTTCTATAATTATTTTTTTAAATATTGTGCTTTGTATTAAATTGTTCATAGTTTAGATACATTAATTGGCGATGTAAATAATTTACTGTATTATTCATTGTTAAAGATGTTGTATCTATTAGATAAAATAAATAAATAAAATAAATATATGAAATTGGATAATACAGTCGATTCCGCTTAATTGGGACACCGCTTAATTGGGACAGCCGCTTGTTTGGGACAAATCTCAAAGAACAGAAACCAAACCAATAGCTAATGTTTAATTGGGACAACATTCCGGTTAATTGGGACAGTAAATTTAAGATCACAGCACATATTATGCTACACATATTCTCAAGAAAAAATATGTACAAAGAAATGTTACAAAAACAAAAGACAGACTTCACTTGACTCATTTTTGCATTGAATTAAATTGTATGTACCTACCCATTTATTATTTTAATTAAGAATTTATTTACTTTCTTAAAAGTTTATATTACATATTTGTAATTTATATGATAATTTATATTATACAGCTTCCAAGAGTTTGTAAAATAAAATTATTGAAAAAAATATGTATTGTTATTTTATGTGTGTATTACTGGTTAATGGCCTTAGTTGCCAAAACCAAATAAATGAATTAAAGAAAATGTGAAATTCGCTTAATTGGGACAGCCGCTTAATTGGGACAAATGCCCAAGTCCCGATGTGTCCCAAGTCCCAACTAAGCGGAATCGACTGTATGTTAAATTGTCATACATTCCATTTGAAACGAGGCGTGCGTAAATATAATGCAGTCACTCGCTCAGAAAGTACTACTGATAATGCAAAATAAATAATATAATAAATAAATAAATCCAATTAAAATAACTAAATTGATATAAACATACATTAATACAAAGTTAATTGAGTTGCCTGGCTTTGCTAGGGTTTATAAAAAAAAAACAGAATCGAAATCAACCTTCCTTTGACTGTAAAACGGCGTCATAAATAAAATAAAATCATCCAAAATCATCATCATCATAATCTTCCATAAAATGCAAAACCTCCTGTGCAACCGTGATCTGAAGTTGAGCACGAGATGGAGAGCTGTAAAAACATAATTATGTACTACCCGTGCAGCTGTATGGAGTGGAAGGGTGGAATCTCAAAATCTCCATGATGAATAAGACCGAGGCATTTAAAATGTGGTTGTACAGAAGAATGCTGCGTATCTCATGGACTGGTCGAGTGTCAAACGAAAAAAAGATAGAGAGCTACTAACCACTGTCAAAAGACGAAAAGCCACATACTTTGGTCACATATTCCGTGGAAGAAAATATGCCCTTCTATACAGCTTATAGTGGAAAGAAAGACAGAGGTCAGACGGGGTCTGGGGCGTAAAAGATCATCATGGCTCAATAAACTGCGGAAGAAATAAAATTCGACACGAAATTTTAATAATGGGAAGGAGCGATATATTTTTAAAATCCGGTTACACAATTTGTTAGCGGTAATAATGTTACACTACCTAATAAACAAACATATTGTGTCTGGCTTTAAAAGGCAGAATGGAAAGCAGGCGTGATGTAGGAAGATTAGGAATATCCTGGTGAGAAATATAAGAGAATGTACAGGAATTTCGAAGTGGACGAGTTGTTCCAGCTGGAACAAAATATTAGGCCTACGCCAGGGTAATTATAGCCGTCATTGGAAGGTGGCACTAACAGCGGTAGAAAGACAAACATAACATTTTATTAAATATCACATAATATAACTTTATTAATCGGTAGTTGGAACAAGGACCCATGGTACTGTTGGACTTTTTCGGAGATTGCAGAAATGATTTCATTTGAGTCTTACCTATTACTCTGCCCGCATAATTTGGTTGAAATATATTTAATTTATAAGTATCTAGTCCAGGCGTCGGCAACCTATGGCACGCGTGCCAGGCTTGGCACGCGATGGGTTCTGAATGGCACTCTACAAAGTAATCAGGGACAAGGTTCGCATTAAAAAAAAAATTATGTTAGAATTGTTTAAAAGATAAATTTGATATAAAATTCTTCTCCTCTAGAATCTCATTATATAATTTAGAATTAAGGCGGCACCCTGAATCATATTGGTAGAGTGGCTTGGCACACCACAGCTAAAAGGTTGCCGACCCCTGATCTAGTCTTTGTTTTCTTTGAAGGATCGATATTAATTTTGTTGGGATTTCTGTTTCAATGTAAGTTCCATGTGTTTTTACTGAAGTTAAACTTGTACCTTTTTAGTTTTTTTTTTTTCAAATAAAGAATATTGACATTTGATTGATCAGAGGCCTGAGTCAAAACACATTCGTTCGAATATAGGCGACGTTGCGCCAAAGTGGCAATTTAAGTAACTATTGCGTATTTTAGCTACGAAAACTGACACATCTCGCAACGTCGTTTATATTCGAAAGATAACGACACGAAAACAAATCGCTAAAATGTATTTTGACTTCGGGCCCTGGTCACATACAGTGGATCATATATTTATAATAATGAACTTTACTGTATAAAATATTAAACCAAAAACAATAAAAAACAGTGAGATTACGACATGGAATGTACAATTTTTTTTCACAATGGGCGAGTTTATTGCAGAGGCGCGATAATGTCCAACTATTTTAACCATTAGGCCACAAAGGTGTGCGGGCAACCTCTGAGTATTGTAATTATTAGTTGCAAATTACTAAAGATTTTATCGACACCAATCGAATTTGGTTGCAACTTTTTCGGATGTATTGTTCATCACTAGATTCAACCATGTGACCTCTGAAATCGCTATACTCGATTGTAATTTCACGTATGTTGTGCGCGAATGTTTTTGTAGTGCGAAGTTTTTTTTTTTTATTTTCAATTGAAAACAATCTGAAAACGAAATTTTGGCATATGGGCTCTTGTTATAGCCAGAGTCATAAACAAACATCAAATAGTTATCTATCGTAGTACCAACTAGAAACGTATTTGAAATACTTCAAACAAATAACGATAAGAGATGAAAAACTATAATTATTATTAGGTACTTACATGCGCGCAGAAAATGCAATAAATTGCAAATAAAGTAGTAGGTATGCATGAAAGATAGCTATACATAAAGATGCAGGTCTCATAGGTACAGCATGTTCTCTGGGGGAATATATCATAGTGTTATGTTGGCGTCCTTGGTGTCAAGACCGCAACAGGGTAAAATAATAGTATATTGCAGCAATCAGAGTGGGTTTAAGAGAATTGTTTTAACCCTGGGTTAATTACTATTGAGAAAAAGCATATATCGTCCTTCTTCTGACTAACACTGTCGTATCTGACATTTTTGGCGAAATCGAGTTATAATCACCATTGTGTATTTACGTTAGAGTTTAAGTAAATATAGTGAAAATATGACAGTGTTTTTAATTATTTAATATGAATTTTCACAGTGTAAACACAAACACCCTTCAACAAATGTGTATTTATATGTGCCCTGCATGCTGCATGTCACCATTATCCTGGAATAGCTTTCTGATTTGTTGTCGTATTTACAAATTATTCTAAATAAAATGTGTTGTTATTAACTAATTCCTCAAAATTTCATCACAAAAATGATTCTGAGATATATAAGAATAGGTACAAATAAAATAATGATATATATATTTACACTGTATCATAAAACTAGGAGAGATGAAAATATGCAGGGCAAAACAAAAAAAAACGCTCTCCTGAACAATAATTTACAATTAGGCAGATTCGACTGTTAGTCAGAAGAGGGACCATATGGTTAAGATGAGAAAATAAAGAAAGGACCATGAACAGCACAGAATCACAACATATCGACAAAAAGAAAAAAAAAAAGCTATTTCTTATTCATAAACATTTTTTTTTAATTTTATAGGCTAAGATGGCCATGTGCAGAGAATGTCATCTTCGCGGGTATCAAAAAGGATCCTTGAGGGACATCCGGGTGGGAAAAGAAGAGTTGGCAGACCTAGGCTGAGATGGCAGGATGAGGTGAGAAAAGACGCAAACCAAGTCATAGACTAGAGGAGTTGGAGGCGAGGTCTGGTGGAAGGCAAGGCTCGCATATGCATTTGAAAAAATTGAATAAAAAAAAACTACCCTTATTTTGACGCCACAAAATCTCATCAATATGTCATCGAAATAAGGCATTTCCAATGGGAAGCAACATGTTCAGTTGTTAAATATTATAAATTGAAAATACACTATATTGTAATTTCATACATTATTTATGATTATTCACAAAGCGAAATCGAGTTGAGAATTACACATCTAATAATCATTAGCCATTACAAGTTCTCAGCACCCTTGGCAGTCGCGCGGTTCGCCTACTCGAACGAGACGTCTCTCTCCTTGGATCAAGTCCATGAACTCTTCCAAGGTTTGATATGTGCATCCAAGAGTAGAAGTAATAGTAATTTTAAAATTCCCTCCGCAAGTGATGAAGTCTAAAAACTGGAAAAACCACCTGTTGTCTATAAATAGCAGTGAATAATGTCAAAGAAAGTACTCACCTTCCTTAACACGAGACTTGTCTCTATAAGGAGGATGTTTAGATTTAATTTTTCAATTTTTATTAAACAGTATAATAATAATAAATACTTTATTCAATCAGTCAATAACAATGTACAAATGACATATAAAAAAGTGCTAATAACTGATAAAAAAACAACTTGATGTTTGACACCACACATGCCCATATTTAAGTTGAAAATTTTCTCTTTCACTAGTCATATGATTTTATGATTACACAGAATAAGAGAAATAACCCAAGTACTTAATAAAGTAAAGAATGTTAAAGTGCTGAGACAAAGTAAGGTTAAAAATTGATTCAGTCTACCTTGGTACGGGCTCATGCCCAGTTAGGTAGATTTCATAACATTTTATGTTTTTAAATGCTGCTTAATAAACGAAGAAATAAATATAAATAAATTTATTTTTGCCCTGAGAGATGCCGGCTTGTACAAACTAGTAAATAATAAATAAATAAACAACGGTTGTTCTACCACAAAACAATCGTGTAATTAGCATGTATACATTATTTTAACATGATTAAACAGCTCTACTTAACACATAATATTGAACGGTACCTACTGTCGTGATGATAGACGAATAACAGATTCTAACAATATACCTAGACCTAGTATTGTGTCGCTGAGTTTCGAAATCTGCTATAACACTTTTTTGTGATTCGGAGAAATTCGATAAAAAACTATTATACAAGTATTGTGCGTACTTTCCTGAAGTCAAAAAAGTTTGTTATTTATTATAAGATTACTAGCTGACCCGGCAAACAAAGGAGACGATACTTCTATCCACTCAACACGTGACCCAAATATGAGACCTTCCTCACTTTGACAATCGACAACAGCTCACTCCTGGCTCCGGCTCTCCTAAGCACTTCGATGTTACTGACTTTTTCGGTCCAAGGTATACGAAGCATTCTTCGGTGTATCCACATTTCGAATGCTTCTAACCGCACCACGCTTTAAGCTTGTCACGGTACAAACTTAAAACTCCAATGATCACTCAGGGTGTGGTTATGACGACTCTTTTGCCTGGGCCGGCTAGCTCTTTCCCAGGGCCGTGATCATTCGAAATCCCCGTGGTGTTGTGTGATGTGGGCACTGTGAATAGTTCGGGAGAGGACAAATAAAGAACAGAATATTTTCAGTTATAATCCAATCTATTGAAAAATGGTTATTGTTTACATAAAACTCAAACAGATACAAGTACTATCTAAAATGTTCTACTGTAACAAAAATGAATAGGTTAAACTAGGCGTTGAGAGAAAGCACCCCTGTGTATGTCTATAAATAAAAGTGGGAGAAGTTAGGTTACATAATGATGAAGTTCCGGGGCTCCAGGCGAAGGCCTGGTAAAGGGTTCTCCTATATGGCTAGGCGCTCTATGCACGTTCTTGTTGATCACAAGTTAGGTCGTGGCGGAACCGAGGAGGCGGTCGCCTCGGAGCCCTTCCTTAGCCTCTGAATCAGGAGGACTGGGGTTTAATGGAGAATAGTGATAATTTACCCAAACGTCCGTTGTTCACAATGGAGTAATCAAACACTGCGCCGTTAGTCCGACAACGCCCTGAAGGCCTCGTGTCTTTGTTGCTGGCACTATGGACACTGTTCTATCGGCTCCCGGGCACCTACCCTGCTTTCGGCACTTGATCAGACACTCATCGTGTCTTTTCCAGGCACTTTATACAATTTTTGGTATTTTATGTTATTTAAACTTGTAGAGCGTGAATCGACGTGTCCTATTGGCACGCCATTGCAAAACGGAAAGAGAAAGGGGCACATATTTTACCGTTCAATTTAGCATTTTTTAGGTTGGTGTTCCTTACTTGCCCACAGTATTGACAACATTGAAGCTAATTATTATTTGTGGTTTTTGCTTATGGCGGGGAATTTGAATCTTTTTTGACATTTAACTTATTTTCATATGTCAGATGTTTGCATCCTGACACATTCCCCCTTCTCGGAAAAGACAAAAGAAATGAACTCAACCCCTAATGAGTTTAAGCGTGGGTGGTTTCTCTCATTTGGTTACAGGAAATCTATGGACATAAAATTCTTATCAATACAGTATTACAGAGTTCAACAATGGATCATACATTATAATAGTTACAATGAGCAAATTTTTCAGCTGTTAAAAGTATCACATGAAATGTTACAAAATTTGATGTATTTTTCTGTTATCACTCTATGCCTTATTAAATTGACCATTCACTGCCTAGTAATGTGGCAAGCATCTAGGACTTTTTCACTTGTTGGTTATTATTATTATTTTATTTCAAAAAAAATTTCGTTGTGTTCTTCAAATTATCTTCTTTTTATTTTCTTGCGGCTGTTTTATTATTATTGGTTTATTGGTTTGTATGGGTGATTTCTCTCAACTAAATTTTCTTTCAATTTTACAAAGTTTTCAATTTCTATTACTTTAAAATTATACAACATTTTTGAAATTTTCTTAAACTTATACATTTTCAATTTTTCTTAAAATTATACATTTTCAATTTTTCTTAAAATTATACATTTTTTTTTTAAATATTTCTTTTCTTTTATTGTCACCATTTTGACAATCCTTTCCCCCTCCCAGAAGAGAAAGAAAATTCTGAACACAGTAACAATGGTGTTGGCTTCTCATGGTACCACGTACCAAAGCACAGCACGAAATTACATAAGCAAAACAATGAATTTTCCAACATCTTATGGTTGTTTACCAACCATCCGTGGTGATCAATAGTACAAGGTACTTTTATTGATTCAACACTAAATTTACACAATTACAATTCAACAATTTTCTGTAGTTGTTCAGCAACTACCGTGTTGATCAATAGTACGGAGTACTTTTAATGATTCAACACTAAATTTACACAAATTTTAACAATGACAAATTCAATTATTGTGGTTGTTGACCATCCACCGTGTTGATTTTTGGTACAGGAGTACTTTCAATAATTCAACGCTAAATTCTTACACAATTACAAATACAAATACATATACAATTTCTGTGGTTGTTTGTCAATCACCGTGTTAATCATTAGTACAGAGTACTTTCAATAATTCAACACTAAATTCTTACACAATTACAAAGACATTTAAATATTTCATAATTGACAGACAATTATGGAGAAAAGTTTTTTTTTTTTTTTTTTGCGCCTCTTTCCGTTTTGCCATGGCACCAAAAAGGACAAAAAAATATGGGCTCTCAGGTAGACAGCATAAGGCTATCGCCTCCACCCTGACAGTTTTAAAATTACAGTATTTAAGTTTTGTTTCGCTTAAGTTTTATCAACTCTGTAGTCCCTTGATGTAACATTTCTTCGTGAAGTGATCAGTTTCATTTTGGAAATATTCATAAAACGACAATTACGATGCTGGGTCAGCCACTTAAGACAACTGACACAGCCGCAAGTCAGGGATTGAAAAAACCAAGCAATAGAGAAAATTTAAAGAGGGATACTAAAGACTGCAGCCTGCCCCCGCAAAGCCTGCCAAGCGCGCTCCGGCGCGACTCCCTGAAGCGCCAACTCTCGGATGAGAGTTGTGGGTTTGGATGTATTGGTATTTTGAATCAACATGTTTTCCATTTTGAGAAATTGTGAAAAGGGAAAAAAATTTCGAAAAAATTCGAAACGCTCGACAGCAAGAATTTCCAGAAGTAATTCTTGTCAATTGCTGATGAAAGAAAAGCTTTCGGAAAAGGAAAACGCAACAGCGGAAATTTTCCGAAAAACTTTTGAAAAACGAAGTGACAAGTTCGAAAAAATTCGAAATGAGAAAACTTTCAATTTTGTGTTTCTGAATTCTCAAGATTTTCTAAAGGTGATGCAATATCTCCAAAAGTTTTAAAAGTTAGAACAGAATATTTAAAAAATTTACATTTTTATTTGTGCGCAAATGAAGTTTTTCCACTGAGCGAATTTAAATTTTCATTACTTTTTCAATTTAAGAAACAATTTGTGAAAAGAATTTAAAAGGATTGATTCAAAAAGAAATTTCAAAAATATCCGCACAAGTTGCGAAAACCGTGTGATGTCGGCTTTACTAACTATCGTGTGATGTTGGCCTTATAATTTGACGGTTACTTTGTTTGCACGTAAACAACCTTTGAAACAAACAGATTTACATCAATAATAAAACCTCTTCAACAATCCACACCGCACAACACAAACACGCAACACACTTGGGAGCCAGTGTCACGGTACAAACTTAAAACTCCAATGATCACTCAGGGTGTGGTTATGACGACTCTTTTGCCTGGGCCGGCTAGCTCTTTCCCAGGGCCGTGATCATTCGAAATCCCCGTGGTGTTGTGTGATGTGGGCACTGTGAATAGTTCGGGAGAGGACAAATAAAGAACAGAATATTTTCAGTTATAATCCAATCTATTGAAAAATGGTTATTGTTTACATAAAACTCAAACAGATACAAGTACTATCTAAAATGTTCTACTGTAACAAAGATGAATAGGTTAAACTAGGCGTTGAGAGAAAGCACCCCTGTGTATGTCTATAAATAAAAGTGGGAGAAGTTAGGTTACATAATGATGAAGTTCCGGGGCTCCAGGCGAAGGCCTGGTAAAGGGTTCTCCTATATGGCTAGGCGCTCTATGCACGTTCTTGTTGATCACAAGTTAGGTCGTGGCGGAACCGAGGAGGCGGTCGCCTCGGAGCCCTTCCTTAGCCTCTGAATCAGGAGGACTGGGGTTTAATGGAGAATAGTGATAATTTACCCAAACGTCCGTTGTTCACAATGGAGTAATCAAACACTGCGCCGTTAGTCCGACAACGCCCTGAAGGCCTCGTGTCTTTGTTGCTGGCACTATGGACACTGTTCTATCGGCTCCCGGGCACCTACCCTGCTTTCGGCACTTGATCAGACACTCATCGTGTCTTTTCCAGGCACTTTATACAATTTTTGGTATTTTATGTTATTTAAACTTGTAGAGCGTGAATCGACGTGTCCTATTGGCACGCCATTGCAAAACGGAAAGAGAAAGGGGCACATATTTTACCGTTCAATTTAGCATTTTTTAGGTTGGTGTTCCTTACTTGCCCACAGTATTGACAACATTGAAGCTAATTATTATTTGTGGTTTTTGCTTATGGCGGGGAATTTGAATCTTTTTTGACATTTAACTTATTTTCATATGTCAGATGTTTGCATCCTGACAAGCTTTAAGGCATTCGTGGATGTGTGGGTCTCAAGATGGGATCTGCTACGTCGGCCGGGTCCCCCGCCCACTGACGTGGTAGGGTCGGAGATGCCAACACTGGCATAGTGGTATTAGACTAGAGAGAGTTCAAATATAAATAAATTGTCACCTAAACGGATAAATAGGAGTCCTTGGACTCCTGAAATATCCGAGAAATAAAGCTATTTCAACAAAAAACCGATTACGGTTAGAAGCGATCTACGGTTATAGAATATTTAAAGGGCCCCTTTAGCAAAAACGATAAAACATTCAATTTTCAACAAGTGTGGTACACAAACTCTCAAAACATTTCGATTTAATTAAATATGAAAACAAATATTAATTACCAATATCAAACTTTAACTTTAAAAAA
The DNA here is from genome assembly GCA_947579605.1 of Athripsodes cinereus. Lineage (NCBI taxonomy): Eukaryota > Metazoa > Arthropoda > Insecta > Trichoptera > Leptoceridae > Athripsodes > Athripsodes cinereus. The sequence continues at coordinate 3,943,206 of OX388325.1, read as the reverse complement.
AACTCGATTCTAGCTTCATAGTATTCGTTTATAAAAAAGAATATTTCTAAAAATCGAATTCGGGGGTGTGTTTGGTACATAAATGCACGAGAATCCTACAAATTTTCATATATTTATTTTAATATTGAGAATATTTAGATAGTTATTACAATTATAGAACAAAAAAAATTCAATTTTTTTTTCGTTTTATTCATGGATATTGACCTACTTAAAAAATATTTTTTTTGAGTTTCTCATATTTTGAAACCAAAAATCACCACAAGAACTTAATTTTTTGTATACTAAAAAAAGTTTGCTAAAATCTATAGTTGATATGGTTGATAGGATGAATAAAAAATATATATATTTTACAAATAATTTGTATTTTGATATAACAAAGAGTATCTAAATAAATCTCGTCAGTCTGCGATTTATTTATTTTGTAGTAAAAAACTAATAATATGGTAATAAATATTATTTTTTATTTTATCAAATCAATGTGTTCGCAAGGGTCAACAAGTTTTGGTAGTTTTTCTGTCAAATTTGTTGAAAATAGAATATTTTACCGTTTTTGCTAAACGGGGCCCTTAATTAAGAATCCAACGACACATACAATAACTCAATTTTCGTGAAAATGTGTTATGGCAGATTTCGAAACTCGGCGACGTATTATAAATAACATCTTACGCTTGCAATATGCGTACAACTATTAATACCTACATTACTCTTTAAATTTTAATAAAGAATGGAAATCCAAAGGAAAAATTGGTAATGCGACCAATATGATTTCATATCAATCGGTCTAAAACGAGTGTTACATAGTTCAAAAGAGGATTTATTTTAGGCTATCATTTAAACGATCATCATAATATTGATGTTATGTTCGGCAGAAAAATGTATTCTGCCGACAAACATATCATTTTATACCCAGCGAGAAAATTATACATATACATAATATGATATTGTAAAACTCTAAATTTAATCGACCAGCAAAATTATTATTTGACCGGCATAATGATTATTTGTCCAGCAAAATAAAGAAATGAGCAGCAAACCGTGAGCTTATTTTAATTAAACTTGTGAAAGCTAAATTTTTAATCTTGTTCAAATAATAAATCTTTGTATGTAGCATCTTTTTCTGTGATTTTATATGTAGCATCTGAATGAACGACATTAGCGTTTTTCGACATTTCAGTTATCGGAATCAGTTCGTTAATATAACAAAGCGGAAACTGGCATTATTTTCGTAGTGATCATTAATTTGGTAAGAACTCACAAAAACTTCATGTGGATCCGAAGGTAAATCGGTGTGTGAAAAATATTGTTTATCTAATATTTTCTGCCGGTCAAATAATAATTCTGCTGCTCAAATAACAATTTATTCTGCTGGTCAATTAATTATTTTGTTGTGCGAGTATTTATTAAGCTGTTAAAATTTGTTAATTTGCCGATATAACCAAGTTTGTTTGTAAAACAAGTGTTGCGCTTATTTTTTATTTATTGCCGATGAAAACATTGTTTGCTGTGCAAATGACTTAAATGCTGAATTTTTCCCTCCGAACGAATGGATTAATAGCCGAACAAATAATTAGTTCCCTTTATTTTATTCTTCTTGCACAAAATCATTCATATAACAAAATCAACAGAGCAGTATAGGTACATAAGAATAAATGTGATGATGTGCAGTGGCGAGATTGTCACTGTATGTATAGTGATTTCTTCCATCTAACCACGTCACATTAACACTAAACAGAAACAACAATAAGAAAAATAGCTATACATAAAATAGAGAGAGAAAAAAACTACAATCCACGCACCTAACATTCCAAATGGTCCGGGAACTATGTATAGAAAGGGGTTAGGGAACGTATGCTGAGTTAGAAGACAATAAATTGAAAAAAAAATACAGTATGTAGTTAACTTGGGCCTTGATATAATTTAACAGAATAATATATCTATCTATTCCCTCACGCCGTATCCCAAGTGGGGTAGGCAGAGAGAACGGAACGCCAACTAAATCTGTCCTTACATACTTCTTTCGCTTCTTCTACAGTCATACAATTCCTTATGCAAGCATGTCGATTTCTCTTACTCAAAACACGGACGTCCTTGAGAATTTGATCTAAATGTTCAAGCCATGTAGTTCTCGGACGCCCGCGCTTCCTCACACCCCTGCTTTCAGACAAGTATATCCTTTGTCATTCTTTCTTCTTCCATTCATTCCACATGACCAAACCATCTCAATTTATTTATACGCGTTCTATCCACAACACTCCTCTCGCGTCCACTCATTCTTCTAATATCCTCATTCCTCACTCTATCACGCAACGTTTTACCAACCATCCTCCCCAGCGATCTCATCTCCATAGCATTTATTCAACTTTCGTCCCTCTTCAACCATGTCCACGTTTCGCTTGCATACATTGCATACGCTTTGTCAGTCCATTGCCGTATACTTTATGCTCTGCTATGACGTTTATTTTCTTTCTGCAGCACGAACCATGAATACTATTAGCCAATAAAGTACATTTATTTATATAGATATGATTATCGACTTATTGTCGATGCCTCAGAGGCCGCTTTTAATTGACAACCTTTAAATATCACGGAAGGCGCCATAGAAATTTATATAGACTATAATATTCAATATACGCTAGAGCAGAGGTTTCCAAACTTTTTATTCTCATGGACCACTTTCAAAAATTTGCTGGTCTGGTGGACCCCCTGTATTTCTACCCCCCCCCCCCTTCACCCCCGTCGATAAATTTTCGAAACGGTATAGGAATTTGAAATATTTCAAAAACTCCTCGGTTTTTCATAAAGAATATATATTTTTTTATTATTATTTGATTCGTGTACCCCCCCTTAAATTCAGCTATGAGGTTTGCCACCCATCCTGAATGTCTTGATTTTATATTGGCACGAAGAGGACAGTTTGCATGTTTCTTACATGCAGCTGATCTGCTGGCTACCCCACTTGTGGGATATGCCGTGATGGTATAGTATAGTATAGTATAGTATACCCCCTCTTACGACTCGTGAACCCCCATTTTTTAGTCACGCCATCGTGGACCTCCGCCGAGTCTCCCGTGGACCCCTGGTGGCCACCTGGACGATTTTGGGAATCACTGCGCTAGAATGTCGTCGACATTGTTTCACTTTGAATAATCATCCAAAGTGAAACAATCGAAAAAAATAATTAAATAAATGAAAAATAACACTTACTAAAAATTAAAACAAATTAATATAATTCTCGACAGCGTGTTAATTTCGCATACAATTCTGACTTCAATACAAATTCATAGAGAATAAGACAAATACATAATATTAATAATATTATACATTGAGAACAAAAGTGGCAGTATACAAAAAATTACAAATTTGAGTTTAAACGATGTTTAAAACGCTCAAATTAAAACGCATCCAATACAAAAACACCTATTCCAATAGCTTGTTTAGTTTTCTCTAAAGGTCACTAGTGTCGGTTTGTACTTTTTGTATAAGCTTCAAGTTGCTAATTAATAATGTGACACTATACCAGTTCGAGTCAAACGGCCGCAGTGGTTGTAGGTACATTAATTTAAGGAAAGACTAAATGCATAAATGACATTTTAAGTATGGTGTCATTTTTATATATTACTTTCTATAAATAATGTATTCAAGAAACGAGTAGAGGTGTAAACTATAGAACTATACCAAAAACTTTAAACGGCCTTACTGAAAAACCATATTTTTTGTACATATAATGCCACTTTTGTTTTCAATTTGCCAATATAATAAAACTTGTTTATGGTCGTTTCAGTGAAAGGACCTTTCATCAAAATAATGTCGGGTAGTAATTGCTTTCATCCGTCATCGCTAGTGATCACTATTGATGAAACGTCTATTCGCAATTTTCACTTTCGATGATTCATCCTGGATAACCACTCTAAATTGTAAATGTGAACGGTGCATTGGCATAGCATAGCACTGCTTCACGGGCCATTGAGTTCAACGTACTGCGACTGGAACCTTCACAAGGTCTTCGATGTATTATGCACAACATAAACGTGTACACTTGTAAAACAAGGTACAAAAATGACATGAGGTATTGTTTGCATATAAACTACGAGAACTGAATGATACAGACCTATAAAATGCACAAATGCTTGTGGAGTGTGAACGAAATTATCTTGAAAAGTAGGTACCCTTTTTTCAATTATATAGCATAGCATCCTACAAGGATGATTTGTGCCAAAAAAAGTCTTTTAATGTTATTAAATCGTCAAGGAGAAGACAGTTTTTTTTAAGATATACCTATCTGGGTTTTGTTTGTTATCAATCCAAATACAACCTTATACACCTTTCACAGTAAGCCACTAAAAGCTTGTGTCGTGAAAGGTGAGTTTACCGGCACCTGGTATCGAACCACGGACCCCTTGTTCACGAGGCCGAGACTCTACCTCCAGGCTACCGACGAACTCGTTAGTTATTATAAATAATAAAATTTGACTTTATTGGTTTGACAAGGGACAAATTCAGAGAGAATTGGCAATCGTTTTGAAGAGCATCAACGAAAATATCGTACGCATTCCTGATAGTGCACCCCAGGAAATATCAATCAAATCAAAATGTTCGCAAGGGTCAACAAGTCTTTTAGAGTTTTTCTACCAAATTTGTTGAAAATTGAATATTTTAACGTTTTTGGTAGAGAGCGCTAGTAATCTAAGATGTCAAACGTTTTTTACGTGATATTATACTCAATTTAGTAGTATCGATTTCATGAATTCATTACAAGTGGATGTTTTAAAAAATTAATAAACAAACAACAAGGGTGTGTAATTAAAATACAACAGTCATAATAATATATTGTATGTTTATTTGGCCAGTAGGTATAGAGCACGCACCGAAATTGTTAAATAATATCATTTGTAGGTACACGAAGAATAATTACTTGTTTAATTTTAGTGTTTAGTCCGTCACTGTCTATACGATATGATTGTAATGTAATGATCATGGAAAGAGATGCAGGTGTTTTAAAAAATGAATATTAGGTAGGTAGGTACGTATTTTTTTCAAAGATAAGAATATTTATTAATCTATCGTGTCGAAACCCAGAAAAAACCAATCAAACTGATCTCCAGTACTGTGAAAAACGCACAGCACGCGAAGATGCGTCAAAAATATCCTCCATAGTGACAGGCCACAGTGGACACTCCAACAGGTGTGGCAAGATAAAGAGGATACTTGTCTGAAAGGAAGGATGGGAGGAAGCGCGGATGTCCGAGAACCATGTGGCTTGATCGCGTATTTTGAAAGTATACAATGCCAGTACGCATTCATAGTGTTCTTGCAATGTATGTTTTCAAATTGTGTAACGAAAAATAGTCTCAGAAAATATACACGATTTCTGCGTAATTGTCGTGTATATTTTCTGACGCTGATTCGTGAAGCGTAATTTGAAAGTATACAAAGCCATTACGCACAGGTTGGGACTTCTCACGTATAGTTTCAAATATTGATAAGCATAAATATTTTTAGAAACTGTACATGGTTATTACGCTTATATCGTGTATATAATTAAAATATATTTTATAACATTTTATGAATATTTTTATTATAAAACATAACAAAGGACAAAAATATTTTTAATATATAAAAGAAACACAAATGTTTAAGTACTTAAGTGCTACTTTAAAAAGACGCCAGTCAAATAATAATAAAAATATTTATTTATTTAAGTACATACATTTACAATTTTCGCTTTTACATGTTAACAAATTTAAGAAATTATAACAACAACAAGTAAATCCAAAATAAAAAAATACAGGTAATAAAAGCAATAAACAATTAACAATTATCAAGGAGATTCCTTAAGTCCACTTTGGTTTTGTTTGGCAATAAATCCTCTATCCAATTTATTAAATGAATCCAAATATGGAATCAAAATTAACGGAAATACTCGTTTGTCAACAAAAATATCGCATTTAATGTATATGGACGATATAAAAATATACGCTAAATCGGATACCGAATTAGAAAAACTAATAAGTATAACAAAAAAATTCTCAGACGACATAAGAATGTCTTTTGGGCTAGATAAATGTAAAACTTTACACATTGAAAAAGGAAAAATTAAAGAATGTCAGGACATAGTTTCTAGTTATCAAATTAATAACATGAATAATAACGAAATATACAAATATTTAGGTTTTCCGCAATCTAAAAATTTAAATCACTCTTTAATCAAAACTCAATTAACAAATGATTTTAAAGATAGACTTAATAAAATATTTAAATGTGATCTATCGGCCAAAAACATAGTAAAAGCAATAAACGCGTGGGCAATCCCATTATTAACATACTCATTTGGCATCATAAAATGGTCTAAAACGGATCTAGATAAACTGGAAAGACTTATTAGAACACAATTAACAAAAAATAGATATCACCATCCAAATTCCGCGAAAGAAAGGTTGGTTCTGCCTAGGAGTATAGGAGGAAGAGGAATTGTTAACATTTCCTCTTTACATAATAATCAAATAGAATCCCTTAAAACATTTTTTAAAAACAAACAAAATAATTCTATACTACATAAAATTATAATACAGGCCGATAAAAATCATACACCTTTAAATTTAAATGACGAAACAGTAGGTCCGCGATTAAACTATTTAAATATTTTGTTAGAATCTTGGGGTAGGAAGGAACTTCATGCTAGACACCTCAATGATCTCAACCAATCTTATGTTGACAAATATGCGTCAAACAGGTGGTTGACCATTGGGGAATTGTATGGAGAAACCGAGGGTTTTATGCTAGCAATTCAAGATCAGGTAATAAATACAAAAAATTATCAAAAATATATTATAAAAAATCAAAATATAATTGATGATTCGTGTAGGAAATGTCTGGCCAAACCGGAAACAATTCAACACATAGTTTCGGGTTGTTCCACTCTCGCTCAAACTGAGTATACTTATAGACATAATCATGTAGCAAAAATTATACATCAAAATTTAGCTATTAAACATAATCTTTTAAACTCAAATAATGTAATACCTTATTATAAATACAACCCGGAACAGGTATTAGAAAATCAAAATTATAGGCTCTATTATGATAAAACCATAATAACAGATAGACAAATACATCATAATAGACCCGATTTAGTATTACATGATAAACGTAATAAAATAACGTACCTAATCGACATCGCTGTCCCAAATACACATAATATACAAACAACCGTCGCAGAAAAAATACGTAAATATACAGAACTAGCAGGAGAAATAAAAAATATTTGGCATTCTAGGTCCGTTTATATAATACCTTTAGTCATGTCAGCTACAGGGGTAACTCCGAAATCTTTAATAAATAATTTACAAAAATTAGATTTACCGGTTAATTTGTACATTAAAATTCAAAAATCTATTATAATAAACACTTGTAATATTGTAAAAAGGTTTCTGAACACAGATATTTCAGGCACAATGCTGGTATTTTGATCCCGCGTTTTGAGCCTAATCCTTTGATATCCTGTATATCTGGATAGGTGAATTTTTCCCGGCATTAGACTGTTAAGTTTTTGTGTGATCATGACTGATCATATGGAGACTTATCTGGTTGTATAATGCTGAGAAGTGTGGATGGCAATTCTGCCGCCGCGTAAAAAAAATAATAAAAACAATTATATATGAAAAAAAGAGAAAGCAACAAATCAAAATGATTGTAAGAACGTTGCCTTGTATAGCGCTTAGAAAATAGAAAATTTACACGATTATTTCGCAATGGAAACTTGTGCAGTATGTTTTTCGCACAAATTTTAGTGTACGTTATTGGAAAATATACACGATAAGAGCGTAATAACCATGTATAGTTTCTAAAAATATTTGTGCTTATTACTACTTGAAACTATACGCGAGCAGTCCCAATCTGTGCGTAATGGCGTTGTATACTTTCAAAATACGCGGCTTGATCACGCGAACTCTATTCCCAAGGACGTCCGTATGTTGAGTAAGAACCGACGTGCGTGCATGAGAAACTGTATGAATGTGGAGGATGCGAAGTAAGAGAATAAAGATAGTTCTATTTGGCGTTCCGTTCTTTCTGCCTACTCCACTTGGGACACGGCGTGAGGGTATAGTATAGTTTATAGTATATTGAGATTCAGAAATGGGGTTCTAGGGAGAAAAGATTTCTCAACAAAGACAGACGCTTCGCAATTAGGTGGCGATTTGATTCTATCGTCGTATATAATATAGTACATTACTATGTATTTATATGTAGATGTACAACAAATTGTGGAAGCTATCACGCGATACGAACGTTTACTGAAAACTTCATGCTATATACAACATGCTAAAATGTTTGTTATACCTGTACAGTGGTACCTTGTAATACGAGTGCCCAAACGTACGAAGTTTTTGACATACAAGCCGTCGATCGAGCGATTTTTTGTTTTGAAATACATGCAAAAGTTGAGATAGGATCTATTTAATGACTTTTGCCTAACTCATTTCCGAAACAAAGGGAGGAAAAACAAACCTCCTTGGACACATTTTTTTAAACGGCCTACAGGTGAAAGTGAGAAAAGCGTGGCGAAAAAGGCAAAAACCAGTGAAGAAAAAAACGAAAATTAAGCGAAAGTAACACTATAAATCTAGTTTATTTCTTTACATTCTCTTTTATTATGTTTTTGTACAATATTTGTCATTTATAAATACATTTTTCTTATTCAAAAACATGTAACAAAAATAACTGGGGTGATATTTTGGGGACTGGAACGGATTAATGGCAGTTCAATTAATTTCAATGAGGAAATTTGCTCGATACCATCCTGGTACCAACACTTATGTATGCAATCGAAACGTGGACATTGTTGAAGAGGGATGAAAGTGGAATAAATGCTGTGGAAATGAGATCACTAAGGAGGATGGTTGGTAAAACGTTGCGCGACAGAGTGAGGAATGAGGATATTAGAAGAATGAGTGGATGCAAGAGGAGTGTTGTGGATAGAATGCATGTAAATAATTGAAATGGTTTGGTCATGTGGAACGAATGGAAGAGGAAAGATTGACAAAGAGGATATACATGTCTGAAAGGAGGGGTGTGAGGAAGCGCGGGCGTCCGAGAACTACATGGCTTGATCATGTGGATCAAATTCTCAAGGACGGCCGTATTTTGAGTAAGAGAAATCGACGTGCATGAGAAATCGTATGACTGTGGAGGAGGCGAAAGAAGTATGTAAGGACAGATCTAATTGGCGTTCCGTTCTCTCTGCTTACCCCACTTGGGATACGGCGTGAGGGAATAGATAGATAGATAGATAGATAGAGGGAAATTTGCGTTGAGATACGAGTAATTTGAAATACGAGCAAGGTTGCGGAATGAATATTACACACGTAGGCATGTCGAGGTGCCACTGTACATATATTTACGAAGTTCCTTTGCGGTCTAAATTCTCACGATAGAAATATTGATTTTCATTTACATAGCCATCATCAATGCGGTACCGGGGCTCAAATTACCTGTGGTAAATGACACCAAACCAAATAACATTATATAATGTATAACTACGCTGGAATTATGGCTTTCAAATCTGATCATTTTCGACTCTGACAATTGGAATTATACTTTTGGACAAAACTCAAGAAACTGCGTCCATTGGAGATAAATTGAAAAAAAAACACAGTAGGTATGCAGTTAGCTTGGGACTTGATATAATTCAACAGAATAATATATCTATCTATTCCCTCTTGCCGTATATCAAGTGGGGTAGGCAGAGAGAACGGAACGCCATATAGATCTGTCCTTAAATACTTCTTTCACTTCTTCTACATTCATACAATTTCACATGCACGCACGTCGATTTCTCTGACTCAAAGCACGGCCGTCCTTGAGAATTTGATCTACATGTTAAAGCCATGTAGTTCTTGGACAACCGCGCTTCCTCACAACCCTCCTTTCAGAAAAGTATATCCTCTTTGCCATTCTTTCCTCTTCCATTCGTTTCACATGACCAAACCATCTCAATTTATTTACACGCATTCTGTCCACAACACTCTTCTCGCATCCGCTCATTCTCCTGATATCCTCATTCTTCACTAGGTATATCCCGCAACGTTTTACCAACCATTCTTCTCAGCGAACGCATCTCCACGGCATTTATTCCACTCTCATCCTTCTTCAACCAAAAATACGTTCACGAAAAATATGCCATCCTAAAACTGGTCATAAAAGGGAAGATTGAGGGCCGTAGAGGGATTGGAAGAATGTGGCTTTCCTGGCTTCAGAACACTCGAAAGTGGACCGGAATGAAAGGTGTGGAGGAGATGTTTCGTTTTTTTTTAGATTTCTCCCAGGTGGTTGTCAAACGTAGAGAAGAAGAGGTGTATTTTATTTTTAAGTGAATGTGTTTCATAATTATGTATATGTATGTTTATACTTTATGAATAAAAAAGTGTACCTATCATAAATCGTCTAGGTATGATACCAGAAACATCTATTTATATTAATTTATTATCATTTTTTGTTTGCATCATTGCTGTTGGCTTTGATGCGAGCCTAGATGTCGCCAGCAGTGTCACTAACTAATTTTCTCACTGAACGGGTGAGTCGACAGGTATGTTTATCGTTGTTATTTTTAACAATTAACCATTGTATGAGGTCATATTGTCTCTTCTGACTAACAGTCGTGTCTGCCTAAATGTAAATTGTTCAGGAGAGCGTTTTTAGTGTTTTGCCATGCATATTTTCGTCTCTCCTAGTTATATGATACAGTGTAAATATATTACATTATTTTATTTGTACCTATTCTTATATATCTCAGAATCATTTTTGTGGTGAAATTTTGAGGACTTAGTAGATACAACATGTTTTATTTAGAATAATTCGTAAATATGACAACAAATCAGAAAGCTGTTCCAGGATAACGGTAACAGTTACAGGTGTGATCTTCAGTGAGAACATGCAGGGCACATGTAAATACACATTGGTGATTATAACTCGATTTCGCTTTAGAAAAATGTCAGTTACGACAGTTAGTCAGAAGAGGGACGATATTATGTAGATTAAGATAAACAAGTACTGCATTAAAAAGAACTTCGTGACAACACGCATAATGTTTTAGGTACCTACACAGGTGCATGACAATAATTAATAATAAATTGTCCTTCCTTGTACACGTACAATAAACGAATTTAGACCACGGACACATTTCCTGTGTATTTTACAAACCGCAATTTATATCTGACAACCACGTTCTGAAAAATGCTGCGTAAAAAAATAACCGCGATGATTTCATATAAAAAAAAAACTAATATTACGCAATCATATTTTAAACCACTCTAGATTAATCATTCCAAATTGATCACACTCACCGATAGTCAACCTATTTGTATAGGTATTATTAACTAGATAGGTATGTTGTATAATATGATACACATACATATATGTGAACTTCCTTAAGGAGTGCACAACACAGAGTTTCGACGCTTATGAATTATTGAATCATGGCTTGGTTAAGAGTACTCTTTAAAACCTATTTCTCTGTGTCACACTTATCACATCGACATCCAATAATTCTATCAATAAACTCACAACTTAAGATTAGTCAGTTGCAGCAACCTTGATCCGTGCGAATTCTATTCTGTTGAACCAGCCCGTAGACAATTTGTACTTGGCGATCGCCTACAAACGAATTTTCGTCAATAACTGCAACAATAACGCATAATTATACGGTACGTGTAGGTAGATTGTCGAAAAGTTCGCCAGTAGACGATCGCTAAGTACAAATTGTCTACGGGCTCAGGACTTTTTGGGGGAGATTGTAGCCTGGGAACTCGACAGTAGCGTATTCGATGATTTTTATTTATTCATTTATTTTAAGGCACACAGCAGATATTTGATACACTACAGTCAAATCACCAAAATTGAATATCCAGTCTTAATGAGTGAGCTTGGTCTCCTCAGTCTTGAGAACCGTAGGAAGATGTTTGACCTTTGTTTCCTACACAAGATTCTAAATGGTGCAATCGATTCTCTTGAACTGATTGAACTGATCCAATTTAATGTCCCTTTCAGAAATACCAGACAATCTGTAACGTCGAAATACAATTGTCCGAATTTACAATTGTTCGAAAAATTATTATTCGATTTAGCAAATCTTCGAATAACATTTGTTCGACTATCAATTATTCGAATTACAATTAATGGAAAGTGAATTGTTCGACTAACATTTGTTAGAAAATCACATTCTTCAAACTATTTTATATTAATCTAAATTCATTTTATTTTGATGTTCAGAAGCAGATCATATTGACACGATTATATTACGTTTCATATAAAACTCCAGCCATACCTCATCCAACTGTGGACGAGTCCATAAAGAACAAATGTTATTTTAGTTTCTTAAGAAAATGAGGCAATTGCGTTCATACCTAATTACAAAAATATTTTAATTATTTTTCCAAATGTTTGACACTATTTAAATAAATCGATTGCTAACTGAGTCGTATTATATAATATTACTTCGCTAAGCGAGTCACTTTTCGCCGAAAATAGGAGCAATATTATCTGTCTTGATAATAAAAATTCGAAGAATTGTGTTTCGGATAATAATTGTTGTTACTAGGGAATCCAATCCCGCAAAAGCGGGATCCCGTAAATGCGGGATCCCGCACCTTTTTTGCGGGATCAGAAATGCGGGATTACTCATGCGGGATCCCGCACTCTTGCGGGACTGAAAAAATGTTTAAGAACGGGCTCAGACGACGTTCTGATTATTTATTAAACCCAGCACAGCCTCAGTGATAAGTAAGTTAACTACTTTGCCTTTGGAACTAGTGACTTTTCTGTAGAATTTGTATGGAAAATAATTTGAGTTTCCAAAATCTAGATGTGATCGCAGCAACAACCGACGGTGCAGCAGTCATGAAGAAAGTTGGGAGATTATTATCAGCGCACCACCAGTTATGCTTTGCACATGGGTTCCAACTCGCTGTTCTTGAAGTTCTATGCAATCAGAGACAAGAAGAAGATATACAGTCAAGTTGAAGTACTCGAAAAAAGACCGGATGGTGGGAGTGATAATGAAAATGTAGATGATGATGACGAGAAAGGTAATTTTTCGGTAGAGGAAGACATTCAAGAAGGAGATTTGCTACCACAATACAGGTAGATAAGTATTGTCAGACCAATAAATTTTTCAATGAAAATCATTATAACTTATTCCATTTGTTATTTAAGAGGACTGATTCAAAAAGTCAGGAAAATTATTAAGCTTTTTAGTTCGAAATCTCCAGTAATAAATGATCTTCTGCAAACATATATCAAAGAAGAAATTCTGCAAAGAATTACAGCTGATCCTAGATTGCCGAACGCGCTGGAGCAATATTATCGAGGTTTAACCAAGTCAAACAGTGCATATTTAAAGCAGTTATTGATCTTAAACTGACATCATCTTCATTTTCATTCACTGATGAAGAATTTATAACATTGAGTAAAATTGAACGAGCTTTAGAGCCAGTGAAGCTTGCTGTAAATGTCTTATGCTGCGAGGACGCAACATTAATTACTGCAAAAACTACATTATGTTTCATGATAAGCAAACTGGATCGACAAAATACCAGGTAAAGCCAGGAACTTGTAGTGCCGCTATCTTGCTAAAATTAGTTAGTTAACTACTTTTCCTGTCTATAAAATAACGCCGCACATCAATGACTGTCATGTCGCTGTGCTTAGAAGGTCCTAACAAATATCTAGAAAAAGATTCAGGATCTACAAATGTGGTGGACGATCCATTCTTTTATCCAAGCAAAGTTACACTTAGAACTGAAATGAAGTGTTTAATCGAGAGACTGTCACTGCTGTCAGACTCGCAGGTACAACCTGAAACTCATAACCAACAAGTTGATGACAATGGCGATGAAGAAGACACGCCTTTATCGAATCTATTGAATGATTAGCCTTCGCCTATACTAGAAGATGAATAAGAGCACAGTCTCCGTACAGAATGGGTAGCCGAGTAATATAAAGTCAATTCCACCAACAAGTGTGGAAGCTGAGCGTGCTTTTTCCGCCGCCGGTTATTTATGCAACAAGATAAGATCAAATCTAAAAGATGAAATGTTACATACTTTATTATTTCTTAGAAGGTATTATCAGAAAAAAACTATTTTTTTATGCCTCTAAACTAATAAATATGTTCAATTGTCAATACAAATTACAGATCTATAAGGAGAACTGTTAAATAATGTATAATATCGTTCCTTATAAGAAGCTGATTATTTAAAGATACCTCTAAAACATCATTATTTCCACTTGTTAATTAGTAAAATGAGTAATAAATCTGCATAATAATAAAAAAAAGTATTAAAATTTACTCGTCTTTATTTAATATATTTTTTAAATTACTGAGTACCTACTTGAAACAATTTTTTTATTAAAAAATCTCAATCCCGCAAATCCCGCGGGATCCGCGGGACTGACGACCCCAATCCCGCAGGCTTGCGGGATCGCGATTTTGATGCGGGATTGGATTCCCTAGTTGTTACCAATATAACGTATGAAAATTCGAACAATTGTGTTTTCTGATAATTGTGGATTCGAATAATTGCCATTCGAATAATAATAATAAGAACAGAAAAAAAAAATCATGAGCAATTGGCGAGCTTATTGCCTGGAGGCAATATCTTCCAGCTAACCAAAATATTAACCGAATAATTGTCATTCGAAAAAAAGTGAATTCATACAAATGTTTTTTCGAAGAATTGTCAATTCGAATAATTTTCCTGTCACCATACGTACCATACTCCAATAAACATATTTCATAGACTTGGTAATCTGGTTGGTGAGAACACAGATGTTTTTGCTGACAGTTTCCTCAAATACAGATCTGATATCATCAAATTTTTATGTGCACAAACTGACAATGGGTAGTCGAGGTTTATAGTTTACTTGTTTTTTTTCTGTAATATATATCATTTTTGGTTTGATAAGTCCATGTATATTTTTATCTATTTGTATTACCTCTGTATTGTAATAACTGTATGTTTGCGTAAACTATAAAATAAAAAATAAAAAAAAACTATATAATGTAAATTCTTATTTATAAAATATATTTATAATTTGCTGTATATATATACAACCATTTGACCTTAATTTGCGATTTTTTAACTAACTGACCATTTGTTTTTCTGTTTTGACATTTTATATTTATATCATTTCAATTTAACATTTTTTTTTTTAATTAATTTCTTGACCAAATTTCTTTTTTGATTTTTTTTTAAATTGAGGCAACGTTATTCTATTATTTAATTGTACTCTTGTTTTGTGTCAAATTAATTGTTTTGTGTCTTTTTAAAAAAAGGAATACTTTTTGTATGCATGTATTGTATGTATACTAAATTTTTTACATGTTTCGGCCATTACATTACAGGCTTCGGCCGTGAATATCTGAATAAATAAATAAATATTTATCCCGTGGAGCACCCGGTAAAGAATTGGTCTCCCACTCTTCTTTGTAAGTTTTCGAGTGTCCTGTAAAAGGCAGGTATTCGAAAAAATTAAGACATTTTACATCTTAAATTCAGCGATGAGGTTTGCCACCCATCCTGAATGTCTTGTTTTTATATTGGCACGGAGAGGACAGCTTGCATGTTTTATATGCAGCTGGTCTGCTGGCTACCCCACTTGTGGGATATGCCGTGATGGTATAGTAGTAGTAGTATAAATAAATAAAATTCATACAAATGATCGAACATCCAAACCATGCACACGACATCTATAGATGGGTCTCGAACTTACCAATTTTTCGGTATTCTACCGAAAAGCCCTAATAATCTATCGATGTTTACATCTGTCGGCAGACAAGTGTAAAATCGGTAAATAAGTATCGAACATACGGTAAAAGTACACGATACTTGAACAATCTTCGGGTACAAACAAACGGTACATTGTAGAAAAAGATACTGTGAGAAAATATTCTCTAAGAAAACCGAGGAGTTTTTGATCCCCTCTTTCTGTCTGGGATAAATAGTTTTGCACGGGACAATTCTAATCTTTCTCTAAGTGCCAATACTTTGCATAAATACATAAGGCACATCTCATAAGTGGGGTAGCCGGCAGCACGTGACGAAAATACAAGGTGTCCTCTTCGTGCCATCAGAAATAGGTGGTAAACCTGCATAGACAGCACAGACTGATTCATTTGTTGTTTATTTTTGTTAATGTTTAACAAGATAAATTTATTGTTTCTCTGCCGCAAGACAGCCTTATGGCTAGTGTGGCTGTCATATTCTTATGCATATTTTATTGTCTTTTGTTTGTATATTTATGTAATTGTGAACAATATTGTTTCAATAAAGAATTATTATTATTATTGACCATATCGCTCAATTTATGATGTAAAATTTCTGTATTTTTTCGAAGGCATTCAATGATTCTGGATTCCGAAATTGAACAAAGTACCGAAGAGAAAGGGAGGGGGGGGGGGAAGGGAGAGAGAGAGGAAGAGCTTACTGAAAACCTGCATTAAACAGGATACAGAAGAGAGTGGGAGTCACATTGTACTATGTTTGTTTAATATCCTATATCACATCCTTATACCGTAACATGACCCAGTAAACTTTAACTCGACATTTTACTCATTGTAACTTAATATTATACCTACGAGTATTTCATCCTATAGACACTTAGGGCAATAGATGTCTCGGCAGTAGAACAAATTTTTGAATTTGTATATTTAACTGAAGCGCCTACAAATGGCATTCAATAGCGCTGCAAGGTTTATTTTCCGCGAAGGTAAGGGTTGTCGCATCACACCATTGATGGAAAAGCTGCACTGGTTAAGAATAGGTGAAAGGGTGCAATATAAACTGTGCCTTATAGTCTACAAAGCTTTTAAATATATGCATAGCTCTGTGTTCTCAAAACACCTGCAAATTTTGAAAAAATGCTGATGTAAACCTGTACCTACATGGTTGAATAAAGTTGAGTATAGTTTGGTATAGAAGAGCCAATTGCAGTAGACAGCTGCTAAAGGATATAAAAGTCTGTAAGATTTCATATCTGTGTCACGTTTTGCGGGGCGAAAAGTATAGACCATTAAAGGATGACGTCACAGAAAAATCATTGAGGGGCATCAGGCATCCCAACACAACAGACGATTATGGTGTAATATTAGGTGGAACGCCTAAAGAATACCTAATAATCAAAAAAACTGTCAGTGTCGATTTTGTTATTATTTTGTCGTCTGACTTTCTTTTTTTTCTCTTATGGCATAACATCCTACAAGGATGATTTGCGCAATCTGACTGTTTGCCCCCCAAGCAAAAGCAAATCCATAGACAAGACCACGTGACCTTTAATGGTCTATAGTTTGCTCCAGCTGATACTGATGGGGATGATTGAAGTGCAGCGTGGTCCTGGTAGAAGGCAAATGTCTTGGCTGCGCAACATAAGAGACTGGACGGGGATGAGACATGTGTGGGAGCTTTTCCGGGTCGCGCAAGATAGAGAATCCTTCGCCAGAGTGATTGGCAACGTCGGGGGGACCTGATACGGCACGAGAAGGAGTAGAAGATAGTTTGGTAAGCAAATTCTCAATTGAGTCATATAGGTGTGCTTATAAAGGGGGCATTTAAAGGATTATATATTTGTGTACATGTATTTATTTTATCTTATGTGTTTGATGTGAACAAAGGAATAAATATATGCTAGGCTTCTAAAAGTCATAAATAACACAATAAAAAAAATGTGTTTTTAAAAAATGTGACATTATCTGAATTTATCAAAATTGCCATACTATAATTATTGTCTAGTATCGGTACTTGAAAACAATGACACTAAACTCTACTAGGATCAACCAATTCAAACTGATCGAACTATTCCAGCTAACCGACCAGATATTGTGTTGGTTGATTGCAGATGCCGTAAAACATACATCATAGACATAACTATACCACACAATGAAAATTTAAATAAAGCTGAGCAGGATAAGATAATAAAATATCTTGATCTTGCTCACGAAATCAAAGATTTGTGGAGAACACCTACCACAATCAACGTGCCTATAATAATAATAATAATAAACTTTATTGTGCCTTAAAAAAACATACATATAAACAGATTATAAATACAAATAATTATCATGCACAATGGGCGAGTTTATCGCGTGCAAGCGATATCTTCCAACTAACCCAAAAATCATAAAAAAAAGAAAATAAAGAAAATAATATATACATACATAAAAAGTTAAATAAATATACCTACAAACAGGCAAACACCTGCGCACACAATGAGGGAAAGTCTGGATATCGAGGGAAGGGAAGAGAAGGAATGCTCGCCGTATATATATACAACACGTGAAGAAAACGTTTCCTCAGGGTTTACAAAGTGAAAGTATTAAAATTCTGAAGACTAGCGACCACCGAGCTGCTTTCTAAACAATTGATATGTGGGACAGGTACGGATACTAGACGGAAGTTGATTCCATAACCTAGCACCGAGAACTGTGAAGGAGTCTGTATAAAAACCAGATTGGTGTGAAGGAATTGCCAGAAGATTGTTATTGGTTGATCGAAGAGGGAGTCCATGTGAATGCAAGAAATGAAACCTTTCTTTTAGGTAAGGCGGGGTGTTGGGATCAAAAAGTATTTTGTATAGAAGACAAAGGGTGTGGAAGTCTCTGCGTTGGGAAACGGTCTTCCAACCGAGTCGAAGACGGTACTCAGAAATGTGATCAAATTTTCTAAGGTCATATACATAACGTATGCAAACATTTTGTAATCGCTCCAGCTTATTCAAACCCTCCACAGAGACGTCTAAATAGCTGATGTCTGCGTAATCTATAATTGGAAAGATGAGTGATTGAATAAGAAGCTTCTTTGTATCAACTGTGAGAAAATTCCGGAGCCGTCTAAGCGAATGAAGCGAAGCGAAAACTTTTCGACTTACCTCGCCGATTTGTTTGCGCCATGAGACCTGACTATCGAAGTAAACACCCAGATTTTTGACATTATCAGAGAAAGGGATCGTTGTACCGTTTAACTCCAATGAAGGTAGCGGTGTAAGATTTAATGAAGACAACAATCTGGGACTACCCATTATTATAGCCTGTGATTTAGATGGATTCACCAGAAGACCGTGACTTTCGCACCAAGATCCAATGTACTGAAGATTAAAGTTCATGTTATTAAAAGCTTCATCAACTGTTGTCCCATCGAAATGAATATAAAGTTGGAGGTCATCGGCATACAGATGGTAAGATCCACGGAGCCGCTCAGTGATTGGATTAATAAAAATAGAAAACAGAAGAGGAGAAAGTATGCCACCCTGAGGGACGCCAGCTCGAAGACATATCCAATCTGATGTTTTATTTGAAACTGAAACCCTCTGCTTTCGATCCCTAAGATAAGAGTTCAACCAGCAAAGAGCAGGCCCCGTGATATTGAGCGCCTCCATCCGCGCAAGTAGAAGATCAAAATCTACACAATTAAATGCACTACTAAAATCCAGGAGAGTCAGCAGTGTGAGTTGCCTTCCCTCCATGGCAAACCTAATGTCATCAGAAATTTTCAACAAGGTTGTTGTGGTACTATGACCCCTCCTAAAACCTGACTGAAAAGAGTTGAGGTAGTTATGCGCTACAAGATAGTCGTTCAGTTGTCGATGAACAATTTTTTCAATAACTTTGGAAAGAAATGGGAGAATTGAAATCGGTCTGAAATCTTTCAGCGAAGAGGGAGAGCTTACCTTTGCGAGTGGAATAATATTGGCAACCTTCCATTCAGAGGGGAAAATCCCAAAGGACAGTGAAGAGTTTATGATATACGTCAAAATAGGAATAACGGAATCAAGGATGAGTTCCAGCATCCTCAAACTCAGTCCATCGCATCCCACCGCCGTGGACTTGACAGACAAAAAAGACTTTCGAACATCAGACATGGAAACTAACTGAAAACTAAAAGGTTCGTCATCACTATTTCTACAATTCCTAATAATGTCCAATGTTGACTGTTTCGCCTGAGGATTTATCGTCACCGGCAGAGAGGAGAAATGATTGTTCAAGTCATTAAGATCAAGGGAAGCAAAATCAGTAGCGTTGTTCGGCTTACCCACACCGTGGCGTTTTAAAAACTTCCAGGTTTCTCTAGAAGAGTAGGAAATATTGGTCAAAAAGTATTCTTTTTTCGCTCGACGGCATAGCTGGGAACATCTCCGTCTAATATTTTTATAATTTTCCCATCTGACAGGACATCTTGAGCTTTTGAATTTTGTTTTAATTCTATCTCGCTTAGCCATTAGCTTACGAATATCATCCGTCAGCCATATAGTGTTGTCTATGAATGGTTTAATACCTAAGAGTCTGTCAAGCAATCTCAGAAAACTGGGAGTAGATGACAGGCTCAAATACAGCATGCAGAAGGCCGTACTTCTATCGTCCACCAGGATAGTAAGAAGTTTTTTGTCCATGTAGCTCTGTAAGTGATCTCCCATGATTGTACTATTTCATAGAACATCATGAAAGAATCAACTCGAATAATGTTGGGGTTCTACATTTTGAATATAAATTTATTTTAATAACCTATGGTTTTTGTTATTTAATGTTATATTTAAATTTAATTGTTGACCTTATTATGTGTTCAAAATGTAGATTCTAATGTTGTTTTGTTAAATAAATGAGACATGAATAATAATAATAATAAACTTTACTAATATACAAAAAAGACAAAAATAATAAAGATTACAACACGGTATATAGTATATAAATATTTTGCACAATGGGCGAGTTTATCGCAGAGGCCCCATATCTTCCAATTAACTCAACAAAATAAAACAAAAGACAAATTGAAAACAATGATAAAAATATCAAATAAGTCTTTAAGATGATACACAGAAACTAATTTTTTTTTTTTTATTATTGATTTGTGTTTTTGTGCTAGTGTGATGATTGAGTGAGCGAGGGTGACTGTGTGTATGTAGGCATGTTGAGATGACCGGAATGTTAGGTACCTATCTTTTTTAAATTAATTGTGGCGCATGGTGTTGGATGATAGCTGATCTCTGAACGACCTTAACCTTTTTTCTAACTTTATATATGTAGTTATTGTCTAATATATTCATAACATAATATAATGTAATTTTTTTTTTTTTTTAAAGATATATCTGGGTTTGTTATAAACCCAAATACAACCTTATACACCTTTCACACTAAGCTAAAAGCTTGTGCCGTGAAAGGGGAGTTTTGACGGCACCTGGGATTGAACCACGGACCCCATGTTCTGAAGGCCGAGACTCTACCTCCAGGCTACCGACGAAATTTATATGTTTAATTATTTAATATGCTCATCACTTAATCAATAATCACAATCACATATAACCAGTCTAATGAATGCATGCTACAAACATAATATACAATTCATCCTCTCCAAACCATAAAAAATATAATTTCTGCATTTTGATATCTTCATAATTCCTAAATTAAAAATCTTGAATGAGTTATTTTTTTCAAACACCTGTCTTGTACAGAACATCAGGTAACTTGGATTAAAAAAGATGTAATGTTCGGAAACTTAACCACTTAGCTGTGGATTACATGTAGGTATGCATGTAAAGTCAAAACTTTGCGCGTCATACAGATTACATGTGTGCATTACACTTTTTTAGTACTTATGAAAACAAAGGTGTATCATGAAATTTCTTATTTTGTTTATTATTTATAAACTTAGTTGATATCAAAGTATTTTATGATGCTACAAATTACTAAATTAATGATTTTTGTAAGCTGTGGTAAGAGAAAAAGTAACAATTACAATAATTAGTGAATTTACATCAACTTTTAAATTCGGAGAGGGCAAACACTTCCAAATTCGCAGAGAGGAGCGTTAGCGTTGCGGGGCCAACTGCCTGGAACCGATTACCAGCAGATTTGAGACAGAACCAACCCACTGCAACGTTCAGGAGTAAGCTGAAAACACTGCTTTTCAAAAAAAGCCATGGCGCCCTTGAGATGGTCACGGATCATTAAACGGTGCCAAACATAAATTGTCTTTATTATTATTATTTTAGTTTCATGGAAATAAATTCAGCACAGGGTGTATGTCATTTATGCATAATACCTAGCAGCCAAGTGTTTAATAAATTTTATCAAAAATTCGTCCATAAAAGTTGAATATAAAACTTTTATATTATGTAAACATACATATAAAGACTGCCACAATAATATGAAAATACGAGCAATTTTACTATTATTAAATTGAGCTATTAAAACATAAATACAATAATGTCATTATGTTTTTAACGGCTCAATAACTCAATAGTAGACATTCCGATAAAAGTTTTCAATCAATTATATTTTTATGTTCCTAACAATGCAATATTATAATCTAATACGACACCTGTACAACTGCTTGTTAACAATGTTCATTTTCAGACATGATTTTAATTAGTTCATTGTCTTATATAAAGAAACTAAAGAAACGAATTACCTACTATAGTTTTTTACATGTTTATTGATACCAAAATTGTTTTATAAACTTTCCTATTTCATCATCATCATCTCGCCCTCAATGCTCCTCTCAAGAGCACAGGGCAGAAACCATCCTCCTCCATTCAGAGCCACTCCGCGCCAATTGTGTCACCTCTTTCCACGACATTTCCTGCGCCCTGATATTGTTGTCATAGGAACGGTGTTTTGTGAAAGGGGGACGCCCGGGCCGTCGATACCCTTGCAGACGGAAGAACAGTGCTCTTTTTGGCCAACTATCATTGGACATTCTCAAAACATGTCCCAGCCAGGACCATCGTCTCTCCTGTTTAACGGGGATTACAGGCCTCTGCTGGGTACGCCGGCGCACAACATCATTTGTAACATGTTCATACCATTTGACATCCAAAATCCTTCTGAGACACTTGTTTTCAAAGCTTAGTATCTTCCGCTCTTGAGCCTTGGTTAAGTGCCAAGACTCACAGCCTATTTCAACGGACATCATAATATCTTCCAACTAACAATATACGTTTATTCACTATGTCAGTGTTAAGGTAGTAGAATTGCATAGCGAAATAAATGAAACGAAAGTTTTACTATGCTATTTGTCTATTTGACGATAGAGACGTCTTTCGTATAGTTAGGACATTGTCTTTCTTTGTTATATTAAGACATCTCTCTCGTCAAATAAACTTACAGTAGAATAAAACATTTGTTTTATTTATTTCGTTAACAATATACTTGACAATATCACTCATGAATTAAAGACGAAATGTAAAATCAATCAGAAACCTCAATTTGAGAACCATGTCTACACAATGCAACATTGTGTAAAATCTAATCGGAAGAAGTGAGAAAGGTGTCCCAACGCTTACGAATTGGCTCTAGGCTGGCTTAAGTGATCACTTTCAGTGTCCATGGACAACGTTCACCAATTCCACCATTCTCACTGTCACGATTCAAGGTACACCAATCGAGAGATACTTTATGCAATCACTTACGCCAGCCTAGAGCCAATTTGTAAGCGTTGGGACACCTTTCTCACTTCTTCCGATTAAATTTTACACAATGTTGCATTGTGTAGACATGGTTCTCCAATTGAGGTTTCTGATTGGTTTTGTCATCTGCATCCAAATCAGGTTAAACAATAAAAAAATTAGTAAATATTCTAAACATTTGAAATGTAAAATATTGTAATGTTTTACAGAATTGTCCATTTTTTTTATTTTATTTGTAACAAACAACATTGGGCCTATTCAAAACACATTTTACCGTTACGTTTTCGTTCAAACATGGACGACGTTGCGAGAACGCGTCAATTTTCGTAGCTAAAATACACAAGTAGCTACGAAAATTGACGCGTTCTCGCAACGTCGTCCAAGTTTGAACGAAAACGTAACGCTAAAATGTGTTTTGATTAGGCCCACAGGTTCTCTTCTGCGTGCCATTAATAAGTAATAAATACATTTTGAAAGTAAACACTTTCGTTATTTATTCAGGGACATAGCGGAACATAAAAATAAAATAAAATAATGGTTCATTATAAAATTTACCGCCAGAATAATTTTTATGTCTGTACACTGGAGCGAAACTACACTATCTCAATGGATGCCATTTCTCAGTACAGCCGTTCAAAGTTTTTTCAACAAAATTATATTTGCTTCTCACATGTTAGTTAACACGATATTACTCTTAGAAATTATTGAGAATGATTGCTATTCATCAAATCTCACACTTTTTTAAAAAATTAAACAATATTGCATTAAAATGGCGTTGTTTAGCTTTAACAAAAATTTAATATATATATATTTTTTTATTAATGGATATTACAAAATATAACTCGTTTTCAAGACATGAATAATATGTCATTTAAAAGAGCATAACAAGGACTACAATACTATGTTTAGAAGTCACTTCGTCTGAATTTCCACATGGTGTAGTTTCGCTCCCACCTACAGATATACAGTGAAACCTCTATCTATCTTTTTGAAGGGACCTATTGAAATAAACTATGGATGCGGGAAAACAATGAAAGCGGGAGTATAGAAAAAATCACATTAATATGTATTTTAATGTTTAATATGTAGGTACATACGAGTACCTATATAGGTTTTATTAAAATGATACATGTTTCAAAAGTTATAAATCAATTTGTTGAAATAAAAAATATAGTAACAAAATAAAAAAGAAAGCTGCATGGAGATCACAATCATACTTTGTCTTGTATGTAATCTTTCATCGTCATTTGTTTTTTTGCTTTTTTATTGTAGGTACCTACTGACGTACTATCATTAAAGACAGTCGACAGAATCAACAAACTGTTCTTTCTTTCTCGCTTATTCTCCAATGTTTTTATACATATATACGATTTTTTTTGTGTATTTTAAACGGTCAATGTGATAAAATCATATAGAGAAACGATGGATGCGATATATTTTTATGTGTTTTATATGAAACTAATTCGGAACTGTAAAAAATAACGACAAATACGGGAAAACAATTATTCGAGGAACGATAGATAGAGGTTTCACTGTATTTAAAATAATAGATTTCTTACCTATCCTCCCCCAGCAGTTCTTCAGCCAACTTTAACCTCAGTCTCACAACCTTCATACTCTGGAACGGAAACAGTTTACAGAACTTTGACAGAAACGTAGAATTCCAACACGTGAACGGATACTCAATACACTGATCCCAAAGTCTAGAATTGTGCGTAAATAAATACGTGTGATCCATACCGTAATTCAAATAATCGTCCATATCGTAGAAATCACAGTTTAACAACTTTTTTAAATTCCTCAATGCCGTCTTGGCGTGAGGGGGGCCACGAATTTGCATGATATCGAAATTCAAGAGCGGCTCGTAATGATAAAAATTCCCTGGAATAGCGTTTAAGATGTCACCTAAAAATGTTGACCCGCTTCTCCATGTTGTAATCACAACACTTCTCAATGGATTTCCACCAGTGTCCATGGTCAAATCTGTTAATTTCGAAGCTTTAACATCATATTTACCATCTGGGTAATTGTAGTTGTACATTTCACCTTCGATAATGTTTCTTTGCATCGATATTATATCATCAATCGTTATCGTGGTTATGTTATTTTCTAATGAATTTTTTGTTGACACTTTGTTATTAATATTAATACTACTAATTATTTTAGATCCGCCACTGTATTGCTGATAAATTTGTTGTTGTTGTTGTTGCTGCTGCGATTCATATTTAATATTATTATTATTTCCTACACTATTGTCAAAGGGAAAACTTTGAATCGTTCTCCTGAAGTCGGGATTATTCCTGTAATTTATATTTCCGCTAAAACGGTTACTAGCTAACAAAAGCAACACAAATAAACCACTTATAAAACCTATACAATACAAATTGATCTTTCTACGCGACATTGTAATTGAATTTATTTTATTTTATAATAGTTTAATTATATTATTATTATTATATGTTAAGGTGATGGATTACTAGTATATGTTTTATTTTTATTGTCACATACTTCTGTGTCACAGTCTATTGTGTTGCAATGCAGTATAATGAAGTCGAATTTCTTGTTTTATAATATAATGGTATATAATTATTATAAATTCACTCTAGTATTTATTTTTTTATTTACTATATACTCCCACTATTCCAACGACAACACGCGACGTCCATTTTTGCACAAATGTCAGATTGGCTGTTTTTAATTCACATGTGTTGGTGCTACCAGGTGATAATCTATTAATCGCCATTTAGTTTACGTCAAAATATATTTTTGAAATGATATTACCAGCTACTTTCTTATATTGATTCGGATTGATAATCATAAAATACGCTAGACAACTTATTTTTTTATTAATTTAAATTTATCTATTTTTTCAAAAATATTGTTTGAGAAATTCAAATTGTCGTTTTTACCGTACCAAAACGGTATTCGTCATATTATCTCTAATATATGTCACATTAAAACAATGTGCCGATATGCGTTCAATTCAAATTCGGAAAGATTTTTTAATGTGAAACGATTACAATATAATATGCATTAGGTTAATTGTAAAAAAGTGGTCCTTTGCGATAATTTTGCCCTGTGTATATTGATTGTTTTTGATATTATCACACATTAATTTATACACTGTAACTTTCACTGTACAAAAATTTATACAGTGAAAGTTACAGTGTTTTAATATTAATAAAAATGAACTTTCATAAGGTTACCACCGAAAAAATAGAATACATAGTAATTGCATAGATTTATATGTACTAAAGTACGAAGTAATATAATTCTATGAGTAATTGTCATGTTTATGTAGTGTGCTTTATTGATATTGTCATATCATTGAATCCCGTCTATTTTAACACCTTTCCCGATGAAAATGTTAAAACTTATAGCAAGACTAATTTAATTTATATTATCACTAGATCTGTTTCGAATGTTCTAGCTACTTTTCTTTAATGGTCTGGTCTTGTTTGTCATTTAATAAGTTTACGAGTCTCTTGTAAAAGGCAGGTGTCCGTAAAATCTCACATATTATAATTCAGCAATAAGGCATACCATCCATTGTTTTTTATAACATGGAGAGGACAACTTGTTTACTTATTAAATGCAGTTAGTCTGCTAGCTACCATCTGGAATATTATGCCGCTATAGAATAGTTGTAGTAGTCGTATAGATTTTATGTGTAAAATTGTTTGTAATAGTGCTTGTAATCAATTAACAATAAAAAAATCATGAGGATAGCCTATATACTACTATACTATACTTTTTGATAATTTTATAACAAACCTTCCTAGTTTATTTTTTTCATTTCTGAATCATATTGCAATATGCGTGTAATGAAATAACTAACCATGGAATTTTATTATTTTATTCAACATTAAAATAGTAACAATATACAACGCCTAAGAAATCACCGCGGGGCTACTTCTCCAATCGACTTTGTCCGAAGTGATCAAAGCTACTCTACCGCCCTGAGAATACTGAATACAGTACAGTAATATGCCTTTGAATTTCTTCCAACAAACTCTTCGGTTCGGATGCATCCATCATTTAGGCATTGATATAATATATACTTATAATGATTTAATAAACGATCGTTAGGTACGAAACCAAATTCGTACATATCAATGTATTTAAAAAGTTTCTTATGGTGGTCATGGTAAATAAGAATGGGTGAATATTAATAAATACATCGAAATGAGAAAAAAAAGTTATTAATAGAGCTGGTAATGATTTACATAAATAACACATATTTATATTCAATAGGATTCGTAAGTGTCTCAAAACTATGTACAGGTATTTAATGTTTTCGCATTTCAATATAATTTCGACAAATGTGCCAATTTTCTATTACGTGTTACAACACTGAATGTCGCATTGCGTTTTGCTAAAGAAAACAATAAGGTAGCTAAAATTATAGCCCGCATCAAAAAGTAAATTTAAAAGTATAAGCGATAATATCTAATTCTATTGAACTACATGATATTTTGCAAGTTTTTTTTTATTAAATGTCATGCAATTTCACCGCTGAAATTCATTGAAAATTTATAGGTATGGTTTATATTTGCGACACTAATTTATAGGTTTTATGTAATTAGAAATTGGATTTTAAACGAATAAATCACGCAACATATTGAACATTGAACATATTTGAAATGAATCTTTTTGTGCGATGTGTATTATTATTAATGCATCGATTATTTAAATTTCTTTCCCTGTAATCTTTGCACTTTATCAACCCACATTATAATACAAGATGAAAATGAATACGATTTGATAATAACCAGGGAAACTATGTCAAAATACAAAAAAAAAACAATTACTAAATCAATTATTTTGTCTTTATACTATAGTGCCATTACTTCGCACAATGAGAACAAAAAAATAATAAATAAATTCTTAACGTTGTATGTCGTACATTTATATAATTATTGACAGTAAATAGGTTTGTAAGAATAAAAACTAAATGATGTAATAAAAACTTCATGAAAATTATTCAAAAGCTTTCGAATAACTTACATAGATGTCTATAGCATGCGAATAAAAGTTGAAAACACATTGTATAAAAGTAAAACAATTTTTACGCCCATAACAATATTTTACTTTATTTGTAAAGATAACTTTTTATGAAGTGTTAAAATAATATTCATTTAACACATCATTACGATTGAATATGTCTCGGTGAAAATGTAAATTTAAAAATACCTAAGTCATTATTTTAAAACTTAAATATATTTATTTTGTTTTGTGTAGATTTAAAATACTTTAGTAGATTTTTTAAATATATATTTTTAACCATTTCATATTAAAAATAGAAACAATTTAAAAATAAATCACCATTTTCTTTTTGAAGCATTGTGCAAGAAAGACTAATTTTTTGTATTGCCAGTATTGGAAATTTTATATAAGTCTGATATTTTTATTCAATCTACAAACTTATATAAATGAGTCATTGAATTCAAATTTTCATTAAAGTTTAGCAAAATATATTAACAAAAATAAGCAAATGATAATAATTTAAAAGGTGAATTATCATATCTTGAAAAATAAAGAATACTGATATTATTGAATGAAATATATTAAGAAGTCCTTGTTAGCACCTGGTAACACCATTGTAGGCCCGTCCTTTCTCATACATCCACATATAATGTGTACACACACACCCAATATAAACACACACATATGAAAGCCCTCAGTCGAAATGTCAACGCGATGTGGGGAGGTGTGAGAGTATTTTTATTATAATCCATGCATTTTATATTACAAATTATACACATTTTTTACAACAAAAATAACAAAATATTGTACAAAAACGATAGTTTGTTAAGTGATCTTTTATATTTGTGTTATTGAACATGCTATAAGTGATAAATTCTTTATTAATATAATAAATTTGTGATGTGTTATTGTGGGATTCAGAAGAAAAATACATTGTATTATACCTAATTATAAAAAAATGGATTAAAAACAAGGTATGTTAAACGATTTGGTCATTATAATCGTACTTAAGATATAATTTAGTATTTTGTGAGAAAGATTACATTTTAATTATGTATATTTAGTATTGTTTTCAGTGTATAATTATCAATTTCTTTCATGTCGTATATTTATCAATACTCCCACTAAGAGATTGACGCCTATTTTGATATAAGTTTACACAAATCTATTTATATTATTATATCACCTAATTTTCCTTATAAATTAGATAACCGACGAATAAATGAGCTGGATTGAGATATTTTCGTAAATAAGTGCTACATACTTTTTATAATATTATTTTACTTAAAAGAACTGTCAAAATCTCGCATTTTACCTTCACTTCATTCACTTTTTGCTTGGTTAACTTTCGATGTATTATTATTGTGTGTACGTAAATTAAAAATATATTTTATTAAAAATATCTTTATTGTTAATGTCGATGTCCTTTAATTACATGTATACATATAAGTACATAATTATTATCATATAATATTTATAAATATGTATAGTGTAATTGTAAACATAATGTAAACAATAATGAAATCGTACCTACCCACTTACCGAATCATATTCCTCCGGTAAATAATAGATCTTATATTTTCTGTCTGATCTTATATTTGAGACTGCAACAGCTTTTGGCCAAGGCGATCTCAGCAGGAAAAAAACGAAGCAAAATCCAAAAAAAGCATGAGAGACTAAAAAATCACAATATCAGTAAGAAGAACCAACATAATCAAAGGTATCTCTATATATATCTCTGTAATACTTATTTTAGATCTCCTGTAAAGGGCATTGTTTGGGCCAATTCTAATTTATGGTTGATTTCGGGTTGTTCCTATGTGGAGGTGAAAGGGTTTGTGCGAAATGTTTCATTTATCAAAAATTGTCACAATTCTTCCGATCCTTGCAGCAAACATAATATATTGTGTTCCTATAATTTTTTCTTCCCCTCCAGTATTCAATGTGAATCAATACCTACCGCATCACCAGGCATATTATGTTATGTTAAATGTTCTTAAAACACGAGACATTTAAAATTTAGCATAAATACTGCCACTCATCTTTGTATGTTTTGTTTATCATTGACACGGGAAGGACGACTTATATGTTTATTGGTTTACATGCAGTTAGTCTACTGATTAATATGTTATACACAATTTTTGGGGAATGTTGTGATGGTTAACAAACGGTGTGGCGCGGAGGCTAACGCACTTGCCTTTGAGTCACTAGGTCCCGGGTTCTATCTATCAGAGAGAACGGAACGTCAATTAGATCTGTCCTTACATACTTCTTTCGCTTCCTCCACAGTCATACAATTTCTCATGCACGCACGTCGATTTCTCTTACTCAAAACACGGCCGTCCTTGAGAATTTGATCTACATGTTCAAGCCATGTCCCGGGTCCCGGGTTTCCGGACTTTTTCAAATTGTCGTTAGATGTATTAAATAAATAAATGAATTTTAGAAAGAAAATGACACAGGAGATTTCATAAAACTATCGACGATGTACCCAATTTCATTGTGATTATTATATATTACTTCCCCATTGCGCCGCAAGGCACGGCTTTACAGAAAACCACCCCCTATGGCCTGTTCTCTGTCTTTCTCTTGTCTATCTTCCTGTCAGAGGGTGTTATATTCAATTAATCAACTATAATAGGTACCTATGTAGAAAAAGGGCGATGTGTTATGTAAAATTTGTAGACGAGTATATATTATTTACGCAAGCTTGGAGTTTCCCGCAAAGAATGGGCCTCCTTCTCTTTTTTGTAAGTTTCCAAGTGTCCTGTTAAAGCATCTTCTTCTTTTCGTGTCGGTCAGCAAACGACAAATAATAAATTCAAATTCAAATATTTTTTATTAATCAAAAAAGAAAATACATGCAATAAAACAAAACAATAACATAAGACAAAGTAATAAATTCAAGTACTCCCCAATTTGAGCATAGCTCGTGTTTTGGTGCGAGGAGTAAACTACATACATATAAACATAATAAAAACAACAAATCCACATCTACACTGCCATTCCCTCCCAGAAAGCAACGACCTCTCTTGCAGCTCCTCCTAGGCAGTGGTCTCGAACGTCATTGTGCAAAATCGGTAGAACTCTCCACAAAAATCGGTATATTTCGGTATATTTGTATCCAAATTCGGTATACGTCAACAAAACTACCTTTTTCTACAATGTACCAGGTATTTGTACCGACGATGTCAATATCGGGTACTTTTCCTTTTACAAAAATTTCTACCCCCCCCCCGTCACCGAATTTCCGAAATGGTATAGGAATTTGCAATATTTCATAAACTCCTCGGTTTACTTAAAGAATATTTGCACGAATCCATAAGTATCCGGGCATTTTCAGATTTTTTTGCTATGAGTATAACGTACGCGTCTCGAGAATTCAAAATTGTTTCTTAAATGACCAATTATTTCAGTTTTGCCCGAAATCACAATTATTGATAAAATGATGATTTTTTTCTTAGTTAAGCATAAAAATAACAGGTAACTATTTAAATTTTGCAAGTTAATGTGTAAATCAATAACACGGAATGACATATTTCAACATGTCTTCAGCGTACCTCTCAACTTTAACAACAAAATTATATTTGTCTGCCCATTATATTCACAGGTTTTATGACTTCATTTAAAACTTGATTGTCTCTAAATTCAGTAAAGTCCCATAAAATATCATAAAGCAAACCAGAAATATGTTAAATATGTATTTTTTTCCTGTCCTTCAAATCACAAAAAGTGGAATTCCTATTACGTCACGGCCATTCTAAACCTCTGTTTTACTTATTTTGGTCAAATCGAGTGTCGATTATAATTAATAGCAACGTTATATTAGTCTATGAATGCCGTTATATTGTGTAAAAACGTCGGTTGTGCAGATTCTTGTGACGGAACTGGTCCACGTAGTTGCTCACTAAAATTGGTGTTCCATTACGAACGCAGATTTCTAAGGTAAGTTAAGAGTTTTATTTGTTTCTTTTGGACTCTAATTACATATTAAATATTGTTCATTTTGAATTTCAAGTCGAATCCATCTTTATATTCACTAACAAGGTGTAAACATGTGGATGAACAGAGATCGATACTAATACGTCACGTCCATTACGTAACGTTATGTATTGGTGGAAAAAAACTGTCACGTAATGGAATTGTAAAGCCTAGCTTACATTGAATATTTTAATCTTCCGACTTTATTAAAAGATGTTAATAATTATTATGATGGCTTTATGATGTCCAATATATTTATTATTATGAAAACAGTTCAAGTGATTGCTAGTAAATCATAATTCAGTACGTCAGGCCAATCAAGTGTAACAAAAACGACAAATGCTACCCCCGATTCTATTTCATTTTTAGTGTGCACTAAGTAAAATAGTAACGTTCCAATTTTAGTTAGTCCATAGTGGTATTCTATAAACCAGGCATGGGCAAACTGCGGCCCGCGGGCCGCATGTGGCCCGCCGTGTATTTCCTGCGGCCCGAGAGTAATATAATATTTTAAAAAATGATCACGTTTTTATCTTCAACGATTTTTTCAACAAAGATTGAAAATAAATTAAAAATAATAGTCGGTACAAATACCCGTTACATATTTAGAAAAAGGTACTGTGAGAAAATTTTCTTTAAGAAAACCGAGGAATTTGTAATATTCCGAATTCCTATACCATTTTGAAAATTTAGCGACGGGGGAAGGGGGGGGGGGAAATTTTAATATGAAACAGAATTGTGAAAAGTAAGATTTGTTGCAAAAGGTTGCCGACCCCTGGTGTAGGTAGATATAAAAATTATATTTTACTTGCGGTCCGCCGATAATTATGAATTTCTGAATTTGGCCCTTCATCCGAAAAGTTTGCCCCCCCTGCTATAAAGTATAAAATTGTTCTTAATTTGACTTATATATAAATTAGTTCATTTTGGTATTCTATGACAGTATTTTAGTCAATTTTAGTGTAGTTTATGTCAAAACGTTAAATATTATTTTGGATTTAATTGTTATTATTTTTTTCTCTTAATTAACATGTAAAAGGCGAAAGCCGTGAATATGCATAAATAAAATATATAAAAAAAAAAAACAAAAAAATTATCTCGGATTTTCGACTGATATAATTAATGAATATTATTACCATGCGACGTTAGCTTTACTTTTCCATTACGTAACGAGATACTTCCTATTACGTTACTGTCCTATTATATCTCCGACTATTTTTTTTAGATTTTATTCCAACAACTGATACAACTGTATTATTGTAATATATAAAATATAGTATGTGAACTGAATTGTTGTTGGAAAGTGCAAATCACCAACAATTTGCCATAATTAGTGTAGAATATAAGAAAACTCATTACTGTATAGTACAAAACGTAACGTAATGGACCAATTGGACAGAAAATGTGACATTTTACGTTATTTTCCTAATAAAATTATATATTTTCTTAAAGAATGTTGTGATTATAACTATATTAAATACTTTCGACAACTATTCACTAAAATGTTTTTATTTAAAACCCCGTTGAATTGTGTGATGTAATGGAAATTTCTTCAGATATTGCTTCACGAAAACGCATTTCCTGACAAAAAGAAAACACAAAACTTAAAAGTAATTGATTTCTCACGTCCGTTACTGTTGTATATATATTTTAAATACAAAATCAGGCATAATTTGTTACACATATTTTTTTAGGTTCCACTACGTAACGAAGCAAAAAAATTTGAAAATGCCCATCCGGTACATTTACCGAATACCCGATACTTATCTACCGATTATACATGCTTCTCGACAATAATGTTAAAAATCGGTAGATTATTACACCATTTCGGTATATCGGTAGGACACGGCCCATTTCGGTATAAATACCGAAAAATCGGTAGGTTCGAGACCACGACTGCTCCTTGGTGATTTCGCCCCATTGCTAATGCTTGAAGCACATCGATGTTGGAACACAAAAAATCCGAAAAAAATGTACCGCGCTGCTAGTCTTGTAGGTATGTCTATGGTTTTACATAATAAACATAATAATTAGATATAGATATATTTATTGTACATGTATTTCGAGGCTTTCTTTGGCTCGTGTTTTTAATAATACTTATCGATTTAATGCGCCTTTTGTCGTAAGTCAATGTATTGTGTGTGTAGTGTGTAATTACATGTATACCGATATGTGATTAATTGATTATTGCACGTATGTAATTAGAAAGGGAAAGTCCGTTTCCGTAATCTGTCCGCTTGCTGGTTCAACAACGTTCGACGTACATTAGAACCGGTGTTGCCAACTCGTATTTAGAAAAAAAACATAGCTCAGACAAAAAAAAATCGTAGACTTAGTATCTCAGAACAATACCTACACATGAAGTTGTCATTGGGTTTATAAGAGAGAATATCGGAGCCTCTGGTAAGTCGCCCGGTAGCTTAATTGGACAAGGCACATCTCGCGACAAGATGGGAGTGCGGATTTAAGTCCCGTCCAGGGCACTACCAAATGAGGTGACCTTGTCTTTTCTAAGCCTTAGGTATATGGTGGTTTCATGTGTTAAATTTACTTATATAATTATGTGTTTAGTGCATTGTGAATGTGTGGATCGTCGCGTTAGTACCTACCCATAATACAAGATTCAGGTGAAGAATAATTCACAATTGTCTATGCATATTATGTCATAATTATGTATTGTATAGGTAACATTCATATTTCAAGCACTTGAATTTTGATCGCGCATGGATTTAATTCATGATCGATGACGTTGTTGGGTCTCATCGCTGAAATATTCCATTCTTACACAATAATCTTTAAAGATAAAAATAATTCCTTTATTATAATTGTGGTTTTTAGGAATTATTTTGATAACGTATTGTGAAAAAAAAATATTAAGTCAATGGTATTAAGGTTAGCTTAATATCTATGGGTAATTATGAAATCACCGTCATCGCCCTCAACGTACAGGGCAGAAACCAGACTCCTCCATTCAGAGCGTCTCTGTGGCAATTGCACCACCTCTTCCCACCACCATTTCCTGCGCTTTGATGTCGTTGTCATAGGAACGGTGTATCGTGAAAGGAGGACGCCCGGACCGACGGAACCCTTGCGGACGGAAGAACAGTGCTCTTTTTGGTCAACTATCACTGGACATTTTCAGAACATGACCCAGCCACGACCATCGTCTCTCCTGTATCGCGGAGATTACAGTTCTCTGCCGGGCGCACAGTATCATTTGTGACATGTTCATACCATTTTACATCCAAAATACTTCTAAGACACTTTTTTTCAAAGCTTAGTATCTTCCGCTCTTGAGCCTTGGTTAAGTGCCAAGACTCACAGCCATATAGAAGGATTGGGATGATGCACGCATTGAACAAGCGACATTTTGTCCTCATGCTGAGTCCGGACGTCTTCCAAACTTTGTTCATGTATTTGAAATAATCAATGGCTAATAATTTCGTTTTGTCATATCCCGATTACTACCACATAAATTATTTATTTAATTAGGGTTAGTTGGAAGAGCCATCTGCTTATTGATTGTATCTAACTTAATCGTATACCTAAAACATGGAGTGAAATAATAAAAAACAGCCAAAGAGACGAAAAAACCCAGAACGATACATCATCAAAAAGAATCAAAGGAGAGTCTCTATCCTGGAGATAAAGTCATTGTATGTTATGTTGAAAATATCGACATGAACATTCAAATCATTAATTAATTTTATAAACCTCGCCGACAGGAGAATTTGTGATTATTTATTTATTTATTCATTTACATGGTACACAACAGATGAAAGACACATAAATATAACATGTAAGCGACAAAAACATTCCAATAGTCTTACATCCAAACAGTGCACACTTCAGCAATAACACACAAAACTATCATAGAAAATCTTACACACAATACATTCATTCACAATACATCCATTCACCCAATTTCGCACACATAATACATTCATTCGCACTTCCTAAATGTATGCAACAACAATACAAAACAAACTCTAAAAAAAGGAAAATCAAAAACTTTAAAAACAGACTAAAAACAAATACTATCCCAACACTTCACATTTATCAAACACATACATTTTTTTTCATTTTTTCGTCTCATTCCACTCTCAACTTCCTTCCTCACAAACCTGACGTTATTGGCACTTTAAAAAGGGGATTGAGAAAGGGGGGGGGGGGGTATTCAGCTATTATGTTTGTTCTCCAATCCTGTGGGTAAAAAAGCATAATCACTATGCTGTCGAGAACGATTGTACGATATCTGGACTAATATAATATGAATTAGCCAACTCATTCCAATCGATTATGTGTGATATGTAAAAGGTGTTACAAATACCTTCCGCCTACCCCGCAAATAACTAGGTCACTCATGTAGAATAACACTCATCGTGTGCTTCCTTCCTAGTTTATTGAATTTATTTAAGAACTCCCACATATTTTTTTTCGATGTAATGAACAACAAGATAATATTTGAGTAGAATAGGAAACAGTCCTCATTGCTACTACTGCTGAATAATAAGAATTTTTTTATTCTTACAATGTACACAGGATCAGACAGTCAATTATAGAACAAGGCCGTCCTTGAGAGTTTGATCTACATGGACAAGCCATGTAGTTCTCGGTAGCCCGCGCTTCCTCACACTCCTCCTTTCAGACAAGTATATCCTCTTTGTAATTCTTTCCTCTTCCATTCGTTCCACATAACCAAACTAAGCAAGATTGAAAGCGGACGGTTGGCGGCCTTTGAGATGTGGTGCTACAGACGCATGCTGAAGATCCATTGGTCGGAACACGTCGAAAACGAAGAAGTATTAAACAGGGTAGGCGAAAAAAGGCAACTCCTTAAGAGAATCAGCCAACAACGAGCTAACTGGATTGGCCACAACATCAGGCACCCAGGACTACTCATCGCCATCGCAGAGGGTAGGACCGAGGGCACAAACGGCAGAGGCCGGCCCAGAGATGCGTATATGGACCAACTGAAGAGGGACATGAATTGTGGCTCATACGTAGAGCTGAAAAGACTGGCTGAGAATAGGGAGGAATGGAGAAGAAAGACAAAACTCGTTGCAGACCAATCCAATGGATTGTAACTCATTATATATAACCAAACTATCTCAGTTTATTAACACGCATTCTATCCACAGAACTCTTCTTGCATCTGCTCATTCTTCTAATATCCTCATTCCTCACTCTATCACGCAACGTTTTACCGGCCATCCTCGTCAGCGATCTCATCTCTATAACATTTTTTCCATATTCAATTTACTTAAAGATCAATAAAAAGTAATAAATTTTGATTAAAATATGGGTATAAAAAAATAAATACGATATTACTAATAATGTCTCTGTAGTTTTACTAACACCAGACTCTCATTATTATTACAATTGGACAATATATAAATAGTTCTGGGAGACGTGTCGATACCTTAGTAACAATGGACTATACGACTAAGTGTGTTTTCAATTAAATTAGTGTAGGTTTTATTATTCTTGTTGTACTGTGTTGCTTGTTTGGCTGCCAGCCACGCCTTCGTTTCCATCACCTGCGTAAAAGTAAGTGGGTGTAGTTTACGTTTGGTAAATACATTCTTGTTTTGGATTATGTACTCATATCTACATATATTCGTACATTTTTCTAATTGTTTTATGGCGACTTTAATTTAAGATTAGTTAGCTAGCTACTATGGCCAATTCTGAATCATAAAATAGTTTAGTTGCACTAACTAAGTGTAAGGAGATAGTTGAGTCATAATATTTAGTTCAAATTCGTATTCACAGTTTTCCGTACTAAAACTAATTTAGTTAGCTAGTTCATTTTTACACCTTAGTACAACCATAAATTTCGAGAATCTATGGATTTCGTATTCAGAACGAAATTTTAGTTGACATCTGACAACTACAATTAGTTGTATTTGGCAGAATAATTTAGATAATAAATATTTAAATAAAAAACACTGTTTACTTTCATTTAAAATTGTTTTAATATTAAAAGCTTTTCGGACATACGTCCATCTTCAGTAATAATTACTTATAACTTTATTACTACTTTATAGAGTTATAAGTAATTATTACTGAAGATGGACGTGTGTCCGAAAAGCTTTTAATATTATAACAATTTTAAATGAAAGTAAACAGTGTTTTTTATTTAAATATTTATTATCTAAATTAAAATGAACTTTCATAGTGTTTCCTCTTCGAAAATCGAAAAGTTATTTGGCAGAAATTTTATTCGCGACTTTTAATGTGCGAATATTGTTAGTTGCTGTCATTTTGCCGCAGAATATTGCTATATTTTGGAAGTTTGAAGTTGTTTTTTCAATTAAAAGTAAAAAATGGATTTTTTTAGGGTCCTCGAAACTCTTGGCATCTATAAATTGTAAAATTATACCACCACCGACGCAAATGCGAACGTCAAAATATACCGGCAAATCTGACATTTCATAATTTTCACTCGCGACAACTATTAAATTGTTGCCAGAAGTGTAAATTGGAACGTGAAAAACATTTTTTATTGCGGCATCACCGACAAATATTTGTTTGTCCCATAAATTTTACCGTTTGCCCTTGGTGGTTATAGAGTTTATAGTTGTTTATAGTTCGTAACTAATACTGAATACGAATTTGTACTATAATGACTAATATTAGTTAACTATTATTAGTTAGTTCATCAAGATTCAGAATTGGCCCTAATGTTAACCGCATGCAATTATTACTCTACTGGCTGCCCCACTTACGGAACGTGCCGTGATTTTGTATACACATTGATACTTTAAGAGTGCATACGTCTTCCTCCCCTTGCCTTAATTGGGTCTGGGGCCCATTTGGTCTCTAGGTGCTTCCACTAAAGATCTCTACCTTCCATTGCTTCTGGTTCTTGGACCTATCCACTCTAAGCCAAGGCTTTCAACACTAACTTATGTTCGACACTTGCTGTAGCCAGCTTCTTCAAAAGTGGTCCATAGTTCTTAATATGTTCTTTCCCATAGCCTCCAACGATCTTATTAATAAAATCTTTACTGGCTACCGGTGTGGCGCTGAGGCTAACGCACTTGCCTTTGAGTCACGAGATTCCGGGTTCGATTCCCGGGCAGGGAAAAATGAAGAATGACCTTTTTCAAATTGTGCTGGGTCTTGGTGTTACATGTATATGTGTTCAGTGCATTGTATATGTGTATCGTCGCGTTAGTACCCACAATACAAGATTCATATCTTAGTTTGGGACTAGCTCGGTCTGTGTGAATTTTCTATATGATTGCAAACAATTACATAAAAGGTATACATTCAAATTAGATACAATCAATATTCAGGGGTTTCCTACAGGACGAATCCGGGGCATGTGACTGTGGTGCAGCACAGACTATGCCACCCTTGTTGGAGTGTCCATTGTGCCCTGTCACTTGCACTGTGGAGGATATTTTTGACGCATCTCCACGTGCTGTGCGTTTTGCACAGTACTGGAGATCGGTTCGATTGGTTTTTTTTTCTGGGTTTCGACACGATATATAAATAAATAATATACAGAGGGCGAGTATCGCAAACGATCTAATTTCTCTAGCATTAGCGAAGTAAGAATTTAGTTTTCAAGTTTGAATGACACTTTTTTTCAATTATTGGCTTGAAATATTCCTGAATAAAACCATCCATATAAATATATTTTTTTATTTTTATTTATTTAAAATCATACACGGCGTGAGCCTTTTACATGTTAACAAAAAAAAAGTATGACAGACAACAACAACAACAACAACAAAAACAATCATACACAATCACACAGGTACAATGCAAATTCATAAGTCAAGATCAAAATAATATTAGAATAATAAGAATTAATAAAAAAAGGTCTATATAATGAGTCAATTATGGTGTGTCAAAATAAGTCAGTAAATATATAAAACATTGGCAAAAGCACGTCAAAGAGATAAAATTTAAACAGGGTAAGACACAATTCGAATTCGAAAAGTAAGAAGTTGATTAACTTGCGTTGAAATTGTGTTTAACTTGTAAATTAAACGCAGATTTACAAGTTGATTAACTTGCGTTGAAATTGTGTTTAACTTGTAAATTAATCGCAGATTTACAAGTTGATTAACTTGCGTTGAAATTGTGTTTAACTTGTAAATTAATCGCAGATTTACAAGTTGATTAACTTGCGTTGAAATTGTGTTTAACTTGTAAATTAATCGCAGATTTACAAGTTGATTAACTTGCGTTGAAATTGTGTTTAACTTGTAAATTACTCGCAGATTTACAAGTTGATTAACTTGCGTTGAAATTGTGTTTAGCTTGTAAATTAATCGCAGTTTTTTTTTAAACATAAGCGTTAGCTGCTCATTGTTAGTGCGTTGTTTTTTAATCTTATAATAATTTCTTGGTATTTTTGTCTTCATTTGTACTGTAACTATAATAAACCGACAAGGTTCTCCCGGGACATTAAGGGTTTTGTAATTTTAGGAAGGATTTTGTCGGGGAGAGTTCCTCTGGGCCAGAGGGTTTACCAGAGACTCTAGCAAACCCTGAGCCTTCCCTTGAAAAATAAATTGATTTGTTGAGTCTGGGTGATATAGGAGCCCTGCTCTTGAAACATCCAGGAGAAAGTGGTGGAAATAATCGAAAATGTTTAGGGTTTTTCTATAGCCTGGAGATAGAGTCTCGGCTTCATACACAAGAGGTGTGCGGTTCTATCCCAGGTGCCGGCAAACTGCCCTTTCAAAAGCTTTAAGCCTACTGTGAAACATAGACATACATATCATTGCTGTGAAAGGTGTTTTAAGGTTGTGATTGGGTTGAGTTTTTTTAAAAATACAATAGCTGTTGTTGTCCATACAGATTAATACAGGAGAGACGATGGTCCTGGCTGGGACATGTTTTGAGAATGCCCAAAGTTGGTCAAAAAGAGCACTGTTCTTCCGTCCGCAAGGGTCGGCCCGGGCGTCCCTCTTTCACAACACACCGTTCCTATGACAACGATATCAGATCGCAGGGAATGTCGTGGAAAGAGGTGACGCAATTGGCAGTGCAGAGACGCTCTGAATGGAGGAGGCTGATTTCTGCCCTGTGCTCCCGAGAGGAGCGTTGAGGGCGATGATGATGATGATATAGATTAACTTCCGTTTATAAAAGTTCTGGTACACATCACATTGTCTAGCTTTTTGAATATGTGCAGAATAGTACCGATTTTTTTTTTTGACTTCTGACTTCGTGTTGTAGATTTTAAGCTTCTAGAATTTACTCTATGTTGTATGAGATTTTCAATGTTTTTTTTCTTAGTTTAACAATAAATTAATCGCGCAATTTTTTGGTTAACAGCAAGCAACTCTGTTAGGTACTTACGTTAGTTTGTGCGAACTGGTGTTGGTGGTCTAACAACATTAATATTAATTTGTGCGAAGCCATAAATCCAATTATTCGCCAAACGTATACATATTATACAATGAGCTCACACATCTTGCCCTATTTCTTTCATATAGGTATTATAAATCTAGGCTTGTCAAAGGATAATTACTTTATGTCGAATTTTGGCTAAAGTGGCTGGTGAAAATATTTTTTTTATTTTTTTATTTTATTTAAGCACATTCACGGCTTTCGCCTTTTACATTTTTACATCACAAAATAAATATAACAACAACAAGCAAATTCAAAGTAGTAAAAACCAATAATCAAAATAACAAGTAAAAATAATAATAATTGAATCAACAAAAATATTGAGATGTCAGTTGGTAAAAGTAATATTATAATTTATATGCAAAGTCAAAATAATTACAAACACAAACAATTACAATATCAATGTCCTCCAATAACAAAAACAACATTTTGAATTAAAAAAAAAAATCCTTAAGATCAGGAATAAAAAAGATTAAATTTAATAATTTTGAAAAAAAAAATAAAAAAAGTTCAGACAACAAGTAACAAAAAAAAATATATATCTTGAGTCAAAAAAAATTAAGATGAAAATGATTCGCACAGATCAATGCATAATAATGCTATAGTTCTCGTTATGTTATTTTTGTTGATTTAGCGACTGGGGGGAGGGGGTAGAAATACAGGGGGTTCACCGGAACCAGCAAATTTTTTAAAGTAGTCCATGAGAAAAAAAGTTTGGGAACCTCTGATCTACACCAAAACTTCCAACTGAGAAATTGCATGAATGTAACTGTAAACTCCTTTGGTTTTGGCACTAGGAAACATACATAAACACACACAAACAAACATGTCCCATGACAAATATTTACTAAGGATCATTAGGATATGATTAGTGTTTATGTCAGCGGTGTTTGTACAATTTATATACCAACCGAACAGCGGCGTACCTTTCATATATTATACAAAATACGCAACGCATGCCCTAAAATAAATAAATGAATAAAAAAATCGAGTTCGTCGGTAGCCTGGAGGTAGAGTCTCGGCCTCGTGATCAAGGTGTCCGCGGTTTGATCCCAGGTGCCGGCACACTCCCCTTTCACAACACAAGTTTTCAGCTTACTCCTAAAGGTCTATAAGGTATATTTATTTATTTATAAAAATAATAAAGAAGCGCTACAAGCCGGATAAGACGGGATAACACTTTCAGCGACAATTTTGAGATTCAGGCTCATGATGTCATCATTGAGCACTGAATCGCGTAAAAGTGATGTATTTCTGTGTATGTGTGTTTGTGTTAATGTTGATGAGAG
This sequence comes from Athripsodes cinereus, assembly GCA_947579605.1. Lineage (NCBI taxonomy): Eukaryota > Metazoa > Arthropoda > Insecta > Trichoptera > Leptoceridae > Athripsodes > Athripsodes cinereus. The sequence goes on along the minus strand of OX388325.1, from coordinate 3,900,127 downwards.
GAAAATTTATCCAACTGATTTGTATATTGTTTTGACGTTGTGAATAATTGTATTGGTTTAATTTTGTATTGTGCTGGTAGATTTTGTTGAACGTTTGATGAACGTACATGAGAACTGAAAGTTTGCTATTTGTAACAAATTCTTATATGTGTATTAATATTTCTACTACTACTACTATACCATCACGGCATATCCCACAAGTGGGGTAGCCAGCAGATCAGCTGCATGTAAGAAATATGCAAACATTAATATTTCTAGTTGATTCTTATATGTGTGTTAATGTTATAATTGAAATAACCGACCCTCCGCACAAGCATTTAGTTGCTTATGGAGGGAGCATTTTTACTGTGTGTTATATTGTTTTATTAATGTAATATCAATGTATACCTACTGTGTAATTGTGAATAAAATAAATATATAAAAAAAAAAAAATATTCTGCACTGTACATTGGTTACAATATCACAAAACAAAACAGTATCATAAAATTATCAATTATACATTTCAATGTACAGTGGGCAAGTTTATCGCTAAAATGCGATGTCTTCTAACTTACCCGGTTAAAAAAAATATTAAAAATTATGTTACATATGAACATTATTCTTGTTTTGAGTCTTCCGCCATAACCACGCAATATTCCGCAGTAACTTCAGTTTAGTCTATATGTACAAATTTAATATATATCAAGACGAATATCATACAATGTTTCCATCTCTTTCATCTGGTTTGCTTTTCACAGCGTGTACGTAAACTTCTCGCTCGCACCATTTTTTCATAACAGACAACATACATTCTAATGTTGGCAGGACTAAGAACTCGAGCGATTAAGAGAGATATACACAATATTATATATTTATTTATTTGTACAAAGCATGAGACTGAATTCATTTAAAAACAACCGGAAAATAGAGAAATCGTTGCTCGATGTTTTTGATTTTTTTCATATTTTGTCTGTTGATTGCCCGATATGTTGAGACTTTCAAACAAGTATTATTATTTTTTATATTCGGATTTTTTTTGGCGGCCGGCAGCGGATTATTCTATCGTGCCGTGCGTGATTTTTTAATGATAAAAATCTTCCACGGCACGATAGAAAAAATGGCCGGCAAAAAAAATGCGAAAGTAAAAATAATACTCGTTTGAAAGTCTCCAACATATCAGGCAATCAACAGACAAAATATGAAACAAATCTAGGACATTGAGCAACATGGTCTGGTTGTCCTTAAATAGAATAAGTCATGACCGATGTGAAAAGTCGAGTCCCGCCACTGGACTACCGATTATATTATGTACAATTTATACTACAATACATGCGTATTGTGTTTATGGCTATTATATGTCTGTCTGTTGCGGCCTTCACGTCTATCCGCCATTGTTTTGTTTTTCATTATTTTTCTTTCTTCACTATGGTTGATTGACGTATTTTCAAATTTAGAATTAATAATAAGCATTCGTAAATGTTCTATCTATATAAGGTATTTGATAAGCTAATGAAATACATAGAGTCTATTTTATTTCCCCAATTATTTATTATACTTACTTTATTTTTTGTATGGTATTAATAATAATCATTCTAACACAAATCCTTGGTTGTCGTTCAGAAAGCCACTGCACCGCCTCTGAGGTTGATCTTTAGATGTCCATCCAGTCTTCCTCGTACCTTCTACCTGGATATTCCTCCACCAGATTCTGAATGATTTGGGACTGAGCTCCACAGTCGCATTCCGGGAATTTCCTCTTACGGCCCTTACCCCATTTCCACATTGGGTAGTTGCAGCAGCCTTGACCCGTGCAAATTATGTTTGGTTGGACCCAGACTTTTCGGTTAAGATGGTAGCTCGGGACCCTGACAGTAGGGTATTCGATGATGTTTTTGTTTGTTAGCGAGCCTACGTTGTTCAATCTTTCTCTCCATGCCCTGGTCAAATTGAAATCCTTCAGTTTTTCTGGACCTAAGTCGCTGTTCTTGAGGTTTAAAAACGTTTATTATTAAATGTTTAGAATATTTACTATTTTTTTTATTGTTTAACCGGATTTGGGTGCAGATGGCAAAACCAATGAGAAACCTCGATTGGAGAACCATGTCTACACAATGCAACATTGTGTAGAATCTAATCGGAAGGAGTGAGAAAGGTGTCCCAACGCTTACGAATTGCCTCAAGGCTGGCTTACGTGATCACTTTCGGTGTCCATGGACAACGTTCACCAATTCCACCATTCTCACTGTCACGATTTAAGGTCCACCAATCGAGAGACGCTTTATGCAAACCTTAGAAGCAACCGTCTTTTTGGGATCTCATTTTACAGATCTCAAATAGTTTATTAGATGATCTGTTGGCGTTCCGTTCTCTCTGCCTCCTACCCCACTTGGGACACGGCGTGAGGGTATAGTAGTATAGTATAATAGTAATAGTTATTAGATGTACCTACGAATTTTACACTGCGAACTGTAAGATCTACTGTACTCCCAAACTTTGCCCCTTTCGTGGAGCACTCGGCGTTATATTGGTCTTCCACTCTTTTCAATAGATTGGTTTTAGAAAAGATCAAGATATTTTATTGTATCTTAAATTCAACGATGAAGTTTGGCATCCATCCTTGATTTCTTGATTTTTTGCTGACAATGAGAGGACAGCTTACATATTGTTTATTAAGCACGTTTATTGCATGTGTCTAGCCTGCTAGCCTCATTCGGTGACAATACCTTTGATCATTCGGTTGTGTCTATTGCTGTGCGGTGTTATTTAAAATTTATAATAATTTAATTATTATTTTTTCTACATTCCGGTTGAGGGCCGGCTTCAGTTGATTTTTTTTAGTTTTATTTTTCAATTTTTTTTCTTGTTTTTTGTTGCAGCTCTGGTAAGACTATCTTTGGTTATTTTTAACATTTTAATTTTATTTTAATAGAGATGGATGGCGATCCACCTCACACTCTTCCACCAGCTCCTCCTCCTCCGGATCCCCCCGATCCAAAGAGAAAGAGAACACATCAAAACTTAGAAACAGACCATACACTTAACATGGATTTTGATTTTGCTAATCTCGCACCTACTGATAAGACCTCAGCTACACCTATTTCTTCTTACTCTGCTTCTAATACACCCGTCAGGGAGTATTTTTACTCAAACAAATCATGTGGGCCCTATATCGTGTTCGTGCAAAATGCTGAACAGGGTAAATCTATTTCCCCCTTGCAGTTCGGTAAATTTCTTTATACTAGAAAAACTCAAGGCGTCGTAAACGGTTCTTTAAAAGCTGAAGGGAAATTTAAAATCTCTCTCGAGTTCACGTCGGGAATTATGGCCAATACTTTTATAAAAAATATATTTATATCTTCGAACTCTAATTTTAGAGCATATATTCCCTCGTTTAACGTCACAAGAATGGGCTTAATAAGAGGTATCCCACTAGATATCACAAATGACGAATTGATATCGTCCATTCTAGAATCGAATCCAGAAGTGGAAAACGTAATAAAAATAAGACGACTGAATTACAAAGACAGAACATCTGGTTCTGTCGAATGGAAACCATCCAGGAGTATAGTAATAACATTCGAAGGCCAATTTCTACCATCCCATATTTACATTCTCTACAACTCTTTCAATGTTGAAAAATATAATTTCCCAACAATTCAGTGCTTTAATTGCTGTAAGTATGGTCACGCAAAAGCTGGATGTCGTTCGCCGCCAAAATGTTTTAATTGTGGGGATAACCACTCCTCAGAAGAGTGTAAGACGGCAGAAATTAAATGTTTTCAGTGTAAAGGAGCACACAAAGCGATAAGTACTTCGTGTCCTGAATATTCCAGGCAAAGAGCTATAAAGAATTCTATGACTGTTTCTAATATTTCATATATTCAAGCAGCAAAACTGCACCCTTCAATTAAATCTTCATACGCTGAAGTTCTTGCTACCCCTCCAGATCCCCCAACAATATCTGTCAACTCTCGAAATTTTTCCACACGTCATAGTAGAACAGTAGTTGGTAAGCCCCATAAAATATCAACAAATGGTGGGTATGACAAAGAAAAGCACAATTCGTTCCTCTCATATACCAATGGATCTCCTTCTCAGGGTTCTAATGGTTGCGCAATTTCACAAAGAGTACTCGTACCTGACCAAGATGTAGTTGAAAATCTCAAAGAAACTTTGACACTTGATAACAATAATTTTCTTTACTCACTATTAACAATGCTTATTGAAATACTTTCACGAAAAAATTTGACATCGCCAAACGCTGCTTCCTTAATTCCTGCACTAAACGAACTCCTCATCGAAAATGGCCAACGCAACGAACATAACCAGCATCTCGAAAAGTAAGCTTTCTAATTTATCCATCCTTCAGTGGAACTGCCGTAGTGCAGTTTCCAACAGAGATGACATTCTGTTTTTGCTCAAAACTCATAACATTGATGTAGCTGCTTTATCAGAGACATGGTTTTCGCACGATTCGTTTGTATCTTTCCCAGGTTATTCCTGTTTTAGAGATGATCGCTTGGATGGTAGGGGAGGAGCAGCTCTTTTAGTAAGGGACTCTCTTGAGTTCAACAGGATTTCTCTGAATATTCCATCAAATATACAGTTGGTGGCAGCGAAAATCGATAATATATCTGTAGTGTCCGTATACGCTCCTCCCAGAACTAATTTCGACAGGAGTTTCTGGTCTGAAATCATTTCAGAACTTTCCCCATCTTACATGATCCTGGGAGATCTCAATGCTCATGCTCCCTCCTGGGGAAGCCAGTCCCTGGACTCTCCAGGAAAGGCTATTCTGACCTGGACAGATGACTTTAATCTCTGTATCCTTAATAGTGGAGATCCCACTCGCTTCTCAAATCCAAATCAGAGACAAAGTGCGGTAGATATATCAATCTGTACTGCGGACATTGCTCCTATGTCAACATGGGAAATCCTTGAGGACCCGCTCTCCAGTGACCACTTTCCCATAATCATTGATTTAAAAGTAACCTCCAAAAGCACCTCAAATGGCCCATTTAGGAGTAAATTTATTACAAAGAAAGCTAATTGGGATGAATTTCAGAATCACATTCTATTGGATGTCGCTGGTGTGCAGGGTGAGCATCAGGGGGTCGACGAATTTGCGAACGGAATCCATGATGTGATTTTACGTGCTGCAACAGCCTCTATACCAATGTCCTCTAATCGAAAGCCCCGCAAAACATCCCCTCCTTGGTGGGACAAGGAATGTTCGGAGGCAGTCGAACAAAGAAAGGCAGTGATTAAATCTTTTAAAAACAATATGTCTTGGGAAAACTTTTTACTCGTTCGGAATGTGCAAGCTCGTACCAAAAAATTTCTCAGGAAAAAGAAAAGAAAAGGTTGGCAAGATTTTTGCACTTCTTTATCCCCTGACACACCTTCATCGGATGTGTGGGAATCCATTCGACGATTTAGAGGTTCTTTCTCCCCAAACCAAAGACAAACCAAGATAGGTCCATGGATTGAAAACTTTATAGATAACTTGTCCCCAGCATACGCACCTGAAATGCTGGAACTTCAAAGAAGTCCTACATCTCAGGAGCAATCTAATGTACTTTCATCTCCTTTCTCATTTGATGAACTGTCTTCCGCCGTTCACTCTGCAGGGGATTCTTCTCCCGGACCTGATCTCATACCATACTCTTTTTTCCGACATGCTCCTAAACTTCTTTTAATAAAACTATTGGAATTATATAATTTAATACTGAGGAGTGGAAACATTCCTTCTTCCTGGAAAAGGCAATCCATTGTTCCAATCCTTAAGCCCGGAAAAAACCCTTCTCTACCTTCATCATATCGCCCAATCGCATTGTCTTGTTGCTTTTTGAAGATCCTAGAACGCATGTTAAAAAAAAGACTGGAATATTTTTTTGAAAACTCTGGTACATTTCCCTCCTTTCAATTTGGATTTAGAAAGGGAAGATCTTGTATGGATAACTTGAGTATTCTAGTAACTGATATACACATTGCAAGATCTAATAAGAGTGATCTAGCGGCCTGTTTCCTAGATATTTGTGGGGCATATGATAGCGTTCTCTTACCTGTATTGTTTCAGAAAATGTCATCTGCGGGCTTACCCAATTCATTATGTTGTCTTATTTTTAACATAATGTGCGAAAGGAGTATGCTAATTAACTCCTTCCATGGGCTTGTCGAAAGAAAAGTGTATAAAGGACTCCCACAAGGATCGGCGCTTAGCCCAATTCTTTTTAATCTATACACTCACGACATTGGAAACGCTCTGCCTCCTGAAGTCAATATACTACAATACGCAGATGACTTCGTTATCTATTGTTCTGTTGGTTCCACGCTCATTGCGGGTGAGAAACTTGAAGCATCCCTTAATCTCTTAGGTGAATGGTTTAGTGCCAATGGTATGACTCTTTCACCTTCCAAAAGCCAACTCGTTGTTTTCTCAAACAAACATAAACCCTCCAATATATCTTTAAAGTGCAACAATTCCACTATTTCAAGTTGTGAATCAGTAAAGTTTTTGGGGGTCACTTTGCACAGAAAACTCTCTTGGAACCTTCATATTGACAATATAATAGCCAAGTGCGAAAAAAATATAAACATCCTCAGAGCGGTTTCTAGAGTCTGGTGGGGGGCCCACCCGACTACTATGAGAATGCTTTACTCATCCCTCATCCGAAGCCTCATTGACTATGCATGCTTCCTAATGGATCCCCTTCCAAATTATTTAAGCGCAAAACTAGAAAGAGTTCAGAATAAATGCCTGAGACTGATACTGGGAGCCATGAGATCGTCTCCAATAATAGCCTTGCAGGCAGAGTGTGTAGAGATGCCCCTTTGCCTAAGGCGAGTTTTTCTATCTCACAAATTCGTTTTGAGGAGATTGAGCATGGGTCCTCATATGTTGCTCCTCAAATTAAAAACATTGTTGGAGCTTTGCTTAAATTCTCCTTATTGGCGTAATAGAAAGTACCCTCTTTTGTGCTCCTCTTGGGAGTATGTAACCCAAAGTTTCTCTTCTTCAATTCACCTTACACCTTCAACTCATCATTCTATTCCATTCAATTATTCATTGCAGGCATGCAATATTGTTGATTCGATAGGTTTGGATAAATCAGTTTTTACATTGAGCCCGCAGGTCGTGAATATCCTTTTCCTTCATAGAGTGAATAGTGAATGGCCTGCCCATACGATCTTCTTTACGGATGGGTCTAAATCTCATACAAATGAATGTGGATCGGCTGTTTACTCTCCTTCTCTTCAAGTCGAACTTCAATTTCAACTCCCATCTTCTGCATCTGTTTTTACAGCAGAATGTTTAGCTCTCAGAGAGGCGTTAGGGGTAATTGTCGAAAGATTACTTTCACGGGCAATTGTCTTTACTGATTCCCTTAGCCTCGTATCTCTTCTAGGGCGAAAGGGTAGTTTGTCATCAAATAATTGTATAATCCACGATATTTTAAGATTGATGTTCGAGGCATCAAGTAAAAATATTGAGTTGGTGATTGCTTGGATCCCTTCTCATGTGGGTATTGCTGGAAACGAGAAAGTAGATATTCTGGCTAAGGAAGCATGTTCTTGTGGTATATTGCCAAATGCATTTGTACTTCCTATAGGAGATTGTCTGGGTGTTGTAAGAGATAAAATTTATGAGAAGTGGAATTATTCATTTATCGGGTCTGTATCTGGGTCTCATTATAAAGGAATTCAGCCTTCAATCCCCTCGCAACCTTGGTTTCAAGAAACAAAATGGCCAAAATTAAACATTTCGCTTCTCTGTAGAATGAGGATAGGACATTGTGTTATTGCCTCTCATTTGGCCAGAATCAATATTCTGGATTCCCCTATGTGCGAATGCGGGGAGGACACGGAAACTCTGGACCACGTTTTCTTTGGTTGCCCACTCCTACCTAATCAAGAATTTTCTCAGACGATTAGGAAGTTGGGTTTTAATTTTCCCATTTCTGTCCATTCTCTTTTGGCCCAAAATTGTAATAAAGTGAACCTAGCCTTAATAAATCACCTTAAAAATTTTAATAAGAACATCTAAATTATTAATTTTAATAAGAATAAATTTCAATAATAAATTATACCTAATGATAAATTGTTTTATAGTAAATGTTTTTGAAACAAATCATTATTATAAAAATAATAATAAATTTTGACAAAGATTTTTTTTTTGTAAGACTACGATGTGTTTAACATCAAATATATTCCTGAAAACGGCCCTGTGATTGCAACGATGTCGCCACACAAGCGGTGTGCATGTATTGGTTACTCGGGCGGGGAGTTCATTGATCCCAATGCCCTTGAGATGTACTTGCCGCACGTGGCGACTGAAACGGCAGTTACTATGTAGCTATGTACTAATGAATACCCACTACGTAAGACATTGTACTCACAGCAGTGAGTATATAGGCATAATTCACTCGGTGTCGGGTGCCTTGCCGAAAAGAAAAAGAAGAAGAAGAAGAAGCCTGCTAGCCTCCCCATTTGTGGGATATGTCAAGATGGGATAGTAGTATTATATATTAGTATATCAGAACAGACTGCCTCTGTGATATCTTATGTCATCAGACAATCTTGTACGAGATCTTTCTCTGATTTTTTAAAGTCTATCTTTAAGAAGTCTTCACTCCGCTACCCTTTTTTGTTATGTTATGACCATACTTAGTTCGTCATTATTGTCATTCTAATCCGTCTTCTGACTGAACGTTGTTTTTCAATGTGCTTTAATTAGCATACGTAATTTGTTTTAAAGAAGAGCATGTTGTATATTTCACAATAATTCTAAATACTCAAAGCATAGATAAACGTTTCCAAAGACACCGGCTCATTGTTTTCCTTTGTCTGTGACTTGACCATAGAGAATCTGATGTCCATAAACAATTAGTACAGAATCGTGTTCTTGTTTTTATTATTATTATTATTGTCATTCATGGTTTGTTACATGTAGCAAATTCAAAAGGTTATGATGTTTTTTAAAATAATAACGTATGTTATTTTTTTATATGATCCTATATGTGAAATTAGAATATACCCAAATTTTTCAAGGGTACTTAAATGGAAGGTTATTGGTTTAGTGATGCTTAGTGATGTGAGAAGAGAAAATTCTCCAAAGAAATTTCTCGAGAACGAGAAATTTCTCCGAGAATTTCTTCTCTGATGGAAGAGAAATTTCTCTCCATAATTTTTCTTAGTGGTATTATGACCTTTCGCCCAGTACATACACTTCGCAGCCAACCTGATTGATCTAAAAATTTGTGAGGCTGATTAAGGCCTAAATCAGAGGTTATTAACACTTTTTTCCATGTACCTAAGTACCTGCAATTTTTTTTAAACTTAAATATGGGCATGAGGGGTGTCAAACATCAAGATTTTTCATCAGTTATTAGAACTTTTTTATGTAAATACCTAACATTTTTTTGTTTCCATAATTAATTGTAGCCATATTGGTGATAAATTGTCTCAACATTTGTACATTGTTATTGATTGATTGAATAAAGTATTTATTATTATTATACTGTTAAATAAAAAATAAAAAAAAAATCTCTGAAAATTCTCTACTTTACTTCACTTTTTTTATTATTTTGTCTCGTTTTGTTTATTTTTCTTCTTCCTTTTTTTACTGATATAATATATTATAATATTGTCCTCAATAAATATTATTACCACCCAAAAAGGACATTGAAGAGAGAAGTAGTATAAAGCATTCCCACGACGGCGGTTTTGGACGGCCGGCCCTTTATGCCTGCCCAATGCTCGCTCGTGGGAACAATTTTAGTTTGAATGTGTGGATAAATAAGAGTCAATGACTCCTGAGATATCCGAATGTGAGTTGGTCTCTCTTCAATGGCCAATTAAACTACCAAAAGCCGACCGGATTCTCTAGGAGGGAAGACACCCAGGTGTTTGATGATGAAAACGGAAGCTCCTGAAAGCTGGCTTGCGATTAATAAGGTCACAGTGGAATTACTAAATATACGTGATTTTTCTCGGTAAATTTCTCGAATAATTATTTCTTGAGAATTCCACAACACTAAACGCACTATAGCAGGAAAGTTACCAATCAAAAACCACAAACGGCTAAGTGAATACATCTGCATTAATAACAAGTTTTCCAACCTTCAGCATAACATTTGGACCATCAGTGACTATAATTGCCACAATATCGGCATCTAGTGAGATATAGAACTTAGAAAGGTGCTCTTTTAAGATACGAACATGTGTTTCGGCTGTCAGCGATTCATTAATGCAAATGAGTCCCAAATTCCTGACTTATTTGAAAATTGTACTAATCCTGAAAATCCCGGGATTTGTTAAATTTATTCTCGAAAATTTCGGGATTAAAATATCCCGGTATCGAATCCTCTACTGGCACCGTCTTTGTTCATCTTGACTAGTGGAAGTTTAATGTCGCAACGTAATTGCTTTGGTCACAGCTCTGAGTTGTTTGTTATATTTTGTTTCTTGGTCGCAGTCGCTAGACATATTATATAATAATGTTCTCTGTCGGCACACACGATCACACACAACCTCAGCATCATTCATTCATCCGTTTCTAACAGAGCTGGTTGAACAATAACGCCTTAATCCGTTAAAAAATACATTGTTAATAATTGGACAAATTAAAATTTATTTATCGCGTCGAAACCCAGAAATAACCAATCAAACTGATCTCCAGTAGGTACTGTGCAAAACGCACAGCACATTGTGATGCGACAAAAATATGACGTAGCAGATCCCATCTTGAGACCCACACATCCACGAATGTCTTAAAGTGTGAAACATTTGTGGCATTTAAAAACACTTCCCCAAACCAGATGGGTCGAGGAGTGTCAACAGTCATACCCAGAATCATTTCCTCTCTTGCATCCATCATCAAAGGACATTCCCAAAGGATATGTTCCGCATATTGAGCTCCTGTCTCACATGTGCACCATGGATTATCGGTCAATGCTAACTCAAAAAGTTTACCTCTCAACTGGCCATGTCCAGTGATAAATTGTACAGAAAAATGATCAAAGGACAAGAAGCTCATTCTCAGTCTTTCACGGACATCTGGAAACCTGGAACCCGTTCTTCCAGTGGTCCACCTGTCTTGCCTAACACTCATTTTCCTCTCACGAATCCTGCCGATTGCCCTAGATATATCCTTTATCCCGGTTCCTGCTTCAACAGGTATACCAAGATGTTCCAACTCCAGCTCCAACAAGTGTGTTTTTTTTTACGTGGAAATATTAATTAATAAAAAATCACGTATATTTAGTAATTCCACTGTGACCTTATTAATCGCAAGCCAGCTTTCAGGAGCTTCCGTTTTCATCATCAAACACCTGGGTGTCTTCCCTCCTAGAGAATCCGGTCGGCTTTTGGTAGTTTAACACTTGCCGTCCGGTAATGTGTAGTCAGTACACATGCTTTTGTTTATAATTAATATTTCAATAAATACAATAAATAGAAGGTCAAGATTCTAGGTAATCCTCAGTCATATATTTACGCATCGAATTAAAAAATTATATTAATAATAATTGGAACTTATTGACTATTTCAAAGATATTTTTTGAAGAACGGAAATAAATTTACAAACACAATCAAAATATCTTACTAATACAATCAAATGCGCGATGTATTAACTATATCTCACGTGTCTTCGACGCTTCGTACTCGGCTGTTTTCGTTAGATAGTGAACACTATTTACATCTCGCTCTCGCGAACTGTGCTGAGGAAGGACTATGCGAAATAGCACGCAGTCGTGTTTTATCATTCCAGATCTATTCTTTTACTTACGAAGTTGACTTAAATCCAGAGGTTTCAAAGTGATTTATTATTTCCGTTCCATAATAATTTCAATAATTATAACTAGGTAGGTATTCGTTTTACATTTCTAAATACCAACTTTTCATTATATTATTGTATCATAAGAGGGAAAGGTGTATATCATATGACGTTACTTTTCAGTTCATTTCTTCGCGAGGGCACTTCATTTATGGATTTATTAGCGATTTATTTATAAATATTATTTTACATTTAAAATAAATATTATTATGTAGGTAAACATTTCAAATAAATATTATTATCTACAATTAAAATAAACATAAATGTAATAATATTATTTTTTACGCGGCGGCGGAATAGCCATCCACACTTCTCAGCATTATACAACCAGATAAGTCTCCATATTATCAGTCATAATCATACAAAAATTGAACAGTCTAATGCCGCGAAAAATTCACCGATCCAGATATACAGAATATCAAAGTATTAGGCTCAAAACGCAGGTTCAAAATACCACAATCGTGCCTGAAATATCTGCGTTAAATTTTTTTTTTACAATATTCCATGTATTTAATATTATGATAGATTTTTGAACTTTAATATATTAATTTACCGGTAAATCTAATTTTTGAGTTACATTATATCCAGAATCATTAATTGTAAAATAAATAATTTATTTAAGTGCGGATTCATCGAGAGACATTTGGAACTAAGTCATAAAATTATTCATCTTATTGTATCTATTACTGCTTATAACTTTTACGGTTTAAATGATTTTTAATTTTATATATTTTCTGTAAATCATTTTTTTTATCTGTGAGCTTGTACGTTGCCTGTTCTTTTTTTTTTTGAATGGACTATTTTTTTTTTGAATGGAATATTATATGTGCTGGTTATACTTAATTTTTTTATTTACTTTGATTATAATCTTGATATGTGTACATACATATATTTTGTCTTAGCTAAATCCTAGAACAGGTTGGATTATCCATTTTCTATGCACTGATTGTCTTTATAATTGTGTAACAATAAATAAATTAATTAAATAACATATTAAATAGTTTGCAACCACTGCAGTTTGCAAATGTAGTCGGACTATCGGCCGATGATTGCCGAAGAATGCCGATTGCACAACGCGTCGCTATGCGTGCGGTCAGCCGTCAGTAGTATTGGTAAATCCAGTTGTTTTTCAGTAATCGGTACTTGAGACATCGTTCTTCAAAACAATTCGTTCTTAACATTCGTTCTCGTTCGTGGAATTTGTCACGCGATTTTCACCTTAGTCTCTTTGAAAATAAAGTATTTTAAAGGCCTTTTTCCCAAAAGACGACACGAAGATTTAAATCCTTAAATCTCGTTTGTGATATATGTCACGCGATTTTAAACCTTAGTCTCTTTGAAAATAGAGTATTCTAATGGTATTTTTACCAAAACAACTTCACAAAGATTTAAATCTTTGAATCTCGTTTGTTACATTTGACACGCGATATAAAACCTTAATTCCTTTGAAAATAGAATACTCCAATGGCGTTTTTTCCAAAATAATAACACGTAGATTTAAATCCAAGAATCTCGTTCTCAACGTTTGACACGCAATATGAAACCTTAGTATCTTTGAAAATAGAGTATCTTAAGGTTTTTTTTTCCAAAAAAAAAACACACACGAAGATTTAAATCTCGTTCGTGACTTTATTTGCCACGCGATGTTAAACCTTAGTTTCTTTGAAAATATAGTACTTTAATGTAATTTTTCCCAAAAGAACGAAAAAGACCGAACAGATTTGGCATTGAGGATTTAGTTCTTCGAGTTAAGTTGAATAACGAATACATAAAAACGAATACTCAGATTCTGAACAATACTAGCCGTCAGTTGGCCTTCGCTATTCATAATGAGTTGTGTTCTCGCTAGGTTCATGAGCGCTAGATGATGTTATTTTTTCACGTTTTCAGCAATAATTTAAATATTTTTATGATTTCCTATACAATACACATATACAATACTTTACTTATAACTGTCTGAATGGTTTGGCTATGATTATTCCTATTTTTTCAATCTTAAACCGCTTATTTGAAAATGTGTAGTCACTACACATGTTAGGAGCGCGAGTAAGTTTTTGATTTCAGTAAGGCGAAGGTTAATTGGCCATTGAAGAGAGACCAACTCACATTCGGATATCTCAGGAGTCATTGACTCTTATTTATCCACACATTCAAACTAAAATTGTTCCCACGAGCGGGCCATTGGGCAGGCATAAAGGGCCGGCCGTCCAAAACCGCCGTCGTGGGAATGCTTTATACTACTTCTCTCTTCAATGTCCCTTTTGGGTGGTAATAATATTTATTGAGGACAATATTATAATATATTATATCAGTAAAAAAAGGAAGGAGAAAAATAAACAAAACGAGACAAAATAATAAAAAAGTGAAGTAAAATAAAATAAAAGCATGATTATAAAAATATATCAAAAATATATAAGTGTTATGTACAGAAGGACTCAGAAGAATCTCATGAGTCATTGACTCTTATTTATCCACACATTCAAACTGAAATTGTCCTCACGAGCGGGCCATTGGGCAGGCATAAAGGGCCGGCCGGCCAATACCGCAATCGTGGGAATCTTTTATATTACCTATTTCTCTCTACGATCTCCCTTTTGGAAGTGAGTAAAGTGAGTTTAATTGGACAAAGTACACCTCGCGATAAGGATAGGTTGGGGGCTTAAGTCCCGTCCGGGGCACTACCAAATAAGATGACGCTGTTTTTTTTTTTTTTTTCTAAAACGTATAATAAGTTTCATGTGTTAATTAATATTACACAATATGTGACCTCATACAATGGTTAATCATAAAAACAACATCGATAATTTTAGTATGTAGTTCTATTTTTATAAAAGTTAACGGATGCATCATTAACTGAGATATATTTTTTATTAACTACGTTTAACTCTTGTAAATATTATTGAACATTACACAACACTGTTCCACTCCGCTTTGCAAAGCAGCTGTCAACAAATAATGATTGTCGGTGACGGTGTTTATGTGAATGATTATGTTTTGTCATTTATTATTCTATCCTCTGCACCGCCGCTCTGTCTCACAGCTCTCTGCCAAGGTCCTGCACTTGGCCTTGTATTGTATCTCCTCGTCTTCCTTCAGCAATTCTTCTAAGCGTAATGAGCTATTAGATATAATAATAATCTGATGCTTCTGTCGTTTAAACCCGGCGTCACTCGTGAAATCTTATTAGATAAGGTAGAATTCTAGATAAATTAATAAATCTTTATTGGTCTTGTAATATTTTTGCACAAATACGTCATATACAATAATACGAGTATTCAACATTACAAAACGTGGCACTGAACAAAATTAGGCCAAAAGACTTCTTCCAGTCAACCCTAAATTTTAATATAAAAAAAAATAATTTAGACTACCCAAATAATTGAAATTAATGATGAAATAATACAAACATACATACATACATAAGATGAAATCAAATATATATTAATAAAAACAAATTAAGCAATGGTGATGCATGATAATAGAATTCTTCTTATTTATTGAATCGACGTTAGTTTTGTGAAATTTCGTGTTTATGTATGGAAAATAACACAATTGGTTTTAGTTTTATTTATAATACTATATTTAATTGATTAGTGACCTGGTTTCGAATCATAAAGTATATTTTTTTTTTCCTCCACTTGTGGCATAACATCCTACAAGGATGATTTGTGCCGAACTCATAAAGTAATTATAATTATTTAATAAATAATTACCGACGACCGGTGTGGCGCGGAGGCTAACGCACTTGCCTTTGAGTCACGAGGTCCCGGGTTCGATTCCCGGCCAGGGCAAAATGAAGAATGACCTTTTTCAGATTGCCCTGGGTCTGGGTGTTACATGTATTTGTGTTTAGTGCATTGTATATGTGTATCGCCGTGTTGGTACCCATAATACAAGATTCATATCTTAGTTTGGGACTAGCTCGGTCTGTGTGAATTGTCTATACGTGTTATGTAGGAATAAAAAAAAAAAATTGTCAAAGTTGTTTGACAATGACCTTATAAGTCGAAACCGGTCCACTAATCATTAAAATTTTGAGTACAATTAAAACCAATTGTGTTTTTTTTTTTTCATGTATAGAATTATTCTTCTTCTCCTTGGCCGCTTATTAGTCCCACATGGTGGTGGGGTCTGCCTTTCTTGTCTTGTTTCGCCACTTGGTTCTGTCGAATGCATCTCATGGGAAACATCGCAGTTCTGCATGTCTTGTATCACTACTTTACGCCATCTGCGCTTTTGCTTTCCCCTTGGCCTTTTGCCGGTAATCTCTTCATGATATACAATTTCTGAATTTGGGAATAAATATTTATTTACATATTGTACTAGAAAATAGAAATAATTGCCAATAAAAGTGATGTACGAGTTGTTTTCTAACTCAGCATCCGTCCCCTTACCCTTTGCTATAGTTCCCGGTCCCTTTGAAGTGTTAGTGGATACCGGTAAGGTCCAACTGTTGCTCTTGGATGGACTTTCGGATGAATTCCGGTGTTGCGTTTGCCGAATCGATGGACGCGAAATCTTCTTGATATCTGTGTAGGTACTTTAATTTTTCTGATGATGTAGGGATACATCTTCGGGGCATAAGACGTACTCTTGACGCTTTGAATTTTAGATTCACCCCTAACATTCGTCTTTCCATAGATCTTTGTGAGCATTTTAGCTTGTGGACACTTGCTGCAGTTAGCGATATGGTTTCTAGTCCATATGTTGTCACTGGGAGGATACATGTTTCGTAGACTTTTTTCTTTGGGTTTCTTGGGATATCTTTAATGGTGAGAATATATATGTTTCATTTTTCTAAATGCTGCCCAGCCCAGACCTATTCTTCTGGGTATCTCTGCGGTTTAGTTTTCCTTTCCAATTTTGATCTGATGGAGGTATAGGATGGAAGCATACATTCACTTTTTTCACTCTCTACATCTATCTCGTTTGCGCTGTCGATTACCCCCGCTCCAATGATTTGTCTGCTACGTCGGTTCGATCGAATTTGATAATCCAACTTCATATAATCATGGTACAATACTACATTTTTTAAACAGGAAATCGCACGGGTTTATTGTTTTATTGTCATAAATTATTTATATACGCATTATCACCATTGTACTCGGCACATACGAATGTTTAATGAATACAATAATATAATAATTAGCCATTGTTTTGATTTATTTATTTATCATTATTAATTTATTCTTTTCTCTTCTTGCTTGCAGGTTTCCGTCCCGGGTCCCCACGCCGCTCCTCCGAGCGCATCCTAAAGTTCAGAAAGGTATCTATTTTATAATTATGTTATAATCAAAGACCCTACATTGTATCTTTATAGGGGGACGACAGTAGGTATGCCAAGTTTGTAAAGAGTATTTCGTACAATAACTCCTTTTTTTAAAGATGTATCTGATTTTATGAATACATCCTTATACACCTTTCACAGTAAGCTACTAAAAGCTTGTATCGTGAAAGGAGAGTTTGCCGGCACCTGGGATCGAACTACGCACCTCATGTGCATGAAGCCGAGACCCTACCTCCAGGCTACCAACGAACCTTCACCCAATAGAAAGTACTAGCGAGTGTCTTAAGGGCCCCGTTTAGCAAAAACGGTAAAATATTCTATTTTCAACGAATTTGATAGAAACACTGCCAAAACTTGTTGACCCTTGCGAACATATTGATTTGATAAAATAAAAAAGCAAATATTTATTTCCAATACTAGTTTTTTACTAAAACAATAAATAAATCGCAGACTGACGAGATTTATTTAGGTAGGTACTCTTTGTTAAATCGAAATACAAATTATTTGTAAAATATACATATTTTTTATTCATCCTATCAAGCATATAAATAATATAGATTTTAGCAAACTTTTTTTAGTATACAAAAAAATGAGTTCATGTAGTGATTTTTGGTTTCAAAATATGAGAAATTATATAAAAAAAAAAAAATTAAGTCAATGAAAAAAACAGAAAAAAATAGATTTTTTTGTTCTATACTTGTAATAACTATTTAAATATTATAATAAATATATGAAAATTTGTAGGGTTCTCGTGCATTTATGTACCAAACACACCCCCGAATTCGATTTTTAAAAATATGCTTTTTTATAAACGAATACTTTGAAGCTAATATCAAGTTTTTTTTTAAAGTTAAAGTTTTATATTGGTAATTAATATTTGTTTTCATATTTTATCAAATCAAAATGTTCGTAGGGTCAACAAGTTTTGAGAGTTTGTGTAAAATTGAATCTTTTATCGTTTTTGCTAAAGGGGCCCCTTAAGATCAGGAAGTCGAATAAATGTGACTGCGAAGAAACGGTTTATTCCGTGGCTCAATTAAATGGCAGATGTTCGAAAACCAGAGACATTTTAAGCTCATGAGTTTGCCACTCAACCTGAGTGTCTTATTTTTGTTGTTACGGCGAGGACAACTTGCGTGTTTATTACATTACATCGGGAGTAAGGTATTGAATATCTCCCATTTAGCAGTTATGTCTCTTATTCATTCATTCACATTCATACAATTATTGATTTAAAATATTATATAATATTATATTACATTTGAATGTTCATATTGATATTTTCAGCATAACATACAATGAGTATGATTTTGCGTTGTTATGGTGGTGCTTGTGTGTCTATCTTTTGTCGCTTTTGTTTTTAAATTTTGTTTTCACTTGTATATTTATTGTGTCATGATATGTATCATTTAAATGCTCTTAAAATTTTGTTGTTCTAATTGCATAATGGTTGTATGTTTTTAATATGTGCTTTTGTAATTGGCTTCAGAGCCGTTTGAATTGATAAATAAATTACTTTATCGCCAGGATAGAGACTCTCCTTTGATTCTAATGTCTCGCTTTTGTGATTTTTCTGTCTTGCTTTTTTCTGGATTTTGCATTGTTTTTTTTTCCTGCTGAGATCGCCTTGGCCAAAAGTTGTTATGGTCTCAGTGCAGGGTTACATTTTTAGGATAATTATAATAATAATGCCATCACGGCATTTCTAACAAGTGGAGAAGCCAGCGGATTAATTGCATGTGATAAACATTCATGTCGTCTTTTCCGGCCCATATGAAATTAAGTCATTAAGAAATTATCATTTAAGTTTATATTCTGTGAGTGTTTTCATCAACAGCGTTTAGATAAATTGAGACATGACTAACCAACGAACTTCCTTATTGTTGTTCACGGCTGGTGAGCAGAGATTGCCGTGTGGTGATAATGGCATTGTTCACTTGACATAGCAAATAAACAAATCCCACACTTAAGTGTACATATTATTCATGATTGTACATACATACAAACAACGAGACAAGGAAAAAAATATTATTTTATATCATTCCTTTTCACGCCAGGTTTCCAGTCGTTGACTATTACAAGTAGTCTTCTACGCCTTTAATATCGTTCCATTCCCGCATATTCTGGATAGGAAAATTACACCGTCTTCGACTTCTTTGGGCACTTTTTCCCCTTTGATTGGTTGCAGCGCAGACAGCTATTCAAAAAGAGCACTGTTCTTTTGTTTACAAGGACGTGTCGTTTGCTCTGGACGTCGATTTTTAATAATAATAACTAGACAACTTTTTTTCAATATGCGTCGTTTTGTGGAAAAACCACCGCAAGATCCCATTCAAGAATCGTAACACCTCCGAAACAATAGGGTTTTTAATCTCGCCTTGAACAGCCCACCACTCTCCAGGGTCAGCAATACACAGTCCTTAAGACAACGATACCACGGCGTGAGAAAACAATGTCGTGGGGAAATTGATGCAATTGGTACAATGACGCTCTTGAATCTAAAGGGGTGATGAATGATCATCTAGTCACCGTCTTACAGTAGTCTATACTAAATAGACTACGAACATGGCACGGCAGATGTGCAGGCCATGTGCACAGATGAGGTTGTCCCCTAGTCCTGAGTGTGAATGTGGCTCACAATGCCAGACAATGAACCATATTTTGGAATTTTCTCTGTGTTGCTTTAAGTTTGGTTGGGGTTGACACCTGCACCGATGCAGCCAATTAGCTGAGAAATTTACCGTTGAATCTATAGGGCCAAGATGGAAAATATATAAAAAAGACTCTTGAGGAGTGCTGGAGGGCGATTAGGTTAAATTGGATATTTTTTACCGAGTATTTTGGTGTGAATTTGGACAGTTTTATTATCTCTTGCTGCTGGCTAGAGCGTATAAGTGAATACCTAAACAAGAACCATTTATTTAAGGATGATAAGAGGATTCTCAGAGTACAGAACCCATTGGCAATAAGATTATATGGAATCACGAAACTTCGTAAAGATGGCTTACCTGCTAGAGCCGTTGTTTTGTACATCAACGCTCCAGCCAGCAACATTGCAAAATGTATTAATCAAGATATATTAAATTGGATACACGTTCAAAATCCTGTTCCAAAGTGCCCAACAATTTCGAATAGCTTCAATTACCTAATAATGACTTTGTCCATTGTCCAGTGCTTTTATCAGCATATTATTACTACATATTATCAGTTCCAGGATATTCCTTATCTCTTCTGTATTTCCGTGCCTTTATTGTGTTTGTCATTATAGACACTTTTGTCATCTATATAAATAAAAATAAGTTGACCACGTATGTTCCCCCATAACTTGAGAACGGCTGAACCGTATTGGCTGATTCTTTTTTTTTGTTGTGTTCGTAATTATCAGGAGACGGTTTGCATGAAAGAAAGTTTTTGGAAAATCCAACAGAAAAGTCGGAAATTTGGATTGTATTTTTGTATGAAAGTGAAGTTTGTATGACAGTTCCGCTGTCACGTGTTGCCGTAACGAATTATTATTTTTTTTACGATTTTTTTGTTGTGTACGTAAATGGTTTATATGAAAGAAAACTACTGAAAAATCTCTTCTGGTTAATATCACAGTACAAAAAATTAATATTACATGTTTGAACGACATAAAATTGGAATATGCAATAGAATTCTATATTGTTAAAAATACTGAAATTGTACTAAATGTACTGAAATGTTTTATTTCAATGCACATAAATTCAAGGGAAGATTCGGTTGAATGATTATGAATCACTTTTCAATTAACTGCAGAGCCTAAACCATTGGAGATAGTCATGAAATTCTCCTTGGCGACGCCGGGTAGGATCATCTAGTTAATAATAATAATTTACGAGAGCGTTATCAAATTGTTGTTGACAGACCATTTGCAACAATGTAGTTTTGATCTAATTTAGAGAATTTCAAACATAAAGTTATTATTATTATTATTGTCATTACAAATGGTTTTCCATGTATGTATTAAATTATCATTTCAAATTTCAAGAGATATCCTCTTGAATGACGCTAGCGTGCAGAAACCGGTCGCAGACCTCTTAAAGTTTTAAGAGGTAATTTAATTTTTTTTATTACAAAGTGAGATACTTTTTATATAATCATGTCGTCTAATTGTCGCATCGCCAATGATATCGAAATTAATATTATAGCACGAGTACATAGATCTTGCAAATCCCAAACTTATTCTTCTTATGTAAGGTTCACCAATCGAGAAAAAAATAATACAAATCGTAGAGCGGGGAATGTCGTGGAAAGAGGTGACGCGATTGGCGCAGAGACACTCTGAATGGAGGAGGTTAGTTTCTGCCCTGTGCTCCCGAGAGGAGCGTTGAGGGCGATGGGGAGGGGGATTGAGCAACCATTTTTTTAGGATTACGTATTACAGATCTCGAATGACCCGTCTTTCTCACTTCTTCTTTTTTTTAGATTTTACACAACGTTACATTGTGTAAACGTGGTTCTCCAATTGAGAAATCTTTTTTTTTAATTTTATTAATTTTCTTTTTCTTTAGAAATTAATAACTTCAAAAATAATCGTGCTACATAACTGAAATTTGGTATTTTTTCATAAGTCTATGATATATTATACATGTGTCGAACATGGCTAAAATGCTGGTGCACAATACCATTCTGGTACCGTCACTTACGTATGCAAGCGAGACATGGACGTGGTTGAAGAAGGATAAAGTGGAATAAATGCAGTAGAGATGCGATCGTTGAGAAGAATGGTTGGTAAAACGCTGCGTGATAGAGTGAAGAATGAGGATATTAGAAGAATGAGCGGATGCAAGAAGAGTGTTGTGGACAGAATGCGCGTGAATAAACTACGGTGGTTTGGGCATGTTGAACGAATGAACGAGGTAAGAATGACAAAGAGGATATACTTATCTGAAAGAAAGGGTGTGAGGAAACGCGGGCGTCCGAGAACCACGTGGCTTGATCACGTGGATCAAATTCTCAAGGACGGCCGCGTGTTGAGTAAGAGGAACCGACGTGCGTGTATGAGAAACTGTATGAACGTGGAGGAAGCGAAGGAAGTGTGTTAAGATAGATCTGTTTGGCGTTCCGTTCTCTCTGCCTACCCCACTTGGGACACGGCGTGAGGGTATAGTATAGTATAGTATGATATATTGCTGCATAAAGAAATTATGAATATCTGAGACATCTGAAAATCTCGCAAAATTGTGTTGAATTGACATGTTGTAAGTTGTTTGGCAATGACAACGTTAGTAGTACAATGAGTAAAACTTTAACCATTTGTGTTTATTTACATGCGTTAAAGGGATATTATTTGGTAGTGGGAAAAAAATGTCTACAATATTTAGCACCAGATTCAGTTTATTTAGCCAGAAAGGTAAATTATAAATGAAATAATTTATTTCATAAAAATATATTATAAAATTTTCTATCGGATTACTTGCTTATTTATACCTTTTGCTAATGCGATTTTAGATAAGGAAAAAAAAAACTTTTTAATTCGACAAAGCGGTTAGTAAATATTGTTTCTTGTTTTATTTGGACTTAAAAATAAATTTATAAACATGAATCACCCTTGGCATTTGATTTTAGCAACATATTTGATCCAATTAATGAACCAATGCAAAGTCATAAACCTAAAATATATAAGAACAAAAAAAATATTAATCGAATTTAATAACCAGTTCTATCTTTAATCTACAGATCACAATATTATCACACATGTTTGTTTTAACATTACGTAATACGAGAGATGTATATCATTGCCAAGTCTGTCATTTTCCATCACTCTTGATCTTATCTATGTCTTTCGCCAACTTGATTACTTCCTCTCTCATTTCTTCAACTTTGAGACATGCCTTTTCGCAGTTGGCGCAATCCTCGGCAGACCCCCTTCTGTATCCGCACACAGTCTTACAAGCTGCTGCATATTTCTTGTCATCATCGTCTCCGCGAAGATTCGCCAGTAACCCAGTCAATTGCTGTTCCGTCTTCTCCTTCAAACTCTGCGTTGCTTCGCTCATTTTTCTTTTAATCGTAACTTCCATATTTTTAGCAACTTCTTTAGACTTTTCTTCTAAAGCCACTGCGGCGGTTTGAGCTATTTCTTTTGTCTCTACCATTTTCTCTTGAATAACTTTCGATGCCTTTTCTGCTTGTGGTTTTGAAACACTAGTAACCGCTTCCATTTTTTCCTTTGCTTTTGCTGTAATTACTTCAGATTTTTCTTTGAGAACACTTCCAGCCCTTTCGGCACTTGTTTCAATAACTTCTCTCGCTTTTTCATGAGCGCTCACCATGACTTCTTTAGCTTTTGCCTTGGTCACATCTGTTATCGCTTCTATATGTTGCAACGCTCCGCTATCTTTTATTATTTTACTTGCGTCTTTTGCGTAGTCCGATGCGATAAATCCAAACTTATCTACTGTAGTTTTAACGAGTTTCGCCACTTTTTCTGCTTGTTTACTAGCTTCGTCCATCGCGGAGATTTATTAGTTTTTATTTCGTATATATTACTGCACTTGAGTAATGGTTTCTTTATTATTATTATTTATTTTCTATCACTTCGCGTTGCTCTTGCGAGTGTAACTGATATTAATGTTGTTGCATATAGATTTTGGCATTGTTTTAATAATATTATATCGTACGAGTGTTTGTTGGCAAGTGCTTGATTTCTTTCAATGTCTCGTGTGTCACAGGTTTATTTCTGTTTTTGTCTTTTTAATTAATGTTTTTTCTCTTGGTAATTTTTTTCTTAGAAAATATATTTTCCGCATTTTTCAAATATTAAAAAATCACGTAGATATTATTAAAAGAATATATTCCATAAAGCCCAGTGGCAGAAGAGGCGTCGGGAGGCCAAAGTTGAGATAGATGGACGGTTTGGAAAAAATCCTGCGAGCTTTGGGCGTGACCGATTGGCGACGAAAGGCGATGGATAGGAGGGAGTGGAGGCGACTTCTCGAGGAGGCCAAGACTCACACCGGGCTGTAGCGCCACTGTTGTTGATGATGACGTAGATATTAGCAACATTTATTATTGCATAGAAATATTAGGAATTTGGTTTTGTACAGTAATAAATTCTATTACAATCCGAATCTTCTTCACGGTAAACAATCAGCTGGTCTTTCACTTTCTAGTTGTGCAATCTGATAAACGATTCTTCGTCTTCTGCGTCGCTGTCATCGATGCTGAGGGCTGGGACATGCTAGTCTTCTTGCCTCTACAAGACGATTGGTCCTATTGCTTCAATTCTTCGGACGCGCAGCTGTTCTCATCACCTCCATTCCTGTTGAGACAGATTAACAATGAACTCAGCTATTTTTTTTATTAACTTTGACTTTTTCTGGTCTCACCTTTTTCTTCTTCTACTTTTTCTATCCATTTCATTTTAATGATAATACTGCGACGATAGCCAGATTGATAATCCACGTTGTGGTGATAATAACATAAAGCTGTTTGCACTGATTGTGTCTAGTTGGCAGTAGTAGGTCGGATCTATTTATAGATCCTCTGATCTATTATAATAGATCCAATCGGCCGGAGAGAAAGAGAGATACTAGATCAGCCATAGGAGAGTTGTTGTTGTTGTCACTGTCGTTAATCCATTCAAGATTCTGTGTTGAGTCATTGTTAGAGTGAAATGTGACAAACTGCCATTTTATTTTTGTTTAATCAAACGTTTATCAATGTTAATTCACCTGAAGGCAGAAGACCAGAAGGCAGGGCAATGGTAAAAGGTCTTGGATAACAATATCAATTGGGATCTGAAGGAGCTACGTGCTGGCGATGGTGTGGACACATGAAGCGAATGTATAATGAGAGGATGGCGAAGAATGTTTTTTTATGTATAAGATAAAGAGTATATAAAGTGATAATCTCGTCACTGCATATTATCACACTTTTTCTTAAGTAAACTGATATGTTAATTTGTTATTTTTTTTGTGCAAGAAAAATAAAATAAATAAAGTTTCGTAACGTTTTATTATTTACTGATTTATTCATTCGGAACAATACGCGGCAATTGCATTTATAACTATATAGATAAATTTTAAAATATAACATAATCATTGCTTCTTCTTCCCCACTTGGGCAATTATTAATCCCACATGGTGGTGGGGTCTGCCTTTCTTGTATTGTTTCGCCACTTGGTTCTGTCGAGCGCATCCTCATGGGAAACATCGCAGTTCCGCATGTCTTTTCTCACTACTTCATAATATAACATAATCATTTGGCACATAATAGACACGACCACCACACATAATAGACAATAAAAAAAATCGCAAAAATATAAAAACACATATCATAACCACTGTACCTATTCCATTTTGAAGAGAAACCGGCATGCGTAGGTAGCGAAAGTATTTTTTTTTTCTTTACGCGGCGGCAGAATTGCCATCCACACTTCTCAGCATTATACAACCAGATAAGTCTCCATATGATCAGTCATGGTCACACAAAAACTAAACAGTCTAATGCCGGGAAAAATTCACCTATCCAGATATACAGGATATCAAAGGATTAGGCTCAAAACGCGGGTTCAAAATACCAGCATTGTGCCTGAAATATCTGTGTTCAAAAACTTTTTTACAATATTACAATTGTTTATTATAATAGATTTTTGAATTTTAATGTACAAATTAACCGGTAAATCTAATTTTTGTAAATTATTTATTAAAGATTTCGGAGTTACCCCTGTAGCTGACATGACTAAAGGTATTATATAAACGGATCTAGAATGCCAAATATTTTTTATTTCTCCTGCTAGTTCTGTATATTTACGTATTTTTTCTGCGACGGTTGTTTGTATATTATGTGTATTTGGGACAGCGATGTCTATTAGGTACGTTATCTTATTACGTTTATCATGTAATACTAAATCGGGTCTATTATGATGTATTTGTCAAAATAAGCGTTCGTAGGGGTGTATTATTATTATTATTGAAAAGGTTTCAAACTCTATTTAGGTCTCTCTTCAATGTATATTGATTACAAACAATTAAATAAAAGATATACATTCAAGTTAGAAACAAATCAATATACAGAAGGCGAGTTTATCGCAAAGGCGCGATATCATCCATCTAACCCAATATCATGTTGTTCGACTCCATATAAAATTAAATTAATTAGATATTTGAGGATTAATACAATTATGCATCCGCAGCTAACAATGAAATAGCAACAATCTACAAGGTGTGAGTTCATTTCAGTTTTACATTTAAACTTGTCGGCGGAACACCGAATAATAGACTAAATATTCGGTATTCGGCAGAATAGTAAAAATGTTGTCGAATAGACAGAATACCTAATAGTTGCCTAATGTCCTTTGCGTTTCTAGTCGAGATACATAAAATTGGATAGATAAAATTGGAAGCTTTAGCTTTTCAAAAGCTGTCAGCTATGATAAGTTTTATCTAATACCTAACTTTTTATTACAATAGAGCCTCTAGCGGGCATGAACATAATATGACCAAAGGATTAAACCTTGCTTCTTTGTTAAGATTTCTGACACCATCTCCAAGGACTTGCGGATCACGTTCGCTTTTGTTAGGTGTTTTTTTTTTCATTCTACTGATGTTTCTCGACCATTTGACGAGATGATATCATTACATATTATTATTTGTATACTAGTTTACACTCTGCGTCGCTCATGTTAAATCATAAAATTACGAATAAATGCTTGCGGTAAATAGCACTCTATCGGGGTGGTTTGTCCTCACCAAGGGAGTGAAGCAAGGTTGTGTCATGTCTCCGTGGCTATTCAACCTATTCTTCGACTATATGCGACCTGTGAAAGAGATAGATGTTGGTTTCGAGTTGAATGGGTCTCGGGTGAATGCATTGATGTACGCAGACGATTTGTTGTTAATGGCTGTGATTGAAAGGGACTCACAAGATATTGTTACGTGTGTGTATGATAGCTGCAATTTGAATGGTTTGAAAATGAATGTTATGAAGACGAAAGTTCTAGTGTTTGAAAGAGAGAAGGAAAAAACATTTTCGAGATAAAAGTTGGCGACGAGCGATGTTCGGAGCAAGTGAGCGAGTATGTTTATTTAGGAACTATGTTTTCGAGGGGTGGAAGATGCGATAGGGACATTGAAAGAAGGAAAGTGGCCGGTGC
Organism: Athripsodes cinereus; assembly: GCA_947579605.1. NCBI lineage: Eukaryota > Metazoa > Arthropoda > Insecta > Trichoptera > Leptoceridae > Athripsodes > Athripsodes cinereus. The sequence goes on along the minus strand of OX388325.1, from coordinate 3,872,905 downwards.
TAGAGTGAACTTTGCTCTTTTACCCATTGTCGGCAATGGCAATGTGTCGAACATGACTAAAATGCTGGTACACAATACCATCCTGGTATCATCACTTATGTATGCAAGCGAGACATGAACGTGGCTGAAGAAGGATGAAAGTGGAATAAATACAGTCAAAACGCGATTGTTGTGAAGAATGGTTTTTAAAACGTTACGTGATAGAGTGAGAAATGAGGATATTGGAAGATGAGGAGATGCAAGAGGAGTGTTTTTTTTCTAATTATATTTTTGTTTTTATTTATTTATTTTATTTAACGCAATTTATTTTTTTGACAAAACAATAATAATCACATAAAATTTAAACAATCAACTATGTACTATATAATAATAAACAATAAGCATTGCTCCAATCAGAATTTCTCCTGGTATAAGGGGTCAAGCTACAGTGTCTTAATTTAGTATACTCTATTTGATCACTTTGAAACTTCTTATATTTTAATTAAATTTCATCGCTCAGATGTTATGGATAGATTGGGTGTAAATAAGTTACTTAAATTTCATCGCTCAGATGTTATGCATAGATTGGGTGTAAATAAGTTACTTAAATTTCATCGCTCAGATGTTATGGATAGATTGGGTGTAAATAAGTTACTTAAATTTCATCGCTCAGATGTTATGGATAGATTGGGTGTAAATAAGTTACTTAAATTTCATCGCTCAGATGTTATGGATAGATTGGATGTAAATAAGCTACGGTGTTTTGGACGTGTGGAACGAATGAGTGGTGAAAGGATGATAAAAAGGATAATATACTTATTTGAAAGTACTGTATGGTATAGTTAATTGTCTGGAGACATACAATGATAATTATTTACAATCGAACTGAAGTAGGATTTATATAAGTAAACTAGACATGTACACTATAAACTATACATGTTGCTAATAAATATATTTATTTTTATAGTATTTTAATGATGATAAGTGTTTCTGCTAACTTTTTATATACACACACAATGTTTATCTGTCTTCTGTGAAGATCTTTTGCATCAGGGATGTGTAACCTGTGGTACGAGGGCTTTCGCTGACAGATTTACGCCTTTAGAAAATTGACTAGAAATTCGTGTTTTTTCGTTTGAATCCGTTTTGCGACACATCGTCCTTTTTTATACTATGTCATAGGTTTGGCGTTGGAAAAAAGGTCAATTCTTTGTTTTTTTTTATTTATTTAGATGGTGTTGGTTGAACAAAAAGATGATTTTGAATTGTTGAATGTTGAGTAAAAAAAAATCGGCGTGCATGTCGGAGAAATTCATTTTTTATATCACATGTGTGTATGAGTTTCTTGAATGATGTATAAATTGAACACCAATGTATAAATTGTATGTATATATTTTGTAAATGGCACTTTGGCCGTAAATTGAATGATAAATAAATAAATAAATTGCACGAATGTGGAAGAAGCGAAAGAAACAAGGTTAAGGCAAAGTTTAAGAACCTATCGCTCAGGAAGTGTTATGATTCTTGAATGGGCCCTTGCGGTGTTTTTTTTTACAAAATATGCACCCTAAATCTATTCTTAATTATTCTTTTCTTTTTTAACTCCCTATTTCTTCCTTTAAGATTTTTTTTATGCAAAAGTTACATGATATTGGGTAAGTTGTAAGAAATCGCGCCTCTGCGATAAACTCGTCCTTTGTATATTGATTGTATTTGTTTAGATAAATGTATTTTTGTGTGAATTTGCTTGTAATTAATGTACTTCTTACTTCCGATGGCCGAACAGCTCTTGTAGGACCTTTGCCTCCGAAACAATAGATCTCCAAGCTTTTCTATCCTGAGCAATGGACTGCCAGTCGTCTTTAGCATTGAGCTCCTCTAGATCTCGGTTGATGCTATCCAACAATCTTTGTCTTGGTCTGTCTCATGGTCTTCTGCCCTCGTACATTAATGTACTGTAAAGAATAAATAAATAAAAAAAAAACGATCAATGGGCGTCCGGCGAATTTTGTTTTTTATGCAAGCGAAATTCGCCAAATTTGAACACCACTTATGATTAGGGTTGCCACCCGTACTTTATTATAAAGTAGTATTGTACGTTATTTCAGGTAATCGTACTTTATACTTTATCAGAAAAATAAAGTACGCGAAAATACTTTATTTCGCATGATTTGATTTCTTTGGGATTTTGTAAAGTTTAATCGAAAGTATTTTTTCGAAATTTATCAGTTGGTGCTGAATCGACGTCGCCACTTGCCAGCACCGAAATATGTTCAATTTTTTTTTACTTATTTACTTAAATTTAAATATAGACTGTAAAGATGCTGTGCAATTTTTTAGTAGATAAATTTATTTGATACAAACTGCAAAAAGCAGTAAACAAATGTTTTTTAAACATGAAAATAAAGAAAAATATATTGTACTTTATTTTGATACTACGTACTTTTTTATTCTTGCCTATAATGACCAATGTACTTTATCTGCAGAAAAAAAGGTGGCAACCCTACTTATGACAGACAGATGCGTTGTCCATCGCTGTTTGAAATTAGGTACATGATAGCAGGTACTATTATAACTGGGATGATTAGTTCCATTAACAACTTTAGTTACCGTATATATTATTGTGTACTTCTTGTGATTTATGATTAGGTATTATCAATATTTTTATTATTATTTTATTTAACACATCATCATCAACACCACCTGTATAATTATAGCCATTGAGGTAATCAGCGAGGTGTGAGGTCATTCATAACACGAACCCGTGACTAAATCATTAAGTAAAATGTCTGTCTTCATTTTGATTTGTTTGCGAATCTTCTATGAACCTAGGTGGGTAGGTAATCATCATTGTATTGAGTAATAAAACCAACATTTCCGCCTATTTCTATACATTATTTGGTAATTCCGCTGTTGCGAGTCGACTTTCGAGAGATTTCGCTCTCATCGTCAGGTTAATGTAAGCAGTTGGAATCTTCTATCTGTCTATGTTAGTGATGTAACGAATGTGTGATTTTGGATATTCGCGAATGCGAATGCGAATATTTGATGCCGATATTCGCGAATGCGAATGCGAATAGCGAATATTGACTTGCTTAAATTTCTACAAATTGCTCAAACATTAAAATTTCTACCCCCCGTCGCCGAATTTTTAAAATGGTATAGGAATTTAAAATATTTCAAAACTACTCGGTTTTCTTAAAGAATATTTTCTTGCAGTACCTTTTCTGCAATGTACCGGGTAAGTATCCGGTACTTTTACCGAATATCCGATACTTTATTACCAAAATAATATTCGCATATTTTTTTACGAATACGAATGCGAATGCGAATACTTTGTAATATGCGAATATTCGCGAATGCGAATACTAATATTCGTTACATCACTAATCTATATATATAAAAGAAAGTGGTGTTAGTTACACCATTCGTAACTCAAAAATGGCTGTACCGATTTGAATGATCTCTGATTTGTTGGATTCTTCTCCGCCCCGAATAGCCGATAGGCTATTAAAAATGTCGTATAAATGCAGTGGTACCTCGACATACGAGTTTAATTCGTTCCGCAACCTTGCTCATATTTCAAATTACTCGTATCTCAAAGCAAATTTCCCCTTTGAAATTAATTGAACTGCCATTAATCCGTTCCATCCCCCAAAATGTCATCTCAGTTATTTTTGTTACGTGTTTTGAAATAAGAAAAATGTATCTGTAAATCGCTTGCCTTCTAAAAAAGAGTTACAACTCAAAAAAGTTGATTTTGAGAAAACTCGATTTGAAAAATTTGTCAAGAATCAAGCAGTATTTAATCATTTTTGAGAACCGTTTTCCATTTTTTTTTCAATTTGTTTTATCCCTTTAAGATTAATCTCATAGATTTTCATATTTTCAGACTATGTTTTGACCTTGTACACATTTTTTATATAAAAAAATATATGTCGTTTTGAGTTATTACACTTTTTTAGAAGGAAATATTTATGGGATAACAGGCTGTAAAGTGGTAGGTTGTTAAAAAAAAACACAAATAATAATAGTGTAATTACTTTATTTCAAATTATAGATAATAGAACTGTAGAAATCTGCGTAATGAAGTTTTATGTGATTATTTTCAAGTAAACATTTCAGCTCCTTTTTCTTGTTATCTTTTATTTTGATAGCATCCTTTTTGAAGACAGGTTTTAAGATGTATTGGGGATTGTTGAAGGGTTTTTTCAATAATTCTATTTCCGCAAAATGTTCCCGGCTGTATGATGTCTTATCTCGTAAAAGTGTAGATTTGTTTTTGATGAATTTTAAAACTTTAATTAACTTAAATGTCTGTTATGTCATTAAAATTAAAATTATGAAAAGTAATATATCCATGAGAGCTTTGAGCGAAAAGAAATTATTTGATGTTAATTTGTTTAGTTTATAATAGTTTATATGGATTTCCTCTCTTTTTTGCAGCACGAATTATTTGTGCTTAGTGGCTGGGTACGTAAATGGGACCTGATTTAAGAGATCTTTTTATCTCCTCAATACACGAATGCACTGAATCTCCCTCGTTTTGCAAGTGTCCTGTTATGAGGAATTTACAATTTATGTGTAATAGAATTAATGCCAGGAAATTTGTTCAGCTCCAGCAGGTACATGGCAATTGAAAACTTATTCTTTTGCTGGCCACAACAGTTATCCGAATAAAATATAAAATCCAAGTCCTCCGAATTTCCCTCTTTGACTTCTTTTGTAATATAGTCCAAGACGCATGAACCAATTTCATCAGCTCCTCTATTACCTTGACCCTCATGCCAGAAATAGAATTCAGTTGCACCCGATTTTAGTTCAGAAATTGTAATTGTTTAGTTTGAATTTGAAGTAAAATACAGAAATATCGCCACGAGGAGTTGGTAACACAGATTGTTAATCGTAAACTAACACAATACTCTCCTTACTAGATTGATTTTTGTCTTCATTGTTTTTTCTTTTTGGCGTAAATCGTATTAAGGTTTCAATTTTTTTCTTTCCTCAACGCGTTTTCATATCTGTCGCAAAATTCAAAAGTCGCCCCCGCAAGTTGGGAAAACTGTGCATCATGAATATAATTGCTGGAAATAATACAAAAAATATTAACCACGGTGTGTAACATTATTATTTTTTTAATCAAAATCATTCACGTTGAAATTTGTAATAAAAGCAATATTTATTTTTTATAACAATTAATCTATCTACTTCTAAAAAAGTGTAACTAGTCAAAATGAAACACTATTTTACTCTGCATTATTTTAATATTATTACCGGTAGGTACTGCTTAAAAAGTGTAACAATTAAAAATTAAACAGTTTTTTACTCAGCCAATACTCTTATATTATTACAGGTCTTTCTAAAAAAGCGTAACAATTCAAAATGATACACTTTTTTACTCAGCAATACTCTTATATTATTACAGGTCTTTCTAAAAAAGTGTAACAATTCAAAATGATACACTTTTTTACTCAGCAATACTCTTATATTATTACAGGTCTTTCTAAAAAAGTGTAACAATTCAAAATGATACACTTTTTTACTCAGCAATACTCTTATATTATTACAGGTCTTTCTAAAAAAGCGTAACAATTCAAAATGATACACTTTTTTACTCAGCAATACTCTTATATTATTACAGGTCTTTCTAAAAAAGTGTAACAATTCAAAATGATACACTTTTTTACTCAGCAATACTCTTATATTATTACAGGTCTTTCTAAAAAAGTGTAACAATTCAAAATGATACACTTTTTTACTCAGCAATACTCTTATATTATTACAGGTCTTTCTAAAAAAGTGTAACAATTCAAAATGATACACTTTTTTACTCAGCAATACTCTTATATTATTACAGGTCTTTCTAAAAAAGTGTAACAATTCAAAATGATACACTTTTTTACTCAGCAATACTCTTATATTATTACAGGTCTTTCTAAAAAAGTGTAACAATTCAAAATGATACACTTTTTTACTCAGCAATACTCTTATATTATTACAGGTCTTTCTAAAAAAGTGTAACAATTCAAAATGATACACTTTTTTACTCAGCAATACTCTTATATTATTACAGGTCTTTCTAAAAAAGTGTAACAATTCAAAATGATACACTTTTTTACTCAGCAATACTCTTATATTATTACAGGTCTTTCTAAAAAAGTGTAACAATTCAAAATGATACACTTTTTTACTCAGCAATACTCTTATATTATTACAGGTCTTTCTAAAAAAGTGTAACAATTCAAAATGATACACTTTTTTACTCAGCAATACTCCTATATTATTACAGGTCTTTCTAAAAAAGTGCTACATTTTGAATTATTGCACTTTAGCAATTTAATTTTCTTTACTTTATTGATGAAGACATTTTTAAAAAGTGTTATAAAGAAAAATGTTACTCTTTTCATTCAAGTATAACAAATATTTACGATAACTTAACATTTAAATACTGTAATAACTAAAAATATCACACTTTTCTACAGTGAAATAATGAAAATAACTCACCACCTCACTGCTCAATCCTAAATGTTACACTATTGAGGAACGTAACCACACCAAAATGTATTAATGAAAAAACGTAACTTTTGCTATCTGGTGGCAAATAATTGAGGTATCTTTACGCCCTTTTGATGGATTATAGAAGCAGGAATTTCAAATATAACGGTATTATTAACTAAAATTTATGGTTTTTCGAGTTGTAACGGTTTTTTAGAAGGCAAGCGAAATGATAAATATTATTCAAAATAAATAAGAGATAATGTAAAGAAATAAACTAGATTTATAAAGTGCTACTTTCACTTAATTTTCGTCACTGCTTTTCTCTTCCCTGGTCTTTGCCTTTTTCGCCACGCTTTTCATCACTTTCACCTGTAGGCCGTTTAAAAAAAAACATGTCCAAGGTGGTTTGTTTCATCCTCCCTTTCAGAATGTTCCGGAAATGAGTTAGGCAAGTGTCATTAAATAGCTCGTTTCTCAAATATTGCTCGTATTTCAAAGCAAAAAATCGCTCGCTCGACGGCTCGTACCTATATCTCAATAAACTCGTATGTTGGGGCACTCGTATATCAAGGTACCACTGTAAATTATAATAAACTGCCAACAAAAACAGCTCTCAGTCGATAAGGTGAATTTTATTTTTTTTCGCCCCATGGCTCCCATGGTCTCCATTTCAGGACTCTGGGTGTGTTATCTTAAGTAGCATTCACATTGCTTCACTTTGGATGATCATCCAGAGTGTCAGGGTCAAACCTGTTCATCGAAAGTGAACACGTCTGTTCACATTTGTTCATCCTATGCTTTCACTGCCATGTCAACACTCTCAGTCATGTTGTATGTAGTTTGACGCATTTTTGTATAAAAATAATTAAACAAATTCAAAAATGAAGAATAACACTTAAAATAAATTCATATAGCTCTCGACTGCACAATAATTTTGTACATGATTCTGACATTCAATACAAATTCATAGAGAATTAAACAAATAATAAGATAAAACTTGTTTATGGTCGTTTCAGTGAAAGGTCCTTTCATCGAAATTATGACGAGTGGTAATCTCTTTCCTCCGTCATCGCTAGTGATCACTATTGATGAAACGCCCGTTCACACCTTTTCATCCTGGAGGATCATCCCCAGTGAACACTGAAAGTGAACAAATGTGAACGCCTCTACCTACATTTTAATGGTCCCTTGTCTAGTTACATTGCTACATGTATATTTCAGTTATTTCTACTAAGCTATATATAATTAATATTATTATTATTCTCGTTCATTGTACTTTTATCAAAATATACCTACAAATTAATAGTTTATCGGCTAGTACCTCGTACTACGAACAGTTGTGACTTAAATCTCACCTACATTACAATATATTATTAGAAATATTCGGCCACTATTCGGTATTCTACCTATTCGGCAACATTTTTACTACTCGGCCGAATACCGAATATTTGGTCTTTTTCTCGGTAAAAGGCCGAATAGTTTAAATGTAAAACTGAACTAATAATAGCTTGTAGATTTTATTTTATTTTATAAATGTTAAAAGCGATAAACAAACAAATACATACTTATATAAAGTTAGAAATAAGGTTAATCTTTCAGAGATCAGCTATCATCCAACACCATGCGCCACAATTAATTTTAAAAACATAGGTACTAACATTCCGGTCATCTCAACATGCCTACATATACACTAGTGATGTAACGAATATTCGTATTCGCATTCGCATTCGCGAATATTCGCAATCGCAGATTTCAATGAATTCGCATTCGCATTCGTATTCGCAAAAAATATGCGAATGTTTTGCGAATATTTTGGAAATAAAGTATCGGATATTCGGTATAACTACTGGATACTTACCCGGTACATTGTAGAAAAGGTACTGCAAGAAAATATTCTTTAAAAAAATCGAAGAGTTTTGAAATATATTAAATTCCTATACCATTTTGAAAATTCGGCGACGGGGGGTAAAAATTTTAATGTTTGAGCAATTGTAGAAATTTAAGCAAGTCAATATTCGCTATTTGCATTCGCATTCGCGAACATCCAAAAACACACATTCGTTACATCACTAATATACACAGTCTCGCTCGCTCACTCAATCATCACACTAGCACAAAAACACAAATCAATAATAATAAAAAAAAATCAAGGGGAAAGGAAAAGGGGGGGGGGGAGATTACTGCGTACCTGCTGATTCATTTGGAAGTGTGGAAGTAAGTTTTTTTAATACCTGTCTCTTGTAAGCATTCAGAGGTAATCCAAATATAAGATTGTTGCTATTTCATTGTCAGCTACAGATGCATAATTTTATTAATCCTCAAATATCTAATTAATTAAGTTAATTTGATATGGAGTGAAACAACATAATATTATTATTGTTATTATTAATGTTGCAACACAAAAAATTAGAAAAAAATCACCGCGCTGCAAGTCTAGTACATAATTATGTCTATAATGCACCTACACGAAGATACGCGGTCAGGAGTGCCGCACGCTCTCACCATTGTTTTGCCGAATATTCGGTTATTCGGCACATGATCTTGCATAATATTCGGTATTCGGCAAATATACTATTCGTTGCATCTCTATAATTTATATTACATAAATAAATAACTATAATAGCTGTATGTACCTACCATATGTTATGTAGACGGTAAGTAGGGACATTATTATTATTGTATCATTATCATTAAATAATTATGCATCATCAAATTATTGTTATGTTGTACAGAACAAGCGAACAGACAAAATAATGTTTACAGAATATTATTTTAATAAAAGTCGGCTGGCGTGGCGCGGAGGAAATAACGCTCGTACCCTTGAGTCACGAGTAGTGGATCTCGGCCGTATTTTAGTCCTAAAATTTTCGGGATTAAATTTAACGAATCCCAGGATTTTCGGAATTAGCACAATTTTTTAAGTAACTCGGGAATTTGGGACACATTCGCATTAATGAATCACTGACAGCCGAAACTCGTGTTCGTATCATAAAAGAGCACCTTTCTGAGTTCGATATCTCACTAGATACCGGTATTATGAGTTCGTCGGTAGCCTGGAGGTAGAGTCTCGGCCTCGTGAACATGGGGTCCGTGGTTCGATCCCAGGTGCCGGCAGACTCCCCTTTCACGACACAAGCTTTTAGTAGCTTTCTGTGAAAGGTGTATGAGGTTGTATTTGGGTTTATTACATAACCCAGATATATCTTTAAAAAAAAAATTATGGCAATAGTCACTGATGGTCCAAATGTTATGCTGAAGGTTGGAAAACTTGTTATTGCAGAACACCAAGTTTGTTTTGCACACGGTATTCACTTAGCCGTTTGTGATTTGTTGTATAGAAAAATAGTATAAAAATTGAATACATTGTCAAAAAATAATTAAAAACCTGTTTTGGACATATTTTACGGATTTTTTTACTACTTTTCATAGTCTTCTAGTCACGAGTTCCCGGGTTCGGTTCTTGGCCAGGATAAAATGAAGAATGACATTTTTCAAACTGTTTTAGGTCTAGGTGTTACATTTATATTATGTGTTCAGTGCGTTTTATATGTGTATTTCTTGTTCATCTATTTGTTCATGTATTTATTGATTTATCTGTTTAATTAATTTTCCAATATATTCATTCGTTCATCTTTATTATGCGTGCATTTAATTGTACAGTGTCCTTGAAGTGCACTGGCACGTAAACGACACTTTGAAGTTGTCATACATATCGCATTGGTCGAAAGCTGTAATGATGTGCAAAGTTAAGTAGCATTCACATTGGTTCATTTTGGATGATCATCCAGAGTGTCAGGGTCAAACCTGTTCATCAAAATTATGACGATTTGTAATCCCTTTCATCCGTCATTGCTAGTGATCACTATTGATGAAACGTCTATTCACACCTTTTCATCCTGGAGGATCATCCAGAGTGATCACTGAAAGCGAATAAATCGTCCCTCTTCTGACTAACAGTCGTATCTGCCTAAATGTTAATTGTTCTGGAGAGCGTTTTTTGTGTTTTGTCGTGCATATTTTTTTCTCTCCTAGTTATGTATATGATACAGTGTAAATATATTCAGTGGCGTAGCTAGGGGGGGGCAGGGGGGGACATATGTCCCCGGGCGCCACATTAAGGGGCGCCGAAATGAGTATTAAAACTATTTTTTTCATTTTATTTTGATGTAAGCTAATGTATCCCAAATACGTTTGCAAGATTAAATTTTGGAGCTCCACAAATATCGTCATTTCAAACCAGTTGGCAAACACGATTTTGGCGCCCCCATTGAGCATTAAGGGGCGCCATTGTACTCATAAACAAAATTACCCATCCACAATGCAGGATTGCTGATGGGGTTTTTTTTATCAAAGATCAGTTCGGGTTTAAATATTATTCTTCATAATGCTTCGAAAATGAACCATATTTATTTATTTATTCTTTTTGCACATCATCATTACATAACAGTGTAAACAAAATAATATAAAATTTTAAAAACTAGGACGACGTGCACTATAAAGTGATTTCTTCCATCTAACCACATATAAACTGTAAAATTTCAAAAATTTCTTGGGGACTCCGAGAAGGGGCGCAGACTTTGTCCCCGGGCGCAGATGACCCTAGCTACGCCACTGAATATATTACATTATTTTATTTGTACCTATTCTTATATACCTCAGAATCATTTTTGTGATGATATTTTGAGGAATTAGTAGATACAACACATTTTATTTTGAATAATTCGTATATACGACAACAAATCAGAAGGCTATTGCAGGACATCGGTAACAGTGACAGCTGGTGTGATCTTCGGTGAGAACATGCAGGGTACATATAAGTACACATTAGTGATCATAACTCGATTTCGCCAAAGATGTTAGATACGACAGTTAGTCAGAAATGTGAATGCCCCTTTAGTTTGAAGAAAGTAATAGTTATAATAGAAATTAAAGAAATTTAATTTATGTTCTCAGTTCTTTGTCCTGTCATAAAATCAAATTTACGATGTCTGACGACTTTATGGTGTGAGTGTAGGTATTGTTTCGTGGCGTGTACAGCTACTGACCGCCGTCGTCACAAACGGTAGTAATGGGGTGTTCACATTTGGCGAATATCGCCAGCCGAATTTCAAAATATAACGCCAGGCGAAAAAACAAAATTCGCCGTACACCCATTGATCGTCACACCTGTTCACACAAGTCCACCGATATAGAAACGATCTGTCAGATGCGCTTTGATTTTGACACTGTTTTCAAAATGGCGTCGAGATGGAGATCGCGAAGTGTTTATTTTTAGTCGAAAATGTTATAGTAGAGGTTATAAGGCGCCTTTTAATTAAGGAAACAAACGCCACAAACCAACAAAAAAGATAACAGCTGTCACGAAGCGGGAAACATTATAAAATTTATAGGTTATAAAGCTTTTACCATAGACACAAACGCCGCGCATATCTGCGCATGTGCAAATCGTTCGATCGCCCGAGAAAGTTGGAAGGTGGTCAACTCGAGACGATATCGTTTCTACTGGTTTTTATCGTTTCAGACTAGCTGTCATTTTGTTCACACGGTTCAAATGGCTGGCGATATTTTGGTGCCCTAGCGATATTCGCCAAAGTGAGAACACCACATAATTCTGTCCAGTCGCATGGAGTAGTGTTATCGATCGTATAAGAACCAAGCCAGTTATAATTATTTATATTATAATGTGTAGGTATCATTCCTAAAGTAAAGTTCTTCAAGGAATTCCACCACACTATCATTAGGTAGTATTATTTTTCTACTACCCTATACTTAGTGTTGTGGAATTCTCAAGAAATAATTTTTGGAGAAATTTACCGAGAAATTTCTCGGTAAATTTCTCGAAGTAGAGAATTTTCCGAGATTTTTTTTTATTTTTTATTTAACAGTATAATAATAAAAAATACTTTATTCAATCAATCAATAACAATGTACAAATGTTGAGACAATTTATCACCAATTAATTATGGAAACAAAAAAATGTTAGGTACCTACATAGAAAAAAGTGCTAATAACTGATGTAAAATCTTGATGTTTGACACCCCACATGCCCATATTTAAGTTAAAAAAAATTGTAGGTACGTACATGGAAAAAAGTGTTAATAACCTCTGATTTGGGCCTTAATCAGCCCCACAAATTTTTGGATCAATCAGGTTGGCTGCGAAGTGTACTGGGCGAAAGATCATAATACCACCACGATAAATTATGGAGAGAAATTTCTCTTCCATCAGAGGAGAAATTTCTCGTTCTCGAGAAATTTCTTTGGAGAATTTTCTCACATCACTACCTATACTATGACCTATATTATGGTATCGACTAGTTACGCAGTGCTAATTTTCTCAAAAACGTCTTCCAAAATTAATAGTAACAATGTCTTTCATCATATATTATTTGAATACATGTTTTCATTTTTATTTGATTTTTAATCTTATTCATTTGTTGCTATTCTGTACATTCATTGGAATCCATTCATTTTATTTGATTTGTGTAGTAGAAAGAAACACTTGTTTCAAATTACATAGCTCTATTTTAAACTGACCAATCAACATAACTGTTTGTTCAGTTTGATATATCTGCAGTATTGTTTTATGGGTAGGTAATGGTATTATAGTTGCCTAGCCCACTTCTAACATATTGTATTTATAACTACCCGGCATCGTTCAACATTACATTGACAGATAGCGCAAGTACTTTCCCAAGAAATAGCGAATTTTTTTATTAACTGGCAACACCATGGTTCAAATATTTTTGACAGTTCTATTATAATCTGGTGTAACAATAATATTAGCGATCTATTTTGGTAATGTTTTTATGCAAATAAAAGTTCTGGAAGTAGACATCAAAATTATATTCATATCCACCTTGTAAGTGTAATGAGTTAAAATCCATTGGATTGGTCTGCAACGAGTTCGGACTTTCTTCTCCATTCCTCCCTATTCTCAGGCAGTCTCTTTAACTTCATGTATGAGCCACAGCTCATGTCCCTCTTCAGTTGGTCCATATAGGCGTCTCTCGGTCGGCCTCTGCCATTTGTGCCTTCGGTCCTACCCTCTGCGATTGCGATGAGCAGTCCTGGGTGCCTGATGTTGCGGCCAATCCATTTAGCTCGTTGGCTGATTCTTTGAGGAGTTGCCTTTTTTCGCCAACCCTGGTTAACACTTCTTCGTTTTCGACGTGTTCCGACCAATGAATCTTGAGCATGCGTCTATAGCACCACACTCCAAAGGCCGGTAACCGTCCGCTTTCACTCTTGCTGATGGTCCACGTCTCGCAACCATATACCTAGGTAGTAAAATGCTATCCACCTTAATGTAGGTATAAAAAATGAGAATAATATGTTTAACTCCGTTACGAATCTGGTAACACTAATCTTTTATTTATAATATTGGTAAACAAGTAGTAGAATTCTATAATTGGATAAGAGAGAAATCTTTCCACTTCTTAGATTATATTGCTAATATGAGTTCGTCGGTAGCCTGGACGTTGAGCCTCGAACTCATGCACCTGAGGTTCGCGGTTCGATCCCAGGTGCCGGCAAACTCCCCTTTCACGACACAAGCTTTTATTTATTTATTTATTTATTCTTCTTGCACATCGTCATTACATTACCTACAGTGTTAACAAAATAATATAATTTTTTTAAAACTAGGACGATTAGAAACTACCATAATTTTGAAGTCTCTCAAGTTTATTTGACAGGTCTTGGTTGATATCGAGATATACTGCATTAGCATAATCTATGAGAGGCAGCAGCAGAGATTGAACAAGTAAGGTTTTAGCTTACTTTGAAAGGTGTATAAGGTTCTGTTTGGGCTTATAACAAAAACCCGTATACATCTCTTGTTTTAAAAAGAAAACCGAGTAGAAAGACGTGTCACTCGTGTTGCTTTATCTATAGTAGACCGAAACGCTTGTGTCAATTCGTACAATCTTTGTCAATATATAAGATAATTTCAATTATTTTTTAGCCTAAAAAAGATGAGTCCTCGTATAAAGTGTATTATTTTTTCTCTACCTTGTTTGACTTATGTGCATATAAAGAACACATTATTATTGTGAACCTACGAACTGTCGCAAATATTTATTAGATGTAGCTGTTTTATCACTGAATTATTTATTCCATGCGCGGTATTTTGTGTGGGAATTGTGTAGAATTACTTATGTCGCATTGAGGATATAATATTATACATTTATTCTAGTACCTAACTACATACTAACTAGGTATAATTAAACCAGCTTAAGTCGATATTATGTTTGTAACCTATCTTTACCCCATATCGTTCCTGCCATAAACAAAGGGATACTTACCTAGTTATTCAAACTGGATCATCGTCCAATAATATGAATGTTTCTTTAATTTTAATTGTACTACCGGGTTAGCTGGAAGACATCGCATTCTAGCGATAAATTCGCCCTCTGTACATTGAATTGTGTACATTGAATTGTGCACTAAGGTTTAAGGCACTTCATGCTATGGCCCCAGAATATATCATGGAACTCTGTGGTAGACAGGCGTTAAGTCATAGACAGACAACACTTAGGTCTTGTCAAGATATAACAACTAAATTGGAGGTGACCAGTACTGTATCGAAACCAGTGTACGTGGAGCGTGCTTTTGCAATATCTGCACCTGTAGTCTGGAACAGGCTTCCACAAACGATCAGAGAAACGCAGGACATATCTCGTTTCAAGAACCAACTGAAAACTTATCTATTCAAGAAATCTCACGGAATAATTCAGGCACAACCTTAGTTAGCAAAGAGCGCCCTTGAGGTGGATTTTTTCCACAAAACGGCGCTTTACAAATCATCCTAATAATAATAATAATATAGCCTGATATTTTTATGGAGTATTAATTTGAAATATGAAAACCTTCATCCCTTCTTTGGGATGAGTCTCCTATACTTCCCTTTCCTAATGACCATTGTTTTTATTTTATGTATATTTTTTTTTTTATTTATCTCTTAGTACAATTATAAATACAAACATATGTATACATTTCATTATTATACTTATCAAAATTAAATTACAAACAAATGTTACTATTACTATTTTACTATTTTAATCTTTGATTATTATTTTTATTTTTTGCTGATGTTTTTAGTATTATTTTTATAAACATTGTTTTAACTTTAACTATTTACTTTTACTTTTATTTGTCACTATTAGATACATATTATTTATTTGGCGTATTGAATTTTGCGCTTCTTACATTAACGCTTATTATTTTTATCTTATTTTGTGGTGACTATGTAATGTATTTTTAGTTCTGTAACTATTTTAATTTTTTTTTTCGAATTTTTTAAAGTTATTGTTTTGGGTTTTTTATTTTTGGGTTACTTATAGATGGGTACTTTTAATCTGGGAATCTTAATTATATACAGTATTTGTAAACATATGTGCATTCTGTAATTGGGTTAATACTATACCTAATTGTTTTATACTATATTTATGTAAAAACCTGTAGAATTGCCAATAAAGGAAAATAAAAAAAAAAAAATATTGTAAACAATGTACAGTGAAGAATAAAATAAGTAAAAATAACGCTATTATTCATCAATGATTCGACTCCATGTAATAGGGAATAATTACTGTGAAGTTGATATCTTCAACGACTTGGAGTACACCGTGAGGAAATGTGCTGTGAGCAGGTTTATTCAAAGGTACATGCTTTCCGAGCAGAACGCCACATAGCTCTAACCCTACACATTTTTGTCGTTTCTTCTACATTCGTACAATTTCTCTCACTCAACACGCAGCCATCTTTGAGAATTTGATCCACGTGATCAAGCCACATTGATTTCGGATGTCCGCGCTTTCTCACATCCCCTCTTTCAGATAGGTGCATTCTACAATCTACGCTCTTAATCAATACTTCTCCTTCTTCTATCAGTGCCGTATCAGGTCCCCCCGACGTTGGCGATCACTCTGTAAAATGCTTCTCTGTGTCGCGCTGTGCGGACTCTCCCATCTGTGTTATTCCGGTCCATTGCCGTATATTACGCAGCTATGATATCTTGCATCCATCATCAAAGGACATTCCCAAAGGATATGTTCCGCATATTGAGCTCCTGTCCCACATGTGCACCATGGATTATCGGTCAATACTAGCTCAAAAAGTTTACCTCTTAACTGCCCATGTCCAGTGATAAGCTGTACGGAAAAATGGTCAAGGGACAAGTAGCTCATTCTCAGTCTTTCACGGACATCTGGAAAGAACTTTGGGAATGTCCTTTGATGATGGATGCAAGAGAGGAAATGATTCTGGGTATGACTGTTGACACTCCTCGACCCATCTGGTTTGGGGAAGTGTTTCTAAATGCCACAAACGCTTCACGCTTTAAGACATTCGTAGATGTGTGGGTATCAAGATGGGATCTGCTACGTCAGCCGGGTCCCCCGCCCACTGACGTGGTAGGATCGTAGATGCCAACACTGGCATAGTTGTATTAGAATAGAGAGAGTCCAAATATTAAAAAAAAAAAATCTTCACCTAAACGGATAAATAGGAGTTCTTGGACTCCTGAAATATCCGAGAAATAAAGCTATGATATCTACCTCCTTCCCACTCCAAGACGTCCCTCAATCTTGCCTTCTATTATCAACTGCAGAAGCCGATATTTATCGCCTCGCAGGATTAATATGAGACTTTACGAACCATAATATTCATCAGGAGCTCTCTATTTGTATGTGTTCTGCGTAGGACTTCTGTATTCATTAATACTCCTCAAGTGTATCTGGACACAGTTAACGGAATGCACCGGTTTGAGGCATTCGAAATGTGGATTCATCGAAGAATGGTTTGAATACCTTGGACAGACTTGGTGCCCAATACAGAAGTACTACGCAGAGCACATCCAAATAGAGAGCTCCTGACAAATACTAAGGTTCGTAAAGTCTCACATTTGGGCCACACACATCGTCTAGATTAATATCGGCTTCTGCGGTTGATAATAGAAGGCAAGATTGAGTGACGTCGTGGAGTGGGAAGGAGACAGATGTCGTGGCTGCGGAATATACGGCAATGGGCCGGAATAACACGGATGGAAGAACTGAGGCCTGAGTCAATAACACATTTTCACGTTACGTTTTCGTTCCGTTAGCGTTCAAATGCAGACGATGTTGCGCCAAAGTGTTAATTTTCGTAACTATTGTGTGTCTTAGCAACGAAATTGACACTTGCTTGCAACTTCGTCTATACTCGAACGTTAACGGAACGAAAACGTAACGTGAAAATGTGTTATTGACTCAGGCCTCTGGTCCGCACAGCGCGAGACAGGGAGGCATTCTCCAGAGTGATCGCCAACGTCGGGGGGACCTGATACGGCACTGATAGAATTAGGAGTGTATCTATTAAAAGCAGTGGAAGATCTGTTATTCCAGTTGGTACAGAATTGTAATGGGCCACTTGCAGATTTTTTTTTATTACATACCTAAAATTGTAAATTAGTATGAAAGAAACACAACCACAATTTATTTTAATTTTTCTTGCTCTATTTTCTTAGATATTAGCTTTTAAAAATTGGATTTTCTCGTAATGATCAAAAACGATATGGCGGCGCTGTGACGTCACAGAGTCCCATGTGTGTATGAGATTATAATCTGTGGTTGCGAAAGTTACTATGATTCACTGGACTCCGTGACGTCATCAGCTGTTTTAGAGTGTTTTGCCTAACGTCAAAAATTTTGGGTTTTATTTTTGGAAATTCTCTATAATTTAGATATTTAAAAAAATTTAACTGACATATCGATGGCTAACTGGACAAATATTGTAGATCCACTTTTTATAGTTTTGAGAAAACTCGACTTGATAGTTTGAATAGAGTAGTATTTGTATGTAATATGCATTTTTTAATTGATCATATCTCGGTTTGTATTGCGTGTGGATCAACTATATTTTCAAATATCAAAGACAATGTCACGTTTTACAAAATGTGTATCATAACTCAATTTTACCAAAAAGTGGACTTACAATATTTGTCCGGTTAGCCATCGATATTTGTGTTTTCCGACCTCAAATTTACTGAATTCGATCATTTTTATTAAAATCCCCCATGAATGCAAGTGCCCCATTGAGAATATTTATTAGGATTCCGACCCTCGTCAACGAGAAATACCACGAAGAAGGAGAAGAATTCATCATTGTAACAAAAAATGTTGTTACTTGACTCATCTCTATATCACGATTTGTCCGTAACGATATAAGATTTTCAAGGTGTCCGGTTCACAGCATTGTACTGACTGAGTGATCTCATAAATATCTGCTATCCACTTACATAACTTAACAAATGAAAAATTTATAAAAATAACACAAACTGTTTTGAGTTTTACTTACTATACCCTCATGCCGTGTCCCAAGTGATCTATCTTTACTTGCACACACTTTTTTCACTTCCTCCATATTCATACAGTTTCTCATACACGCATACAGTTTCTCATACAGTCCACCGGCATAGATTCAATCTGTCAGATGCGCTTTGATTTTGACGTTGTTTTGAAAATGGCGGACATTGAGATGGAGATCGTACATCTACGAAAGGGCGCATCGTTCCACCAACGAAATAAGTTGATTGATGGGGTGGTCAACTTGAGACAATATCATTTTTACTGGTTTTTATCGTTACACTAAATTTGTTCAATTGTTCAATTTGTTCACACGGTTCAAATGGCTGACGATATTTTGGTTTCCTAACGATATTCGCCTCTTGAGAACAACATTTGAATGACGGAAATGGATAGAATTTTATTCGTTATCAAAGTTATGATTAATAATAACCCATTGAATGATTTCAATGGAGATGTTTTTTGTCTAGTATTCGGTTTGATAATTAATGACTTTATTAACTATTTTGGATATGTGGGTACTGCGTACAAAAAAATGTGAATTACTCACCGTAATGTAATTGCTTAATTTAAAATATTTACGTGTTTTTAATTTATTTTTTTATTGAGACAATAATAAACACATTTAAGTTGTACACACAATAAACACAATTATACAACTCTTTATAGGTAATATCTATCTTTCAAATACATACATATTAATTTCACCAATAAAAATTTTGAAATCTCCAAACCGCAATAGTATTGCTGGTATAAGGGGACACAGGACAAACAAATATTTATTTCAGATTATATCAACGTGACAAACACAATCACAATTACTTCCTCTCTTCAATCAGTTGCTTCCTCCTTTTTTGATATATTGTATAGAAAAAACTTAAAAATTAAATATATTGCCAAAAGATAAATAAAATACTGATTTTGACATGGTTAACTATTTTTTTCAACACTTTTCATTACCAATACAATCCTACGAGACTAAAAATTATCCCGGGATG
Organism: Athripsodes cinereus; assembly: GCA_947579605.1. Lineage (NCBI taxonomy): Eukaryota > Metazoa > Arthropoda > Insecta > Trichoptera > Leptoceridae > Athripsodes > Athripsodes cinereus. The sequence continues at coordinate 3,853,090 of OX388325.1, read as the reverse complement.
AGAAAATAGGGCCAGAATCGAATCCTTTACCTGTAAGATTCCTACAGTTATCAAATATCTCATCACACACCTTAATTGATTCCTACTTTGGCCTGTATAAATAGTTCCTTCATTTATTTATACAATACATATTTTAATATACAATTAAGTAACACTACGAGTACAATGATTGAGCACATTCCTTGTACATGAACTGGTTCTTCTAGGTCATGCAGTCACGCTCTTACATGCACTACCTTAAACCAGCCCAGAGTGAGTTATCGTATCGTATTCGAATTCACGGCATCAGAGTATATCATAAGAGTGTGTATTTGTGCCTGTATGTATATATATAATGAGTTACAATCCACTGGATTGGTCTGCAACGAGTTTTGACTTTCTTCTCCATTCCTCCCTATTCTCAGCCAGTCTTTTCAGCTCTACTTATGAGCCGTGTCCCTCTTCAGTTGGTCCATATACGCATCTCTTGGTCTGCCTCTGCCATTTGTCCCCTCGGTCTTACCCTCCGCAATGGCGATGAGTAGTCCTGGGTGCCTGATGTTGTGGCCAATCCAGTTAGCTCGTTGTTAGCTGATTCGCTTAAGATGTTGCCTTTTTTCGCCTACCCAGGTTAATACTTCTTCGTTTTCGACGTGTTCCGACCAATGGACCTTCAGCATGCGTCTGTAGCACCACATTTCAAAGGCCGCCAACCGTCCGCTTACACTCTTGCTGATGGTCCACGTCTCGCAACCATAAAGCAGAATGATCCATACAAAGGCTTCAGTGAGGTTCTTCCTTACGCTTAAATCAATATTTGGGGATTCCAACATCTTAGATTTTTTGTTAAAAGCAATCCTTGCCTGGTTTATTCTGCTCACAATTTCCGATTTGGAGCGTCCATCTTGGTATGCATACATCTTTTATCTTCAAAGCAGCAGTTAATGTAATGCCCTCTAAACAAACTCATGTTCCTTCAGCACGTTTCCGAATTCTATCAGACATTTAGATATTTCGTATACATTTTCATTTAGATATTTCATATATATTTTTATACATATGTTTTTTGTTTATTTATTTATTATTTGATTCTGTAACTCATTTGCCGACTCACTCATTGTCCTTTATATCTCAAACTTGAATATTAACACTAACTTGTTTATTTGTACTAACACATTCACTGATTCAATCCCTGCTACTAAATTTTTCTGACTCACTTTCCGATTTGTGTACTAACTCATCCACTAACTATTTCTTTACTTTATTTCATATTTCATTTTATTCTTTTATTTTGATGTAACTACATATTTTTATATTATTTGAATTTAATTTTTACACTTATATTTTATTTTACATATTTTGTTTTGTTTTGCTTGTATATTAATTGATTGTTTGATTTTTACTTGACAGGATAAATCGATTGTTAGGTATATAAATCTATTGTTATCCTGCCACAACAGTCCAGTCTTGCGGCTAGTGTGGTAGACAGATACTTGTGCATGTTTTAATATATTTTCATGTGTGTGATATGATTGTGAACAGTATTATTTTAATAAAGAATTATTATTATTTCGATTGAAGAACCATTTGTACACAAGTACATAATTTTACATTGTGAAAATCCAATAGAAAGAAGTGTGCTTTCGAATTGGCTCTAGGCTGGTTTAAGTGGTCACTTTCAGTGTCCATGGACGGAGCTCACCAATTCCATTCTCACTGTCATTATATAAGGTTCACCAATCGAGAAACTTTTAATGAATTTGGATTAATTTATACCTACCTTTGTACACATTTTCGTTTCCATAACGTGGTACAGTTTCTCATGCATGCTTTATTGTTAAACGTGCTTAAATCGTACCCATACATATTCTCACAACGTAATCTAGTAGATAATTATATGAACCTCGGACAGCCACTCCGACAATCTCCGAGCACCTTCTCTCTTGGCATTGTATACCTTCTTATTCACTTGATTGACTCCATTTTTATGACATGGAGAAAACGGCTTGTATATTGAACTCTACCAAACCCTGTGATATATCTTCTTCTTTACGTGTCTTGTCGGGTTCCCCCGACGCTGACGATCACCTGGGAAAAATCTTGTCTGTTCTGAGCAGCACGGAACAGCTCCTCCACACCTCTCATTCCGATACACTTTCGAATGTTCTGAAGCGTGGTATATAGATGAATTTTAATTTTAAATTCATATTATTAATCCTTGAATGAAGTTAGGTTAAGAAACTAGTACAATAAGTACAAATACAAAAATAAAGATATTTAATAATTAGTATTATTTGTGTATATTTTATCATTGGAATTCCTAAATAGGCAGTAGGACTATCGTGTTTTTAATAAATAACAACAAAATCATATAATTTGTATGAAAACCTGAATAACCACTGATACCGTACTGTGGAGTGCCACAGGGAGCGGTTTTAGTTCCAAATGCAAAAGCCTAGAAATGCAGTTTGTTGGTATCAGTTCTTGTTTAGTGTTTCACCTTGAATTCAATATTTGAAATACAAGTAAATAAAGATGAATTCAGAAAGTGGAGGACCTGATATAGTACTCAAAGTAGAAAATAATAATAATAATAAAAAAAAATTAAGAGATCAGCGTATAATGAAATAATCTGGCCCATCGTTCTGAGGAAATTCATGAATGCGCCGTCTAGAGTCTAATCTTTAAGTTACAGTACAGGAAAGCATTCTATCTTAGATTGTATTTCTGAGTCTGCTATGGTTGTGAGACATGGACCATCAGCAAGAGTGAAAGCGGACGGTTGGCGGCCTTTGAAATGTGGTGCTACAGACGCATGCTTAAGATCCATTGGTCGGAGCACGTCGAAAACGAAGAAGTATTAACCAGGGTAGGCGAAAAAAGGCAACTCCTTAAGAGAATCAGCCAACAACGAGCTAACTGGATTGCCCACAACATCAGGCACCCAGGACTACTCATAGCCATCGCGGAGGGTAAGACCGAGGGGACAAATGGCAGAGGCCGACCAAGAGACGCATATATGGACCAACTGAAGAGTGATATGAACTGTGGCTCATACGTAGAGCTGAAAAGACTGGCTGAGAATAGAGACGAATGGAGAAGAAAAACCAAACTCGTTGCAGACCAATCCAATGGATTGTAACTCATTATATATAACCCTTTCAGTATCAAATTAAATTGAAGAGCCTTTGAATAATTCCTTATATGTACAATGAATAAGCAAAAAAAAGATATTTAGTGAAAGAATTTTTTAATTACCGCTTACCGTTTTTAAGGGAAGCGCATTTGTTTGTACAAGGATATCGGCAGTTTAAGGACGCGTTACAAACTCTATAAAGTTGTTCCTTATATTACTTTATTCACAAATATCATAACAAAAACATACAACAATAAAATATGGAAAATATGGACGCGTGAAATGATAGCACCTATTTCAATTTTCTAATCAAAGGTCGTAAATGTGGAAATTGTGGCCAAAAAATAAAATATAAGTTTGGGAATAAATTACACATCAAATAAGTGACTTCATCAGAAAATTCTTATTGCACTTTATAAAACCAAGTTTTCTTAATAATTTCCGCTTAAAATATTAATTCTTTTCTAACCAGGCGATTTTAAAAAAAAAAATTTTTCATGTTCCCGTACGGGCACTCTGGTAACCAGAGGGTTAAATGAAATTACCCGATTGCGTCACTAAACTCCCGCGTGCCTTAGGTAGGTATATGATCTTGGAGAAATTTAAAAATAGCCCTAAATAGGGTGCTATGTAAATAATACTGAATGTACTCGAACCATTGTAATTATATGAAATCAATCAAAATGTAATATGAGGGAAGTCAAAATGGGCTGTGGTCGTGTTAGGAATAAAAATATTGGGTTAATCCATATATGTACTTGCAGTTCGGTCATTAGTAGTGATGTCAATACCGAATATATTTTCGTACCGAAAGATAATCATAGTAAAATACCCGTTATTGAATAATGGACAAATTACCGGTACCATTTTAATGTGAACCTTTCCTTTTTAAGGTCTAAAATAATAATAATATGACTATTTATATAGCGCCGTACTGTGATAATATCACTTCAAGGGCGCTTTACATTATTTAGGATCAACATCCACATCCATTTAAAAAAAAAAATTACATAATGTCAATCCAAAAATTGTCGTCAGAAAGATAAAAAATCATAATAATAAATTACAAAAATCATAATAATAAAATACAAAAATTATTTGTCGCAAAAATTATACATCAAAATTTAGCAATTAAACATAATCTTTTAAACTCACAAAATGTAATACAATATTATAAATACAACCCGGAACCGGTTTTAGAAAATCAAAATTACAGGCTCTATTATGATAAAACAATAATAACAGATAGACAAATACATCATAATAGACCCGATTTAGTATTACATGATAAACGTAATAAAATAACGTACCTAATAGACATCGCTGTCCCAAATACACATAATATACAAACAACCGTCGCAGAAAAAATACGTTAATATAAAGAACTAGCAGGAGAAATAAAAAATATTTGGCATTCCTAGGTCCGTTTATATAATACCTTTAGTCATGTCAGCTACAGGGGTAACTCCGAAATCTTTAATAAATAATTTACAAAAATTAGATTTACCGGTTAATTTGTACATTAAAATTCAAAAATCTATTATAATAAACACTTGTATTATTGTAAAAAAGTTTTTAAACACAGATATTTCAGGCACAATGCTGGTATTTTGATCCCGCGTTTTGAGCCTAATCCTTTGATATCCTGTATATCTGGATAGGTGAATTTTTCCCGGCATTAGACTGTTTAGTTTTTGTGTGACCATGACTGATCATATGGAGACTTATCTGGTTGTATAATGCTGAGAAGTGTGGATGGCAATTCTGCCGCTGCGTAAAAAAAAAAAAAAAACTCTTAAAAATAAAATAATTTAATCTATGGATATATTACCAGTACCAAATAATGTTAACCTTTCCTTTTTAAGGTCTCAATTTTCAAAATTTAATACTTTTGCTTACCCTTAAAATTTCTGGCCAAATTTTCAAAATTGTATAGAAATTTGACATGTTTCGCTAACCCTTTTGTTTTGTTAAAGAATATCTTCTCAAGACTACTTTTACCGACTATAAACCAATTAAAGGTAGGATAGGTACATAAAATGATGCATAAGAAAAATACGCCTTTACAAACATGCAAAATAAAAGAAAACACAATAAAAGTATAATACTCATACAAAACGCATAGGATAGGTACATAAAATGATGCATAAGAAAAATACTTAAAAATTGTAACTAAAAAACCACAAAATTTAATTAACTAACAAACAAGACTTAAGAAGCATGCAAATTAAATAGATCGAGTGAGTAATAAAATGCAGGTATCACGATTTTTTTACCAGCCCCAAAGCAGAACAAACATATTGGCAAAGTTCCCAGTAGAAACATTGATCTAATATGTTAACATATTGGACATTCTCTATGTTTTTAACTCGTATTTGCACGAAAAGGGCGACACGCTTGTTATTAAATGCAGTTTATCAAGATTCATTCATTCATTTATCGCCCTCACCGCTCCTCTCGGGAACACAGGGCAGAAACCAGCCTCCTCCATTCAGAGCGTCTCTGCGCCAATTGCGTCAACTCTTTCCACGACATTCCTTGCGCTCTGATATCGTTGTCATAGGAACGGTGTATTGTGAAAGAGGGACGCCCGGGCCGATGGAACCCCTGCCGACGGAAGAACAGTGCTCTTTTTGGCCAACTATCATTGGGCATTCTCAAAACGTGTATACATTCTCAAAACATATCTCTCTCTCTGGTTTCAATCCTGTGATTGGTTTGCAGCAATTATCTCTTTAATTCTTCTCCTCCACTCCTCCCTGTCTTGTGCGGTTCTTTTGATTTCTGCATATGATGAGCAGTGCATGTCCACCAACAGGTCCTCCAGGTACTCTCGGCGTGGGCGTCCCCTAGAGTTTGTCCCCTCGGTCATACCCTCCATTACGGCATGCAAGATACCGAAATGCATTTTTTATTATTTCCATACATATAAATCTGAACAGCAATCAATGTTTGATTTTAGAACTAATTTGAAATTCTCTCTTTTTTTCAGAACCCACCAAATGTCAAATGTTAATTCTATCAAAACCATAGAGTATAACTAATGATATCTCAGGAAAAATGAGAGATTTGCGCTGTAAGTAAAGAGCAGATATTTGCATCAATGGAATTATTAAAATTTAATTTATCGACCGACGGTTCGTGGTGAAATTTTAATGTGTGAGCATTTCTAGAAATTGTAACTTTAAGTGTTAATTTTCTTATAGCGGCCCGTCCTTGGCTCATTATCTTCCCGAGTGGCCCCTGTTCCTTATAAGTCTATGTATCCCTGCTTTAAAGGATATAAGCGATTTTAAATTAATTGTGGCGCATGGTGTTGGGTGATAGCTGATCTCTGAAAGATTAACCTTTTTTGTAACTTTATATATGTAGTTATTGTCTGATTTGTGCTTTTAACATTTATAAAATAAAATAAGAGAAACATTACATATACGAGAGGACACAATGTTAGACAGCGAGAATAGCGGAATTGGTGAACGTTGTCCATGGTCATCGAAAGTGATCACTCATGCCAGCCTAGAGCCAATTCGTAAGCGAAAAATCTTGTCCCGCCACTGGTCTATGTACATGACACGATAATTTTATGGTGCAACACAATGCATCACTACTACACTTATGGACGGTCTCACATTGCATAAGATTACTGCATGGCATGGTAATGATACTATGCATGTCAAAGGGACACTGCACTATGTCACGTGACGTCATTTTCCAATACGAGTGATCAAATTCTTTTCAATAGTATTAATTTGAGTTTGTTGGGGCTGACTGAGAGAAGAGTACTTTGTGATTTGATTTTGTTACATAAAATAATTCACGGGAATCTTGATTGTCCAGATATATTGTTGAAGTTAAATGTTCCCTATGTTCCCATAAGGGCTACTCGACAGGCTTTACCTTTTTATTGTAATAGTTCCAGCACTTCTTATGATTTTAACTCGTCTGTCAACAGATTGCAGCGTCATGGAAACAAATATGCGGATGTTGTAGACGTATTTGGCACATCTCTGTTAGAATATAAGTTTAAAATAATAGAATCGCTTCTTTCAGAGTGGATTTTCCTAGTGGATTTTCCCATGTTCATGTATTTTTGTGCAGTTCTAAAATTATTATTACTATTTTTTGTTTTTTTTTTTAATATCTTGACTAGTGACTAAAATTTGTCTTTTAATGAATTTATTGTATTTGTATTTAAATTTTCATTTTTATTTTTTGACTTTAACTGGAGTATGTTTTGTCTGTTTTTATATTTTCGTACATGTGTTGAATGATTGTGTGATGTTATAAAGTTTATCTGTATTAGTGATGTAACGAATATTCGCATTCGCATTCGCATTCGCGAATATTCGCATATTTCAAAGTATTCGCATTCGCATTCGCATTCGCAAAAAAATATGCGAATGTTTTGCGAATATTATTTTAGTAATAAAGTATCTGGTCTGTTCCGTGTTGGCCACATTTGTTGTATTGTTTCCTGTGTTCGTTTGCTTGATGATGTTATTATTATTAGGAGAAATATGCATTTGTGGAGATTTAATTTATATGTTTGTTTTAAGTATTACAACTGCTATGAGTATAGGGCCCTACAATAATTTTATATTCTATTTAAGGAATATTTATATCATACTACACGGTGAACCACACTAAAGTATTCTCTCAGAATTTTCGGGGCTTGAAGACTAAGATCGAGGAGTTTAGAGCAAACTTATTTGCAAATAGTTATGATATAATATTGTTCTGACGGAAGCTTGGCTAAATTGTGGCATATTTGACAGCGAACTTTTTCAAAACGAATATACAGTTTACCGCAAGGATAGGGATTTCATGTTAAGTGGTAAAAGGGATGGAGGTGGGGTCTTAATTGCTGTGGATCGGACACTAGGATATTCATCCACTCTTGTTTGGGATGATACTGGTGAAAGTTTTTTTTACCAGTATTCGTTTTTCATCGGTAACGCATGAAAAAATGCTCACCGCTACTGGGTGTAGTATATGTATATACCGCCTTCCACATCCTTAGATACTTAAAACATCTTTTTTTTAAAGTATATCTGAACGTTTAATCAGCTATTACGGCAAAACGGATATTTGTCTTATTGGAGATCCCAATATCCCAACAATCCAATGGAAAAAAGACCCCGATGTTGATTCAATCTTTGTTCCGTATTCTTATTCGTGTCCTGTTGCGCAGTATTTGATAGAATCTATATCTTTTCTCAATATGTTTCAGTCTAACGGAGTTTATAACAGCAATCAAGTTATCTTGGATTTAATTCTTTCAACTATTCCGTGTTCTGTTACCAGATGTGACTCTCCACTGGTTGGTAAGGATTCACACTATCCTTCACTGTTGATAGATTATGAGTTTGAAATTGCTGAGGATTTGTCTCAAAATATGATCCAGAAATTAATATACTTTAAGTCAAACTTTTCGGAAATAAATTTTGAACTACTAAGTGTTGATTGGGTCAGTGTTTTGGGAAACGGACCGGTGAATAAGATGATTGAATCTTTTTATGGTTATGTTTTGCCAATAATTGAGAAGCATACACCTACATACATATGAAGAGGGTGTCACCTAATAATTTTCCCAAATGGTTCTCTAATAGAATTCTGTTATTGTTTAAGAGAAGTCTAAGGCTTGGCGTAAGTTGAAGATGAACCGTAATGATTCTGACTACAATTTATTTTTTCAACTAAGAGCTCAGTTGAAGTTGTCGCAGAATCACGATTATAGGCCTTTTATTAATAACACTGAGAAGTCACTTAAGGGCAATGTCAAGTCTTTCTTTTCATTCGTGAATTCCCTTAAAGAATCTAGAGGCTATCCAAGGGTAATGGGTGACGGTGACCAGACTTCGAGCGATCCAGAGGGGATTGCAAACTTGTTTTCGACGTTTTTTGGTTCTGTATTTTCACTGAATAATGTGCATGATTCTAATACTAAAGAATTGGAAAATATTTTAACTAACTCATGTTTATCCATGGTTAATATCTTGAAATCTGATATTCATAAACGTTTATTAGGTATAGATGAGACAAAAGGAGTTGGCCCTGATGGTCTAGCACCAATATATTAAAGAGATGTGTAAGTCATTTAACCAAACCATTGTATCTGACATTTATTAGAACACCTTGCTGCAGGAGGCAATCTAGACTATGGGACATGGAAAACCCTAAATCGACTGAGATCTGGTGTAGGAAACTGCCGCGACAATAGAGAACGATTGGGCTTCCTACAGGACGAATCCGGAGCGTGTGACTGTGGTGCAGCACAGACTATGCCACACTTGTTGGAGTGTCCATTGTGCCCTGTCACTTGCACTATGGAGGATATTTTTGACGCATCTCCACCTGCTGCGCGTTTTGCGCAGTACTGGAAATCAGTTTGATGGGTTTTTTCTCTGGGTTTCGACACGATAAATAAATTAGGAGTTTACAAGAAGGATGCTTTCCATGCAAATGGAAGATGGCTAGTATTATTCCTTTGCATAAATCTGGCAGCAAATCGGACGTTCGTAACTACAGACCAATTTTAATTCTATCACCTATTTCAAAAATATTTGAGGGTATGGTTCGTGAACAAATTACTTTTTTCCTGAAGCCGTATCTTCTTGTAGAGCAGCATGGATTCATGAGTGGAAGATCGACAGTAACAAATCTGATTTTTTTTCTCAGCTATGGACAATCGTATACAGTTGGATGCCATTTATATCGGCTTTCAAAAGGCATTTGATAAAGTAGAACATCGACTTTTTTCAACTAAGGTGAATTGACTCATATATTTCTGATAGATTGATGACAGTTAAACTTAACGGTTACTCATCTGGCAGTGTCAGTGTTACATCTGGTGTCCCTCAGGGGTCTTCTTTGGGTCCTTTACTTTTCACGATATTCATAAACAACATAAAAAAGTGCTTTGACCACTCAGAGCTTCTATTATTTGCGGACGATTTAAAAATATACTGTCAAATTCATTATTGTTTGACTATGAAATGCTTAACGAGGACTTGGAAAGACTACACGAGTACTGTAAAAGAAATAACTTGCACTTGAATCTGGAGAAGTGTAATCTGATCTCTTTTACCAAAAATAGAAACAAAATTCGATAAATTTACAATATCCATAATCATGATTTAAAAGAAGTAAATAAGATTAGAGATTTAGGTGTGGTGTTTGACTCTGAGCTTCACTTTGATGATCACGTGAACAAAATTATCGAAGAGAGCAATAAAATACTGGGATTTATTCTGAGATCTACAAAGTCATTTAGGTTATATGAATCGTATTTGTACTTGTACTTATCGTTGTTTCGCTCCAAGCTGGAGGACTGTTCCTCTGTATGGAATCCACATTTTAAAAAATATGTCGATCAAGTTGAGAGAACTCAGTCTAAATTCATTCGTTTGGTTAGGAAGAGATTGCATTATCCTGTATTTATTAAAGATTTGCCTAAATTGGAATTGTGAAGAGTTTTGCTGGATGCATGCAACCTGAGAAAAATATGCTTGTCCGAATACGATGTGCCTAATATTTTAGATACGATTAACTTTAGAATGCTTCCTTTAACAAGATCTTGTTTTCCGTTCTACATTAAAAAAAAAAGCAAAAACGATTGCAGACTCAAGAAACCCTGTTTATAGAATTTTAAAGTGCCAATTACGTCAGGTTTGTGAGAAAGGAGAGTTGAGGGTAGAATAAGATGAAATAAATATAAAAAAAAAATGTATATGTTTGATAAAATGTGAAGTGTTTGGGATAGTATTTATTTTTAGACTGTTTTTTAAATTTTTAAATTTTTGATTTTTCTTTTTTAAGAGTTTTTTTGTATTGTTATTGCATACATTAGTGAAGTGTGAATGTGTTTGTGCGAATGAATGTATTAGGTATGTGTGCGAAATTGGGTGAGCAGCGATTTGTAATAGGAATGGGTGATTGGATGTATTGTGAATTAATACCTATATTATGTGTAAGATTTTCTATAATTGTTTTGTGTGTTATTGCTTAAGTATGCACTGTTTCGATGTAAGACTATTGGAATGTTTTTGTCGCTTACATGTTTATAATATTTATATGTCTTTCATCTGTTGTGTACCATGTAAATGAAGAAACAAATCAGTAATTCGGTGAAAGTACCGGATACTTACCCGGTACATTGTGGAAAAAGGTACTGCAAGAAAATATTCTTTAAGAAAACCGAGGAGTTTTGGAATATTTCAAATTCCTATACCATTTTCAAGTCAATATTCGCATTCGCATTCGCATTCGCGAATGTCGGCATGAAATATTCGCATTCGCATTCGCATTCGCGAATATCCAAAATCAGACATTCGTTACATCACTAATCTGTATACTTGTAAAGGCAATTGCCGTATATTGTGTTTAAATAAATAAATAAATTAGTATTTCAGTTTGTTTCTTTCCCCCTTTCAGAATGTTCCGAAAATGAGGCTAGGCAAGTGTCATTAAAATAACTTTTTCTGGGTGTTTCTTTTCCACGAACTGTGAAATTCTCTCCCACATTCCCAAGATTTCCTTTATCTCACTTGTAGAAACGTCCTCCTCTGGCTCCTCGATCGGTTTGTGTGTGATCGTGGCCGACCCGCTAAGCCTATTGCTCGTATCTCAAATTTCTATCTATCCATCTATTCCCTCACGCCGTATCCCAAGTGGGGTAGGCAGAGAGAACGGAACGCCAATTAGATCTGTCCTTACATACTTCTTTCGCCTCCTCCACAGTCATACAATTTCTCATCTATTTCTTTTACTCAAAACACGGCCGTCCTTGAGAATTTGATCTACATGTTCAAGCCATTTAATTCTAAGCGCCCGCGCTTCCTCACACCCCTCCTTTCAGCCAAGTATATCCTCTTTGACATTCTTTCCTTTTCCATTCGTTCCACATGACCAAACCATCTCAATTTATTGAAACGCATTCTATCCACAACACTCCTCTTGCATCCACCCATTCTTCTAATATCCTCACTCTATCACGCAACGTTGTACCAACCATCCTCCTCAGCGATCTCATCTCCACAGCATTTATTCCACTTTCGTCTTTCTTCGCTTGCATACATAAGTGTCGGTACCAGGATGGTATTGTGCACTAGAAATTTTGCCATATTCCACCCATTGTCATTGCTGACAATGGGTTGAAGTGCACCGTTAATCCTAGCACCGGCCACTTTTCTCAAATTTGTTCTTATTTTAAAGCAAATAATCGCTCGCTCGGCGGCTCGCATCTCGAAAAACTGGGTATTTTGGGGCACTTGTATGTCACGGTACCACTTTCGTAACAATTTAAAATATCATTGTTCTTTAGTCATTTTGGTCAAAATTTGACATTGTATAGTTTCATACCGACACATAGCTGGCTGATATTATTATTATGTGACTGCATGAAAAGTATTGTTTGTGGTGTTATTGCGCAACGATAGTGTGGTGTGGTGCATGGCATGCCACCAAATGTCATTAGGGAGATGGATTTACGATTCGTTCATACGATCAGAACGTCATTAATACAATGATGCGATGAATAAGTAAACAAATACAAATTACCCCAAATTAACCCTCTCAGTACCATATTAAATTGGAATGATTTTGAATGTTTTTATGTATATAGTATAGTAGTAAATTGGAGTGAATTGTTGATGGATGTATCACTCACAAAAGGAAGAAGATATAGATCGATCCAGGTCCAAATCGCAAGAAAACCTTGGTTTCACAAATCGAAATTTAACAGATCTGAAATTACTGCCATATGTCGAATGCGATTTGGACACTGTAGACTGGACGCTCATCTTTTTAAAATTCAACTTGTTGAAAGTCCATACTGCGAGTGCGGCCTGGACGAGGAGACGCTTGACCATGTTTTCCTGGGGTGCCCTATCAGGGATGCGTATGATATTTTTGTTGATGCTCGTCAAAACGATTGCCAATTCCCCCTGAATATTGAAACATTATTGAGTATGACATCCGATACAGTCCATTTGTCCCTTCTCAAATCAATAAAAGCTAATTTTATTATTCTATAATCCTCTAACCTCTAACACTTTAAGACGTTATTGGCGGCACGAATCATCCTTGTAGGATGTTATGCCACAAGTGGAAAAAAAAAAAAAAGTATAGTAGTATAGTATAATTCAAAACTCTCAATAAATAGGTAAATGGTGATGTACTAAAATTAATTTTTCTAGCACAAATTAGCGAAAATCAAAGCAAATTTATACGATTATGTCGATGGATTGTTGACTCTTTGTTTCAGATAATTAATTTATTGTACTGATTTAGCTAATATGTATTACCTAATTATTTACCGATAATGCGGATTATTCATTACTAACTTCAAAGCCAGCATCTGTCAGATTGTAGTTTCCTTTGCTATCTATTTAAAAAAGTTATTAAATTATTATAATTATAAAATAATAAAATAGTTTTGAATTAAAGAAACCTTGCGGCGCAAAATAAGTTGTCTAAAAATTATTTCTTTGGAGAATACTCCGAATCGTCACCGAATGATTGATCGTTCGCATCCACTAGGATAGTAATCACCCATAAACTAACCCACCGTATATTAATTGTATTTAATTTGAATGTTTTTTATTTTTTTAATTCATCAGCCCACAAATCACCGCAAATAGTTATTTAAATTTTCTTTGCACATTTCTTTGACCCTTTTCTTTTCTTTTTTCCCTTCCCTCTACATCTTATTTATGTGCATTGTAAACTTTTTATCTATAGGGGAACTAGGGGCAAGACGGGAACGTTAAGCTTAAATGTCAAAAAAACACGTTTCTTTATATAAATTCTTTAACAAAAAGTTCTATTGACACAAACTTTGTTCTTAAATCTAGCAAATGAATCACATAAACGTTAAAATAAATGTTAAGAAATAATAAATACTTCATTTTAAAAAAAAACCTTAATTCCGTCTTGCCCCTACCCGTGGGGCAAGACGGGATAGTTAAGAATATTAATTAATTAATTAAGTAATTAACCATATTTTTATCCAGTAAATAATCGAATATCTTCCCTTAAAATTCAATATTTAAAGCTTGTTTATCAAATGTCAAACAATCTGAATCACGATATTCTTTCTTCAATGACACTATCAACAAAATTAAGTGAAATAACGTGAAATTTGCGAAAAACGCGTTTAGTATCACAGCATCACGGAGCGAGCAACCACTGCTGATGTAACCTTGTTGCTAGTGGGGGGTCCGAAAAGAGAGCATCTAATGTCATCCAGCGTTCAGGGCTACTCGGCACGGTTCCACTTTTATCCCAGTACATCATCTTACCCCACTATCCCGTCCTGCCCCTAGTTCCCCTACTTTAATTTTTTAAATTTAGTTCTCTTGAAAATGTCAATTTATTAACATTGACGAAAGCGCTCGAGATTTGAATATATCGAAGTGAAAAGTAAACTGTGTGTTATTTAAAGTATAATATCATTATTTTATTCGTTTATTATTTTTATTATTCTTCAAACATACAGACGAATTTGAAATTTTATATAATTTTTGATACGACGTAGCATGGGTGATTACCGTCGATTGGGTACCTAGTATTTCGAGCAAGGTACGCATAAATTATTTACAATCTATAAGGTACTTGATGATAACGCATATCATATAATTCACTACCAGGAATTCTTTTGTTATTAATTAAATCCACATTGTTTTTTATCAGTTTCATACTTAGCATGCGGGTCTGCTGAACTGGATTAATTAATTACATGTTAAATGTCTATCATTCTATTTTATTATAATTATATATAATGAATTTTTAAAATTCAATTTTGTTATTGAAATATGTAATAATAACACATGAAGTGTATACACGCAATAATAAACACAATTATATAATTTATTTTAAATATCTTTTATACCATCAAAATTGTGCTGAGGTCGTGCTTTGAGGAACTATACGGTTATTTCTTTATATTTGAATCGTGATCCGCAAAAACCACATATTATGTCACATTTTTTTTTTCATTTTCCATTTTATTGCAAATATGTTTCTAATGTCCGGTGTAATTATTATTATTATAAAAACATCACCCTGCACTGAGACCATAACAGCTTTTGGCTAAGGCGGTCTCAGCAGGAAAAATGAAAAAAAAACAAAAGATAAAAAAAAAACAAAGAAACGCCAAGTCAACAAAAAAAAATGTCAAAAAGAGACAGAATCAAAGGAGAATCTCTATCCTGGCGATAAAGTCATTGTATATTATGTTGAAAATATCGACATGACCATTCAAATTATGAAACAATTTTATAGCCTTCCGGTATCTATGTTATTCCGTAAAAGCCAAGGAAGGAGTTCCTTCCTTCCATAGTTATGGTAGATGTGTGTTATTCTCGGACGTGTCCCGTAGTTGGAAGATGATCCTGTAGCATAGAACAATGCCTGACTTCTGGTGCTACGACTCGGGATGAGCAAGTTCACTAAACCAAGCAACTCTAGACAATTCAGAGAGCCAGTCACTCTTCTCTTCAATGTAAGGTGATCGAACAACACTCTGTGATCATGCAGACTAACGAGCCTCATCTCCATCAACAAAAAATCATAGTTCAGACTATCAGTGGGAATACCCAGGTGGTAGTTCACGTGTCTATCTTGAGTGGATTCAATTGTATTGATCTGCACAGCGTAATTTGGGGACCAGACAGCGGTCCCGTACTCCAGCTGGCTATTACAGTGTGAATCTAAGTGTTCGAAGCCATCCATTTCGATTTCTGCCACAAGTGGGTAATTTAGATTAGGTTTGATCTGAAGATAGGTAGGTACATATTGCAAGGGTAATCCAATAGAATAATTATTATATTGCGGTCTAGGATAACCTCGAGCGTAATGCGATACGATTATATGGTTTATATTGTATAATACCAATATATGTAGCTTAGCCAGTTACATAGTATGCTGAGATATAAAAAGTCGTGCCTTTCCCAAGAATAATTAAAATATTTTATATCCTGTCCATTGAATTTTGGAAATAGAATAACAAGAAAATGTATAGATAATTCACACAGAACCGATTCACAGTAGGTCGTCGGCGAGCGGGATCGAACCCGTGATATTTCGATTGAAAGTCTTATCATCATCGCCCTCAACGCTCCTCTCGGGAGCACAGGGCAGAGACCAGCCGCCTTCATTCAGAGTGTCTCTGTGCAAATCGCGTCACCTCTTCCTGACGATGTATTGAGAAATAGGGACGCTCGGGCCGACGGAACCCTTGTGGACGGAAGATCACTGCTCTTTTTGGCCAACTAATTGGCCAAAATCATTAGGCATTGTCGGAACATGACCCAGCCAGGACCATCGTCTCTCCTGCTGTATCACGGAGATTACAGATCTCTGCCGAGTGCGTCGGCGCACAGCATCATTTATGACAATATGTTCATACCATTTATACATTCTAAATCCTCCTAAGACAATAACAATAAAGGTTGGGATTGATTTTTTGCCTATGTAAGTCTTCCGCAATGCCTTAGCTCTGTCGGCTTCACATATAACACTTTATACAATTGCCCTCTCCAGCTTACAAGCTATCGGAATCCAATTACAGAATAATTCCATCTTGATTTTTCTCTTTTTTTATCAGCTTGATTGTCCGCGTGTAATTGGTGCGTTTTTTGCTGCTCGTCTCTCATACATGATTGTCTATTGCTATTAGTGTTTTATTGTGAGTGGAGTCTATACAACATCGATTTTCGGCCTGTTTTTGACCGAATTTCTCTCACTTTAGTTGTGTAATGTACTACTATACTATACTTTTTTTAAAAAAAAAGATATATCTGGGTTTTGTTATAAACCCAAATACAACCTTATACACCTTTCACAGTAAGCTAAAAGCTTGTGTCGTGAAAGGGGAGTTTGCCGGCACCTGGGATCGAACCCCGAACCTCATGTTCATAAGGCCGAGACTCAGGCTACCGACGAACTCATTTACATACCTATCATATACTCATACTATACTATACCCTCACGCCATGTCTCAGGAGGGATAGGCAGAGAGAACGGAACGCCATATAGATCTATCCTTACATACTTCTTTCGCTTCCTCTACATTCATCCAGTTTCTCATACATGCACGCCGATTTCTCTTACTCAACACGCGTCCGTCCTTCAGAATTTGGTTCACGTGCTCAAGCCACGTGGTTCTTGGACGTCCGCGCTTCCTCGCACCCCTTCTTTCAGATAAACACATCCTCTTCGTCATCCTTTCATCTTGCATTCGCTCAACATGTCCAAACCATCTCAACTTGTTTACACGCATTCTGTCCACAATACTCCTCTCGCATCCACTCATTCTCCTGATATCCTCATTCTTCACTTTATCTCGCAACGTTTTACCAACCATTTTTCTCAGTGAACGCATCTCTACAGCATTTATTCCACTGTATTGTGTAATGTCCAGTGTCGAATTTGCACAAAAAACACCCAAAACAGTCAATGCGGCTGCGCATGTGTGCACGAACAAACAAGGCGATTAGGACTATGCAATCAGCACCCGCAGCAGCCTCACTAGACGATTGCCTGTATCGAGGCACGTCGCTATAAACGTTACAAAATCACAGTAATAACTACGCTGCCTTGAATCGCACCAAGAAATTACACAAAGTATACATGTTATGATTTGTCAGTTTTTATTCATCAACGAATAAGATCGTTAGAAAATTATTGTTTTCATTTGATTTTTTGTCTATTTTTAGTAATTTGTTCTTATTTTATTCGTTCATTTCAATTTGTTCGTCTTGTTTTATTTGTTTCTCATATATTTTAATCGTAATTTATCATTTTTATTACGATTAAAATATTAATTAATTTAACTTTGATGATTTTTTTAAGACTTCTCAGATAAATTTAGGATCTTTGCTGCCCCACCTTTTAAATTTGCAATTTGTTATCATGTTCTATAATTGACTGTCTGATCCTGTGTGCATTGTAAAAATAAAATAAATAAATATAAGTAAAATACGTACCTACATACATACATACCATCACGCCACTTCCCTCGCGGGGTAGGTAGAAAGGATCGAGCGCCACTTCCTTCTATCCTTGCATACATCTTTCGCTTCCGTCACTGTCATACAATTCCTTATGCATGCTCTCCTGTTCAATGTGCTCAGCACGTGACCGTCCTGTAGGATTTGATTCAAATCTTGCCATTTGATCCTCGGACGTCCACGTCTACGACACCATTCCTCTCAGCCAAATATATCTTCTTTGTCAATCTGTCATCATTCATTCATTCCACGTGCCCAAACCATCTTAATTTATTTACATTCATTCTTGAAATCACACCAAATTTCATTCCACATTCCTTTCGTATAATAATGTTAGGCACAATATCTCTCAGACTACCACACATCCTTCTCAATGTTTTCATTTCAATTTACAATTCATTATATAATTGATATATACCTATTTAATTTCTGACATCTTACTGTATTATTTATTAATTTTTTTGACATTTCAATTATCTATTACAATTCATATATATTATTTTTTTTTCTTCTATCTACTTGACATCTTCTTACTGTATTACAATAATTGTTCTTGACATTTACCAAACCTTTGTTGACATTTACACTCTCACCACAATGTTTTGATTTTTCATGACTTTTCTACTTGTTTTGTTTCGACTATTTTTATGGATTGTAATAGTTTGATTTCCAATTGTATTTGTTCTTCGCCAGTAGTTGTTCATTTCCAACTGTGTTGTAAATGAGAATTATGTTTTGTTTTTGTTTTATATTTTAACATGTAAAAGGTTCACGCCGTGGATGTATGTATAAATAAATAAATAAATTTCTACAGCGTTAATGCCACTTTCATCCTCCATAGTAAATAAAATAGAGTTATTTTAGGGCCAATATTATAAAAGTCCGTTAGCTCAAGTTATTTTAATATGGTTCAAAATTTTATATAACTACACGTTTTTCAGCATTATAAACATCCGTTGATATTATTTCAGTAAAATGTTACCATCGGCTTTAACTGGCCGACCGACCAGGGGTTAGTTTTGACGACTAGCATTGCTGTCTCACTATTTGCCTGAAGAGAGAAAGAAATAACAATAGATGAATCTACGCACGTGTTTTGTTAGGATATATTCTCATAGCATCGCTGTCATTCTCATTTGTTTTGTGTATATTATGAGATTGTTGGGTGAAGTTTTTATGAATGGGGAGCAGGTAGATAAAAGGGACAGCAAGATCTTATGTGACCACCGGTTGAAAACAATGGGTACAGTAGGCAAAAATATTTCTTTTTAACGAATTGTCAAAATAGTTTTATAATGCAGTATCTAGTAGAATGTACGAACAGATCGCCATTCGTTCGTAAAGTGTCGACATACTTACGAATATTGGGTTCCTCGTTTATAATTTCGGCCCTTAATCGTTAACACCGAAAAACCGACTCGTTTTTTGGCCGAATTTAGTCGCATCCGTATTTTCGGTCGATCAGCACTCATTATGGTCACTACAGACGTTTGAACAAAGCCGCTTCAGCTATTTCAACGTCAACCTATATGATGATAATACTGTAATATGTAATTGCAATACAGTGTTTTATATAACGCGTTATCATTCTGCAGATTCCATTACAACTTCATCAAAGTCTTTGTACTTAGTGTCCGGGAATTATTTTATATTATTTATGTAGGTACTGCCTCGCTTGTAGAAAAAAACAATCAAAGATAATAATGATTATTGTTCATCTTGTTCATTTGTTTCTCATAGTTTTAAAGTAGCAAAAAATAAAAAAAAAAAAGAGTTCGTCGGTAGCCTGGAGGTAGAGTCTCGGCCTTCAGAACAAGAGGTCCGTGGTTCGATCCCAGGTGCCGGCAAACTCCCCTTTCACGGCACAAGCTTTTAGCTTAGTGTGAAAGGTGTATAAGGTTGTATTTGGGTTTATAACAAAACCCAGATATATCTTTTAAATATTAAAAAAAAAAAAAAAAAATCGTTTCAAATTTTGATATATCTCTGGAATTCAAACATATTTTTGAACTACTCCAGATTAATCACTCCAATTGATCACACTCATCCATAGTCAACCTATTTGAATAGTAATAACTAGGTAGGTATGTTGTATATAATACACATACATATGTGAACTTCCTTAAGGAGTGCACAAGCACAAAGTGTTTGGTTAAGAGTACTCTTTACACCTAGGTAACATTCCCAATTCCTCTGAGTCATGCTTATCACATGACTTGAAATTTTTGAAAGTTGTATATACCTATAGTGGAAAAATATTGAGTTGTAACATGTGATCAATGGGAATGATTAATTTGGAATAGTTCAAAAATATGTTTGAAATCTACACTTCTAGTAAGTAAATAATCCACTTCCCGACATCCAATTGTGTCATAAAAATTCATAACATAAATCACTAGAATTGTTCAGGGGGCGTTATGATGCACACAGAGTTGCCAGCCATAATAATAAAAGCGTTTTGAATGTGATAGACAACTCGCGTACACCTACCCCTGAAGATGCCCGCCACAGTTGTGTCATTTTATATTACAACCAAATACATTCTTATAACAAGTCTATTAAGGGCCAATTTTATAAAAGTCCGTTAGTTGAAGTTATTTTAAATTGGTCCTAAATTAGATATAACTACTCGTTTTTCAGTATTATAAACATCCGTTAATCTTATTTCAGTAAAATGTTACCATCGGCTTTAACTGGCCGACCGACCAGGGATTAGTTTTTGGTAATTTGACGACTAGCATTGCTGCATAACTAGCACTATTTGTCTAAAGAGAGAAACAAATAACAATGGATGAACCCACGCACGTGTTTTGTTAGGATATACTCTCATAGCATCGCTGTCATTTACTCATTTGTTTTGTGTAAATTATGAGATTGTTGGGTGAAGTTTTTATGAATGGGGAGTAGGTAGATAAAAGTGTCAGACAAGATCTTATGTGACCACCGGTTAAAAACAATGGTTACCTACAGTGTGCAAAAAAATTTCTTTTTAACGAATTGTCAAAATAGTTTTATAATACAGTCTCTAGTAGAATGTACGAACAGGGGCCCTATTCTCCAATCTCGATTGATAAATGTCACCTATGAGATATGTCGATTAATTATCTCGCACGAAAAGTCGAATGGCAGTCTACGACCCTATTCTTGACGCCACTCGAGATTTAAACGGTCGACATTCGAGAAGCTACCGGCAACGTCGCACTTTTTGTATGTTTTTGTATGTGGTCATCGAAAAATGACATTTATTTATAAAAATTTTCAAGAGATGGCGCTTTACTGTGGGGAGGCACGTGACGTACAAGATGGCGCTTTTATATGAGGAGTCACAATCAATATCAAACTTTTCGTTATATTTTTATTTAAACTAAAAAACTTTATATTTCCGGCATCACTTTATTTTATTTTTATACCGTATGCAAAATGTAAACAACCATTGAGTGACTCACGGTGGTCATTTTTATAAATTTTTGACATGTCGATTGGTATGACATTCATCTCGAGTGGTAAAACACCACTCGACAAATTCTCGCAAGATATCGTGTGACATTTGTCGTATACGACTTTCAAGAATAGGGTTTTGAAGGAATCGATCGAAAGTAATAAAATCTCGATTGCGACATCCATCAATCGAGATTGGAGAATAGGGCCCCTGATCGCCATCCGTTCGTAAAGTGTCGATATACTTACGGATATTGGGTTCCTCGTTTATAATATCGGCCATAAATGGAATTTACTGCCTCGCTAGAGATAAGTCTATTCTGAGCCAGTGTATAATTGGACAAAGCGCACCGCGCGAAAAGTATGGGTTGTGGGTTCTCGTCCAGGCCACTATCAAATAAGGTGACGTTGTCTTTTCTAAGCCTTATAATAATATGATCGTTCCGTTTAAACATTAACGAGTTTGTAAAATTTACAAACTCGTTAATGTTTAAACGTATGAAAAACTTTTTAACTCAATTATTATAGATGATGAAAAAAAAAAACAATTTCGTTTCAAATGTTAAAATAAATTACTATTATTATTTTTGTGTTAGAGTTCTAGCGAGCAAGGTTATAATAATATAATCATCGAATATACATAGAAAAGTACGCATATATTATAAATGTCTCTAAAACTACCGTATTATAAAAGCGCCATTGGTTTGCCAGCAGCTGACTAGTTATAGACTACGTCGAACTGCGACCTTAAACAGCTAACTGCTAACCAGTTCTGTGGCAATACTAACCGATACGATACCTAACACTCGAGTAATTACAACTCAGTAGCGTCTCTTCTATACAAGCCAAAAAAATGGGCTTTGCTTGAGGTCTCCAAGCATAAAGTTAATGTTATGAATTTTTTGACACGATAGATGTCGGGAACTGGATTTTGCTTACTAGAAGTTTAGATGTCAATCATATTTTTGAACCACTCTAGATAAATCATTCCAATTGATCACACTCACCGATTGTCAACCTATTTGAATAGGTATTAACTAGGTAGGTAGGTATTAACTAGGTAGGTAGGTATGTTGTATAAATGATACACATACGCAGAAATGTTCACACTCTTTGTCTTCTTTATAAGGTTTTATTTGATCCTAACACCCCGTTGTATCTGAAGGAAAGATTTGAGTTTTTTCACCCTCATGGACTACCGCTACGATCGGCCTCCAATAATCTTCTGGTTATCTCTAAAAAAAATAGGTATTGTTCTATGCTACGGCATTTACGTTACTATGTTAAAAGTGCCTGCGAAAAGGACAGCTGCTGGACAACACCACTACAAAAATTATTATCTTGGGGTGGGATGGTACAATGACTTGAAAAAAAGATAATTATTTTAAGTATTCAGATATGTTAAGTAATTTTAAACTGTATATAAAGAAGGTAATTCAGTAAGAAAGTGGTGTATAGGTACATGAGGTCAAATGATAATGTCGTTAATATATGTAGTAAGAATGTTGAAATAACTTTATTTCTTGGATATTGCAGGAGTCCAAGGACTCCTATTTATCCGTTTAGGTGACGATTTATTAATATTTTAATTCTCTCTAGTTTAATACCACTATGGCAGTGTTGACATCTCCGATCCTACCCAATAGTAAGAATGTTATTTTTTTTTATTTGATATAATTATGGTAAATTGTTTATGATGATGATGATGATTCTGGATGATTTTATTTTGACGCCGTTTAACAGTCCCTAGACCGTCTCAAGGGCGCTTATTATTTTTATTTAACAATTATAAATTTTTGAAAACACTTGTGATTGTCACAAATTTGATTAAAATGCGAGACTTTTATGTGAGTTCCAATTGTAGGTATTATTAATTGTAACAAATTTTATTCACTAATTCATACATTTTTGAATTTGAAATTTTTAACTAGTTTAAAAGTAATAACACCCAAAAGTATTAACTTTATAAAATTATTGAAACTAAAAACAATGATATTTTTTATTGATAAGTTTAGTCGAATTTGTTGGTTATTAATAAAACCCTATAACCTCTCAAAGCACGAGCTCCGCTCAATTTTGAGGTTAAAATAGATATTATAAAAATTGTGTTTATTGTATTTAGATATATATTAAACGTGTTTAATAGTGAAAAGTAAACAGTGTTTTATTGATATCAAATATGTTTAAACGTGTTTATTATTGTCTCAATAAAACATTTGAATGTATACAGACCTACTATTACATAATTAATGGTTGTGGGCTTACCCAGTGTGAACACCTTAGAGCCGCCACTGCTATAAACGTGTGTAGAAATGTTCATAATCTATACCCGATCACTCACATCCTAGCGTAGACTGTTGTGTACTTACTACTATGTACTTGTAATACCAGTTGCTAGTCGCATCCTCAAGTTGTGATGAAGCAATCTCTTTCTTAAACGCTTCCCTCTAGGGTGCAGAATGTCGACTACGTTCCGAACTGAAATAAGAATGGGGAACTTGCATGTGTGAGGAATATGAATAAATGTTATCAATTTATATATGAGTTTTAAAAATGTTAATAATATAGACTAAATTCTAATTGTCGAGCGCTTTCGCCTTGCGTACATTATTATAGTCTACTACCGTACATTATATAGTCTACTACGACTAACGTAGGTACATTATATTATAGTCTAAGGGTTGGATGGAACATAACACACATTGACATAGTCATCACTCTGATGTGGCATCGGGCTGATTACGTACATAATTCAAATAGAGATAGTGAATATACATTTAAAATCCCGGATTCGAACCGTTGTCGGACGTAATAATAGTATGTTGTATGAATTTAAGGAATCGGGAATGTTACCTAGGTATAAAGAGTTCTCTTAACCAAGCCTTGAGTCGATTCACAAGCGTCATGCACTCCTAAAGGAAGTTCACATGTTATGTATGTGTATCATATATACAACATTCAACATACTTACCTAGTTAATACCTATTCAAATAGGTTGACTATCGATAAGTAAAAATAACTAATTAAAAAATGTGACTGCGCAGTTAAGCATCCAATGGTACAGTTCATCAGTTGACATTTAAAAAATGTATCATACATGTATCGTCGTTGTAAACACAGCTGTCATCCACGTGCTGTGCACATTACACGATCATATTGTAGTCTATTCCAGAGGTTCCCAAACTTTTTTTCTCATGGACCAATTTCAAAAATTTTACTGGTTCCAGTGGACTCCCTGTATTTTTACCCCCCCCCCCCGTCGCTAAATTTTCGAAATGGTATAGGAATTTGAAATATTTCAAAAACTCTTCAGTTTTCTTACGGTACCTTTTTCTACAATGTAACGGGTATTTGTACCGACTATTGTTTATGTTAATTGTTTAAATTTCCACCCCCCCGTCGCCGAATTTTCAAAATGGTAGAGTAATTTGAAATATATCCAAAACTCCTCGGATTTCCTCCCAGTACCTTTTTCTACAATGTACCGGGTATTGTTTATGTCAATATCTGGTGCTTTTACCGAATATCCGATATTAATGATGATGGATTCGTGGACCCCCGTCGAGTCTCTCGTGGACCCTTGGGCGTCCTGGACCACTTTGGGAATCACTGGTCTATTCGGAGTTAGAACTGACCTCGATTCAGTATTTAAATGTCATTTACGTAATACGATGTGGATTATCTTCGCAATGTTGTGAATTCATTTTGCGTAAAGGTACTTATTGAAGTATTTTTTTAACTATTTTCCATCTATTATCACAAATGCATTATAAAATTTAATATTGTCATACAAATTAAAATAAATTATAGGGAGTTGATTGATTTGTAAGGAACAAGAGTTATAATAGTTATATTACAAGAATAATTGCAATTAAGACCACAGTCTATTTCGTTTTTTTTTTAGGTTAAATTGTTGATTTTTAAACACTACACTGTATTTTTATTAAATATAAGTTGATACATAAGCATGTTTAATAGCACCTATAGTACCTACCTAGTAAAGTCTCAGACATGTTAGCATATTAGTATTGTAGTATTCTAGTTATAATAATGAGTATCATATTATAGTCAGGAATATTATATTTTGAAGTAAGGAATTAAGAAAATATATTAGAATAATAATTTATGTGTAAAAATGATTTTGTAACTTTTGTAAAATATCAAAACATTGAATTATATTTGTATATAGATATGTAAAAAAGAACCTGTTGACAAGTCTTATGAAAGACTTAACAGGACTTGTAATATTTTTGATAAAATAAATAAAATAAAAAAAAATGAGATACCTAGATTTCAATTTCGACTACGACTAGACCCACACGGCATATCCGGGGCATTCAGCAAAACAGTTGTATGAAATTAACATATAAGCCGTCCTTTCTATTCCAACAAAAAATTAAAACATTCAGGGAACCTCCTCGCTGAATTTAAGATAGATATTTTATTTGTTTTTTTGCAAGATCTCTGCGAAAAATCGATAAATGGATTATATCGTTATTACGACAAGGACTATCGAGAAGTGTCTGCCTGTTGAGGAGGCCAAGACTCTTGTACGAGCTTTTGTACTTTCCAGACTTGATTTTTGTATTGAAGTGTCCATTGGTTTGCCAGCAAGTTAACAGAATCGTCTGCAGTCTGTATTTAATGCTGCTGCTAGATTGTTCTAAAATGCCAACAAAACTTGTCACATAACTGCTATTTTAATAGATCTTTACTTGCGAAATAATTATATAAAAACAAAAGTTTTATTCTACTATTTGTTTATTTGACGAGAGAGTCGTCTTTCGTCTTGTTAGGACATTGTCAATCAGTCAAACAAATCAAGAGGAGGGAGGAGGATGGCCCCGAACTAAGAAAGCAGCTAAGGAAATTGACCCTGGAAAGCTGGCAGAAAGAATGGGACGAAAGTCATAAAGGCCGGTGGACAAATAGATTAATAAAGAGTGTCGAATCTTGGACTCTTAGGAAACACGGACACCTTACCTATTATGTCACTCAATGCCTTACCGGACATGGGGTATTTATGGAATACGTAGCCAGGATAGGCAAGCGAGATAGGCCGAACTGCTTATACTGCGAGGAAATAGACAGCGCAGAGCACACTATGTTTGGGTGCCCAAAGTGGACTACACAAAGAAAAAACTTGGAAGAAAGAGTGGGAGTCATGAACCCGGAGAACATAGTTCAAAATATGCTGGAGGGAAAAGAAATGTGGGATGAGATCACAGGTTACATGACAAGCATAATGAAAGAAAAGGAGATTTATGAAAGAATGGAGCAAAGAAGCTGAAAGACCAAAAGGCTGTGTGATAAGGCCAGTTGGCGGGAATCGCGCAGTCTAGAAGTCGGGAGGGGTTTTAGCCGGTATGAGTCCGGCACTACCCAAGAGGGTGTCCATGAGGATTTCCCCTCCCAACAAAAAAAAAAAAAGGACATTGTCAATCGGGATTGACCATAGTAGAATAAAACATTTGTTTTATTTATTTCGCTATTGAATTTTACTACCTGAACACCGACAGAGTAGAGTTAAAGATCATATTGACTGTGTTCAAGGTACTACATGGTATGGCACCGGTGTACGTCTCGGAGTTCTGCATTTCTGAAGAGGCAATAGAAAGCTAAAAATCACTCAGAGCCCGTAGACAATTTGTACTTGGCGATCGCCTACAAACGAATTTTCGTCAATAACTGCAACAATAACGCATAATTATACGGTACGTGTAGGTAGATTGTCGAAAAGTTCGCCAGTAGACGATCGCTAAGTACAAATTGTCTACGGGCTCAGGTCTACTAACACATTAACTGTCAATAGACTTGTGGTGCCGCGTAGAGGGGGTCTGGCGTAATATGTTGACCGTGCCTTCTGCGTGGCTGGTCCGTTGCTTTGGAACAAAACTCCTTATGATTCGCGAACTCTGGAGAGTGTGGAGGCATTCAAGGCAAACTTAAAGACTCTATTGTTCAGGAGGTGTTATTATTATTCTGGAATGAACCATTGCTGTGGCTTTTCCACAAAACGAAAAATCTTGCGGTAGCGCGGTAATTTTGTTGACCATAATCCCTTCGAGCGTCGTAGGATGATGATGATTTTATTTTTACGCCGTTTAACAGTCCCTAGACCGTCTCAAGGACGCCGGTGAAGAGTTCAGTTTTCAATTTGCTTCTGAAGCTGGTGACAGTCTGACTATCTCTCCGGTAGGCGATTCCACGTAACTGGTCCAACAACACCAAAGGCCCTCTCATAGAAGTTAGACTTACCGGCTCTATTGGGTTCAGAAGATCATGGAAGATTAAGATTGTATTTAGATTATGTCAAGAGTAACCCTGCTGGTCAGATACAAAATCAAATTTGAATAATTAAAGATTCATTTAGGTTTATTGACGATTGCTTTATTATAATTTGAATAAATAATTATGTTTTTTCGTGTAACTGTATATATTTGTAGGGTAACCTTGCCACTTTGTCTAGTGACTATTGTACAATACATGCATTTCGACACAATGCGCTTTACAAATTACATAGTCCACTCTAATTTCAATGAGAACCGAGTGTCTCGTATAAACGGAGACGTAAAAACAATGTTATAAAACTACTCTCGAAATTGACAGAGCAGTTGACAAGCTTATTATCATTGCTTCAGAAATTTTGCATTTCATTCTGTCTCAATTTTCTGTTAGATCAAGGAAAAGAGGAGGCGTAAAGGAGAAGAATAGATAGGAAAAGGGACAAGGAAAGAGATGCCAAATTCTGTGCGATAAAGTGGTCCTTAACCGCCTGCTCGAAAGCGTGAAGAGTGTGGAGCAACCTTATTCTGGAAGGCAAACTAATCCAACAGCGACCACCATGAACAGAAAATGAGTTCGTATTTGTCTGCTTTTTTCTAAAACATCAACTCGCCCCTGTTTATTGCATTCAGTAAAAAGTCTGTTTTATTTTACATACGTACTCGTAGAACCGAATGAGTCATTTCGTGTGACGAGTAGGTAATAACCGATATTCATTCATACTCTCCACTGGATATTTTATAGTTTAGCAAAATTTATTATGCTAGGTTCTAATCGCCAGTCAGTCGATCTCGGTCGCGGTGCGAGTTCGTATGTAGCTCGTGCGAGAGAACGATAATAATTTGAATTTTTAAATCATTGTTCGATCGTATTCCGTTTTTAAAATACCTAATTCTACGATATTCCAATTGTTTTTGTGATGTTATCGTGCTTTTGTTTTTTTTTATTTATTGATTGATTGATAGATTTTTTGTTTTATATAGTTTTGCCTGGTGTTCGTTTTTGATTTGTTTTTATGATGTTATTTAGTTTTTGGTGCGCGTTTTTTTCTAGTTCTGTGTTTTATTAGCAGGTTTGTCTTATTTATTCATTTAGTTATTTTTTTTTATTCTTTACTGTACATTGATTGGAAAATTTCAAATTAATACAGAATAACATAAAAATATCAATGCAGAGAGGGTGAGTTTTTTGCTAGAATGCGATGTCTTCCAACTAACCCGTTTATTAAAATTTAATAAATATACATATACCTATTTAATGCCTATTTGATGCCTGTGTTCTCCCAGTGCTCACCTATGGCTGTGAAACTTTTGTGTTCACGAAAAGAATTTTACACAAATTATCAGTGACGCAAAGATCCATGGAAAGGAGAATGCTGGGTATTTCACTGAGAGACAGGAAAACTAATGTATGGATCAGAGAAAAGACCAGGGTCGTCGATGTCGTTCACAAAGTTTCTAGTCAGAAATGGAGTTGGGCTGGTCATGTGGCCAGAACCACAGACTCTAGGTGGACAAAGAAAGTTCTGGAGTGGAGACCTAGAACAGGCAGAAGAAGTGTTGGTAGGCCTCAAGCACGATGGTCGGACGACATAAGACGGGTTGCAGGGGTCGGCTGGATGCGGTCTGCCCAGGATAGAGAGCTGTGGAGATCAATGGGGGAGGCCTATGTTCAACAATGGACGCAGGGAGGCTGACATGATGATGATGATACATATACCTATATATCAACAAAATTAGTAAAACACACATATATATTAACAAAAGAAGATGATTGGTATTCCATTGCTCATGATAGAAAAGCTTGGAGATCTATTGTTTCGGGGGCAAAGTTCCTGCAAGGGCTTTTTGCTCATTGGAAGTAAATAAGTTAGTAGTATAAATCCATATTCACCTTTGACTAAGGAAAACTAAATATCGGTTGTTACTCTCGAAAACAAATAGCCGATTTTTCAAAATGACAATTTGATATTTCTAAGATTTATATACAGACTCCCTCGATGTGCGATTTATTATCTGAGCATTTTCTCTGTGCTGTAAACCGTTTATTATGTCCTCAGTTTTTATTTAAAGTGTTTCTGGGTTTTTGTTGTAAATCCTAATACAACCTCATACACCTTTCACATTAAGCTTAAAGTTTGTGTCGTGAAAAGGGAGTTTGTCAGCACTTGGGATCGAACAGCGCACCTCTTTTGAATGAGGCCGAGACTCTACCTCCAGGCTATCAACAAACTTATATATATATTTACTCTATATTATTACAATGAATTAAATTTTGTATTTATATAAATAACTTTGAACTAGCTTTGAAAACAAGTGTCTTAGGAGGATTGGTATGAACATGTCACAAATGATGCTGTGCCCCGGCGCACCCGGCAGAGATCTGTGATCTCCGTGATACAGGAGAGACGATGGTCCCGGCTGGGTCATGTTCTGAGAATGCCCAACAGTGTGACCAGATTTTATTTTCAAAAACTACTAAATGGGGAAATCAAAAACTACTAAATTCTTAAAATGGTATAGGAATTTGAAGTATTTCAAGAACTCCTCGGTTTTGTTAAACAATATTTTATCACAGTACCTTTTTCTACAATGTACTCGGTACCTATTTGTACCGACAATTATTTTCGATCTAACTTTTTTCGACTAAATACAAAAACTACTAAACATATTTGCAAATGCCTCAAAAACTACCAAATCTGGTCACACTGATGCCCAATGATAGTTGGCCAAAAAAAGCACTGTACTTCCGTCCGCAAAGCTTCTCTCGGCCCGGGCGCCCCTCTTTCACAATACACCGTTCCTATGACAACGACATCAGAGCGCGGGGAATGTCGTGGGAAGAGGTGACGCGATTGGCACAGAGACGCTCTGAATGAATGGAGGAGGCTGGTTCCTGCCCTGTGCTCCCGAGAGGAGCGTTTAGGGCGATGACGATATATAAATTGCACATTTCTATCCGTCTTATTCGTTGCATTATATTTTGATAGTGATGTGAGAAGAGAAAATTATCCAAAGAAATTTCTCGTTCTCGAGAAATTTCTCCTCTGACGGAAGAGAATTTTCTCTCCATAATTTTTCTTAGTGGTATTATGACCTTTCGCCCAGTACACTTCGCAGCCAACTTGATTGATCCAAAAATTTGTGGGGCTGATTAAGGCCCAAATCAGAGGTTGTTAACACTTTTTTCCAGATACGTACCTGCTATTTTTTTTTAACTTAAATATGGGCATGTGGGGTGTTAAAACATCAAGATTTTTCATCAGTTATTAGCACTTTTTTCTATGAAGGTACCTAACATTTTTTCGTTTCCATAATTAATTGTAGCCATATTGGTGATAAATTGTCTCAACATTTGTACATTGTTATTGATTGATTGAATAAAGTATTTATTATTATTATACTGTTAAATACAAAATAAAAAAAAATCTCCGAAAATTCTCTACTTCGAGAAATTTACCGAGAAATTGAGGATTCCACAACACTATATTTTGAAAACACTCGTTAACTATTCTAATATTTAAAGTAGGTGGCGCACGCCTCATCGCTTTATTTTAAATGTTGACTGTCATCTCTTACAACACTCATTCTATCCGTGAGTTGTTAATAAACACTTAAAGCGATAGTGGGAAGCATAAATCGTGAAACGTCGCAAATATAAATTAATCTCGTTTTTTATTTAGTTTAGTTTAGTTTAATTAGTTTAAAATTACAATAACAATTAACTGTTATTGCGTTCTTTCAACATGCTCCAACCATCACGTCGTTGTGCCATCTTGTGTACGCGTTGAAGAATAATAATATTATAATATAATACTTAGTCTTGTTAAGAATCATACATACTAACTTTAAATAAAAGCACTTTTCCATTTTTAGAATTAAGATTATATGTCAACTAAAAACTTGTAATATTACTGCAAACTGTTTTGGTTTACTTATTATGTAACTTATATCTTGTAATGTATTCTGTTTAACTGTTTGTTTGCTTAAAATAAAATAAAATAAATAAAAATAAAAATAATGGTGATTATTATAAGAAGAAAAAAACATGCGCAGAAAAGGATCTTTGATGGGAGGTAATTGCGCGTAGCTCAGAAGTTGCAACGACGCGTATTTATTTACAATTTATGCAGAGAACAACTATTTATTTATTTATTTATACATCACTATTACAAAACGTCATAAAACACACATGGACAGAAACAATACACACAATCACAAATCAAAGACAATGCATTATCCTACTCAACCCGCACTCATCATCCAACCCCTTGCTATACAATACCAAGCCCACAAGTTTGTCATTTATTACAAAAGTTATACAAAAAATTAAAAAAAGAAAAAACAACAAGACACCAATCCAACATGCATAACAGGCAGCCAAAACAGATATGTGACTGAGCGTGCGCGCCGGAACAAGCAAGTCAATCAGGACTATGCAGTCATAACCCGCAGCAACCTCACTAGGCGAATGCCTGTATCGAGGCAAGCCGCTACAAAACATCAAGAAAGTACCGTATGTACCAATTCACCTTGAAATCGCACAAAAAATTACACAACATGTAAAAATAGCCTCTTTTTTGCTTCCTCTCTACCCGTGTCAAGCAACCAAACCTTTAGCCACCGGCTGAAGCATCTCCACCCACCGAGCAACTTTATTTGCTCGGGAACAGAGTTGTAGAGCCTCGGGGCAAGATACCTTGCCGAGCGCTGTCCCAAGGTTGTTCTCACTGGCGGAACAAACATAGTACCTCTTGTAACCGAGCGAGTACCACGCCGGTCCACCCAAGCAGCCTCTCCCGGGCAGGCTCTCCTGTAACGCGTAACAACATTTTTGATGTATGTTTGCCTGGAATCCAAGATACCATATTTCCTAAACAGTGGATCCGATGCATGCCTATAGGGCGCCCGGCTCATAACCCTCACAATCGCCTTCTGAGCCACATCAACAGGATACATGTGAACACCAGCTGCACTTCCCCAACACTCAACACCATAGCTCAGTATAGAGTCACAAAGCGCAAAATAAACAGATCTCAACCTATTATCATCCAAGACATCTCTCAACATTCTAAAAACATATATCAACTTCCTTAAGCGAACCGAAAGACCCTCCAGGTAAACATTCCATTTCAAATTCGAATCAATCGTCAGACCAAGGTATTTCATTGTCTCACAAGGTGAAATGAAGGGGCAGTCACACATTTGGCCCAGCGTGCACCCGTGTAACCTCAGAGGAACAGGCAACGCTGGTTTACCCGCCTCTGAGATGGAGAACGGTATATACTTTGTTTTATCAGTATTAAGCGTTAGCAGATGTCCACTCAGCCACTTACCCACCAGAGAGATACCATTTTCAGCTCGTTCAAACACCCCATCCCAAGACACATCCCTAAACATGAGAACCATGTCATCGGCAAAAGAGACAATAGAGCCACCCACGCTGAGGTCACACAAATCGTTTATGTACACAAGAAATAATATTGGTCCCAGCGTACTGCCCTGTGGTACCCCACATCCCACATTCAGCGAAGCACTAGTATACTCACCCACCCTGGTAGATTGTGTTCTACCTTTCAAGTAGGTCTCAAATACACTCAGTGCAACGCCCCTAATTCCAATCAGTTCAAGCTTTTTTAGCAATAGGATATGAGATACAGTATCGAATGCTTTAGCAAGGTCGAGAAATATTGCTAGACACTTGTCCCTGTTATCGAGGGCCTCAGTCAAATAGTTTGTAAAACAGTTCAAGGCATTCTGAGTACTCAGTCCAGGTCTAAAACCAAATTGATGGGCAGAAAAAAAATTCAACTTAATGAGGTACTTCTCCAACCTTGACTTTATTGCCTTTTCGAAAACCTTGGATATAACGCTTAACAATGAAATTGGCCTATAGTTGCCAGCCACCCTGCCGTCCCCCGACTTGTACACGGGTATCACAACTGCATGTTTTAACTGACTAGGAAAAGTTCCCTGTAGCAAACACAAGTTGACCATGTGAGCAAGAGGACCAGACAGATGGGTGGCACACCTTTTCAAAAGAATGGAGGTTATCTGATCCTGCCCAGTAGCTCGACTATTTTTTAGCGATCCAATAATCTTAACAATTTCATCTGCAGTCACCGGAGAGAAAAAAAACGAATGCGCAGGGGAATGTTGTCCTCCAACCCTCAACTCACCAGTCAGAACCTCTTCAGTCACACCAGTCTTCTCCAGAATTCTTCCTGCAAGATCTCGTCCCACACCTGCAAAAAACTCATTGATATGATCACACACAGCCTGCGGGTCATCACTGAATTTAACCTCTCTGTCATCAATTATAACACTGTTCAATTCATGAGGTTGTTGTCTACCATAATATGTACAGTCTCTTATGACTCTCCACACCTTTCTCAAATCATTACCCGCATCTCGTATCTGGTCTCCGTAGTATAACCTCTTGGCGCTAGCTATCACACTATTGCATATGTTTCTATATCTTATATATTTATTTCTTAAGTCCTCGTTACCCGGATCCCCCCTTGCTGCTAGATGGAGCCTATTCCGTCTCCTGATACTCTGCACTATACTTGAGGTTATCCATGGCTTTATTTGTCTATTTCTGCTACTCGGTCTTATTGTCTTAACTGATGTGCTCTCCGCAATGTGTCTCCGCATGACCTCAACAAATCTATCCATCGAATCTTCAGCGTTCTGTGAGTTTATTATCAAGTCCCAAGACTCGATATTTACGATCTGGACCAACTTGTCGAGGTCAAGCATTCTCCTCTCTATCATTTGTCTATCTCCCTTCACACTCACACCAACACTCAGCAGTCCTATCATTGTCGCATAATGGTCAGTTATAGTACACTCATAAACAGCAGATCTCAATTCGGATTTCGCGCGAACCATCACATGATCAAGACATGTGCCTGATTGACTTCTCGTTACCATGTCTATAGCTGGGACGTAACCAAACTCACTGACCATAGTCAGATATCTGACACCACAAGCATCAGGCTTTATTATGTCAATATTTATATCTCCCACTACGATAGACTCTCTGAAGGATTTAACAGACCCCAATACATCAGCAAGTGACTCCAAGAATAGATTCTTGTCAACAAAACAAGGTGGCCGATATATAGCCAGCACCACGCGAGTTTCATCAAGCTTTATCCTCAGACAGTTGGCCTCACGTAAAGACAGCTCCGTCACACTCGCATTGCAATACCTATCATTGACATAGACAACCAACCCATCACTCCTATTGTGATGAATCTCTGAGTGAAATTCCCTGTAGCCAGTCAGCCGCTTAGGCGTATAGGATATGTCCGTCCAGCATTCTGACAGCACAACAACATCCCAATCCATCCGCAAGTCTGTTAGTTCAACAAGGAAGGAATCAAAGTTTTTATTTACACTTCGTATGTTAATGTGAAAAACCTTCAAGTCACAGCGTGAATCCAAATAATTACGACATTCACCAGCGGTAGTCAACCTTTTGGCAATGGCCGAACTGCAATCACCAAAGTAATCGACTGTCTCACCGAAGTCAACCTTAGCAATGGTAATTTGTATTTTCAACTGCTATCTTTTCAAATTTTAGTCTTATGGGACACGAACGGTCAAACGCCGTATGCTCATGGTCCACTCTCTTGTTTATTATACAGTTATGACACTTGTGAGGAAGTTCCTGTGTCTCACACGCTCTAGTATCATGCTTACCAGCACATTTAGCACATCTGTCAGTCTCTTGACGGCAATGAGCCTGAACATGTCCAAAAAATAGGCATCTCATGCACTGCACCAGAGGTGATTCATTTTCAACAGAAACTCGCTGATAACCTATATGTACCTTGCCCCTATCCATCAGAATTTTCCATGTTTTTGGGCTAACTTGACAAGCTATGTTTGCCAATAAAGAGTTCCTGTGCCTCCTCCTGAATTTGATCCTTACACGCTCCTCAAGCTTCAAATTACCATTCTGTGTGTTCAAAGAGACATTCAGGTCATCCTCGTTTATTCCCTTAACCACGCCCCTGAACACAACCAACGGGTCTCTCTTACTACCCTGAACAGATTCAAGTCCCTCCACCGACCTATCAATCTCTCCCTTTAGCACACTCCTTTCTTCCTCAGACGGCAAGTTTATAACTATAGTACCCTTAGAAGTCCTCTTAATCCCATCTATTCCAATTTTAAGAGCTCTCAGATTAACCTTCTTCTTAATTGCACTCTCTATGTCCTCACTTGTCCTCTTAGAGTCCTTCGCCCTGACAATGAGTGAGTGAGTGGTATTCACAACTGCTCCAGAGTAACTTTTATGGCCTAAGTAATCCTTATGAACTCCAGACACACTACCCGTCTGAGGACAGACTCCATTCATTCCTCCATCGCACAGCCTCAACTTCTCCTCCAGTCCATTTACCCTATCCTTCAAGATCTTGTTCTCATTGATGATTTCATCCACAACGGAAAGCCTTCCAGTAATCTCAATCAGCATGGCGAATATATCATCCTTCAGAGAAGCCAAACCATCTCTCATGCTCTGTGTGACCTGGTCATTCAATTTAGCCACATGTGACCTAAGGTTATCCAAATCCCTCAATGTAACATTCCTCTGTGTGTCACCATTCTTACCTGAGGTATTTCTTAGTTGGTCCCCGTTCTTAAGAGTGGATGTACCCAATGTAGAAGGAGACTCAGCACTTCTAGTGTTCATCTTAGGCATACTGGAAGCAAAATAATAATCCAAGCAAAGAAAAGAGACAGTCACTAATCACTCTGCAATTTATAAAAATGAAGAAGATTGTCAAGGAAAACCAGTATAATAATACTCTATCAACAATTTCCTATCAATTAACAAATCAAATCATCAATTTCCGAGCCCCCCGCATATAAAACGAATAATTCCAATAAGTGACAAGTCAAACCATCAATTTCAACTATCGGGACAGCGCAACACCGGAAATACACCAAAAACAACCCCAACACACACCTACAACGCTTGCCAGCGCACACGCACACCCACCATGCAATGTCAGAGTGATGAGATACACTAAATTAATAATGCAACAAAACAAATAAGTATATTAAGTACACTTACTGGTATAGATATGAGATAAATTTTATAATAAGAATTTTCAAGGTAAATGATAATTACATTGAAAAAAAAAATATATTAATTTTTAGTAGCTGATGATTTTATGAGGAGCCTACCAGTTCAGTATTTGGGCGTTTTAAAATATCAGACAAGTTTTAAATTATTAGTCAAGTATCACATATAAATAGGTACAGAGTATGGGACAATACAATTATAGTCGTAGGTACAATATTATTCAGAATAGTCAATATGAATATAAAACAAAATCAGTGTAGAAACCAAATCAAACTAAAGTCAATATGTAAAATAAGTTGAAGTATGCAGTGATATAAGTAGAAAGACATAAAACAATCAATGTACAATGTGAACACTAGTTCGAGTAGGTATAGCAATTTTATATGTAATCCATTTGGCACAATAACCAAATTTCCATAGGGCAATATTTTATAAATAAACAAATATTAGACATCTGATAATGAAAAACAGAAATAAATTTTACAATTGAATGAAAATGTTTATAATATACCAAAATTGTCCATAAAAAAGCAAAAGTAATCTATAAAAGTAATCCTCTATGATCGCGCAGAGAAATAAAGAAACATCAACGAGAAAGCAAGAGCGAAACCCCAAATATGTGTTGCAACCCACCCTCTTAGCTTGAAAAAAATAGTGTACATCAAAATATCTTGAAAACTGTTGGTCACAGGATACTGTTGTCGCGATGTTTACGGTGTACTCCGATGAGCTCTTTACAATGGTATAAGTCACTTCTTACCAATTCCAGCAGGAAAAGCAGCGTTCCGGAAAAACATGAAAAACTTTTTTCATTTAGGTATATTTCCTTTCTTGGATTTTTTTTTGAAGTGTGTTTATCTTTGCTGTATTCTGCCAGAGAAATGCTTTCATATGATGTATTACACGACCATATTAGGTTAAGTTACCTTGATGGATGCTGGCTTCCGATACCCTAGCTCCGCAACCAATGAAGATAGAGGACCACCGTCGCGAGATCAAATGTGCGCGGCACTGAGACGCTTTCACTGGTACAGGTTTGGAAACTATAGCACTTTCAGTTTTTGCAGCGTTACAAACAACAGGTCCCGAGATGACAGCTCACCCACTCCACTCACACTCAGCACTCTCCAAGTCCTTACAACTGCTTCGAACACTTCACCAATGGAAAGAGAATGTCTTATTCCTCGCAATGATATAAAACACTATCAATTTATCTCGTTTCTTTCACACAAAAAACTTATGAAATCACGGAGAGCAAAAAAAGACGTCTTCACTTTGTTTACCAACCTAAATAAAAATATATTATGTATATTTGTAAAGGATACTGTAGTATAGATTTTATGAAATCATATGTTTATAAAGGTTCTTTTTGCCTGTACGGTAGATGGGTAGAATGATCTGTATGCATGCTGTGTTGTTTGAAATTTATTTTTCCTTGTTTGTTGCAACATATACCCAAGATCTTGTGAATATTTTATACAAAACCTAGTACCAGATCCAACAAAATAATTGCCTGGATTTATACTTCCCAGGAAAATATGGTGTACAATAAATCGTATAAGATGTGATGTTGGTTGTACTGCTTCTAACTATATCAATGGTGGTGGATTGATTCACCGGCGTGCACATGTGGAATGACACAAACTATCGACCATCTGATAAACGAGTGTCCCACATACACATACCAAGGAGAACTTCAGGGCTTACCACACGCTTTTAAGAATGACTTGATCCAGTGGCTGCGAAAGAAGTTAAATTGTGAGCGAATATAAGATGTACATACATACATACCATCACGCCGCTTCCCTCGCGGGGTAGGCAGAAAGGATCGAGCGCCACTTCCTTCTATCCTTGCATACATCTTTCGCTTCCGTCACTGTCATACAATTCCTCATGCATGCTCTCCTGTTCAATGTGCTCAACACGTGACCGTCCTGTAGGATTTGATTTAAATGATCTTGCCATTTAATCCTCGGACGTCCGCGTCTCCGAGCACCATTCCTCTCAGCCAAATATATCTTCTTAGTCATTCTGTCCTCATTCATTCTTTCCACGTGCCCAAACCATCTTAACTTATTTACATTCATCTTTGTTATTACACCAACTTTCATTCCACATTCCTTTCGTATATCACTGTTACGCACACGATCTCTCAGACTCTTGCCACACATCCTTCTCAACGATCTCATTTCCACTGCATTTATGCCACTTTCATCCTTTTTTAACCATGTCCACGTCTCACTTGCATACATAAGTGTTGGCACTAAGATAGCAGAGTGCACCAACCTTTTAGCTGTGGTGGATATGTTTCTATTTGCAATTATTGGTCGTATTGCACCATTTACCTTATTGCCAGCAACTTTTCTCCTTTCAATATCGCTTTCACACTTCCCATCTCTCGTGAACAAACTACCTAAGTATATAAGATGTATCAAGAATGAATTGGCGGTGATCAATATAGATATGTTAGCATCCACAATTGTCCGAAAGGAATTTACGCTGACAATAATAATTGTCACAAGACAGTCAATCATAGTGATGATAATTCTTTAGGAATGTCATTTCAATGGCATTCTTTCTACATGCAGTAATAGCAACCATCTCATCAATTACAATCACGACAACACTTTAACAATAGATGAAGGCATTTTTTTTTTGTAAATTGACTCAAGTCTTTGGCGATAAGAAAGATCAACAAATGTATTGATAAATAATTTCCATTAGATAATAATTTATTTGCATAGTGTCGATTTGCGTCAGCTATTCGATCTCATATCATCGGAAACATCGTCTACGTGTTTACATTATAAATTTCTGTCTCTTAGGAATAATTAGTATTTGAGGAGGGAGTGAAGCAGGGTTGCGTAATGTCCCCTTGTTTTTTTTTTACTTTTACAATCTTTGAAATTTATATAATTTTTATGCTGTCTGTCTGCTTTTGATGTCACACTAGATAGTAAAATATTAGTAGAATTATTAGGACTTCGACTTTTCTCTATATTGTAGAATGCAATATTATCTCCCAGTGCTGATACTGTTCAGGTCAGTGTGACCAGGTTTTATTTTACAAAACTACTGCTTGTGTGGAGGTTAAAAACTACCAGAAACTACTAAATTCTTCAAAATGGTGTAGGAATTTGAAATATTCCAAAAATCCTCGGTTTTCTTTAAGAATTTTTCCCACAGTACCTTTTTCTGCAACATAACGGGTATTTGCACCGACTACTGTTTTATTTCTGGATACTTTCATATCGAATGAAAAAAGTTACATGCTTATATTTCAACCCCCCCCCCCGTTGCCGTATTTTCAAAATAGTATAGGAATTTGAAATATTTCAAAATCTCCTCGGTTTTCTTAAAGAATATTTACTTGAATCAAGATAAAGTATCGAGTACTTTTACTGATAACCCGATAATGTATCTTATTCCGACCAAACTGTTTTCGGTTCATTAAAATACCAAAGAATCAAAAACTATCAAAAAAGTGGGAAACTACCAAATCTGGTCACACTGGTACAGCTGTTAGTAAAAATACAGAGATATTCAGTAAAGAAGGATGAAAATGGCATAAGTGCAGTAGGAATGAGATCGTTGAGAAGGATGTGTGGTAAAAGTCTGAGAAATCGTGTGCGTAACAGTGATATACGAAAGGAACGTGGAGTGAAAGTTGGCGTAATTATAAGGATGAATGTAACTAACTTTAGATGGTTTGAGCACGTGGAAGGAATGAAT
Organism: Athripsodes cinereus; assembly: GCA_947579605.1. Lineage (NCBI taxonomy): Eukaryota > Metazoa > Arthropoda > Insecta > Trichoptera > Leptoceridae > Athripsodes > Athripsodes cinereus. The sequence goes on along the minus strand of OX388325.1, from coordinate 3,812,407 downwards.
GAGGGCAGAATGACCAAGAAGATATATTTGGCTGAGAGGAATGGTGCTCGGAGACGTGGAGGTCCGAGAATCAAATGGCAAGACCATTTAAATCAATTCCTACAGGACGATCACGTGTTGAGCACATTATTGAACAGAGGGAGAGCATGCGCGAGGAATTGTATGACAGTGACGGAAGCGAAAGATGTATGCAAGGATTGAAGGAAGTGGCGCTCGATCCTTTCTGCTTACCCCGCGAGGGAAGCGGCGTGATGGTATGATGTATGTATTCAGTAATATCTGCGTACTAGCATGTGCTTAAATACTGCGGTTATATTTTTCGAAGAATTAATAAAATTACAAATGTTTATTGCAGTTTTATTGAAAGTTTGCTTACTGGAAAATGCTATAAAATTCAACATAAAACTCATTGTTATTGTTTGATTGTGGTAACTTTAGATAATATGAATTTCGCAAGCTCAATACTATAACTATATACAGTCGATTCCGCTTAATTGGGACACATCGGGAATTGGGCATTTTGTCCCAATTAAGCGGCTGTCCCAATTAAGCGAATTTCACATTTTTTTTTAATTAATCTATTTGGTTTTGACAATTAAGGTCATTAACCAGTAATACACACATAAAATTAAGCAATGCATATTATTTTCAAAAATTAAATTTTATAAACTCTTGGAAACTGTAAATTACAGGTAGGTAATATTAATTATCATATAAATTACAAATATGTTATATAAACTTTATGAAAAAAAAAATCCTAATTAAAATAGTAAATGGGTAGGTACATACAATTTAATTCAATGCAAAAATGAGAATTCCTAGTACATATTTTTTCTTGAGAATATGTGTAACATAAAATGTGCTGTGATCTTAAATTTACTGACCCAATTAAGCGGAATGTTGTCCCAATTAAACATGATTCATCTGTTGTTCCATAGGGGAATTTGCTTTCCTACTTTCTTAACATGGTAAACGCTACTTTTGGGGATTGGATTAGTGGACTTTGGTGGGTTGTGTATTTTTGTGCTTTTATATATATTTTTTGCATTTATTTGCTTTTTTACACTTTTTGCATTTTATACATTTTGCATTTTATACTTTTTAGAATTTTAAACATTTTATACATTTTAAACATTTCAAACATTTTATACATTTTTATAATTTTTTTACATTTATGTGTTTTATCATTTTAAGTCTTAAATTTATGTTTATTCCATTGATAAAAAGGGGATCTTAATTGGTTTGTTTATTGTTGTCTTTATTGTCTATACTAATTTTTTCAACTGTCTGATCCTTACTGAATAAATAAAATAAATATAAATTTACTATTGGTTTCATGGATTCGGTTTCTGTTCTTTGAGATTTGTCACAAATAAGCGGCTGTCCCAATTAAGCGGAATCGACTGTATCTCAAAATCAATAGCTATGAGATAATGGATTTATCATGACATTACACAACTCAGAAGGATAGTAATTAATATTATATATATATTATTGAAACACTTTGATTACAGTACAAGGAAGCCTCCTAATATGAATTATTCATAATTATTACTAGAAATTACTCAAACATTAAAGGCAAACATCTAGAACATAGTTACATTGAAAGAAGGAAAGTGGCCGGTGCTAGAGTGAACGGTGCACTTCGACCCATTGTCAGCAATGGCAATGTGTCGAACATGGCTAAAATGCTGGTGCACAATACCATTCTGGTACTGTCACTTACGTATATGCAAGCGAGACATGGACGTGGTTGAAGAAGGACGAAAGTGGAATAAATGCAGTGGAGATGCGATCGTTGAGATGAATGGTTGGTAAAACGCTGCGTGATAGAGTGAAGAATGAGGATATTAGAAGAATGAGCGGATGCAAGAAGAGTGTTGTGGACAGAATGCGCGTGAATAAACTACGGTGGTTTGGACACGTTGAACGAATGAACGAAGTAAGAGTGACAAAGAGGATATACTTGTCTGAAAGAAATGGTGTGAGGAAGCGCGGACGTCCGAGAACCACGGTGCTTGATCGCGTGGATCAAATTCTCTAGGACGGTCGCGTGTTGAGTAAGAGGAATCGACGTGCGTGTATGAGAAACTGTATGAATGTGGAGGAAGCGAAGGAAGTGTGTAAAGATAGATCTGTTTGGCGTTCCGTTCTCTCTGCCTACCCCACTTGGGATACGGCGTGAGGGTATAGTATAGTATAACATCTAGAACACAATGTAAATCAAAACCATCAAATGTTGAGATGTTTAGTCCTAGAATTGCATCCACGATATAATTATATCAATTATGTACATAATTTTTTTAACATTGAAGGACTCACCGACCAACAGGATAGCGCGAAAGTCTGAAGACTTCCATTTGGGAAGTGGGAAGAGCTATTCAAGTGTTTAATGGTCTGGCTGGAGAAGTTGATATCTATAAGGGCCCCGTTTAGCAAAAACGGTAAAATACTCTATTTTCAACAAATTTGATAGAAAAACTGCCTATACTTGTTGACCCTTGCGAACATATTGATTTGATAAAATAAAAAATCAAATATTTATTACCAATATTAATTTTTTACTAAAAAATAAATAAATCGCAGACAGACGAGATTAATTTAGGTACTCTTTGTTATATCAAAATACATTTTTTTTGTAAAATATATATATTTTTTATTCATCCTATCAAGCACATAAATACTATAGATTTTAGCAAACTTTTTTTAGTATACAAAAAATTGAGTTCATGTGGTGATTTTTGGTTTCAAAATATGAGAAATTTTATCAAAAAAAGTATTTTTTAAGTCGGTCAATATCCATGAAAAAATCAAAAAAAAAAAAAGTTTTTTTTTGTTCTATAATTGTAATAACTATCTAAATATTCTCAATATTAAAATAAATATATGAAAATTTGTAGGATTCACGTGCATTTATGTACCAAACACACCCCCGAATTCGATTTTTAGAAATATGCTTTTTTATAAACGAATATTATGAAGCTAGAATTGAGTTTTTTTTCTTAAAGTTAAAGTTTGATATTGGTAATTAATATTTGTTTTCATATTTTATCAAATCAAAATGTTCGTAGGGTCAACAAGTTTTGAGAGTTTGTGTACCAAACTTGTTAAAAATTGAATATTTTATCGTTTTTGCTAAAGGGGCCCCTTAACGTGACGTATGCAGAAATTATAATAAAAATCGAGGAGATATTGTAGTTGTGTTATCGTTTGGATACCGTTTAAGGTTTTCTTCTGGGATCGCATTGGTCTTCAGCTGTAATGATCCTTGTGAGAATCGTCTTATTGTCAGTAATAATAATAACTTATCCGAAATTCTACACTTAAAAATTAATCTTGCCCATACCTGAGACTCCATAGCAGGCACCCTGAAGGGCTGGCCGGTTGAACCACCAAAACCCTCGTCTGAAATCTTTTGACTAAACTCCTTCGATATACCTCTATACGAGAGAAGCAAACAACTGATACGAAATAAATTTAAAAAAAGTATTTATATACAAAAGCATTTATTCTGAGCCTAGTTATCATTTTTTTCTTTTGTAACAGGTAATCGAATTCTACACTGATTTGCTTGCATTTGCACACGTGATTCATGCGGAATGTGAAGAAGGTGCGTTTACATTTGCCTGGCAATAATAAAATAATGTTTACATCAGCTCATTCTATTTCAGTGTCGATTTTATTATCATAGTGATTCATGTGAATCACAAGAACTGTTTATTTCACGTCTGTGTTTTGTGTTTTCATTCGATACAAAGTGTAAACATATTTCAATGATTATACGTATACGTTGTGGTCTAGCTATCTATCTGTAGTCTAAACCATCGCGGCTTATCCCATAGGTAAGCGGGATAACCAGAAGATTTCAGACAAACTGTAGTGTGTTAAAGACAATCAATTGACCATAATAGTTCGCTATATTGGAAGATATATGGATATTATCCCTACCTGTTTCCATCTTCATTCGTAATGGGTTGCCTTGGTTATAATACTTTGGAACATCGCCGAGATGTATTGTGTCCTTCACTTTTTCAAGCTACTCAACGGTATCATATTTAATCCATTAATATTTATTTATTTATTTTATTCTTCACTTCTTCTTCTTCCTGGCACTGTCCCAACTTATTGCCGCTGAAGGCTGTTGGGATCGGCTCTTCTCGTTCTGAGGTTATACATTCTTCTGTTTCCTATATCATCTTCATCCAGGCCATTTCTCCGCAGGATTCTATTGCATTGTGTCATCCAGGTATTCTTTGGTCTCCCTCTTGATGGCTGCGAGGGAGATTTACTGACGTAGCTTTGTTTACAGTGTGTTCCGGTGGTCTCCGCCTTATTTTATTTTATTCTTCACTGTACATTGGTTATAATTACATATAAAAATAGTGTCATAAAAATAACAGTTATACAATTCAATGCGAGTTTATCGCTAAAATGCGATGTCTACCAACTAACCCGGTAACTAAAATCAAAATAAAATAAATAAAAAAACACATGCATATACATTTATACTGGAAATAATACTGGAAAATCTCAATATAAAAGTTCCCGATGCATTGTGGACGTTCTCGGCATCACGATTTTTTTACCAGCCTCAAAGCAGAACAAACATATTGACAAGAATCGGTAGAGCGGCCGATCAAATTTTGCTGCCAATTCTAAACTGACGTTGGTTGAGAAAGTTTGTAAGACAATTCATTGCTAATTTTATATTATTTTATAATGTATATAAGCAACAATGAGTGACATAACAGATGTTACCTTTGCGTCACTCAAAGTTCATGAGGGATAATACTTGAAGGACATCGATTGATTGTTGTTTTATGACAATTTTTATGATAGGAACGCAACACCCTCGACAGGTATAAAGGATGTCCTATACTTCAGCATTAGTGGGAAAGAGAACAGCATAATATTTTTGTTGTTATTATAAATGCTGGAACTCAAAAATTTCGAAAAAATGTACCGCTCTGTAATTATAGTATGTCTATGTACCTCACCACTGCAACGTGCCCATTTACAGTTCGGTCGCTGAACTGGCGACTTTTGAAAATTGCGTGCAATGTAATCGACATAAAATGGCAAAGTAGGCATATTTGTACGTTTCGATATTACCTATACTCGTATGAAATCAAATACCGTATCAATATTGCATTAGGTGAAAAGGTATTAAACTACAGAAAACATGAAAATTATACCTAGTATGTTTTTAACATAACATACAAAACGGATTTTCACAACGAATGATTTGAGTTTGATATTAGTCGGATATTAAAATCTTCTGCCAAATCATTGATATATTTTATTTTATTGATGTTCATGGCACCTCTTTAAATGGTCTTATCGTAAAACTTACAAAAAAAAAACGAATGAAACTCTCTTACATTCGAAATAAATTATGTTCGTCAATAAAGTTTCCTATTTCAATATAAAATTCCTAATTAAATATCAAGGCATTAAAAAAGATTGAAATGCTATTTTCTTTCTCAGAGTTATTTCAACGGCTTATATTTTATTTTATTTATCTCTTTCTTGCCAGTTATCACATCTTTTAGGTCTGACCTAGTCCTCTTTTTTGTCTCGAAATCTTGAAGACTCCATTTTGAGATTCTATGTTTTCATCTGTCATTTCCGCGTCTAGCTATGCACACGACTTGCATATTTCCACTCAAACAAATGTATGCGATCACTTCGATAATTTTTGTTCGATATCTTATCGAGTTTGCATTTATGGCATTACAATATTTTTATTTATTTATTTATTTTATTCTTCACTGTATATTGGTTACAATATTACATAATGAAATAGTGTCATAAAAATAACAATTATAAATTCAATGTAAAGAGGGCGAGTTTATCGCTAAAATGCGATGTCTTCCAACTAACCCGGTAACTAAAATTAAAAACAAAACACATGCATACATATATACACCCTTACATATCAACAGTCATAAAAGAAATAAAAATACAACTCAAAGTAAACAAAAGAAAAGAAAAAGATCACATGCAAGCAACAATGCACTTACGGACACATAATAATAAAAGTATAACATACCTACTAAATTGCAGCGTGCACATGCATAGGGAAAGGGAAAAGAATTTAGGAGTCAGATGCTAAATTCCATGAGAGAAAATGATTTTTGACAGCTTGTCTGAAAGAATTAAAGGTTGTTATCATCCTGATTTTCGAAGGAAGATTGTTCCAACAGCGAGCACCATGAACAAGGAATGAGTTAGATAAAAAGCTTGTACTGTGTGCTGGTATAGCTAGAAGACGCTCTCTGTTAGATCGCAAGGGTAAACCATGACTCGCTAGATACTCGAATTTGACTTTAATGTAGTAAGGGGAGGACGCTAAAAATAAAGTTTTAAAAACTAGACATAGAATGTGTAGATCACGTCTTTGACGTATGGTGGTCCACTTCAGTTGGTTTCTGTACAAGGTTATGTGATCAGTTTTTTTTGAGGTTAAAAATATAACGGATGCCTGCGTTTTGAAGTCTCTCAACTTTAGTCAAGAGAACCTCATTTAGATCAATATAAGCAATGTCTGCATAGTCAAGGATCGGTATTAATAAGGATTGAACGAGTAGGATCTTAGTCTTCACTGGCAAGAATCTTTGGAGTCTTTTGAGATTGTGTAACGAATAAAAGATTTTTTTTCGAATAGAATTTACATATGCTCTGCATTGGAATGTAAGAGATAAACAATGATGCATGCTATCGACCAGTGATAAAATCCTCATTTGACAATGAATCATCTTGTTTACTGACTGATGAAATTTTATCTCTTTCCATGGTTATTCAACTCGCACTATTTTGACCATAAACATAATAGACTTGCAACGCGTTAATTTTTTCAAAAATTTGTGTTCTAACAATTTCTAATAACAATAGTATTATGCTGTTTCACTCCATATCATTAAGATGATAATGTTCTCTTTCCTACTAATGCTGAAGTATAGGACATCCTTTATAACTAACGAAGTGTTGCTTTCCTATCATAAAAAAAATTCATAAATTCAAATTCAAATATTTTTTATTTAAATAAAATTTACAATTTAACAATATTACATACACACCTTATTACTAAAAAAACACATTTATTACATATTTGACCCTCAAAATTGAGCAGTGCTCGTGCTTTGAGGGTTTAAACATATTTCAAATAATTTACATAAAACAATAGCGCTCACCAAACAACAACAAAAACAAACACATATCCACAATACAAACAGCAACCAAATACAGTTTCTTAACAAAACTCAACAATTGAACAGCTATTTAAAAATATCTTTTAGATTCAATTTAAAACTCAGATTTTTTTTTGTAGAATCATACTTAGATTATTTGTTCAGATTATTGTACCACACAACACCCAAATGAGTATAGTGGTGTTGTCCAGCAGATGTTTTTCTGGGAGGTACCTTAATAATTAGGCCTCCCAGTCTTGGGCACGCACTAATAAAACAACAATCAATCGATGTCCTTCAAGTATTAGCAATACTTGTCTTGCAAATTTTCTTATCCAACGGCAGTTTAAAGCTGGCTGTAAAATTTGATCGGCTGCGTAATCGATTTTTTCTTTGGATTACCAATATAGTATATCTTTGATTTCGACCTCAAACATTGACAAGTCGAATACCAATTTGCCAGATCATTTTTTCAGGTTGAAAAGGTCTAAGAATGTTGAAAAAAGTGAATGTCAGCGTCGCTTTGTGCGTGTATCCGCAGCGTTTGATACCGTAATCGAATGTACGATGGTGCAGAAAAAATAAATGTTGTGAACACGAGTAATTCTTGTAAAACGTATATTGCATCAGTTGCAAAATGATAGACGAGGTAGCACGATCGAGTCCAATAAGTTATTATATAATGTCTTTCTCCACTTCATTCATTCATTCATCGCCCTCAACGCTCCTCTCGGGATCACAGGGCAGAAACTAGCCTCCATTCATAGCAAAGAAGCAAATTAAAAACTGAACTCTTCATTGGCACCCTTGAGATGGTCTAGGGACTGTTAAACGGCGTCAAAATAAAATCATCATCATAGCGTCTCTGCGCCAATCGCGTCACCTCTTCCCACGACATTCAATGCTCTTTTTGGCCAACTATCATTGGGCATACTCAAAACATGTCCCAGCCGGGACCATCGTCTCTCCTGTATAACGGAGATTACAGATCTCTGCCGGGTACATCCGCGCACAGCATTATTTGTGACATGTTCATACCATTTGACATCCAAAATCCTCCACTTATTGGAGTAGAAAGTCTTCAACCGGACGCTGAAAGAGAGTGCATATTATTTCCCGTCCTAGGTTCACAGATATCAGCGTTTTCTCAAACTCTGTGTGTGCAAACTTCCAAAAGAATTCTGCCCCGTTATAACCGTGTACTACTACGATTGACTTGATACTTGAATTTGGAATGCCAATTTCTCGCTCATTATCTGCCTGGAAGTGGATACAACAGTCGATGTAATTTGGCGTAATACGGACTTTGTTTTTTGTTTGTTTTTATTTTTATATTTATCTCCCGTCTTCCGCTCTATGGGATGATTTTAATTTGATTGTTACTGATTTGATCTCTGTTTGTCGTTAAAAACATCATTAAAATGGAAACTTAATTAAGTTTGCTTGTCGATGCTATTTTGACAGTTAACCTGAGGTTATTTATTTATTTATTTAACACATTTAACGGAATAAAAGTCTTTTTTACAATTACTTGTAAGATGCAAATAATTTTTCAAAATGCATATAAATCAACAAAAGCAGTCAGCAAAAAAGCACTATAAGAAAGTGAATAACTTAATTAGAAATAAAACAATTATAAAGAATTCAATGTAGTAAAATGTGTTTACAAATATAAAATTTTTGAATAAAAATAATAATTATGATTTGTAAATAAAATACTATAAAATTTTTAATAAATAAAATATAAAAATATATTTTTGAGCACTGTTTAATCTCCACTATGTTAGGTTAAATACCGAACGTTTTCGCCTATACTTGTAGGCATCTTCAGGGAAACTGAAATCTAAAAATTGTGAGGGCTGTTGTTCATGTGGTGAGAAGGGTGCAGGTAGTGGGAGGGGTAATGGGAGATATGGAGGCGGGATGGTAGGCAGGAGTAGGATATACTAACAAAGGAGATGAGGGTGGGATCTGTATATTTACAATGTTATTCTTATTCCTATAAATCTCTAATGTTTCCAAGGCGTTTAGTCTACCCGTCCCACACACAGAATGTAATACCTTTGTACCGTTTATGTCAAATGTATGGTCATATTCGATACAATGGTCCGCAATTTCTGAATATGTAGACATTCCCCTAAACGCCCTGTTATGTTCAGCAAATCTAGTACGCACTGTACGAGATGTCTGTCCTATGTATTTTGCATCACAATCGTTACATCCAATACAATACACACCACTACCATCCATTCGATCTATCTCCCACTACCCCTCCCACTACCTGCACCCTTCTCACCACATGAACAACAGCCCTCACAATTTTTAGATTTCAGTTTCCCTGAAGATGCCTACAAGTATAGGCGAAAACGTTCGGTATTTAACCTAACAACGTGGAGATTAAACAGTGCTCAATAATATATTTTTATATTTTATTTATTATAATTAAAAATGGATTTCCACAGCGTAAACACAAAAACTCTTGAATTACTATAAAAATGTTGAAATTTAAATCAATTTATTTATTTTTTCATTTATACAACAGTATTTAAAAGATAAATGTCATAAAACCTACCTAACTGGGCATGAGCCCGTACCAAGGTAGACTGAACCAATTTTCACCATACTTTGCCTCAGCGCTCAATTTTATTTACTTTAGTTACTAAGGTTATTTTCCTTACTTTATTTAATCATAACACAATAAATCAAAAATGATGATGATTCTGGATGATTTTGACGCCGTTTAACAGTCCCTAAACCATCTCAAGGGCGCCGGTGTAGAGTGAAGTTTTCAATTTTTTTAATAAAAATGAGTTAATTAAAAACAATAAATAGATGAGAAACATCAAATAATGAAGTATATAAGTTGATATAAAATCAATTTAAACAATGTTAAAAACAGTATAATAAAGTCGATCAAGTAACATATTTATGTAAATTTAACACATGAAACTACCATATCGATGGCTAACTGGACAAATATTGTATATCCACTTTTTATAGTTTTGAGAAAACTCAACATGAAAGTTTGAATAGAGTAGTATTTGAGCCTAATATGCATTTTTTAATTGATCATATCTCGGTTTGTATTGCGTGTGGATTAACTATATTTTCAAACATCAAAGACAATGTCACGTTTTACAAAATGTGTATCATAAATCAATTTTACCAAAAAGTGGACTTACAATATTTGTCCGGTTAGCCATCGATATAAGGCTGATCATCCCCATCGCAGAGGGTAGGACCGAAGGCACAAATGGCAGAGGCCGACCGAGAGACGCTTATATGGACCAACTAAAGAGGGACATGAACTGTGGCACATACGTAGAGCTGAAGAGACTGGCTGAGAATAGGGAGGAATGGAGAAGAGTTCCAAACTCGTTGCAGACCAACCCATTATGTATAAACCAGCAATAATATATTAAGTTGGTCATGTCTTCGAATCGGCCTGTAGTATTATTAGTACGGTAGATATTAGGTATACGTCTTGACACCCGGGTCACAAACGGTAAATTTGCCTTTTGTATCGCTTAATTTGCGCAAAAAATCCACACTTTGTTGGCTAGTCAGTCAATTATTTCTTATATTTATCGCAGAACGGCTCTTGTGTGTCGTTTTTTATCCTTTTCTCTTGCGACACCGTGATGAATGATGTCTCAGAGTGACGGCTGGCGTATCGAAATCTTTTAAACGGCACTCGACACCTTGACTTTAATTTATTATATCAGTTGTTAGACTTCTTAGTAATTGCACGCGCATATTCCAACTTCTGGTTATTATTATAATATCTCATTTATTTAACAAAATAACATTAGAATCTACATTTTGAACACAATATAAGATTAGCAATTAGATTAAAAATTAACATTAAATAATGAAAACAATAAAATATTAAAATAAATTTATATTCAAAATGCAGAACCCCAACATTATTCGAGTTGATTCTTCCATGATGTACTATGAAAATAGTACAATCATGGGAGATCACTTACAGAGCTACAGGGACAAAAACCTTCTTACTATCCTGGTGGATGATAGAAGTACGGCCATCTGCATGCTGTATTTGAGCCTGTCATCTACTCCTAGTTTTCTGAGATTGCATGACACACTCTTAGGTATTACATAAACCATTCACAGACGGAACTTCTCGCGTATAGTTTAGTTATAGTTATACCTCTTCTTTCAGACATATATATGGTATGATATTCTTTATTCTTATCCATCATGCGTAGGCTCGAATTTGAGCACTTGCACTCGTCAGTTAAGCATTACAGTAATATTACATTAAAAGAGAATAAAAACAGACAAATAATAATACAATAACGGGCACCTAACACAAGAGAAATATCAATGGCAAAATCAGAGTATAAAGAGCTCTGATTTGCATCTCGTCAGAAACTGGTGATAGTACTATACTATACTATACTATACCCTCACGCCGTATCCCAAGTGGGGTAGGCAGAGAGAACGGAACGCCACACAGATCTATCTTTACACACTTCCTTCGCTTCCTCCACATTCATACAGTTTCTCATACATGCACGTCGATTCCTCTTACTCAACACGCGGCCGTCCTTGAGAATTTGATCCACGTGATCAAGCCACGTGGTTCTCGGACGTCCGCGCTTCCTCACACCTTTTCTTTCAGACAAGTATATCCTCTTTGTCATTCTTACTTCGTTCATTCGTTCAACGTGTCCAAACCACCGTAGTTTATTCACGCGCATTCTGTCCACAACACTCTTCTTGCATCCGCTCATTCTTCTAATATCCTCATTCTTCACTCTATCACGCAGCGTTTTACCAACCATTCTTCTTAACGATCGCATCTCCACTGCATTTATTCCACTTTCGTCCTTCTTCAGCCACGTCCATGTCTCGCTTGCATACGTAAGTGACGGTACCAGAATGGTATTGTGCACCAGCATTTTAGCCATGTTCGACACATTGCCATTGCTGACAATGGGTCGAAGTGCACCGTTCACTCTAGCACCGGCCACTTTCCTTCTTTCAATGTCCCTATCGCATCTTCCATCCCTCGCAAACATACTTCCCAAATATACATACTCACTTACTTGCTCCAAACATTCGTCACCAACTTTGATCTCGCAAATCGTTTTTTCATTCTCTCTTTCAAACACTAGAACTTTCGTCTTCATAACATTCATTTTCAAACCATTCAAATTGCAACTATCATACACACACGTAACAATCTCTTGTAAGTCCCTTTCACTCTCAGCCATTAACACCAAATCATCTGCGTACATCAATGCATTCACCCGAAACCCATTCAGCTCGACACCAACATCCATCTCTTTCACAGGTCGCATACAGTAGTCGAAGAATAGGTTGAACAGCCACGGAGACATGACACAACCTTGCTTCACTCCCTTGGTGAGGACAAACCACTCCGAGAGAGTGTTATTTACCCTCACGCAAGCGGAGCTTCCCACGTAAAGTGAAGAGATTGCGCGTATCAACCGGCTGCTCACCCCATACTCCGACAGCACGTGCCACAACCTTTCCCGGTCCACTCGATCATATGCTTTCTCCAAGTCCACGAATGCACAAAAAAGCCTCTGGTGTTTACCCAGAAACTTCTCTATAATCATTCGCAGGGAGAAGATCTGATCGGTGCACCCTCTGCCATTCAAAAACGCTCCTTGTGCATCCCATATCTTACACTCAGTTATCTTACACTGGTGATAGTAGTAGTATATTATTGATCTTATTGGTTTCTTGGAAGATATTTGGTTTATTAACATATTATAATCATCGCTGATCCTTCGCGAAAACCGGTTTTGTGTGATTATAAGACCACGTAAAGATAATAATGATGTCATTTGTAATTTCTATTGTGAAATGGTTTATTTATTCAATGACAATGACACTTACCAGACTAAATAATTCATATATCATAAACATAACATAAACACATTCCGCGGTCAAACTAAGTCGGTTTAAACTAACACGCGACTTGTCACCGAAAAAATAAATAAAATGTAGGTACAGTGAAACCTCTATCTATCGTTCCTCGATTAATTGTTTTCCCGTATTTGTCGTTATTTTTTACAGATCCGAATTAGTTTCATACAAAACACGTAAAAATATATCGCATCCATCGTTTCTCTATATGGTTTTATCGCATTGACCATTTAAATTACACAAAAAAAATCGTATATATGTATAAAAACATTGGAGAGCGAGCGATAAAGAAAGAACAGTTTGTTGATTCTGTCGGCTGTCTTTTATGATAGTACGTCAGTAGGTACAGTAAAAAAGCAAAAAAGCAAATGACGATGAAATATTACAAACAGTATAAAGTATAATTTTGCTCTCCATGCAGCTTTCTTTTTTATTTTGTTACTATATTTTTTATTTCAACAAATTGATATATAACTTTTGAAACATGTATCGTGTTTATAAAACCTATATACCTACTCGTATTTACCTACATATTAAACATTAAAATACATATTAATGCGTTTTTTTCTATACTCCCGCATTCATTGTTTTCCCGTATCCATAGTTTATTTCAATAGGTCCCTTCAAAAACGATAGATAGAGGTTTCACTGTATATAGATAAAACCGTACAGATGGTGGGCTTATTGCTTTGATAATGTCAAGACTATTGGGACTCAAATCTAGAATGGCACAGGCATTAAGGAAGCCTGATGACCTATCTCTTTACATTCACCTTATCCCTTTGCGTCTTGTTACCACCTCCAGATATTTCTTCTGTTCATTTCTAAGGCTTCCTGGACTTCTGGCCGCTTCAAACCTATCCACTGATCTTCCTTTTTGTTCATATTATTTACAAATTCATTTATTTCCTCAAATGAGCACATACAAACCAAATATCCAAACGGTAATACAATATTAATTTCACTTTGCCACCTCGCTAAGCTAGAGCCTGTGGCGAGGCAGACAGTACAATCAGTGTTATGTGTGGAAAAAAAATACAAATTTAGACGACATAGTAAACAGTTTAGATACAATACACTATTAGACAATAGAGATCAGAAAAACATTTATAAATATATACAGTATTTGTTTTTTCAACAAAGCATTCAAAATGATAGCATCAATTTAAAATTAGCTAAACCTTGCGTGCCTTATGGAATACCTGTGGTTAGTTTGAGGAAAACTCGTGCCAAAACTACTTCATACCATTGTTATGTTTGGAGTTTTATTCGACATTGCTTGGATGACTGCTTAGTCATAATATCGTGTGTTTTTGTTACCTGATATCGTTATTCCGTTGGCATCCAATGCCAGGGATCATGTAGGTATGTTTTATATTTATTTATTTATTCTTCGCTATGACTCTAACACTTGCGAGCAAACGAGTACTGAGATCAATGTGGTTTGAATTCGTATCCTGAAGATGGGGCCAGCAAGTGCACCGAAACGTCGACAAAATAAAACTAGACATGGCAAACCCGAAAAACAACAACCAGATAGAGAACTGAGGTGTGTACAGCGTGCCATGGAGAGACAATTAATGCTGGGTATCAACTTGAGATACAAAATAAGAAATGAAACCATCCGACAAAAGACAAAAATCGTCGACGTTGTTGATAAAGACTCCAAAGGCTGTCCATGTTGTAAGACGAGAGGATGGTAGATGGACTTTCGGAATTCTTGAATGGAAGCCGTGGGAAGACAAATGAATCGTAGAAAGGACCAAAAAAGATGGGTTGATTATATTGTTCAGATGGTGGGAAAACAGTGGTATCGTGTTGCTTGAGATTGAAAAGTGTAGGAAAGTTTTGAAGAGGCCTACATCCAGCATTGAAGAGTAAAAGGCTAGCAGTAAGTAAGTATTTATTCTTCACTGTACTCAGACAGTGTCACTCGGAGGAATTCAGTACCTTCGGTCAATAATAACAAAATTTCGCAATTAAATAAAAAGGATGGCTCTATTTACTACTTAAAGGTACATTATTATTGAGGTTCAGTAAGAATTCGTTATTTGTCATCATTTCGAAGATCGATAAAAAATCTTCACCTACAGACCTAAATATTATACGCAGGTGTAATATGTACATATGTGTGTCTACTACATGTTCAAGTTTTTTGATATTATCTTGTATCATAATCGTTCGTTCAAATGTGTCTGGTAATCCCATATCATTAAACCAGCTCTGCCTACATTTTAATAAAGTCTATCAATAATCAATGATAAAGTCGAATAATCTCACCAACAACTTGATTTTACGAACACGTGGGAACAAAATAACAACATCTTTGACTTGTTTTCTGAGCCGTTACAGTTTGCAAGTGATTTAGGTACAATATTTCAATGCGCCATTTAAGTGACGCTAATCCTGAGCTAAATTCGTTTTTACATCCAATAACCTACCTATATACATACATACCATCACGCCGCTTCCTTCGCGGGGTAGGCAGAAAGGATCGAGCGCCATTTCCTTCTATCCTTGCAGACATCTTTCGTTTCCGTCACTCTCATACAATTCCTCATGCATGTTCTCCTGTTCAATGTACTCAACACGTGGCTTTCCTGTAGGATTTGCTTTAGATAATCTTGCCATTTGATCTTTGCAAGTAGAAACATATCTATACCCAACAAACTTGAATATTTGTTTTCCACCGAAATATAAGGGATAGATGGAGTGATTCTCGGTGGCATGTTATAACCTTTTTTGTTTGGTATTCTTACAAATATTATGAAAATTAGATCACTTAAAATTGTAAAAACTTCAATCATTCGGTGACAATTCGGAGCATTCTCCGAGGAAATATTCGAATTAGTGCCTTCGTTTTCCGTCCTTATAGGGTTACGAAGGCATTCATTCGAATATTTCTTCGGAGAATGTTTGATGAATGATTGAAATTGATGATTAATTATTGACGTTCGCATCCTACTATCTGAACGCAGCCGATGGCGAGTCCACAGAATATTTTTTTTCAATCTTGCTGAAATATTAATAATTTATCTCAAAAACATAAAACAATTCTGATTACACTTTAGGATATTCTGTGCATTATCAGTGTGCATTTATAAAATTTTAGACAGCGATATTTGTGTTTCCTAGTGTAGTCGAATAAGTGATTGTTATTCGCGCGTAAAAAAAATGTAACCGGTCTTTTAAACACATAACTCAATATACAAAACCTACATCCGATTTTGACTTGTTCAATCTTTTGTGGGGCGTATTTTTTTGCACTTTTAATTTTGTTTTTGTTTATGGTTTCTAATTGACTTTCGTTCAAACTAACGGATCCAGTGTTCCTATTATCTCTTAAATTACTCAAGTTATATATTCTGATTTGTTTTCTTATTAAAAATCTGGAGTCTTTTAATCTGGAGATGCGATCGTTGAGAAAAATGGTTGGTAAAACGCTGCGTGATTGAGTGAAGAATGAGGATATTAGAAGAATGAGCGGATGCAAGAAAAGAGTAGCACAAGAAGTTTGAGTGAGAGTAGAACAACCCGAAACTATGTGTTGTATTGTTTCCGGTTTTTGGCCAGACATTTCCTACATGAATCATCAATAATATTTTGATATTCTATGATATATATTTTTTTTTTGTATTTATTACCTGATTTTGTATAGCTAACATAAAACCCTCGGTTTTCCCATACCATTCCCCAATGGTCAACCACCTGTTTGACGCATTTTTGTCAACATGAGATTGGTTGAGATCATTGAAGTGTCTGGCATGAAGTTCCTTCCTACCCCAAGATTCTAACAAAATATTTAAATAGTTTAGTCGCGGACCTACTGTTTCGTTATTTAAATTTAAAAGTGTATGATTTTTATTTTGTATTATTTTTTTTATGGGTTAGTTGGAAGATATTGCGCTTCAGCAATAAACTCGCCCATTGCACAAAATTATTAATTCTATTGTTGTGATACCATGTTTTTTGTTCTTCTTTACATATTGATTTTGTGCAATAAAGTTTATTATTATTATTATTATTATCGCCTGTATTATAATTTTATGTAGTATAGAATTATTTTGTTTATTCTTAAAAAAAGTTTTAAGGGTTTCTATTTGATTATGTGGTTAGATGGAAGAAATCACTTTATAGTGATAATTTCGCCACTGCACATCGTCCTAGTTTCTAAAATTTTATATTATTTTGTTAACACTGTTATGTAATGATGATGTGCAAAAAGAATAAATAAATAAATAAATAAATAAATTATTATGTAAAGAGGAAATGTTAACAATTCCTCTTCCTCCTTTCCTCTAGGCAGATTCGTCTAGTTTTGTCGATACGTAATAATATATCAAGAGTATGTGATACTAGTAGTAAACTTCTCGTTTGAATTGTTTATCGTATGGCGGACAAGTTTTCACTCTCGTTTACCTTGCAACGTCTTGTTTGTATGAAACAAACGAACTTGAACAAACATATTACAGAAGCGATGACCAATAACGGTCAGTTACCCACGTATCAAAGTTTTATCTATATCTACTAACAGTTATACTACCGATATCATATCTACGAAATTTTACATTCGTTTGTTGATAGAAAGTGCACTTAAGGCCTGCCGTGCACTGGCAACTTTAGTTTCCGGCAACTAAATAGTTTACTCACGGGTGAGTATTAAGTTGCAGCAACTGATTAGTTGCTCTAGCGCGCTGCCGCAACTAAATAGTTGCTTTGATAAAGTTGCCAGTGCGCGGCAGGTCTAAAACTACATACTTTGATAATTCTCCATTCGTTATTGATTGTTATTTTTTTTTCAGTTTTATAGATAGGTATAATTGATTAATTTTGTAGGTATACATCATATCTGATTGAGAGAAAACATTATATCGTTGCCGTGGAGGTGAAGTGATCCAAGCCACATTTTTTAAAAAATGAGTTAAGTGTGCAGTTTTGTTCAGAAAACCACGGAGAACATAGTGGTGAAGAGAAATAAGTGATTTGATATTCCTAAAGGGCATTTTAGGAAAATTGTGAAGAGATGTTAAGTGTTTTTACATCATTTCAAGTGTGTGTTAGACAATTTCACTAACGCAGATAGGGATAAATAGTTCAATTAAATTATAGAAGTGTAAAGATCCAAGCCGCATAGCGCGTAATTTTCCAACAACTTTCCTTCAGGTGTCTTTCTCAGCTACAGTGGTGAAATAACCTAAGTGATAAAATCGTGTTTACCTATAAAATATAAAAATTCTTTAATATTTTGTTATTTATATTAGTGGAATATGTGATCAGGAATATTGTGTAAAACTTTTAGCGAAATCTATGCATAAATAACTTAGTTATAGTCAGAGTAGTATTGTCGGATGCGACAGCATAACTTCATCACCCTTTTTCTCGAAATGTCTGTCTTGTGGGTTACATCACTTCACATCTACGGCAACGATATTATTTAGTGATTTGGAGGTAACGTTGTGGTAGTTTCTTAGCATTGTTACGAATGATTGGGAGTCAAAAAACTTTACTAATACCACTAACAAAAAAATTCTGCGCGCGACCAAGGTTTCAACAGGTATCCTGTCATTCTCAAGCGCAATATTTGACTCAGATATTGCATCAGCTGGTCGCTGAGCTAAGGATGTGAAATGTCATATTATTTATAAAATGACATTTAAACAATTATTGAAATACATTGACAGTGACACCACCACTAGAAGCAACATATTATGTCACTCGACAGAAGGTTACAATTCGGAATAATTGTAGAATTAACTCCTAGAATTAAGGGAAAATTTGATTAATGTCATTTTTCTTAGAATTAAAGAAAAATTTGATTAATGTCTTATTTTCAGCGATTTGTAATCATTATAAACTTGATTGCAATGTTATTAATAATTGTTATTAATAACTAGACAACTTATTTAAGATTCGCCGTTTTGTGGAAAAACCACCGTTATTATTAATTTTCATGGTTTTTGTCTTGTTTTTTGGTTTTAATTACTTACATAAAAAAAAATGTATAATATGTCATTGTTTGTTAGCAACGTGTTCGTTATACGCTTTGGTAATTTGTGGGACCTTGATTGGTTTATTTGTTGATGAGATTTGTAATATCGATATTTATTAAGTTAATCCGTTTGTGTTCTTTAAGACAGTAAATATACCATTGCGATCCAATAACGAGCGTCTTCTGGCAATTCCTACACACAGTACCAATTATTTCTCGAAATCATTCTCAGTTTATGGTGCTCGTTGTTGGAACAATTTTCCTTCTTCGCATAGAGTGTCACAATCGTTCAATGTCTTTAAATCTTATGTTAAGGAAAAAATGCTATCTTCTAACTCAGTATCCGTTCCCTAGCCCCCCCCCCCTCCTCTGATCCATAATCCCTACCACATGTTGGGTGTGTGTCAAATATATTATTTTAAATTTTGTTTTTTTTTTCTTTTGTTGTGTTTTGATATTTTGTATGTTTTTTTTTGTAAGTAAATTTGTTTTTACTAGTTTCATGTCAATGAGTCGTGGTTAGATGGAAGAAATCACTTTATAGTGATAATCTCGCCACTGCACATCGTCCTAGTTTCTAAAATTTTATATTATTTTGTTAACACTGTTATGTAATGATGATGTGCAAAAAGAATAAATAAATAAATAAATGCCTGCTTTTTACAGGAAACTTGAAAACTTATTGTTTTATCTCCTAGCGGTACGTGTATCGAATTAATAACATGCTGTTTCACCCAGTATCGGATGTCGCCAGATTCATTACGTTAAAGGGCCCCTTTAGCAAAAACGATAAAACATTCAATTTTTAACAAGTTTGGTACACAAACTCTCAAAACTTGTTGACATTACGAACATTTTGATTTGATAAAATATGAAAACAAATATTCATTACCAATATCAAACTTTCACTTTTAAAAAAGAAAACATGATTTAGCTTCATAGTATTCGTTTATAAAAAAGCATATTTTTAAAAATCGAATTCGGGGGTGTGTTTGGTACATAAATGCACGAGAATCCTAAGAATTTTCATATTTTTTTTAGTATTACGAATACTTCGATAGTTATTACAATTATAGAACAAAAAAAAATTTTTTTCATGGATATTGACCGATTTAAAAAACTTTTTTTGATAAAACTTCCCATATTTTGAAACCAAAAATCACCACATGAACTTGATTTTTTGAATACTAAAAAAAGTTTGCTAAAATCTTTGGTATTTATATGCTTGATAGGATGAATAAAAAATATATTTATTTTACAAATAATACTAATATTGGTAATAAATATTTGTTTTTTTTTATTTTATCAAATCAATATGTTAGCAAGGGTCAACGAGTTTTGGCAGTTTTTCTACCAAATTTGTTAAAAATTGAATATTTTACCGTTTTTGCTAAACGGGGCCCTTAAGCTTAGTAGTGTATAATAATTTATGCGGCCACTTGTAGTCCTCGGAAGCAAAAAGCTAATGACCTGTTGATGCCGTCGCTATATATACCTACTGGTTACATTGTTTTATAATATTGAAGGCTTGTGTGTAGTTCCGTACTTACGTGTAGCACACAAGTAAGACGTCCAAATGACAATGTGTAATTGTGTAGTTTTCCTCGTCAAATCCGCAAATAAAATAAATAAATAAATCCTCATCGAAGAAATATATATCAATTGGAGAATACATAAAATAAACTGTCAAAAGGTGGGTTTATCGCTAAGGCGATCCACTCTTCTGGATCTCATCCAACGACCACCCCTATCGTGCGCCTGTGCTGAATCAAGTTTCGCTGTCATTGTTCAAATTATTCTTATATATATTTAAAAAAAAAATAGCTCTATAAAGGTGTTTTATCAAAATTGTCGGGGCTTAAAGTCTAAAATTATTGATTTTCGAGAAAATTTAATTGCAAATAGTTATGATATTGTGGTTTTGACGGAGACTTGGTTTAACGAAGGTGTGTTTGATAATGAATTTTTCTAAATGAATATATTGTATTAAGTCTTTTAGGGTGGAGGTAGAGTCTCATCCTCGTGCACATCGTGAGGTCCGTGGTTTGACCCCAGGTGCCGGCAAATTCCCCTCTCACGACACAAGCTTTTAGCTGACTGTGAAAGGTGTGTAAGGTTGTAATTGAGCTTATTACAGAAACCCTGATATATATATTTTTTTTTAATACTATTGTCTTGCCTTATTTTATGTAAGAATAACTATCTAATACCTATATAAAATTCTCGTGTCACGGTATTTGTTATCATACTCCTCCGAAACGGCTGGACCGATTTTGATGAAATTTTGTGTGCTCATCGGGTAGGTCTAAGAATCGGCCAACATCTATTTTTCATACCCCTAAAACTTAAGGGTGGTCAACCCCGATATTTTTATGCTGAGGCATTAAAAAATACATACAGCCCTAAATTTTCACCATTCTACCATCAACCCTTATTTTTTTTAATAGCGATATAAGTACATATATGGCGAATGTATATGACAAAACAACGTTTGCCGGGTCAACTAGTTGAATATTATAAAATCTTCCATTTGCAGTTTCGACTGTTTCACTTTCGTTTTCTTCTCGTTGCCATAATTTATTATATCGATGTGTAATATCGTAAAAACATTAATGACGTTATCGTCTCGAACATCTCATGGAAAGTGTTATCTGGTGTTTGTTTCTTATTATTCTTATAGTTTACTTTTCTTCTTCTTGAGATGATTGTAGTTTCATTTAGCGCTTCGCAATCATTTGTTGTTGTTGCTGCTGATGCTGTTTCTGCGAATCGTGACCCGGTAATTGAGACGTCGCCTTGCGAAATTCGCTGAATTGAGTTTGTTTATTCTTTTGTTTTACCTTTCATTGAAACTTACCTAATTTTGACATTCGAGGTACAATACTATACTATACCCTTACGCCGTGTCCCAAGTGGAATGAATAGGCAGAGAAAACGGAACGCCAAATAGATCTATCTTTACCATAGACATGCTAGACTTGCAGCGCGGTTCATTTTTTCGGAATTTTTGTGTCCCAACATCTATACTATACCCTCACGCCGTGTCCCAAGTGGGGTAGGCAGAGAGAACTGAACGCCAAACAGATCTATCTTTACACACTTCCTTCGCTTCCTTCACATTCATACAGTTCCTCATACACGCACGTCGGTTCCTCTTACTCAGCACGCGGCCGTCCTTGAGAATTTGATCCACGTGATCAAGCCACGTGGTTCTCGGACGCCCGCGTTTCCTCACACCCTTTCTTTCAGATAAGTATATCCTCTTTGTCATTCTTACCTCGTTCATTCGTTCAACATGCCCAAACCACCTTAGTTTATTCACGCGCATTCTGTCCACAACACTCTTCTTGCATCCGCTCATTCTTCTAATATCCTCATTCTTCACTCTATCACGTAGCGTTTTACCAACCATTCTTCTCAACGATCGCATCTCTACTGCATTTATTCCACTTTCGTCCTTCTTCAACCACGTCCATGTCTCGCTTGCACACGTAAGTGACGGTACCAGAATGGTATTGTGCACCAGCATTTTAGCCATGTTCGACACATTGTCATTGCTGACAATGGGTCGAAGTGCACCGTTTACTCTAGCACCAGCCACTTTCCTTCTTTCAATGTCCCTATCGCATCTTCCATCCCTCGTAAACATACTTCCCAAATATACGATGTCCTTCAAGTTATAGCAATGTATTGTCTTACAACCAACGTCAGTTTTAAAACTGGATGTAAAATTTTATCAGCTGTATGACCGATTTTTTCTTTGAATTATCAATTATTTTGTTCTTTACACACTTCCTTCGCTTAATCCACATTCGTACAGTTTCACATGCACGCACATCGGTTCCTCTTACTCAAAACACGGTCGTGCCACTTATTATGATTTTTTTTATTTTTAAAAGTCTCCGTACTTGATGGAAGCTTGCATGTTTATTTTATGCATCAAATCCGCTACCCGTCTACCCGCTGTGTGAGAAATACTGCGATGGTATGAATGAACAAAGTTTTTAGTCTAATAAAATTTTTATTGATTACATTGTCTAATGTTAGCGAAAGTCCAGAAAAGGTGTTTAAGAATGATTTACTTCTAAACATTTGGATACTATCCTAATTTGTTCCATCTGCTTTCATACTGGGTTGTCTGGGATATGATACGTTGATGCATCGTCGAGATATATATAGGGCGAGGTATTTTTTCAAACTCTTGAGTGGCTTTATAAGTAATCCAATGATTTTGAGTGAGTTTTGTATCTACGTCCCAGTATCGTTCAATCGTTCTCGACAGCATTCACACTGAGAAAAGGTACATCTCCAAATTCAATTGATATTTCACAATAAATTGTTTTGCTCGCCTTACCATTGATATAATATGACATAAAGATCAAATTCAACATTACGTAACATCAATTCATTTCGCTTTTACCATTAACTATATTTCGTTCGGCGCTTACCAATCTTTTAGTTACCCAAACATCCGTGTATGGCGCTAGTTGGTTTAAAATCATAGTCAGGTTAGAACATATGGCTTGTGAAATTGCCACACGCATAAAAATACATTATGATTGACGAAACGTATTTCAATAGTACAATATTGTTTTATTTATTTGTAGTATTTTCGTTATTATACAAATAACTAAATACTTATTTATTGTAATTTAATATAATGAATACATTAGAATGGTTGTAAAATGTGTTATATCAATATAAGTGGAAATATTTTGATAAAAAAAAAACAGTACTTTGGTCATTATTAATTACTCTAATGGCAACACTAGTATTCGATGTCATTCATTGGTTTCCCGTTGTGTTTTGTTGATTTCTGTCAAGCCGTTTTCGTATTTCGATGTTTTTTTTTAGTGGATTGAGGATTATTGTAAAAACATTTACTCACATTTAAATCAAGATCCCTCATAATATTGCATTATGGCACGAAAAAATCATCTGTCATGGGAATGCAAGGTAAACCTTTGTAATTTCTTCTTATTTACTTTTATTTTTATATGATTTTAAGCATCAATGGTTTTGATATAATTATGTTTTTACTTTACAGATGAAACGCAATGTGGAAAATAACGTGGAATTACAGAATGAAAGTCTACCATCAAGTAACCATTTGGTGAGTAACATTGAACTAACCTTGAGTGCTTGTGGATGGACTAATAAGGTTATTATTTAATTAAATGAATATTTTTTGCTTCACAGATTACAGAATGTAATGTTAAAAACCATGTGATGAAATGAAAGTGAACCTTCAACCATGAATTTGGTATGTAATATTGAACTAAAATTGATTTTGTTTGTGAATGAACAACTTTATTAGTTATCATTTGGTTCAATAAATCATTTTTGTACTTTTAGACTGTGGAGGAAACAAACGAGGTTGTGATTGAGTATATACATTGAAGGAGACCCACTGTCCTCCTGGATAGTTCAGAAATCTGGGGACTTATCCGATTAAATTTCTACACTAACAAATTTCTCCACACAAGAGGTGCCATGATGGGCAGCCTGAAGAACCGGCCGGCAAAAACCCCCACGTGCAGAATCTTTTGACTTGACTACACTCCTTTGATGTCCCTCTAGCCGAGAGAAGCATATACATACATAAAATATGTTACGAGCAAAAGCATTTCCAGCTCAACAAATAATGAATCTTTATAAAGTCCAGTCCATGATGAGTTGGTATGAGATGTTTAATTTGCAATAATTGTTTTATCTACAAGCCAAATTTGAGTTTTTATTGACGATTAACTAAAATTTGTACTTTACAGAATGTTGCAGAACATCAACAAATTGGTGAAGCTGTTGCACTAGATTTGGTTTGTATACTTCAAATTCTGTTATTTTAATTTCTATTTTTTCGGGTTCAAAAATAACTTTTAGTTATATATTTTACTTTTACAGAAAAAAGGTCAAATGGAATTATCAAAAGGCTAGAAGAAAACAAATTAGTAGAATTGGGGCATTCATACTCAAACAGAAAGGGTCAACTATCAGCGTGAAAAATTTTTGTTCCCATAGAAAAATGTTGCAGAGAAATTATACCAAAATAAAATAACTCCCGTAGAGCAACAAAGTGGTATGATTAGAATTTGTATTTTTTTTATTTATTTTGATATAATGAAAACAAAATTGTTTTTGGTTTTACTACGATTTATTTGTTAAATAAGTTACCAGGTTTCGTTCATGAGGTCATTGTCAAACTAAACTGTTGATTTGAATAAATTGTGATTTTAAGTTTGTTTGTAAATGATATAAATATAGCCTACTGTCTTCCTTAATCTTTACCAATAAAATGTCACATTATCTATATAATTTAATTGATTCTATAATCAATATAATTTAAATCATATACAACACAACCAACTGTTCTTTCTGAATTTCCCTCAATAATTTTTGCATTATATAAAACCTTTGCTCTAAGAATATATTGTTATACCTACCTACTAAGACATAGTATTTAAGTAACAACACGGCCTATAGTAAATTTAGTTTGACAATGCCCTCATAGGTCGAAACCTGGTAATTTATTTAACAAATAAATCGTAGTAAAACCAAGAACAAATTTGTTTTCATTATATCAATATAATGGAGTTTTACAAAATCAACGTCGACTCAATCAATTTATTTATTTTGTTAATACACTTAAATACAAACAAACAGCTATTACAGATTATATAGTATAACTTAAATATTGTATGGTTTGCAAGCCAGTGAAGTTTGTTAAATTATTTTACATCATATTATCAACACTATGTTCCAGCTAAGTTCCAAGAACAAAAAGAAATAAAAACAAAATGCACTCGATTGCGCAGATCGAGGCAATAACAATGAAGGCAAAAAGAAAAACATTCAGTCGTGAAATGAATACGCTATTACAAAAAAAAACACAAGCAATGACTGATGCTCAGGGGGGGGGGGGATCAGTCCTCTCTGAATAAAAACTGGGGGAGGGGAACCTCACCACATTCAAGACAATCATCAACACCCTGAAGAGATCTAGAAATAGCACCTTTGAGTTTTGGCAATGATGATAAGTAAAATTCACAAACCACTCGTACCGGGTGGAATGCCTGTGAATAATAATAATAAGTAAAATTCAACATCCCTGAAGAAAGAGTTGTAATTTCTGCACGACCTTTGGAAGAATTCTATAATACTCGTATGATATATTTATTATGTCTTTATAAATTGTCCTTATTTTTATATTTTTTTAATTGAAATTTTTAATAAATTATTATATTACATAAGAATTTAAAAGAAAAAAATCATTTTTATTTCCTTGCTACTTTTTTTACTTATATATTAATCACAATGTTTATTTGTAAAATGTGAATAATTATTCTAATAATATTATTATTTTTGTTAGATTTTTTCAAATAATAATTATAGTGTTATTAGAAAAATAGATCACATTTTACAACTAATCGCGATTAATATTATTGGACTTTGACAGCTACAAGCAAGGTCATGTAGAGGTACCTACGTAAGTATGACAAGTAATTCGATTGATTCTTACCAACGATTCGTTCGGCAGCCAACTTCAAGTTGATGACGTCACTGTGAAGAAGTTGTTGGTAAATGTACCAATGAATTGGTTGCGAAGTTAATAGATCTGTACTAGTGAATCGTTGTTACGAACTCTGGTCCTAATTTGATAGTACGTACCAATGATTCGTTGTGAAATTTCGTTAGTATTTTTCTCAGTGCACTTTTTAACCCCCCTGGTAGCAGAACAAACATAATACCAAACTCTCCTGTCGGAAAGGCTATAAAATTGTTAAATAATTTGAATGTTCATGTCGATATTTTCAATATAACATACAATGACTTTATCGCCAGGGTAGAGATTCTCCTTTGACTGTCTCTTTTTGATGATATTTTTTTTTTGACTCGAGAGAGCATCTTTCATCTTTTTGGGACATTTTCAATATATATATATGGACAATTTGTAAAGCGCCGTTTACTCATAACATGACCTCAAGGGCGCCGTATATCGTATCCATCACCCGAAACTCCCAGCAAAAAGGTGTGTCTTTAGCCCTCTTTTAAAACTCTCTCCATTCACCTCCTCTCGCAGACACAGAGGCAGCTTGTTCCAACATCTGGGACCCGCAACACTAAACGCTCTATCTCTAAAGCCTGTTTTGCGAGATCGAGATGGCTCAATCAGTCTGCATTTTGCCTCACCCTGTGCTGAGCGAAGCATGAGCCGTCTTTCACTGATGGTCTCGATCTCGCACATCTCCGACAAATAAGATGGTAATACACCCTTCAAGGCCGAAAACACCATCACACATATCTTATACTCCACTCGTTGCTTAAATATCCTAAAGACATATTTTTTTGTCAAATTTTGATGTTCTTGACCGAAGGTATTTGTTGGAAGTTCATTGCGATGTGAATTAAAATAAAATAAACATTCTTTAGTTGACTCCCCCAAGTGCTAGTTGACTCCCCTATTATCTACCCTCACTAGTATTTGGACACTCTCGACTCCATCATCAGGTGATTAGATAAAAGTTATTAAGTTACTGAAACTGTTACTTTTCTTCTAATCGCCTGAAGATGGAGTTGAGTCGTTTTTATGTTCTTCATCTTCTTCAGCTTTTTTTCATATTTCTATCCTGGGAAATATGCCTACCAACAAATTTAATTTCTAAGGCAAAACCATTGCGAAAATGTTCATAAGAAATAATACCGTAAACGGCTGTTTTTAATTAAATTGGCCAACATTTGGAAACAAGTTGTATAATTAGTGGTATGGTGTTGTTTGTATTATCTATTTCTATTTAATATATAAAAGGAAGTCGTGTGTGTTACGCCATTTATACCTCAAGAATGGCTGTACCGATTTGAATGATCTCTAATTTGTTGGATTCTTCCCCCTCCCGGTATAGCCGATAGGCTATTAAAATATCTTACAAATTCACGGGAAGCAAAATACGAACAAAATTATTTACGCCATACATTTTTAATTTCAATAAAAAATGCAATATGGAGAATTATACAAAATCAACGATGATTTTTTTTATAGATTGGTCTATTTATAGAATAATTTTTGTATGCATTTTCAAAGTAGAATCTTTATCCATACAATTTAACATCTGTGATTCTGAAATTTCAATTTTGAAAAAATCGTGGAAAGATATCATATATTTAAAATGTAAATAATTTAATGGTAAATGTAAATAATAAAATTTAATGGTAACTTCCTAAAAAAATAAATTAGTACCTACATAATTATATTACGTACAGCAGATAATTTATAAACAAATCTGAGTTAAAATATAATTGTTCAACATAAATGAATTTTATTTTTTTACACTATATGTTGACACACTTGGACAATTACGGGAGTTTGTAAAGAGATTAAAAATATTAATTACTCATTGATTTTTAGGCGGCACGAAGATCGCTTGGTTAGCTAGTATCTAATTAAAAAGAAATTATCATCTCAACCAAAGCAGCAGTATAGACCTCACGCCTTCTCCTCCATTATTCTCTATGAGCGACAATTAAAATAATTTGTCATTACGAAGACGACAATAATTAGCATGATTGTGAAACTCTCCTAAGGGAACATGCATGTGTGAGGAATATGAATAAATGTTATCAATTCATATTAATAAATATACGCTGATCACGAATATCCTAATAAGAAACCATAAAATAAAACTTTTCATTCATTATTTTCATTTTAAAAATCCATATTTTCTGTTATTGAATTAGTCCGGTGTGACGTCGCTAGGCGCTATTTTGTATTGCCACACATTTCATTCTTAGTACTGTTTGTAGCGCCTGATATTGTCAAACACTGCTCCGCCACGAGTGGACCTTTTTGCGGCGAAGTGTGAAAATTGCTTTTTTAAATGGTGATAAAAACCTTAAAAATGCACATTTAAAAATATAAAAAGTACCATCATTTTTCTAATTTTCTGTTCTATTTTTTGGGTTGAAATTTTTTTTTTGTGAAAGTTCCCCATTAGATTTGTTCCATTAATGTGGTTGTTCATACAAGGCGATATAAAGGCTTGACGATTTCGCTTGCATAAAAAACAAAATCCGTCGGTCGTCCATTGATCGTCAAACGTGTTCACACAGTCAACCGGCATAGATTCAATCTGTCAGATGCGTCTTGATTTTGACGTTGTTTTTAAAATTTTGGACGTCGAGATGTGTTTGTTATTAGTTGAAAATTTAATTTTTATTTATTTATTGTATAAAAGAAACAACGAACATAATTACAGTAAGAAAAAACCTTTTCGCTCTCATTGTAAAATGTTATAGTAGAGGTTATAAGTCGCCTTTTAATTAAGGAAACAAATGCCACGAACCAATAACAAAGGTAAAAACTGTCACGAAGCGGGAAACATTGTTATTTTTATTTAATTTTATGATATATTGTTAATATTATATATTTAATACAAGATTAACAATAAAATTTAAATATAACATTAAATAACAAAACCAATAAAACATTAAAATAAATTTATATTCAAAATGTAGAACCCCAACATTATTCAAGTTGATTCTTCCATGATGTCCTATGAAAATAGTACAATCACGGGAGATCACTTACAGAGCTACAGGGACAAAAATCTTATTATTATTATACAGTTTATAGGTTATTAAGTTTTTACCATAGATACGGATGCCACGCACATCTACGCATGCGCGTATCGTTCCACCAACGATAAAAGTTGAAGGGTGGTCAACTTGAGACGATGTCGTATTTACTGGGTTTTATCGTTTCAGATGGGTGACAATATTATTTTGGTTTCCTGACGATAAGATATTCGCCTCGTGAGAACAACGTTTAATATAAATTTTTCGTGAAGGTTTAGACGACCCAGTTTTTCAATTTAGGATACTTATTCATTTCTATCCTGTTTTCCCTTTTATGTTCTTTTGTGTATAAATAAATAAATAAGATACTTTACGAAGATAACAGATGTCATGGATAGTATTACAATGGACGGGTCGACGGAGCGACAGTAAATGGACACCTAGAATCCTCGAATGGTGACCACAGAGTAATGAAAGCTGCATTGGTAGACCGCAAAAGAGATGGATTGACGGACGACATTACTCCAATCGCGGGACGAAAATGGATTTTTCGAAAATCGAAAATTCCTGTTTTCAGCAGTGTAGAGTTGTTTATAATATTTTTTTATTAAACAAAACATAAAAATATATTATTGAGCACTGTTTAATCTCCACTTTGTTAGGCTAGATACCGAACGTATCTTACTCCTGCCAACCATCCCGCCTCCATATCTACCATTACCCCTCCCACTACCTGAACCCTCCTCACCACATGAACAACAGCTCTCACAGTTTTTAGATTTCAGTTACCCTGAAGATGCCTACAAGTATAGGCGAAAACGTTCGGTACCTAACCTAACAAAGTGGAGATTAAACAGTGCTCAATAATATATTTTTATATTTTATTTAACATACATACATACATACATACCATCACGCCGCTTCCCTCGCGGGGTAGGCAGAAAGGATCGAGCGCCACTTCCTTCTATCTTTGCATACATCTTTCGCTTCCGTCACTGTCATACAATTCCTCATGCATGCTCTCCTGTTCAATGTGCTCAACACGTGACCGTCCTGTAGGATTTGATTTAAATGATCTTGCCATTTAATCCTCGGACGTCCACGTCTCCGAGCACCATTCCTCTCAGACAAATATATCTTCTTAGTCATTCTGTCCTCATTCATTCTTTCCACGTGCCCAAACCATCTTAACTTATTTACATTCATCCTTGTTATTACACCAACTTTCATTCCACATTCCTTTCGTATATCAATGTTACGCACACGATCTCTCAGACTTTTACCACACATCCTTCTCAACGATCTCATTTCTACTGCATTTATGCCACTTTCATCCTTCTTTAACCATGTCCACGTCTCACTTGCATACATTTTATTTAATAAAATTAAAAATGCATTTCCACAGTGTAAACACAAAAACTCTTGAATTATTGTTTATAATATTATTATTATTTAAACAACACCATAATCTATTGGGACCATTACAGCCTTCGGCCAATGCGATCCCAGAGAAAACAAATATTTACAAAAGTGTTTCTACTTTCCCTACAAATTCTCCGTATGTTATGTGGAATATGTCCACATTCTGGGAAATACTATTGAACAATCCAATTGTTTTAGCTATTGGTGATTCCGCGAGAATATTTGTCCGGCTTGTAGGTGAATAGAATAGCATAATTATGCTGACGTGAGCGACTATACGATGCTGGTATATAAAATATAATATTTTTATATCACCTTAAATCCAATTTCCTCCTGAGACAGTGCTCATTTTCAAATCAAATATTTTGCGCTCCTGAGTTTCGGTCAAGTGCCAAGATTTCCAGTCGCATCACAGAGGTTAGTTAGGCTTCATGTGTTTGCCGATACACGGAAATGAACATCGATAATGATATGTAAATTCTATTCGGTTACAATGCCTCATTGCTGTACCGCGGAGAAAGGTATCGTCTTACGATTACTTGATATACAATATGTATTATGATATAGATCTCCGTTATGGGGTGTTCACATTTGGCGAATATCGCCAGGCGAATTTCTAAATATATCGCCAGGCGAAAAAACAAAATTCGCCGGACATCCATTGATCGTCACACCTGTTCACACAGTCCACCGATATAGAAACGATCTGTCAGATGCGCTTTGATTTTGACACTGTTTTCAAAATGGCGTCGAGATGGAGATCGCGAAGTGTT
This sequence comes from Athripsodes cinereus, assembly GCA_947579605.1. Lineage (NCBI taxonomy): Eukaryota > Metazoa > Arthropoda > Insecta > Trichoptera > Leptoceridae > Athripsodes > Athripsodes cinereus. The sequence goes on along the minus strand of OX388325.1, from coordinate 3,780,545 downwards.
TATTTTTAGTCGAAAATGTTATAGTAGAGGTTATAAGGCGCCTTTTAATTAAGGAAACAAACGCCACAAACCAACAACAAAGATAACAGCTGTCACGAAGCGGGAAACATTATAAAATTTATAGTTTATAAAGTTTTAACCATAGATACGAACGCCGCGCACATCTGCGCATGCGCAAATCGTTCAATCGGCCGAAAAGTTGGAAGGTGATCAACTCGAGACGATATCGTTTCTACTGGTTTTTATCGTTTCAGACTAGCTGTCATTTTGTTCACACGGTTCAAATGGCTGGCGATATTTTGGTGTCTGGCGATATTCGCCAAAGTGAGAACACTACATTAGGTAGATCATTATCTGCAACACGTTCATTTTATGGACTGACGATCTATATTATATACATTGATCGATGTTGTCTGTTGTTGTACCTAGATAAATTATCATTTGTATAGTAAGTGTACGATTAATAATTGTTTTTTTTTCTATTACCTACATTGATCTTTGTTATTTCTGTATACCTACCTATTTATCTGATTTGCAATGATGTTGATCAATCGATTCTTTTTTTTTCAATAACTTAACCTTTAGATCAGAGGTTCCCAATTTTTTTTTTTTAATCATAGACCACTTTCAAATATTTGCTGGTTCCGGTGGACCCCCTGTATTTCTATCCCCCCGTAGCTAAATTATAGAATATTATCTTATAGTAACTTTTTCTACACATTAAGGGTTGCACCCTCCCTCACCCATGAATGTTACAGGAATGTCAGTTCCTATGTCATCCATATTCTTCAAGCAAATTCTTTCTAAGGAAGGGCTCAAGGTTCGCCTGAAGGACTCCCCCCGACAAAATCCTTCCTGAAATTAAATACAACCGTTAATGTCCACCGACTCTTTATTTTACAATATGACTTAAAATAAGCTTACAGTTACCTTTTTCTACTATGTAACGGGTATTTGTACCGACTATTGGGCACTATATGAGATGGTAGGCCCCACTGTTGTCAAATGTGAGATTTCATAGCAAAAGTAATATTCACGAAATTGTTGCCATATTATGTAGAATTACTTTTTGATCACCACGTTAAATTATTTTTGGACACCAAGTTTTTCGACACCGACAAACTTTATATTCGAGTTAGATTTTATTTGTACTGGTTTTATTTTATTTTTGCCGGCAAAAATAAAATAAAACCAGCAAAAATAAAATCTAACTCGAATACGATTTTCTAAAAGTTTATATTCGAATTAGATTTCATTTTTGCCGGTTTAAAATAAAACCTACCTCGAATATAAGCTTTAGGAAATTTGTATTCGAATTAGATTTTATTTTTGCCGGTTTTATTTTATTTTTGTAAATATAAAAATATTTCGCCAAAAAATCCAAATAATATTATTGTAACAACAATTTGCCTCCATACAAAACTATATTTGACAGATATCTGACATTGGGGCCTACCATCTCAATGAGTTCCGACTATTGTTTACTTTTTAAATATTACTTAGGTACTTGTTTAAATATCTACCCCCCCTCCCCGTTGCCGATTTTTCAAAATAGTATAGGAATTTGAAATACTTCAAAAACTCCTCGGTTTTCTCACAGTACCTTTTTCTACAATGTACCGACTATTGTTCATGTCAATATCTGGTGCTTTTACCGAATATCCGATACTTTAACTATGGATTCGTGGACCTCCACTTACGACTCGTGAACCCTCCCCATGTTTTAGTCACGCCATCGTAGTCGAGTCTCCCTTGGATCCCTGGGTGTCCACCTGGACCACTTTGGGAATCACTGACTTAACCTTTAGATTGTTGGATTGTGTAAGTCTTGATTTATCTAATGGATTTCTACTGCGCGCTCTTTTTCGATTGCAATACGTATTATTTCTCAAAATAATATAACTCATTATTTTTAATTTGGACATTATGAACGTATTAATCTATTTCTCAGCTCGGAGCTCATTAGAAAGACTAGACCACAATATTAGCAGAACTATCCCAAGTGTTTTAGGGTGATTATTAAATTAAATCTTTTGATTAGAAAATTTATACTTTCTGATGCCCCATTCTTCTATATTTCTTCTATTTTTTTCATGTTATTTACACATTTCAAAGTGATCATAATATTCATTCATTTGACATATTATACCAGAAATGAAGTTTGTTATTTATTTTCACCATAATTATTGTTATACTAATTTCTGTGTAGTACAGTTTCGTCTATTATGTATATTTTGAATGTAAGTTACTTTTTGTGTATTAAATATGCAACTTGTATCTTTATATCATGTACATGACTTGTGCCGTGAATTATGTATAAATAATAATAATAACTAGACAATTTATAGTGCGCCGTTTTGTGGAATATATTCACTTCAAGGGCGCATCCTAAAATATCGTGTTTATACCTATGATTGAAGCCTGATACATATAATACAAATATTAATAAGCTATTATAAAAACTAAACATGTATAAATAACTTAAACATAAATAAATAAACATGTCACAACAAATACAAAGAGATGGCGAGATAGCTGAAGCTCTGTGTCCCAGCAGACCTAGATGCCATGGAAACAGATCTATGTACACACTGAGAAAAATACTGCACTATCTGATTAGGACCAGAGATAGTACAAACGATTCATTAGTACGAATCTATAATATTAACTTTTCGCAAAGAAATTGTTGGTAATAAATTGATCAATGAAAATTCGTTTGTATTTTTATCAGTGCAGATCTAGTAAACGAGAAATGAGAAGAAAAAGAACAAAAACATCATATATATTTTATGACATGAGCCCGATTCAGGAGAATTGATTTCTGCGTTCCCCGAAAAAAAGTTCTCATGGGTCCTTGTTCTAGCTGGTGCCTCATTTGTCTTGGGGTGATCAATGTGCTATGTTTAAGTATTGATCATCACACATTGTATAAATTGTCAGTATTGTATTTGTTGTTATATCTTTGTTATAATTACTGATTGAATCTCTCCTATATATGTTGGCGCACCGCTGCCCATGCGTGTCATTATATTGCACATCGTTCACAGCTACGATAATTTCTGTATCGTTTGTAACATTTTCATCATCGATAACCTTGACTCTCTTCACCTCTTTCTTTTTAGTATCGTCTTTCACTTCGACATTCAAGGTTTTGATGAAAACAACTTTTTATTTTTAATTTTAATTGTTGTTGTTTTCGGTTTGACTGTTAGCGTTTTTAGATTACTACAACGTACTATAATTATTATGTAGGACTGCTGCAGATTCAATTAAACCGCATACGAATACATTCAATAGGGCTGCAAGGCTAGTTTTCGGCGAGGATAAGGGTTTTCACAACACACCTTTGCTGGAAAAGTTACAGTGGTTAATAGTAGGTGAAAGGGTCCAATACAACCTGAACAGAATAGATAAATTAATATATTAATAAAGTCTTTAAACGTGCCTTGAACACCTCCACACTCTCCAGAATTCGCAAATCATAGAAATTTTGTTCCACAGCAAAGGACCAACTACACAAAAATCACGGTCAACATAGTTAGCCAGACCCTTATTTACCAGTTAATCCTCATATTACCTTCTGCTGACATAATTTTTCTCGATAAAAGGTGTCTTTTAAGTTTCACATTTTTATCTTAGCTAAATGATTCTATAGTACAATTTTGGCACATATTATTGGGGTATGAGAAACTGTATGAATGTGGAGGAAGCGAAGGAAGTGTGTAAAGATAGATCTGTTTGGCGTTCCGTTCTCTCTGCCTACCCCGCTTGGGACACGGCGTGAGGGTATAGTATAGTATAGTTTTATTGGGGTAAAAACTAATCAAAAAGCTCGATTTGAGAACCATGTCTACACAATGCAACATTGTGTAAAATCTAATCGGAAGAAGTCAGAAAGGTGTCCCAGCGCTACGAATTGGCTCTAAGAGGCTGGTTTAAGTGGTCACTTTCGGAGTCCGTGGACAATGTTCACCAATTCCTACTGGGTAAAAACTGATGGACATTATGTAGAAAATAAAATATGATGTATTTGGGTATTTATAGCAAACACACCCGGGTAAATATTTAAAGAATTTATTTTTGAAAAGTCAATTCGACATTTTACAGCACACGTGTTTAAAACAGCACGTGTTATGGATTATTCCATGAAGAAAACGAAAGTTCCCATTGTGTGAAACGCGTGTTCGTAAATTAACAATCAATCATTTCGGTTTGTGCGTCAGTTAGTGGTGAGCGAAATTATTTAATGTGATGTGTTATTTACTAGTGGAGTTTCCCGTGGAGCACCCAGCAAAGAATTAATGATTGATCTCCCACTTTTTTCTGTGAGTTTTTGAGTGTCCATTAAAAGGCAGATGAACGAAAAAATAAAAGACATTTTACGTCTTAAATTCAGCAGTGGTGAAGTTCGCCACCATTCTGAATGTCTTGATTAATTATTGTCGAAACGGGAAGGTGACTTGTGTGTAGTGTTGTGGAATTCTCAAGAAATAATTTTTCAAAAAAATCAAATGTTTTTGTGTTAACACTTTGGAAATTCATTATAATTAAAATGATTTTAAAACACTGTATAATTTCCAAATTAAATTTATTCAGCTCAAACGTTTTTGCCAAGGCTTCTACTTGGCGAAAACGTTTGAGGTGAATAAATTTAATTTGGAAATTATAAAGTGTTTTAAAATCATTTTAATTAAAATAATTTTTCGTTATGGAAAAAAGTGTTAATAACCTCTGATTTGGGCCTTAGTCAGCCCCACAAATTTTGGATCAATCAGGTTGGCTGCGAAGTGTACTGGGCGAAAGGTCATAATACCACTAAGAAAAATTATGGAGAGAAATTTCTCTTCCATCAGAGGAGAATTTTCTCTTCTCACATCACTACTTGTGTCTTTGTTACATGCGGCAACTGGTCTGCTGACTGTACCCCACTTGTGGGATATGCCGTGATGGTATAGCAGTAGTTTAACCCGAAATCAATAATCATTAAATTGACAAAAACATTGGACATGACATAAATAATGCCTGAGAAGTAACGAAATTAATTTAAAACTGGCAACACCACATGCAAATATTTTTGACAGTTCTCATACGTTCTGATGTTTCGCAGTTCAAATCTAGCGTTGTTTCAATGGTGATGAGTCGATAGTGCGATCTGAGGACAACTGTCCCTTCTTTTAAATGAATCTCTTATACCTCCCCTTTCCTAATGGCCACTGTTTATTTAATTTTATTTTTCATTATAAATTTTTGAGTGATTTTTATGATTAACTTTTATTTGTGTTTCATTTTTACTATTTATTATAACTTTGCTTTTTTAATTTTAAATTTTGGTTTAAGTTTCATTATTTTTATATTATAGATATGTGTGCTCTTTTATCTTAAAATCTTAATTAAATACGTTATCATTGTAAATATTTGTGCATTCTATAAGTGGATTAGTATTATACCTAATTGTGTGATACTATAGAGTCATGTCAAAAATCTGTTGAAATGCCAATAAAGAGAAAAATAAAATAAAAAAAAATATAAACCATTAAGAGTCACGTGGTCTTTTCTATCGAGCTGTCAAATATTTGAAGGACAAACAACTTTACATGACGTGTTCCTATGCTTTGACAAGTGACTGTGAGAGTGGTTTGTGTCGTTTTCATTCCCAAAAGTTGAGACTTCGTATAGAGCGTATTATTTTCCCCCAATCTTGCCACATTTCGGTGTCTATAGACCATTAAAGGATGACGTCAAAAAATCATTGAGGGGCATCAGGCATCCCAACACAACAGACGATTACGGTGTAATATTAGGTGGAACGCCTAAAGAATACCTAATAATAAAAAAAAACGGTCAGTGTCGATTTTGTTATTATTTTGTCGTCTGACTTTCTTTTTTTTCTCTTATGGCATAACATCCTATAAGGATGATTTGCGCAATCTGAATGTTTGCCCCCCAAGCAAAAGAAAATCCATAGACAAGACCACGTGACCTTTAATGGTCTATTGTAAAACACATATTATTATAAACATACGTACGGACAAAAATATTATTTCTTGTTGTGGGGCTTTATTGTTATTATTACACTTTGTGTTCATTATTGCCTATTGTTTTATGTACGCGGACCGCACGTTGAGAAACTCTCAAATGGTCATAAGATGTTGTATTTCTCTTATTACCTACTTATTTATGCTTCATATGCCGACTGTCTTGAATGACTTCATTTAAGGGGCGTTTACATTTGTTCACTTTCAGTGATCATCGTGTTCGGTGGTTTTCGGGATCTCCGTGTGGTAATTTTTAACTCTAGCTTTCGGCGAACGTGCTGTCACCATCTTCAGGAGTGTGAAAACCTAAAGATTTGTCTCAGGGATCACTCTGGATGATTCTCCAAAAAGGCGTTTCATCAATAGTGATCACTAGCGATGACGGTTGAAAGCGATTACTACTCGAGATAATTATAGTGAAAGGTCCTTTCACTGAAACGACCATAAACAAGTTTTATCCTATTATTTATCTTATTCTCTATGAACTTGTATTGAAAGTCAGAATCATGTACAAAATTATCGTGCTGTCGAGAATTATTATATTAATTTGTTTTAAATTTTATTAAGTATTATTTTTCATTTTTTTATTTATTTTAATTGTGTGAATGCTCCTTTATACCTGCCAAGGGTTGCAAAAGTTGTTATGTTCTGTCTTACAAACTTTCTCAACCAACGTTAGTTTAAAACCGATTTTTTCTTTGAATTACCAATCTAGTATATTTTGAGGTACTTCACAGAAGATTCTTCATATTATTATTAGATATATTTTAGCCTTTTGCATTAAGGGTTGTAATTTAGGGGAGGATTTTGTCGGGGGGACAGCCCTTAAGGCAAATCCTGAGCCCTCCCTTTAAATTTTTCTTTTTTGTTTCGTTGAGTCTGGATGATACAGGAGCTCAGCTCTTAAAACATCCAGGGGAAAGTGGCGGGAAACCCTTGATATTATTAAATGCCGCCCACTGACGTGGTGGGGTCAGAGATGCCAACACTGACAGACTAGAGAGAGTTGAAAGATAAACAACTTGTCTACTAAACGGATAATAAAATGAGTCCTCGAAATCCTGAAATATCCGAGAAATAAAGTTATTTCAACACATACTATTAAATGCGCCAAATAAATTCCTAAATACTTATCTCAACATGGTGGTTTTACCTTCAAATATTATGTGCATAATTATTTAATGTGAGCGGTTGCAAAGTGTTTCCGTGCACTATTTGTTGCAGTAATTGTTGCAATTTGCCCCACTGGGATAACAGACTAACACTGACCAAGATAATAATGGGAGTATAAGTTACTCGCTAATAGATGCATCCGTGCATGCTAAATGTTTCCAACTGGGCTAAGGTCATCTTTGCACGCGCATCAAATTCTGCATACGAGGTGTTGTCGATCTTTGGAGTAAATTTCAGCTTAATTCTGGCTATTTAGATGAAATCTTTGAAGAGTTTTGATTGTTGACTAAAATATTGGCGCACGTTGCAGTACTGTAAGGTAGCGTATAATATTCACCAGATCAAGATTTTTTACCAGCCTCAACGCAGAAAAAACATATTGTCTAAGTCCCCAATAGGAAAGCCTTGTCAAATGTTTAATAGTCTGGCTAGATAAATTGATATCTTTAACGTGACGTATGCAGAATTTATAAAGAAAATCGAAGATTTATTGTAGTTGTGTTATTGTCGTCTGGATATCGTTTAAAGCTATCTTCTGGGATCGCATTGGCCTTCAGCTGTAATGATCCTTGTAAGAATCGTCATAAATTGTCAGTAATAATAATAAATAATAATATTTGTTTCAATATAGTTGAAATCGACTTAAATTGGATAAAAAATTCGTCTGTACTCACAACATATGATATTTGAATTTTTTCATTCACGATTCTGGTGTTTTTAAATATTATAATTTTGTTAATATCTTTTTGTAACTTTTTGGATAAGCCACATTCAAAATCATGAAAATTAATTAACCTTTTCTCTTTTTGTTTCAGATGCTTGAATACAACTGGTCCCTCCGAATCACAAACCCAAAGTTGTACTGAAGTCTTTCGTTTTTTTTTCTTTCTTCTGTGTATTCCGTTGGAGTTTTGAAGACTGGCCGTAGAAGCTGCAACCAATGGCATTTGGAAAAACAGTTCGGACGTCGCTGGAATGGCTGAGAGGTTCATAGATATTATAAGAATGAAGTGGTCTGGTAAGAATATGCAACCGCCATTGTGATGAAGGCACGGGAGGTGTTTTACAGAAAATTAAGACCTAGAGGCCGGAGACGCGACAAGGAAGAAAAGAAATAGAAGAAGAGAGGGAAAACAGAGAACAAATTAATGAACAAAATCAAAGATTGTTTATTTACAAAACATTTTAAGAACACATTGTTCATTTTGATGCTATTTTGAAAATTCTTGAAGAATATTTGTGGAGCTGTGCAGATATCATTGATATTATTTATTTTCGCATCATTTTGAAAACTCTTTTGCGTATTTTATTTCGAATTTAATAGTGAGACATATCTAGTGACTTTTTTTAAATAATATAAATTCTATTTTTTCTTTCGAAATTTTCAACATAGTGTAATACTTTAATTATTGACTATCAAAAATACACCATACAGAATATTAATTACAAGTGTTCAAAATATTTTTTACTACGAATTTGAGAAAAACCGTGTTTTTATTAGAATTTTTAAAATTTGCCTTAAAAATACTACACTTAGTGAAATATTTGAAATTTTACAATTAATGATACAACAGTAGTTTACGAAAAGTCACATTATTTCTAAGTGTATCTATATATTTTTATTATTTTTTAAATGTATTGGAACTCGTATTAATTTCTCCGCGTCAACGAACTGTGCTTTGATTATTCAAATTAGTGTTTTATTATCAAATTATCAAAGACAAGTGATTGTTAAGTTGACTGTCCATCTGTGTTCAGGTTCGATTTCTTACTTTTCAATTTCGATGACGGTTTGTGATATGCGAATACTTAAATTTTTAGCGACGTGTATGTAAGTAAATATTATAGTACCAAAAATGTTTTCGAGGAGAAATTGGCTGTTACGATGCAGTATCTTTGCGAATCTTGCCGTCCTCTTGTACATGGCCGCGCATATCATGGTCAAGAGTACTCCCGGCGAGTATACTTACGACCCTGGGAGCGCGGGACGAAATCTCGCTTCGGCCGCGGACGGCTCGTCGAATGAAGGAATCAAAAGTGAAAGACTCGTAGTGAAAGTGAACGATGCCGCGTCCGCGGATAAAGTTATCCACGAAGAAATGCGAACTTTCGCGTTGGACAAATTAAAAACGGAAGATAAATTAGATAGGAACATTCTAGATTTTGAAAATAATAAATTGGACGATGGTGTAATTAGGACTAACGGTAATTTTAGTGTTGTCGGTGACAAACTAGATAGTGACAATGTTGTTAATTTGAAATTAAACGAATCAATGGATCCAGGAATTGCGTTGGATCAGTTGAACAACGACGTGTCAAATAGCGAAGATAATATTGCAGAACAGACTGCCAATCCAGAATCTCCTGTTGAAAGTGATGAAACTGTGCTAGAACCTGCGACTCTCTCCAAATTGAAGGAGATGCTTGGCTGTAAGGACAAGAGTTACGAGTCTTCTACGAGACAACGCGGTGAATTCTGGGTGCTGTACAACTATGTGAAAGCCGAACATGGACCCATGGGATGCCATGAATCTGTGACTTATACCACGCATGGGGATTTCACATTCCTGGACAACTTGGTGCCTCTGTTGGAGAAGTGAGTAATTTTGACTAATGTTCCGTATTTTTTTTGTATTCGTTATTAAGAAGAGTGTTTCCAACGCAAGTATAGGATTCGATCCCGGCCCTTTTTTCTAATCCCGGGATTTCAGGATTATCTACAGTTAATCCCGGGATCGTATTGGTAATGAAAAGTGGTAAAAAGAACAGTAAACCGTGTCAAAATCAGTATTTTATTTATCTTTTGGGAATATATTTAAGTTTTAAATTATTTTTCTTTTATAGTTCTATACAATAAAATATCACAAACAGCTAAGTATACACTTGGTGCACTGCATTAACAAGTTTTCCAACCATCAGCGTAACATTTGGACCATCAGTGACTATAATTGCCACAATATCGGTATCTAGTGAGATATAGAACTTAGAAAAGTGCTCTTTTAAGATACGAAAACAAGTTTCGGCTGTCAGTGATTCATTAATGGGAATGTGTCCCAAATTCCTGAATTATTTAAAAATTGAACTACTTAATCCCGAAAATCCCCGGATTCGTTAAGTTTAATCGCGAAGCTTTCGGAATTAAAATACAACCAGGATCGAATCCTCTATTTGCTAGTTTGTTTATATTTGTGTTTTATTTTTTTTACAGTATAAGAAATGACAATTTGATCTTATTAGCAAATTTCCCAGACGGGACCGCAATCTATCCTTTTCACGAGGTGTGCTTTGTCTGTTTCGTAGTCGACATTTGAGTTTCTTCTTCTTCTTCTTTAGGCCCTGTCGGGTCCCCCAACGTTGGCGATCAACTCGGCGAACCTGACCCTGTCCTGCGTCGTTCGGAACAGCTCCTCCACATTTCGGATGCCGGTCCACTCCCTTATGTTTCACAGCCAGGACATCTGTCTCCTACCGGTTCCTTGGCGTCCCTCAATTTTCTCCTTCAATATCAGTTTGAGAAGGTGGTATTTTTCCCCACGCACAACATGACCCAGATGTGAAACCTTCCGAACCTTGATAGTTGACAAGAGATTTCATTTGGGTTTGGGTTAAAAGAGAGGATTTCGAAGTCTTAGCTATGTCGTCCGGTAGATTGATTATTTTTAATCCATTCGTGTTCAGTGATCCAAATATGCTGAAGTTGTTGTTGATAATTGCATCACGATCTATCGGCGGCCCTTTTGGCGAACCTAGTTTAGGTTTACAATTAGGTGTAATCTTTAGCCAATAATCACTCACAATCCTTGACCTTGGAGTTAGGACGTGTGCTTGTTCCATGTTTGGGGTCCTACTGCGTGAAGAATACTAATTGAAGATTAGTCATCAAAATCTGGCAGCCGAAATAATATATCTCTCAGTGGTACCTTGAAATATGAGTTTAATTTGTTCCACAACCTTGCTCGTATTTCAAATTACTCGTATCTCAAGGCAAATTTCCCCATTGAAATTAATTGAACTGCCATTAATCCGTTCCAGCCCCCAAAATGTCACCACAGTTATTTTTGTAACGTATTTTTGAATAAGAAAAATGTATTTATAAATGACAACTGTTGTACAAAAACATAATAAAAGAGAATGTAAAGAAATCAACTAGATTTATAAAGTGTTAATTTCGCTTAATTTTCGTCACTGCTTTTCACTTCACCACTGGTCTTTGCATTTTCGCCACGCTTTTGTCACTTTCACTTGTAGGCCGTTTAAAAAAAACATGTAAGGAGGTTTGTTTCTTCCTCCCTTTCAGAATGTTCTGGAAATGAGTTAGGGAAGTGTCATTAAATAGCTCGTATTTCAAATTTTGCTCATATTGCTATACCATCACGGCATATCCCACAAGTGGGGTAGCCAGCAGACCGACTGCATATAACACATGCAAGCTGTCTTCTCCGTGCCAACATAAAATCAAGACATTCAGGATGGGTGGCAAATCTCATCGCTGAATTTAAGATGTAAAGTGTCTTATTTTTTCGAGCACCTGCCTTTTACAAGACACTCGAAAACTTACGCAGAAGAGTGGGAGACCAATTCTTTACCGGGTGCTCCACGGGATAGATGCTCATATTTCAAAGCAAAAATCGCTTGATATACGGCTCGTATCTCAAAAAACTCGTGTGTTGGGGCACTCGTATGTCAAGATACCACTGTACCTGGTTTCATTGTATACCATATTATATTTATTGAAGAGTGTTTTTAAGAGCATGATATGTCATAAAATCTACCTTACTGGCATGTAAAAGGCTTTGTGCTGTTGAATTGAATAAGTAAATAATTTATATCGTATAATGATGACGCTCAAAAAGAATCAATAAATAAATAAATCCCGATGTTGAGGTGAAACGCAGAATTGAAATAGCGAGAGCCACTTTTAATAAGATGAAAGCACTATTCTGCAATGACAGCTTTAATTTGAAGATCCGTCAGAAAATGATTAAGTGTTATGTCTGGTCTGTGCTGTTGTATGGTTTCGAAACTTGGACACTTAAAGTTAACACAATGAACCTGTTGGAGGTATTCGAGATGTGGATTTATCGACGAATGCTTCGAATACCGTGGACAGACTTAATGTCCAATACAGAAGTACTACGCAGAGCACATACAAATAGAGAGCTCCTGACAAATATTAAGACTTGTAAAGTCTCATATTTGGGCCACATCCAATGTGAGGCGAAAGATATCTGCTTCTGCAGCTGATAATAGAGAGCAAGATTGAGGGACGTCCCGGAGTGGGAAGGAGGCAGATGTCGTGGCTGCGGAATATACGTCAATGGACAGGAATAACACATTTTAACGTTACGTTTTCGTTCCGTTAGCGTTTGAATATAGACGATGTTGCAAGCGAGTGTCAATTTTCTTGCTAAGATACACAATAGTTACGAAAATTAATGTAACGCTAAAATGTGTTATTGACTCAGGCCTGACAGCGCAAGACAGGTTGACATTCTCCAGAGTGGTCGCTTACGTCGGGGGGACCTGATACGACACTGATAGAAGAAGAAATAAATACCAAGTTTTATCAGGAACAAATATTATCACTATTGCTTAGCAACATCTTCCAGCTAACCCTGTTTATAATGGGCTTTTAAAATTATTAAGTCTATTGATATGTATATTTGGAAAGTATGTTTGCGAGGGATGGAAGATGCGATAGGGACATTGAAAGAAGGAAAGTGGCCGGTGCTAGAGTGAACGGTGCACTTCGACCCATTGTCAGCAATGGCAATGTGTCGAATATGGCTAAAATGCTGGTGCACAATACCATTCTGGTACCGTCACTTACGTATGCAAGCGAGACATGGACGTGGCTGAAGAAGGACGAAAGTGGAATAAATGCTGTGGAGATGCGATCGTTGAGAAGAATGGTTGGTAAAACGCTGCGTGATAGAGTGAAGAATGAGGATATTAGAAGAATGAGCGGATGCAAGAAGAGTGTCGTGGACAGAATGCGCGTGAATAAACTACGGTGGTTTGGACACGTTGAACGAATGAACGAAGTAAGAATGACAAAGAGGATATACTTGTCTGAAAGAAAGGGTGTGAGGAAGCGCGGACGTCCGAGAACCACGTGGCTTGATCACGTGGATCAAATTCTCAAGGACGGCCGCGTGTTGAGTAAGAGGAATCGACGTGCGTGTATGAGAAACTGTATGAATGTGGAGGAAGCGAAGAAAGTGTGTAAAGATAGATCTGTTTGGCGTTCCGTTCTCTCTGCCTACCCTACCTGGGACACGGCGTGAGGGTATAGTATAGTATTGTTTTATTGTAAATAATTACAATTGTGTTATCTTTAGATAGTTGTGCATACAATACATTATTATGCTTGTATTGTGGAAGGGAATACTATCTATACATAGGTGTCTGATAGATTAATAAATTACTGCTTATGTAACGCCTCCACTGTTTGTGTTGGACAAATACAAGTTCATAGATATTGCGCTATTTACTCTTGTTGTATTCAAATACAGGGAAATGCACTACACTTATATAAGTATGCTGCCTCAGTGCAGTGGTGGCCAACATTTTGTATACTACATACAGTGTTTTTTTTGTATGTATGTTGGATGATTTATTCAGCGCCGTTTAATGGAGTATCCAACTCAAGGGCGCAGGAAACTACATATCTTGGAAGAGCGATGTCAACAACTTGCTCCTGAACGTTGTTATCGGCTGGTTTTTACGGAGGTCCTCGGTGAGTCGGTTCCAAACGACGGGTCCTGTCATGGAAGCAGGACTTGTTCGCTCTGTTGTTTTCGTCCAGCATGTTGGTGGATGTCTTAGCTGAGAGTAGAGGTCTACTTGCAGGTGTTTTGAGAACACAGAGTTAAGAAAGTGACTGAGGTGCCATTTTGTTCAAAGCTTTGTAGACTATAAGGCACAGTTTGTATTGGACTCTTTCAACTACTCTTAACCAGTGTAACTTTTCCAGCAAAGGTGTGATGTGGCAACCCTTATCTTCGCGGAAAATAAGCCTTGCAGCGTTATTGAATGTCATTGACGATTCAGTTGAATTTGCGGCAGTCCTACATATAGTATATTGCAGTAGTTTTGTCTAGAGACCACAAAAGCGGAGATAACTGTTATCATGCTATCAGGAGTGAGATTTTTCGGCACTGAGCGTATTTCGCGGATGGGGTAAAATGCGGAGCTCACCGACTTTGATATTTGGAACTCCATAGACAGTGCGCTATCGATTTGTGCCCCTAGTATTGAGATTTTACTCTTATACTACATACTGTGACCTTCGGTCAATAACATCAAGATTTTTTATAACATTTTTATTTTAGTTTGAATCAATATAGAATAGGGGGTAATGTACATTGTTTTGAATGTGTTTTCAAATTGTAATGATTTTATTTGTTCGTGTTCATTTTCAGATGGGAGGCTCCCCTATCACTAGCCATACACGCCCCCGGCACTGACCTGGCCCCCACAGTGGCCACCATCAGATATCTGCGGGACTGCACCCCTGGGGCTGAATTGGTTAGGAGGTGGACAACCTTTCATATCTTCTTCAGCGCCAAACACATTCCTAAACAGGTATGGTGAAGTATTTCTGTTTCATTATTCATGCCTTCTTCGCACTCGCCTTTATCCCATTTACTTGGGGTCGGCTCTCCTAGTCTAGTCCTCACATTCCAAGTTTTCCGGTTCCCTGCATCCTCCGAACCAGGTTCCTGGCAATTGTGGACATCCAGGTGATCACTGGTCAGCCTGGTCTTCTGGATCCTACTTCTACTTCCATTTTCGAACAAGTGCTAAACACAGATTGATGTACTGGCGCAGAAGTCCCGGCTCACAAGGTCACAAGTGAATATCGTGAAAAAGGAACCAACCCTTTCTCTGTAACTTGTTATGTGAAATGTCGCTCGATATGGGAGCAACTTTTTCACATGTTTTTTTGCTCGTTTTGCGAATTACTCAGTGTGAGAGGTTCCACTGTTTTTGAAACCAATTTACACTTAAGAATCAATAAATGAAAAAAAAAATTAAGGCTCGTGTACCATTATGTTGAATAAAGTTCTGTGTATCAATGTCTTATGACATCAGTTTATGAAATAAAAAAAAATGTTTTTTTCCAGATCCCCAACATGTCCAAGGTGCTTAACGAAGCGTACAACTGTTCTCTGTCGCCCCCGTATCTCGTCAACTCTTCCACTCTCTACCGTTACCAGAAGAAGCTGCTCTATCCAGTCAACGTGGGACGAAATGTCGCCAGGGATGCGGCCCTCACTCACTTTGTCCTGCCCTCGGATATAGAGCTGTATCCGAGTCCGTCTTTACCAGCTAGGTTCCTGAATTTGATTGCGAGAGATCCACCAGCGCTTCACAGAAAGAATCCAAGAGTCTTTCCATTGAGTATCTTTGAAGTTGAAAGCAATCAACAGGTACAAATGTATTTATTTACTTATTTTTAAACAGTTTAGTTTTTAACATGAAAATTAGAAAAGCAATAAAATATTGTAATTCTTCTAATTAGAAGAATAAGCGGATGCAAAAAGAGTGTTGTGGACAGAACGCGCGTGAATAAGCTACGGTGGTTTGGACATGTTGAACGATTGAAGGAGGTAAGAATGACAAAGAGGATATACTTGTCTGAAAGAAAGGGTGTGAGGAAGCGCGGGCGTCTGAGAACCACGGGGCTTTTTTTTTTATTTAAAGATATATCTGGGTTTTGTTATAAACCCAAGTACAACCTCATACACCTTTCACAGTAAGCTAAAAGCTTGTGCCGTGAGAGGGGAGTTTTGCCGGCACCTGGGATCGAACCACGGACCTCTTGTTCTGAAGGCCGAGACTCTACCTCCAGGCTACCGACGAACTCAGGCTTGATCACGTGGATCTAATTCTCAAGGACTGCCGCGTGTTGAGTAATGTGGTGTTCTCACTTTGGCGAATATCGCCAGGGCACCAAAATATCACCAGCCATTTGAACCGTGTGAACAAAATGACAGCTAGCCTGAAACGATAAAAACCAGTAGAAACGATATCGTCTCGAGTTGACCACCTTCCAACTTTTCGCCCGATTGAACGATTTGCGCATGCGCAGATGTGCGCGGCGTTCGTATCTATGGTAAAAACTTTATAACCTATAAATTTTATAATGTTTCCCGCTTCATGACAGCTGTTATCTTTGTTGTTGGTTTGTGGCGTTTGTTTCCTTAATTAAAAGGTGCCTTATAACCTCTACTATAACATTTTCGACTAAAAATAAATACTTCGCGATCTCCATCTCAACATCCGCCATTTTGAAAACAGTGTCAAAATCAAAGCGCATCTGACAGATCGTTTCTATATCGGTGGACTGTGTGAACAGGTGTGACGATCAATGGATATCCGGCGAATTTTGTTTTTTCGCCTCGCGATATATTTTGATATTCGCCAAATGTGAACACCCCATAAGAAAAACCGATGTCGTGCGTGTATGGGAACCTGTATGAATGTGGAGGAAGCGAAGGAAGTGTGTAAAGATAGATCTGTTTGGCGTTCCGTTCTCTCTGCCTACCCCACTTGGGACACGGTGTGAGGGTAAAGTATAATAAAATATTGTTCATAGCTGTAGCTCGAGCCATATTGATCCTTCTTTTGAACCGTCAAAAAGAATTAGTATTAATTGAAAATGGCAAATTAGTCCGATTAAAATGTTTTAATTTTCTTCTTATTATTTTCTCTTTTTAATAAGACTATCTACACAAAAACTGAGTAATTTGAGCCCATTAGTAATTTAAAAAACTCTACAGAGTGCACAAAATAAGTCAATTGTAATAAAATAGTCACATAATACATCTAATATATAAAATTCTCGTATCACGGTGTTTGTTATCATACTCCTCCATAACGGCTGGACCGATTTTGATGAAATTTTGTGGGCTTATCGGGTCTGAGAACCCCGAATAATTTTTTTTTATTTTTTGGACAAAATTTTTTACTTTTATTTTTTTTATGGTGAGGCATTAAAAAATACATACCTACAGCCCTAAATTTTAACTCTTCTACCACTAACCCCTATTTTTTAATAGCGATATGAGTGTAAGGCAAATGTATATGGCAAAACAATGTTTGCCGGGTCAGCTAGTAATATATAATGATAATTACTCGACAATCTTTTAAGATGCCCCATTTTGTGGAAAAACCACTGCAAGGGCCCATTCAAGAATCATATCCTTCCTTCTGTATGTTCAAAAAGAGACATGTGGGCACATTTTTATTTAGACATACTCTTTTAAAACTGTTCATTAGGAAATTAAATTGTTGTTTGAACTTTTTATTAGAATGTGAAATTATTCTTTAAGTATTGAATTTTAATATTTGATACTAAGAATCACTTTATAAAATGGTTTTGATGTCATTATGAGTAGTTTATTCTAGAAATGTCAAAACATTTATAAATTCACATACCTCTTTTTGAATATGCAACAACGTTTTGTATGTTTTCTTAATTATTCGACGTGAAAAATAAACAATTTGTTTGACATAATTAATATTATATTTCTGAATATCATTAATATCTTTTCTGTATGTTTCCAGGTCCCCCTGAATAAGACAAAGCTGGTCGCCATGTTGAACAATGGCACGGCTATCCCGTTCCACAAGAAGGTCTGTTCTGGCTGTCATAATGTGCCCAAGAGCAAGGAGTGGATTAAGGAGAATGAAACGCGTTGTAAGATTCTATATAAGTATATAATATGCCATCAAAAAACTCATCCCGGGTCCTAGAGAGAGAATTGTAATGAGGAGAATGGACCAAGTCACGTAGCAGATCATGGCTTCCTTGGTCTAGAGAGCAATAAATTGAAGACATATCGCTCTTCCAACATAGCTTCCCATGCCCTTGAGATAGATGCTTCATTAAACGCCGCCGAATAAACCATCCAACATACACACAATAATTCACATTTCTGATGATGGCGCAGAGCGATGTGTCTGTCTAACAATTGCAACCCTAAAGTCTACGAGAAAGAGACAATTATTCAAGTCTACCAAATTTATACCAATCTCTTACATAAGATTATGGTACTGATGATTCCGAGTATCTCATTGTACAAATTTCGCTAAATTGTCCCTTGCGAACTACAAGGACTTTCTTTTTCAAAAACATAGATATATATAGTTCAATGCTCTGCATCAAAATTTTAAGACGCCACAGCGGGTGCCCCGTGTAACTCACAGTAGCTGGTTTCTGCACTGTTTGGTTTGCGACTGCGGTTTCCCAAATTCCTCTTATCCTATCGTTCTCCCGTTGTAGAGCACTTTTAAATTTTTGTTTTTCGCCGATGTAAAGTGAATACCTATATATGTAATGATCTTATTTCATATTTTTTTTTTTTTGTGGATTTGTAAATGTACTGATTTATTTGTAACAAGTCACAAAACAAACAAACAAATGAACCTACGTACCAACCAAAATATTAATGTATTGGATTCTATGTCATTCAGGTCGGCCATTATGAAATTAGCCCAAGATGTCAAAATATGCAATTTTAACTCGCATAATTCAGGAGTTTTTATCATAACCAAACACAATAATTTATAACCAAAATAATCCCTAAATGTTTAGTTTCAGTACTGATATATTTCTCATTACATCCATTGTGAAATTAATTCAATACACTGAAAAATGTTCAACCATGAATATTGCTACTTACAAAAACTTTCATAGATTTTTCCATTCAAATTTTATTATTAAAATTTCCTTATCAATACATAAGATATTTCAAATGTTTTTAGCCTAAAGCCTGCCAAGGAGATGAGACCTCGTATAGAGTGTATTATTTTATTTCTGTCTTTCCTTATTTCAGAGTCCATTAAGGATATACGCACATACAAACCGACTCAAATATTTATGTGTGGATATCCGCAAACTTCACTGGTCAAATATTTGTTCAATGTATTATTTTTTATTTTTGTACTGAATAACTGATTTTTTGCTTGGCTGATAAATAAAATAAAATAATAATATACAATAAATAATCATAAGGATATAAAAAACAGCAAATTCACTAGGTTAGTCAAAATTAATTATAGAGGTAGTTTTTGTTTTGAGAGTTACTTAAGAAAAAGAAAAAAAGTAGAAATGTGAACAGTGATGTCTGATGCGTGGATTTTGGAATTTGTTTTAGTGTTGGACATCTTCCACACGGGCAAGCGAGTCGGTCCCTTCATTCATTGGGAGCCAATCTTCATCGGGACTCACAAGGACCCCATGTACGACGAGAGACTTAGCTGGGAGGGGAAGAGTGATAAGATGACACAGGTAAAAAATAAAATATTATTAAATTTAAAGTTGAGTTATGTTAACTTTGTGAAAATTCAAAAAAAATTAAAACACTTTAATTTTCACATTATGATTTTGTATTTAGTCAATTAACAATGACTATATTATGCTAATTGCTGAGCATTTACCAGTAACTAAATGCTTTGGAAACAATTTTAATCTATTAATAAATGTATATCATTGTAAATAATATCCAAATTCCCGCATTCTCACTATTATCTATATATATAAAAGAAAGTGGTGTTAGTTACACCATTTATAACTCAAGAATGCTTGTACCGATTTGAATGATCTCTGATTTGTTGGATTCTCCTCTGCCCCGAATAGCCGATAAGCTATTAAAATATCTTACAAATTCAGGGGAAGAGAAATTACGAAGAAAATTATTTACGCTACACATTTTGAATGTTTTTTAAATATTCAAAATGTCTCGTAACTGTTACATAGTTAATCCTTCTAAAATAACTGATATACGCTACACATTTTTAATTTCAATAAAAAATGCAGTATGGAGAATTATACAAAATCAATGACAATGTTTTTTTTTATAAATTGGCCTATTTATAGAATAATTTTTGTATACATTTTCAAATTAGAATCGTTATCTATAGGTACAATTTAACATCTGTGGTTCTGTAATTTAAATTTTGAAAAAATCGTGGATAAGAATTTTTATAAATTTAAAATGAATAGGTAGCTACCTGGCTACCCCACTTATGTATCTACATACTGTGATGTCAATAGGCAAATATTTATGATGTTAATTATTCCCAAAACTATAAGCAATTTATTTGCATGGATTATTGATTAATATTTATTTTTATTTCTTTTTCAGGCATACGTAATGTGCGTGATGGATTACGACTTTATGATACTCAACAACGCGTTCCTCGTTCATCGTCCCGGCATCAAGACATTGACACGGGACACAAAACGAGCGCAACTCGCCGGCAAGACTAATCAACTGATAAGAAAGATCATCTTTCCCGAACTTAAAGTTCTCTACGGAGTGCGGAAAGGGTGCGCCGTATGATAAAAGGCGTGATTGAAAAATTTGGGACAGTTTTGTGATAGTTCAACGCTCGAATTGAGGTATAAAACAGGGTGATGAATGAGATATAAATAGGAATGTCAAAATGATTTGGTGGTCGGTAGATGGATGACAACTTACTAGACTTTGAATTTAGAGGTCTGGGGTTATAATCGTATCGCTGCCGATGACCTACTTTAACTGCGTATAACAGTTGCGTACTGTAAAATTGTTTTGAAATTGTTTTTTGGAAAACGTGTACATTTTTAACAAAAAAATGTTTTATATTTGTGCTATCTTTATTGTATTTTATTTTGTTTTAAGGTGGCTCTGTACCATGGCGCTCTGTATACATATTTAGTACTTTTTTACGCGCTACTGGCTGGTGAATCATGTTACGTTTAGAATATTTTATGATATTTCGCTAAAATAAGCGTTGTTTGTTGACAATTCGTCCCTCTTCTGACTAACTGTCGTATCTGACATTTTTGGCAGAATCGAGTTATGATCACCAATGTGTATTTATATGTGCCCTGGATGTTCTCACTGAAGATCACACCAGCTGTAACTGTTACCGTTATCCTGGAATAGCTTCCTGATTTGTTATCGTATTTGCGAATTATTCTAAATAAAGTGTGTTGTATCTACTAATTCCTCAAAATTTCATCTGAGATGTATAAGAATAGGTACAAATAAAATAATATAATATATTTACACTGTATCATATAACTAGGAGAGACGAAAATATGCACGACAAAACACAAAAAACGCTCCCCTGAACAGTTTACATTTAGGCAGATAGGACTGTTAGTCAGAAGAGGGACGAATTATGCAAAAAAATAAATTAAAATCAGTCAATTTCTGCTATAGGTTATCCAGTAGCACCCATTATAAAAATATATATTGCTATAATTACGCTTTGTTTGTTGTTGCTAAGGTTGTTTCATTTTCGCTTCTATTTGAATTTTTTCATTACTGACCCTGTTTCGTCGGTAACGGAAAAATCCAAGAGCGTTCACGAAATCAAAACAACAACACGAAATATGGCGCGCGTCCCCGTTGACATGACAGATGTGAGGCTAATGCATAGACAAAATCACGATAAAACGACTAGTAGGGCTACCAACTTAACCATATTTGCAGCAAGTCAAGTCACAGTGGAATATTGATTGAAATTCTCGTGTGAGCAGTAAGCTCAACTTAACTTTTAAGCCTCCTCACTAAAGCTCCAAGATAAGCTACTGATTGTAATTTCGGGCCTCAGTCAATTTTAAAAGTATTATATGATCTCACAGTGCTGTATTATCTTCAAATCATCCAGGTTCGTCCAACAAATGATTAAATTTGAATGCGTGAAAATTGTAATGATATTTGACGCATGTATAATGTAAAATATGTCAAATGTTTATCAAGTCAATATTCCTAAATATGCAAGAATGTTGAATAAAGAACTGCTCCTTAGCTCGGTATATTGATCATATCTTAAACATTGTAAAAATTAAGACAATATTGAGTAGAAAAGGAAGCAGCCCTCATTTTTAATACTACTGAATATAAAGATATTTATTTTATTTATTTATTCATTCTTTACTGTACATTGATTAAACACAATTACATAAAAGGTATACATTCAAATTAAATACAATCAATATACAAAGGGCGAGTTTATCGCAAAGGCGCGATCTCTTCCAACTAACCCAAAAGTATAAACTTAAAAAAAAAACATATGATAAAAATAAAATCAATAATCTAAAGCAATTTGGAAAAAAAAGAGAAAAAAAAATACTCACAAAGTGAACATATATACAAACATACATCATACATACACACATACATATAAAAAGGGAGAGACTGAGAAAAAAAAAGATACAAACATACATGCATAAAAGGAAAGGAAAAGGGGGGGGGGTTAGGAGTGATGGTAGTTTTACTAACACCTGACTCTTATTAGGTAAATTTAAACAAGAGTGTCTTTCTATTATAAATTATTGGTCTCGCGAGAGAGATGTCTTGCCACTTATCAGGTCATTATCAATCTGAATTATTCACAACTATTCAACTGATTATATAGCAATACAAGAGAAAATCAATACTTAAGGGGCGTTCACATTTGTTTGCTTTCAGTGATCACTCTGGACGATCCTCCAAAATGTAAAGGTGTGCACAGACGTTTCATCAATAGTGATCACTAGCGATGACGAAAGAAAGCGTTTACTGTCAGACATAATTTTGATGAGAGGTCCTTTCACTGAAACAACTATTAACAAGTTTTATCCTATTATTTGTCTTATTCTCTATGAATTTGTATTGAAAGTCAGAATCATATACAAAATTATCATGCTGTGGAGAATTATATTAATTTGTTTTAATATTTAATAAGTGTAACTTTTTTTTTATGAAAGTACGTCAAACTACATACAACATGACCGTGAGTGTTGATATGGCAGTGAAAGCATAGGATGAACAAGTGTGAACAGACATGTACACTTTGGATAAACAGTTTTGACCCTGACACTTTGGATGATCATCCAAAGTGAAGCAATGTGAATGCTACATACAAGTTTTTATTCTATTAAAATCTATGTTTATGTATGTATAAGTTTGTTAACAATTCAGATTGATAATGACCTGATAAGTGGAAAGACGTCTCTCTCGTGATCAGTAACTTATAGTAGAAAGAAACACTCGTTTCAAATTATCCAATAATGGAATTCTACTACATGTGTACCAACATAATAAGTATCTAAAACTCAATAAAACATTCTGCATATTCAGGGATATTGAGTTTATTTATGTTCAGACATATTTTTTAGAACAAAAGATATTGTAATTAAATACTTATGGGATAAAAGATATTTTTTGTTAAACTTATCAAATATGAACACGTGTAAAAGACATTAGAAAGTAAGATTAAAACTTGTATAATATTTTTTTTGTGTTTTTTAATAATGCCGTATGTTCAAACGCTATGGCATATTTAATTCATTCATAGACAATTGTTCAAAGCGAGATATGTTTTTTTTTAATATCTTTGTGCCTTTAGCTTGCAATGTAAATATATTGTCTTGTTTCAATGAAATTTCTTATGTAGAATCATGTATAGATTTGGGAAGGTTGGGTCTATTGGGCAAGCGCTTTTGAGTTCTAAAATTTATTTATTTATTTATTTTTTACTGTACCTACATTGATTACAAGCAAATTCACTCAAAAATACATTTAAAACAAATACAATCAATATACAGAGGGCGAGTTTTTCGCAGAGGCGCGATTTCTTCCAACTAACCCAATTATGATTCAAAATCTACTATAAATTTAATATGTAAATTTCAGTTTGTCAGATTACAACGTTATTTGTTAATTTTATAGAATTCTTAGTTTAATTTATGTACGCCATTAAAATTGTTTTTTTTTTATGTCATAGTTATCGTACCGCATTGTAAATTGACGATGTTACAGCGTGCTTGATTTACTGAATCTTAACGCATTGTTATTCGGCATCTGGGTTTTCGACTTGGCGTAATCAAGTGATTATGACAGGAAATTGTCGCAGGGTTGTCCATTAGCCTATGTCCATGTAGAGTTAAATTTTTTTTAACAGACACAACAACTTTGACAATGACTAATACTATAATACAGTTAATTATTTACATCACCAATTAAAGTATCTAAACTATGAACAATTTAACAGCACAATATTTAAAAAGTAATTATTGAAAGAGGATGAGAGAAGGGAATACAACCTTGTTCAATGCACATGAGTTGCGGAAATGTCTGAAGAGAGAGCGAGAGAGTGAGAGTCATACTAAACTTAGGAGCACTGTCATCAAGTTATTACAGAGAGTATTAGTTTCATTTTTGAGACAAGTGAGGTTTCATTGAAACGGAGACAATATGTGTTACAATCGAAAATTAAAACATTTGTATTTAGAAAGTTTCCGCATACTGTTCAATATTTTTAAATGTATAATTTCGATACGTATTTATTATGTAAGAATTTAAATATTTATAATATTTCTCGCATTAGATAATGGAAAATATTTGACGTAGATATGTACATATTGTTGTTGCATATTCAAAATGAGACATTTGCGCAAATTTTTATTTGGGCATACTTTTTAAAAACTGTTCATTAGGGCATTAAAATATTTTTTTGGACTTTTTATTGGCATGTAATAACTAATGTATGCAAGCGGAACGTGGACATGATTGAAATCGGACGAAAGTGGAATAAATGCTGTGGAGATGAGATCGCTGAGGAGGATGGTTGGTAAAACGTTGCGTGATAGAATGAGGATATTAGAAGAATGAGTGGATGCAAGAGGATTGTTGTGGATAGAATGCGTGTAAATAAATTGAGATGGTTTGATCATGTGGAACGAATGGAAGAGGAAAGAATTACAAAGAGGATATACTTGATTGAAAGGAGGGGTGTGAGAAAGCGCGGGCGTCCGAGAACTACATGGCTTGAACATGTAGACCAAATTCTCAAGGACGGCCGTGTTTTGAGTAAGAGAAATCGACGTGCGTGCATGAGAAATTGTATGACTGTGGCGGAGGCGAAAGAAGTATGTAAGGACAGATCTAATTCGCGTTCCGTTCTCTCTGCCTACCCCACTTGGGATACGGCGTGAGGGAATAGATAGAATAGATAGATTGTCAAAAATTTCACCAGTAGTGGATCGCAATGTTTGTCTACGGCCCCTGCCTTTTGCAGGACAGTGTAAAAATTACAGAATAGTGTAGAAGAACTATTCTTTGCCGGGACGATAACATGTGTATATCAAATAGTTTCCATTATCTATGTGAGTGGGGTATGTTGCAAAATTATACCTACTGAATTATTTGTACCTATTTGTTATTTTACATAAAATAGTCATAGTATGTAAGTGACGCACTATTTGTTGTATATTTTTCGGGTTATGTAAGTATAATTATTTTTTGTTTTGTTGTATTTATTAGACTCTTTCCACGCTCAAGCAATTTACGTCAAATACCGTTGGCATTGAAATTTAACAGTTCCACAAGTCAATAACGCAATGTTTTGATGCTCTATGGTGGTCGACCACATCAAAACACTTAAGACTTCTGTGTTTTTTTTTATTCCATTAATAGCGGTACCTAAGCAAGTATAATGCAGAATGCTTGAAAATAACTATGTTACTAAAGCGAAATATATGCCCTCTGGTGGTACACTCTATGAACTAGTTTGACAGTTTCATTTTCAAAACAAATTTGTAAGGGAGTACAGTCGATTCCGCTTAATTGGGACACATCGGGACTTGGGCATTTTGTCCCAATTAAGCGAATTTCACATTTTTTAAAATTATTTTATTTGGTTTTGGCAACTAAGGCAATTAACCAGTAATATACACATAAAATTAAACAATGCATATTTTTTTTCAATAATTTTATTTTATAAACTCTCGGAAACTGTAAATTACATACAGGTAATATAAATTATCTAATAAATTACAAATAATAATATAAACTTGTAAAATGTAATATAAACTTTAAAAAAAAAATCCTAGTTAAAATAATAAATGGGTGGGTTCATACAATTTGATTCAATGCAAAAATGCGAATTCTTTGTACATATTTTTTCTTGAGAATATGTGTAACATATAATATGTGCTGTGATCTCAAATTTACTGTCCCAGTTAAGCGGAATGTTGTCCCAATTAAAATATAAATTTACTATTGGTTTCTTGGTTTGGTTTTCTGTTCTTTGAGATTTGTACCATGTAACCTTATCATTTGTATCCATATATTTTGTACAATAAAGTTTATTATTATTATTATTTGTCCCAAATAAGCGGCTGTCCCAATTAAGCGGAATCAACTGTATTTAGTTTTCCTGTAAATTTAATTACAATTAAGCTTAAAATGACTTGGTTTTTTTGCAAAATTGTTATTGTTTTGTCATAAGCATTATTATTTTGCTTTTTTGCACTCATTTTTGTTAGTGAAATCACCACAAAATTCAACAGTTGGAGCGCAGACATCAGATGATGTCATCACACATTAGAATGGCACATTAATGGTATTGGAATGAAATAGACATAATCTATTGTGACAACATTAGCAATAGGTTTCTAGTCTATCTATTAACATTGTTTAGAAATAAAATTATTGTCTGTGGACACTTCATTGGTATTTGACGCCAATTGCATAAGTTTCATGTATGTATGTACTATATTTATTTATTTTTTGTAAAATCAAATGGCTTTGTGCAATGGATGTGATGTTGTGTTAAGAGTGTAAAAATAAATATATATGTATATTTAATATGGGCCCTCTAACATTGTGAATTTTTTTAAAGTTTTGTAACCAACCATTTATTTCAATGCTATGTTTGAAAAATTCATAAACTTACACTTGAAAATATGTAATAAAAACTGCACCAGTCCCACACACTGATCCCTCTATAAGTGTGTCTGCCAGTGCCACGCACTGATCCGGATGGGAAAGGGTTATCTTCGTTGCATATTCAAAAAGGGACATGTGAATTCATAAATGTTTTGACATTTCTGGAATAAACTGCTTATAATGACATTGTAAGCATTTTATAAAGTGATTCTTAGTATCAAATATCAAAATTCAATACTTAAAGAATAAAATCACATGCCAATAAAAAGTCCAAACTACAATTTTAATGGCTTAATGAACAGTTTCAAAAGAGTATGCCCAAATAAAAATGTACGCACATGTCTCTTTTTGAATATGCAACGACGTTATATTAACAGTGTTATACAGTACAATGTTCCAAGCCACACCAACTTATGATACTGTTTTTTACTAGCTCTGTTTTTATATAATGTATAGATATAAATAAATGTATGTGTATTTGTTGTGCATGTGTAAATTGATTGGTGTTTTAATATACATATTATATAACTCTGTAAGTGTGAGCGAACAAACAAACCTAGTTTGTCAAAAGTCTAATTTTACAGTACGACAAAAAAACTAATGAGAAGAGACATTATCTCAATCGAAGAATAAACAACTTTAATCAGATATCTGGATTTGAGAACTGTGTTTAGCCAATGTAACATTGTGCAAAATCTAATTTGAAAGAAGTTAGAAAGGCGTCTCAACGCGTACAAGTTGGCTCTAGGCTGGCTTAAGTGATCACTTTCAGTGTCCATGGATAGCGTTCACTAATTCCTCCGTTCTCATTGTTAAGATGTAGGGTCCACCGATCACCGGTCCTCGCAAACCAACTATTTTTTGAGATCTCATATTTCAGATCCCAAATGGATCGAGATCTCCCATTTAGAATCTTCCAGAAAAGGAGCATCCGTTTTTGTGGTCTCATATTTCAGATTTTTCGGTTTTGTCCAAATCTCGTTAAACAATAAAAAATTAGTATAGAAACAATTATGTTGATTTATATTGAATTAAAAATCATTTCTCAGTGTTTTTTTTTTGTCCGTGCTGTAGAATTTTGGTTTTTGTAAAGTTTTTTCTCTGCCACGTACAGAACTGTATTTAATGAAGAGATTTTATGATCTATACATATTACCTATATTGTATTATACATATACAGATATTATACTAAATTATTATAATATATATATTTGTGTACATCAGTGTGCCTTATTAAAATCTATGACAAAGACTTTTATTTTATTTTCCTCACTAACCCTTTGGTATTGTATTATTAAATACAAAATTCCCTGTTTTATTATAATATCTCCTTGTTTTTCAATAAAACACTGGGGTTTCACAATTTAGATGTTTATTCTATGAAGTCTAACAGTAGAGAGAGCTGCTGGGCCCTGCAGTTCTTTATAATACATTTTTAACGGTATGAAGTTAGTTACAAAATATTATACTATACAAAACTAGCGCCTCTGGTGGCAGAAATAAATATTAAAATGACATTGTGGGAAATTTGAATTTATATCCCCTTCAAATCTCATCCGTAGTCTGTTATTCTATGATTGTATTTTTTTTTAAGAGGATTTCATCAATTTAGTTACAAATATGATGCTATACAAAATTAGCGCCTCTGGTGGCAGAAAAATTAGCTAAAATGGAAATTTGAATTTATGTTCCACTCAAATGTCTCAAATATCTTTGTGGACAATTTAATAATATTTATTTATTTATTTATTAATCAGAGACACAAACAGAAAGTTGACAAAATACACACAAAAAAATAAAAACAACATACATTGATTCGGCCAGGCCAACCCCCCAATTAAGTGTGTCTACAGCATACACATATTAATGTTAACAAAAGAATGATAGAAAAAAAAAAAAAAAAAACAATCAAACAAAAGCAGATCACAATCACCGCAGGCCCAGTACAAACTGAACCTGCACCAAACAAGCACCGATCAAAAAAACAAAAAATGTCAATCTAAAAAGATACCAAAGTTGGAGGCAACACTCCTTCTGAACACCGTCAGTGAATGACAAAAGACATCCGCACCATCCACGCAATGTGAGCATAAAACATTATACAGTATAATCTACACATTCTGCTGATTGGACTATTTTGACTGACATTGTTACTATGTCTGTCCATTAAGAAAGTTCTTAGGTTACGTAGGCGGGGATTTGCTGCATAAAAATTCAATGAACTGACCGACACAGTATCTACATTACCATTGATCATTTTATGAATAATATATAAGATAAGGGGTGTCGGGAGGTGTTTGCTTGTTGTGAAGGCCAAGACTCTTGTCGGGGCCCTTGTGCTTTGTAGATGCATTGATTTGCCAGCAAGTCAACAGAATCATCTGCAGCCTGTATTTGATGCGGCTGCTAGATTGATTTAGCAAATAGTTGGCCAAATAACCTCAATTTTTACACATCTAAACTAACACGGCATACTTAGAAAGTCGTTAGGTACAATTATAGAACAAATAAATTCTTTTTTTTTTGGTTTTTTTCATGGATATTGACCGATTAAAGAATTTTTTTTTGATAAAATTTCTCAAATTTTGAAACCAAAAATCACCACATGAACTCGATTTTTTGTATACTAAAAAAAGTTTGCTAAAATCTATAGTATTCATATGCTTGATAGGAAGAATAAAAAAAATATATCTTTTACAAATAATTTGTATTTTGATATAACAAAGAGTACCTTAATAAATCTCGTCAGTCTGCGATTTATTTATTTTTTAGTAAAAACTAATATTGGTAATAAATATTCGTTTTTTTTTTTTTATTTTATCAAATCAATACGTTCGTAAGGGTCAACAAGTTTTGGCAGTTTTTCTATCAAATTTGTTGAAAATTGAATATTTTACCGTTTTTGCAAAACGGGGCCCTTAAGGCCTACATGTATTTTATTTGTTTGCTATAGGTCTTTAGTAGTAACCGATTTTTATTGCTCTAGTGTTTTAGATAATTTAGTTAAAATTGTGTCCTATTTGCATAAATGTAGATATAAGTTGTAGAGCGTAAAGAACATGCTATACTAATACTAGCAGTAGAGGTCTGCTGTAGGCAGGCAGAAATTAAACTGAAAAAGTCTAGTTTCAGTTTCTAAATCTATCTATCTATCTATACCCTCACGCCGTATCCCAAGTGGGGTAGGCAGAGAGAACGGAACGCCATATATATCTGCTCCTATATAATACATACCTCTTTCGCGTCTTCTATATCTGTCCCTACATAATATATAGGTACCTCTTTCGCTTCTTCTACAGTCATGCGTCGGTTTCTTTTACTCAAAACACGGCCGTCCTTGAGAATTTGGTCTACATGTTCAAGCCATGTAGTTCTCGGACGCCCGCGCTTCCTCACACCCCTCCTTTCAATCAAGTATATCCTCTTTGTAATTCTTTCCTCTTCCATTCGTTCCACATGACCAAACCATCTCAATTTATTTACACGCATTCTATCCACAACACTCCTCTTGCATCCACTCATTCTTCTAATATCCTCATTCCTCACTCTATCACGCAACGTTTTACTAACCATCCTCCTCAGCGATCTCATCTCCAGGATGGTATCGTGCACTAGCAATTTTGCTTTTGTTTGTTCGACACATTGTCATTGCAGACAAGTGTGCGTTTTTGTGCAATTGTGCAATTTTATTTTTTGTGCAACTGTGCAAATTTATTTTTTGACAATTTGACATTTGACAAGTGTGCAATTTTATTTTTGGTCATTTTTTTATGGTGAGGTAAGTATTAAAAAATACATACAGTCCTAAATTTTCACCCTTCTACCATCAACCCCTATTTTTAATAGCGATATTAGTATATGGCAAAACATAGTTTGCCGGGTCCGCTATTTTTGTTATATTTTTACGAAAATAAATAAATAAATAAACAAAATGTGATATATTATAATTACTGGTAAATACACAAAGATTCTTACATATTTATGAACAACCTCAAATAACAATTAGCATGCAGGGATTTTTATGGAAAAACGTGACTAACAATGAATAACAAGAACGTATTAAAAATATTATCATTAGTAGATAATAATATGGGTAGAATATAATTAAAAATACAAAAAAAAAATGTTTAACTTGCAAAACCTCTCAACCAACTTTTTTTTAAAAAAATGAGGTAATATTTATGTAAGTGTGTAAAATCCAATTATTCTTTATCTACCTGCAAAATCTCATAGACCACAGATAACTGTAAATGGATCAAATTGATCTTAACCTCATCATGCTTGATCTATCTTTTAAACTTTTCTTTACATTACTTTTTTTTTTAATATTCCATCTAATTCAAACATCACAGGATTTTGTATGTTAATTTTTTTCAATCTTTTATTAATATTCCACCTTTTTCAAACAATACAAGTTTTTGCATGCTTTTTTTTCTTTTCTATCTTTTAAAAGTTTTTATTTGTACTTTATGTTTCAAACTATGTTTTTGTGTGTTGCTGATGGCTGCTTGTGTGATATGCTAGTGAAAACAGATGAATGAGCGGAATGTGCGATACTTAAATAATTGACTTAACTATGGTACATGTTTATGGGTGACAGCTGAGTTATGAACGACTTATTTTTAGTTTTGTAAACCATATTTATAGTTGTTGTCTGTTTTGTATTTTTTATCAATAAATAAATTTAAAAAAAAAAACAAAATAAATTTAAAAAAAGCAATATTACCTTTTAACACAATTTTTTCTCAAATAAGAGCTGGTTACTCCATTTTAAAAATATTTAAATAAAACAAATAAAGCAAAATCACTATCGTTGATTGATTATTACGAATTTCAAACAGTTATTATGCTCTACCGTAAAATGTGGGCAATGTGGGTTGAGAGGTTTTGCAAGTTAACCGTCGATTATGCTTAATGTTTTATTTTTTCATAATACCTATAGTGCGTTGCGTATTTGTTGCGCGTTTTTCATCGCAGGCTATTGAATTTTCGGTGCAATAATAATTCATTATGTGAAGTTAAACTTTCAAAATTAATTTTTATCAATTGAATTTGTAAATCGCTGCAAATACTCTTAACCTGTAAAGTGGTATGACCGTACAGGTACGGCGAGACGAATCAGTGCAAAAATGAGTATGGACGTATTCTACATCACAAATAATTGTTTCAAATATTTATTTTGTTAATTCATGAATGACCAAGAAGGTATATTTGGCTGAGAGGAATGGTGCTCGGAGACGTGGACGTCCGAGGATCAAATTATTATTATTATTGGACAATATTAAAGTGTCGTTTACGTGCCAAAGCACCTCAAGGACACTGTACAATTCATAAATTCTAGGATATTACATCCACGTCATATTATAAATATAGATAAATGAGAAATCTAGCATACATAAAGGTATCCACGTCAGAAGTTCCATACTATATTGAGTTACAAATATTTTAGATACAATATGTATCCACTTCAATAATGTAAAACAGAATGCAATATTTAAAAGTAATTAGTAAAATAAAAAGATGGCCAGATCATTTAAATCAAATCCTACAGGACGGTCACGTGTCGAGCACATTGAACAGGAGAGCATGCATGAGGAATTGTATGACAGTGACGGAAGCGAAAGATGTGTGCAAGGATAGAAGGAAGTGGCGTTTGATCCTTTCGGCCTACCCCGCGAGGGAAGCGGCGTGATGGTATGTATGTATGTATTTTATAGAAATGATGACGTATTTTTTCTTTGTTTATGGCATATAGCATTCTACAAGGATAATTGGTGCCAAAAACATTCTCCAAATGTTATTAAATCGTCAGGGAGAAGATAGTTGTTGGAGAATAATAAAATTTGCTTTAATGGATTTGAGAAGGGACAAATAGATTTTATCGGATGTCGTAATCAGTAATGTTTAATAATGATATTGTGGTTGAAGAATAAATAAATAAACAAATAGTATTTTTGTAAATAAAAAAATATCGAGAGATTTTTTATTGACTAAAAGTGGTTTTGCAAAGGTTTAGTTATTCTGTGTTGTATAAATCGTCTCTCTTCTGACTAACAGTCGTATCTCATACAGGGCAACCTAGTGAGGCTGCTGCAACTTAATTGAAGATAATTGGTGATATATTGTTTCAACGTTTGTATGATATTGATTGAATAAAGAAATATTAACTCTCATAATAATAACTCTCATCTGCTAAAATGGTAGTTGTTCAGGAGAGCGTTTTTAGTGTTTTGCCGTGCATATTTTCGTCTCTCCTGGTTATATGCATAGACATTTCACACAGATCGAACTAATCCCAAACTCAAATGTGAATTTAGTATTATGGGTACTAACGCGACGATACACATATATATTATTATATACAATGCACTAAACACATATACATTTAACACCCATACCCAGGATAAATACATTATACATTGAAGGACCCACCGTCCACCCGGATACCACAGAAGTCTGGGGACTTCCATTTATCCGAAATTCTACACTTAACAAATCTTGTCCACACCGGAGGCGCCATAGTGGGCAGCCTGAAGGGCTGGCCGGCCAAACCACCAAACCGCCAAAACCTCCGTGTGAAATCTTTTGACTAAACTCCTTCGATGTATCTCTATATGAGAGAAGCAAACATAGTAATAATACATGTACCATAGTAATAATACATGTATAATAAAAATGCAGAGGGATTTGACTTTGATTTCGAATTGGCTAAATTGTAATAGGTTAAAACTGAATGTTAGTAAAACAAAATTTATGATAATGGGAAACTGTAACAGAGATCACACAGAGTTAACTTTAGATGGGGAAAATTTGGAGAAAGTGGAAGAAATAAAATATTTGGGGGTATTATTGGATCGAAAGTTGTCATTTGCATCGAATTTAAATTGTGTCTTAAAAAAAAGTAAATAAAAAAATTGGATTTATGAATAGAATAAGAAATTCTTTGGATAGTGAATCGCGTAGGTTAGTGTATAATTCCATAGTTGTACCACATTTTAATTATTGTTCATCGGTCTTGTTCTTGTCGAACAGGACTGATTTAAATAAATTACAGATTGCACAGAACAGGGCCATGAGAACTATTTTGGGATGTAATAGGTATGCTAGAATTAATGATATGTTGTCAAGATTAAAATTTTTAAATGTTAGAAGGATGTTATGCTTGAATGTTTTTGTCCTAATTTATAAGATTAAAAATAAAATGGTGCCACGATACCTGTTGAATAGTGTTAGATATAATTTTGAAATACATGAATACCCCACGAGAGGGCGTGACTTGTTCAGAATAAAGGTGCCGAGACGTGCGAGTACAGAGAGAAGTCTCTTTTACAGAGGCTTCAGACTCTTCAACGATTTGCCGTCACATATAAGATCTGCACCGAATGTACCGACCTTTCGTGGTGGGTGCATAAAATTTTTGTTAGAAAAAAATAATTTTGATGATTGGGTATCGTGACACCCTGTATGAATGTAATGTTGGGAATGGAAGGCGACTGAGCGAGTGTATTGTTGTAAGTTTAGTAAGTAAGTTAGACTAAAATTTATGTTTGTTATAAGTTATTTTTAAGGTATAATTATAACTTTATAAAATTAAATAAATAAAATAAGTACCTAACTATACAAAAAAAAAACAAATAAACAAGTTATCTTAACCTAGGTTACAAAAGTTACAAAATTACCCAGGATAATTTGAAAATGGTTATTCTTAACTTTGCCCTGGCCGGGAATAGAACCCGAGACCCCGTGACTCAAAGGCAAAAGCGTTTCCTTCGCGCCACACCGGTCGTCAAATTAGTGGGAGACATAAATTGTTCTATGCCAGAAAAAATCCATTAAGTATCTAAAATAATAACCAACATAAATTTTCTATATCAGTTATTTTAGAAGGATTAACTATGTAACAGTTACGAGACATTTTGAATGTTTTTTAAATATTCTACAATGCACATCCGTTACTTGATTTTTTTTGTGGGGGGGTTAACTTCTGAGATTACTGGTTCGTTACCGGACACTATCACTCCAGCATATTACACAAATAATAAATTATCTAATTTGTTAAATAATAAAGATCCCACAGAACCCTTGCAAAAAAATGGAGTGTACACACTTAAGTGTGATGACTGCGATGCTACATATATAGGTATGACAAAAAGAAATTTTAAAACTAGACTTAGAGAGCACGAACTTTGCCTTAAAAATAGTAATTATTCTGAG
Source organism: Athripsodes cinereus (assembly GCA_947579605.1). NCBI lineage: Eukaryota > Metazoa > Arthropoda > Insecta > Trichoptera > Leptoceridae > Athripsodes > Athripsodes cinereus. The sequence continues at coordinate 3,745,405 of OX388325.1, read as the reverse complement.
TTCGCGAATCATATTATTGAATTTGATCACAATTTCATAAAAACAAATAGTTCCTTTAAATATACAAATATTAATAATTATTTTAAACTATGTTCTTTGGAAACATTAGAAATTAATAAAGCTTTGAATTCAAACGTAAATATTGTAAATAAAGTAATAAATCATTATAAATCACCTCTTCTCACAATGTTTACAATGCCTAATCCTTAACAGGTGCAGCTATTGTTTTCAATTATTTTGTTTTTGTAGATGTTTTAACAAAAATATTAGTCAGTATTATCTCGCTTGTCAATGGTAAAGATTTACCGAAATCGATCGCGATTTTAAAAAATCAAGTAACGGATGTGCATTGTAGAATATTTAAAAAACATTCAAAATAAATTTTCAATTTTTTTACTATTCTTTTGAGCTGAAATGTTTTTGTGGAAGTTCCCCATTCTGCATATCCCTAAGAAGGGATAGGAGGGGGGGGGGAGAGAAAATATAACGCTCTAATATGTAAGAGGTCTGAAGTTACAAAAAGGCTTTTAAAAATACAGTTTTTGTATTTACACTCGTATGTATAATAAGCAGCTACCTAGCTGGTAAATTTAATTTCCTTTCCAAAAAAAAAACAAAAAGGTTTCCAAAATATGTAAACAATAATTTTGACAGTTATTTACTTACTTACCGTATTACGAGTACAAAAGTATTTTATGAGTAAAATAAAATAGATTTTTTTTGCATATTTTTATTTAAGTATATAGGTAACTAACTATTTTAAATATATTAATATTTTAAAATAAGTAGGTAGGTACTAAACATTTCATTGACATTCTATACTGACAATGCAATATTTTGTGATTTGATGCCTTAACTTATTGTTGTTATGAATTGATTCCCTTTTGTAATTAATTCTTCGCCAATTTTTGTTCTTGTTTTGCTCCAACTGTGTTGTGAACAGGGTTGCCAGGTCTTTTCCAAAAAAATACCGAAAATTGAGCAAAAAAAGTTTAAATCGTTGATCTATATACGACCTTAAAATACAAAGTGCCATTGCACATGAGCAACTAGCTACCCTAACTTATAAATATTATATTTTTTCATACTAATGCACGCTTCCAGCAATGTCTTATTTGCTTTAACTGCCCCATGCATTTCGCGACAAGTCAGACTGATATTACATCGTATACATAATTCAGCCTTCACCATATATGTCCACAATCACTTTATTGCGGCTGTTTGTCCACAAATAATTCATATTATGGCTAAATACTCTTTCCACGTAGGCATTTCTACATTGGTACTGCCATTATTGTTTTAATTAACTGTTTCAAGTTAGGGTTACGTCGTTTATTAGGGAGAAAATTAATCAGAAAAAAATACCGAACCGCCCATACTTCGGTATTTTTGTCATACCGAACACCGAACACGGTGCTAAAATACCGAACGGTTCGGTAGAATACCGAACATCTGGCAACCCTGGTTGTGAATTGAAATTTGATTTGTATGATTTTTTGTGTATTTTTAAACATGTAAAAGGGATATGTAAACAAAATAAAATAAAAATAATTTTAAAATATTGTATTGCTCTTACGTAATACAATATTTTATTTATATTTTTCTTCTAGGACATCCCAATAAAATATAGTGCTGAAACAAAAAAGTTAATTATTTATTTAAGAAGAAACAAATATAATTAAAGTAAAATTAACAATAAACATGGAGTGCCCTAAAAAGTTCATTAAAAAATGTGTAATACTTTTCGTAACGGGTTTATCATTTTACATACTAATTATAGATTACTCGATGAATGAAAATATTAATCTGTCTAAAAAAGATTCTACTCTAGAAAAAAATCCTCTACATGAAAAATATTCTAGAATAATATTTGTAAGGAACAAAAAGGAGAGTATAAAAGAAAATATGCTTATTAAAAATCAAAATGTCATAGTTGATGGTGAGATAAATTCAGTTGATAGAATCCCGTCAGTAAGCGACGTCAAAATGACCACAAACTTTGAAATTCTGAATATTTCGACTAAAAATGTTGACAAAGTCATCGAAGAAGATGAAACTGTTCTTTCTCGATCGGCTTTAAACATTTTGAGAGACTTGCTCGTGTGTTCCAATAAAGATTTCGAAAAAAGAATTTATCAAAGAGGTACCTTCTGGGTTTTGGAGAACTATATTAAAGCAAATCATGGGTATTTGGAATGCTATTCTGATGTTTCATTTGTAACACATGCAGATTTTACATACATGGATAATTTAATAATACTGGTTGAAAAGTAAGTGAAATAATTTACTCTCTATTAAAACGATTGACTGCCGATTGTACAGTCCTTGTGACCTTGCTTGTTCGGGTGCGCATTCACACCCATATTAACCAATAATATTAGTCAAGACATTTTCCAAAATCGGATTTCTTATTACAGACGTTTTAGACGATTACGTTTTTTGTTACAGATGGTTAGGCCCTGTTAGCATAGCCCTGTATATTCTCCAGGCTCTGACTTTGAATTGACTGTCTTATCCATAAGTCTTTCTGTTACAGATGGTTGGGCCCTATTAGTATAGCCCTGTATTCTCCAGGCTCTGACTTTGAATTGACTGTCTTATCCATAAGTCTTTCTGTTACAGATGGTTGGGCCCTATTAGTATAGCCCTGTATTCTCCAGGCTCTGACTTTGAATTGACTGTCTTATCCATAAGTCTTTCTGTTACAGATGGTTGGGCCCTATTAGTATAGCCCTGTATATTCTCCAGGCTCTGACTTTGAATTGACTGTCTTATCCATAAGTCTTTCTGTTACAGATGGTTGGGCCCTATTAGTATAGCCCTGTATTCTCCAGGCTCTGACTTTGAATTGACTGTCTTATCCATAAGTCTTTCTGTTACAGATGGTTAGGCCCTGTTAGCATAGCCCTGTATATTCTCCAGGCTCTGACTTTGAATTGACTGTCTTATCCATAAGTCTTTCTGTTACAGATGGTTGGGCCCTATTAGTATAGCCCTGTATTCTCCAGGCTCTGACTTTGAATTGACTGTCTTATCCATAAGTCTTTCTGTTACAGATGGTTAGGCCCTGTTAGCATAGCCCTGTATATTCTCCAGGCTCTGACTTTGAATTGACTGTCTTATCCATAAGTCTTTCTGTTACAGATGGTTGGGCCCTATTAGTATAGCCCTGTATTCTCCAGGCTCTGACTTTGAATTGACTGTCTTATCCATAAGATATTTGAGAGACTGCTCTAGAGCAAAGAGTCTGATCAGAAAATGGGTCACATTTCATCTCTACTTTAATAGTACTGATATGCCAATACAGGTGAGTTGATCATAAACCTAATCCAATACTTTTGAGAACTTCATTCATATTTCGTTTTCGTATTTCGCAAATTGGTTAGTGATTTATTTATTTATTTATAATAATACATACGGCTTACGCCTTTAATACATAGTTATAAACAACAATTGTACAACACCACCAGCGTATCAAATTAAAATCAAAACAAAAATAAAATATACTGCATCACTTCAAATTATAAAAATAAAAATTAAACACATTGTGTCACATAAACCACATAATAAAATTACAACATATCAACAGCATCATGTCAAATCATAAAAAAACTGTATCATATCTAACCATAAAATAAAGTTACAATACACTGCATCACATCGAATTTCAAAATAAAAATAAAACACACTGTCAAGTGATTCAAGATTCCTTGTCTTTGAATAGTGAATTATTCAGGAAAAATAGATATCAAGTTTTATCTTGCCTTATACATGTATTTTATTTGAGAATTAATTGAGAGAATGATAATTTAAAAATAAATGAGTTTACTTTAACATTTTTAATCCAATCAAATGTCTGCAAATTAGTTATGAGGTTAATTCGTCATAAATTTCAGTACAAGGCTAAAAACCACTCAACTAATTTTCAATTATTATTCATACAATTTTATGTTTTATTTCTATATATAATATATAACGGAGAGTATTTAAAGCGCCATCTTTGTGCCATAGCACCTCGATTCAATTTTGATTCTATTTTCAGGTTGATGAGGAAAAAGGCATCTATAATTACGGTTATATTTTTGACGAACCATATGTTTGTAATGGTTCTGAGCCTTACAACCTAACAAATCCCGAAGAAGAACATTATTTAAAGAAGAAACAACTTTTATATCCTGTGAATGTTGGTAGAAATATAGCCAGGGATGCGGTTCTTACTCATTATTTTCTTTCGCTTGATGTGGAGCTGTATCCAACACCAAAATTTGGAGCCAGATTTCTGAATATGTTGGCAAGAAACACATCGCTCGTAAGCCAAAATGGAACTCAAGTTTTTGTCCTTAAACCCTTTGAAGTGAATGCCACACAAACTGTAAGTATATATTATTAAAGGAGACCCATCAACCATCATGTTAGCGTCCGAAGACTTGCATTCAACCAAAATTTCATACAAAGGAAATCTTGTTTACATCTGCAGGGTTACTCTTGACACTATCTAAATACGATCTTAATTTAGCCTTGATCTTGATCATGCGACGCACGAAGGAACTATAATAAAAAAACACCGTGCTACCGCTACTGCGCGATTGGAATGAGCGTATTTTTGGCCAATAGTCACTTCGCGCGTCGCATGATTAAGATTAAGATTGTGTTTAGATTTTGTCAAGAGTAACCCTACAGAGGTTCTAAATGAGCAGCCAAAATAACCGTCATGTGTGTAATATTTTGACTAAACTCATTCAATGTCCCTCTAACCGAGAGAAGCGAGCATATTAATAAATTAAAATTACAAAAGCACTTTCATGAACTAGTTAATATTTATGATAAAAAAAAAACAAAACGCCAAAGTGTCCAGAAACTTCTTTCTAGGTAGTCAGATGAGTAAATCAATTCTTCACAGAGATGCTTCCCTACCTAAAGGTTAATCCAATGTAGACCTAAGATTCTCCACCAAGGGAGATAGGAAATCACAAAAAACGAAGAAACGAAATAACCTGTTATGCCACTTATGGCAGTCCTCTTTCGTAAATTAATTATGATTCCATAAAATCTACATTCTATCAAAAATTCCTCGATCCTCTGAAAAAAGTCCCTAGACTTCTGCACTATTTGGTTTGTCGATGGGTATTTCTTGGATACTCTGTTTTACTAATAATCATTAACATACTTCTCTCGATTGCATCCAGGTTCCAGAGAACAAAACTGTCTTACTTGAAATGCTAAATAATAATACTGCAATCCCTTTCCATTACAACCTATGTGGAATCTGCCATATAGCCCCATTTCAAAAATTGTGGATGGCTCAAGGACAAACTAAATGTAAGAACCTTCTCTTATAAACATAAAAAGGCCGGAACCTATTTTAAGAAACAAGCTCAAATATTTTGGAATTGTGATTTTGGTTAAAAGTTAATTTGTAGACTGGAGGTTACCATTAACGGGTCTTTGTCTGATCTTAGACTCATTTGTTTCTGGTTCAGTTATCGTGTGCTACAATTTATGAAAAGCTTATTAAATTCAACATTTTAAATTGTTGTTAGGTTACACAGATTAAGATCGCAGCCTGTTTACAAAATACAATAGATCAAAATTTAGTTTCTAGACAGCGTTTACATTTATTTTCTAGGTTTTTGTATGTAAGGCTTCTCAGTTCAAAGACCGAGTTGAATAAAATAGAATTTTTAAATTTAATGCTGGTATGTAATTTTTCAGACTTGGAAGTGACAGGAGTGGGTAAACGTAACGGTGTTTTCAAATTTTGGGAACCTTTGTACATAGCTGGACCTTCCTTACCATACTTGGAAGAAAGACTTTCATGGGATGGTAAGAAAGACAAAATGACTCAGGTAAATATAAAAAAAGCATTCTTCAAGGATTAGCTTTTGGCCCAGTACTACTTAATACATAAAAAAAAAAACATTCTTCTAGGATCAGTTTTTGGCCCAGTACCACTTAATAATAAAAATAAAACATTCTTCAAGGATCAGTTTTTGGCCCACTACCTCCTCTTAATGTAAAAAACTTTATATTCAAAACTTTTTTATGGTGTTCCAGGTATTCATAATCGAAAAAAATTATTAGCTTTAATTTTTACAGTCCATTTTTATTTTGAGAAATAGAAAATATCTGTCACATACGCCATATTGATAGGTTTTCCAGTTGAACTATTTTCCACATATGAAAGTGGACATCGTAAGTGGACAAACTATGTGAACAGATTCAAAGATTTTTTTTCTATTTATTTTACAGACATACCGTCTAACGTGGCAACTTTACCTATCAATGGCAACTTTACCTACCTCTATCAGGTCTCAAGAAAACTATTCCTTCACAAAATGTATCAGCAGTTGTATGGTCGTTTCAGTTTAGGAATGTGTGTTAATTAACTGGCAATACTAAAAAAAGTTTTCGTTGGCAGCACTGCAATAATTGTCAAATTATATCTATATTTCTGAACGTATTGCATGCAGTCATTTCTGGAAGTTCACCAAATTTGATATAATTATTGTGTAATTACTGAACTGAGGTGAGTCATATTTATATATTCTAAACAGCACATACTTATGAAGATATTAAGATAATCAGAATGTTTTAATTTTCACTGTTTTTGAAAATATTTTACTTTATATTAAAAATCACTTTAGGTAAAGTTGCCACCACTTCAAGTGGTGGCAACTTTACCTAATGTTAGGGCTACCAACATGAATACATATATTTATATTTTTATCTACTTAATAATTTTTGTACTGAGTTCGATGGGAAAAAGTGCTCTACGCGATAATCCCGCCATCACCGTCACACTTTGTATTGTTGTTTATTACGTGGAAATTTATGTTTTTAATTAATATGTAAATAAATTATGCTCTCTATGATTCACATAAAGAAAATAATTACAACTTTTTAGGTTTTATCACCATGTCATCTCAGAAACGCAATACACGAAACAGACGAAAGATTGGGGCAAGGCCGTACAAGAATTATTCAGAGGAGACGCTTTTGCTTGTTGTAGATTTGGTTAGAAATAAAAAAATTAGTTCATATGATGCAGAAAAAAAGTTTTCAATTCCCCGTACAACAATTGAGAAAAGAGTAAAAAACCTGCATTCCGATAAACCTGGTCCTCAAAATAGACTTTCTGCAGATGAGGAATCGAAATTTGTAAAAGTATTGATTGCTTCATCAGAGTATGGATACCCTTTGACGCAACTTGATCTTCGTCTGGTAGTCTTTGATTACATCATGAAAAACAATAAAGGCAGTTTATTCAATAACAAACCTCCAGGTGACTGGTGGGTTAAAAACTTTATTAAAAGGCATTCCGATGAGCTCACTGTAAGAGCTACCCAAAATATTAAAAAAGTCCGAGCCGAAAAATCACTCGAGGATTTCAAAACCTTTTATGACAATCTGAAAGTGTCCATTGAAGATGTGCCACCAAGTAATATATTAAATTATGATGAGACGAATCTTAGCGATGATCCCGGAGCTAGCAAGTGCATTTTCAGACGTGGAGTCAAATACCCTGAACGAATTTTAAATTATTCGAAAGGATGCATATCGATCATGTTTGCCGGAGTCGCCAACGGAGATATTTTACCACCTTATGTGGTATATAAATCAGAATGTGTGTGGACTCAATGGTGCGAAGGAGGCCCGGAAGCAGCGAGATACAATAGAACGAAAAGTGGTTGGTTTGATTCTACAACGTTCCTCGACTGGTTTTCGACGATAATAATACCGTGGGCAAAACGTCTTGAAGGACCAAAACTGATTATTGGAGATAACCTTTCTAGCCACATTAATTTGGATGTAGTAGAGCTCTGTGAGCAGCACAACATAAGATTTGTTTTTTTGCCTCCATCATCTACACATCTGACACAGCCTCTCGATGTGGCCTTTTTTGGTCCACTAAAAAAGTCGTGGAGGAAGATTTTATTTAAGTATAAAATCGAGAATCCCAAGCAGACCTCTTTAAATAAAAGTCATTTTCCAGTATTGCTAAAACGATTACTTGAAGACTCTGATTATAAACACACCAATATAATTAGTGGGTTCAGGGCCACGGGAATATATCCGTTTGATCCCCAACAGGTCTACAGAAAAATTCCTGAATGTGATGAAATTTGCTACAACGTAGATCAAGCGTTACTTGATTACCTCAAAGAAAATAGAGCGCCAAACCCTATAAAGCGACAGGCAAATAAAAAAATGAGTGCTCCAGCTGGAAAATCGGTTCAAAGTTCGGATATATCAATCTCCAAGGGCTCAAATATAAAAGTTAAAGAAAAGAAGACATCAATTCCTATCAAAAAGCAGAAAGAAGGTTCCAAGGAACCTAAAATAAAAATATTATCTAATATTATGATAAAACCTCCTGATTGTCCAATTGCTATGCCTGTTGTAATGGATATGTGTTTTATATGCGAAAAAGAAAAGAAAAAAGTAAATTTGATTATTTGTTACGATTGCAATAAAAAATTTCATAAAAAATGTATACCTACCTATCATCAAGAGCATATTCCGGAAATTCAGGATAATGGCTATTTTCTTTGCCATTTATGTTTCAAAATGTCAAATAACGACGATGAAGATGATGATTTTGATGTGGATGAAATTTTAAGGGAAGTCAAGAAAACATTAAAATAAATTGAAAAGGTACCTACATTTCGATTGCCAAAATTATATTTCAGGCAATTTTTTTTGTTATTTATACATTATTTTCTTTTTCTAGTTTAGTACCTATGTCCTATTTTAAATGGTACAATTTTATTTGAAATATATTTTTTTTTTACAAATACTCCTGCTTTTTAATGAATGTTTACTACATATATGTTTATTATATTAAATTCAATTAGAAGTGTGGGTAGGTTAATAAAAAAAATATTGCCGTGATTGGACAGGTGTTCAAAATAATTTGTGGCAGCCCTACAATAAAACATGGATTAGTATGAAAATGTTCATAGAAGCTAAGGCATCTTTACCTACAATCATAAGACAAATTATAATATTAACAATGTTGCCAGGAAATGTATTATTTAAGTTATAAAAATCAAAGACAAGTGTAGAGAGTGTGGTAGGCATGATAATTCAACTTTCGTTACACTCTTAATCCCCGTTTATTGAAAATATTGTGAGTGGGTAAAGTTGCCCATTTCCTTCCATCTTTACCTATGATTTATTTTTATCAATAACTCGTTAATTTTTGACTTTTATTTATACGTTTATGCAGAAATTTACAACCTTTTATTATTTAAACTTATATAAAGTCATAATTCACTCTTATGGATATTTATTTCAGAGATATTTCATTTTTTCCAAAAAAATGTGGTAAAGTTGCCACGGTTGACGGTATGTAATGTGCGTTATGGATTACGATTTCTTGATTCTGAGCAATGCTTTTGTGACCCATCATCCTGGAATAAAGAATTACTCGGATACGGAAACGAGAAAAAAGATTATAGATGAGCAGAACTATTTTATACAAAACATTTTAAGGAAGGAACTAAATATTTTGTATGGAACCAGAAAAGGGTGTCGCTTATAACCAATGATGGTAGTGTTGGTAATAAAGAAGACCATTTTGTTAATGCCCACAAGGTTTTCGTCGCGCGACAGACTGGAAAACTCTTTCGCATGCTACGTTCCTATCACAACGACTGTGAGAAGAGATTACTCAAATGCTACAAAACCGCTAAACCTTGGTGCTAGAGCATTGTGTTTCCAAGGCTTGTGGTTCTAATCGTGTTGAGAACTTAATTACTAGACACATCTTTACGATTTACTCATTTTAGAAGGTGTATTAATTGTGTCGGTGCACACGTAGTAGAATTCCATAATTATGTAATTTGAAACAAATGTTTCTTTCTACTATTGATCATTTCCAGAGAGACGTCTTTCGACTTATAAGGTCATTATCAATCTGAATTCCGATTGATAATGACCTTATAAGTCGAAAGACGTCTCTCTGGAAATAATCAGATTGATAATGACCTTATAAGTCGAAAGACGTCTCTCTGGAAATAATCAATAGTAGAAAGAAACACTTGTTTCAAATTGCAAAATTAAAGGATGTGTTTTCGTTTGCAATAAACTCAGATTCCTAAATTCTTTTTAACGATGAATCTGAATTTGAAATAAGCCCAGATACACCCCGTACACCCTCACAGTAAGCAATATGCTTGTGTCGTGAAGGTGGAGTAAGTTTTACCAAAATAATTATTTTTCAATAATGGTAATGATAAGTTAATCAATTGTGCTTGTACATAGAATAAATAAATAATTTTCTACACGATTTTCAGTTTTATATAACACCATGCCGCTAAAAAAGAAGCAGAATGACTTGGGTAAACATTCAAAAAGCATTCCTCAAGGGTCATTCTTCAGTCCTGTGGTTCTAAAGATGAAAAGGTTTTCCCGCATGATTTATACCTACGTGACATTCAATTAACCATTTCACGGATTAAGTATACGCACCATAAAAAGGCTAATAAAATAATATGTTTGCATAAAAATATATGTGGAAAGGACGACTTATATGTCTATTACGTGCATTTAGTCCACTGGCTTCTCCATATAAGATTTTTTAGTCAGTCAGTAGAGATAAAAGTTGAGGCATATAGTTCCGAACTCCGTTAAGTCCCATATTTATCGATTTTGAGATTTTCGTGCAATCCGATAATGCATATTATACTTATTCAACCAAAATTAATTTTCGTTTCTGTTTAAATGCAGTTAAATACTATATTAAAATGTAAAATGAAATAACAGTTTGTTCCAAACTACGTTAAGTCCACTGATGATTTTGTTTCAAACTAAGTTAAGTCCACAAGGTCGTTGAATCAACCAATCAGAGAACGAATTATAATAATGAATTCCAATATGGCTGCCATTATGTTGGCATTTACTTGTCCCTATGGACATATCAAACTACGTTAAGTCCGAACTATAAAAAAATATATTTTGTGTTTATACACTACTTTTAGTAGTTATTTATTGATAAATTAGAATTTTTAGCGATATTCTCTAATATTATAAATAAGGAAAAATTTAGAAGCGAAATAATTCTAGCACAATAGAAAAATGAGTTTTACTTAAAACTGCCAAAAGTGGACTTAACGGAGTTTAGAACTATATGCCTCACATATTTTGTCAATTACTTTTATCTCACACTCAAATTATTGACAATACCTATAATGTAATCTGCCGATAAAATGATAACCAATTTGTGATTAGTTCATTTTCTGTGTGAAGCACAAAGAACGCTCTTCCAATCAAATACTAACCGATTATGAAGAAAAAACAAATTAAAAAATCGGTAAAAGAATTCAAATAAATAAGTATAACTAAGTAATTATACTTTCATTTTATATGTAAGTTTACATGTATTAATGTGTTATGTGTGCTAAAAGAGTGGTCATTGTGTTTTGGAACCATGTTTTCGTGCTGAAAATTTCGTGCAAAAAGAAGGAATTGGAAGTGATGCATCTAAAATTGTAATCAATTGGCAAATAACGTCCGTCCATACCATAAGTGGGGTAGCCAGCAGACAAACAATGTGTAGTAAACACGCAAGCTGTCTTCATCAGCGTGCCAACAAAAAATTAAAACATTCAGATGGGTGGTAAAACTCATAGCTTAATTGAAGATGTAGTTTTTTTTATTTATTCGAACACCTGCCTTTTACATGAGGAACACTCGAAAATTATGGAAAATAGACACGAGCTGAAGACTTCGTTCTTCCAACATAGTTTCCCGCGCCCTTGACATGGATGCTCCATTGAACGGCGCCGAATAAATTATCCAACATACATACATACATGCATACCAATTCTTTGGCAGGTGATCCAGGGAGTGAATGCAATGAAGTACATCATTCAAAGTAAGTGAATTATTACACATCATCATTATAAACTAGTCTTGCCGCAGTTGCAATTTATTGAGTTTTGTATGGAATACTGTGAGCCTACCAGGAAGACCCTCTAAACCAGTGGTTCTTTACCTTTTTGGGGGTACCGAACCCCACCAGTTACATAATATGCATTCACCGAACCCCTCCTAATTAGGAAAATAAAATTAGATTTTTACAAATTCAAAACATGGTGTATATTTATACATAGGTGTACAAAATGAAAAAAAAAATAAAAAACAAAGATCAAAATATTAAAATTTAATGGTTAAATCAGAACACGAAACATATTAATTAATATTTACTTCAAATCAGTGTGACTACTGCTGTTGCCTTTCCAACTCGCAAAACTATCTTGCCTTTAAAATGATTTTCACCGAACCCCCAAGACTGACTCACCGAACCCCTGGGGTTCGATCGAACCCAGGTTAAGAACCACTGCTCTAAACGATGGAAGGACATCTGGGCCTCCACATCGCAAGAAGACCTTCCTGATAAAAGATTAAGAAGAATAATAATGAAATGATGAAATGAGGGATAGACAATATTCGGGTTTGTGATTTGAAAAATAACGTTAATATTTTGGCACCGATTTTAACGCATTTAATAAATTTAATTATAAAACAGGGAGTAGTGCCAAATGAATTAAAATGTAGCATTGTTAGACCGATTTATAAAGGTGATAAACATACGGAACTAAAAAATTATAGACCTATTAGTATTCTTCCGGTTATTGAAAAGATTATGGAAAAATATTTGTTGCAGAGGCTTGGTTCATATTTAAAGGAACACGATCTAATGGATCCTTCTCAACATGGATTCCAGGAAAACAAAAGCACTGAAACCTTACTCGGTCAGTTTTCAAGTTGCATTAATTCAGAATTGAATAATAGAAAACATGTTCTGGTGCTTTTCGTTGACAATTCGAAAGCTTTTGATACAATAAACCATGATAAAATGTCCAATATTTTAGAACGCATTGGAATAAGAGGTACTGTCCTGCAGCTTTTCCGGGATTACCTAAATAATAGAAAAATAAGTATTAAAATATGTAATTATCTTAGTGACAGGAAAAGTATTTTGACAGGTGTACCACAGGGCTCAATTTTGGGACCTACACTGTACATAATTTTTGTCTCATGTATGAAGATATTATTCCGATACTGTAAATATTTTGTTTATGCGGATGATACGGCTCTTGTGGTGTCACATCATGACGAAATGGAGGCTCGCAGATTATTGCAGTACGACTACGATAGATTAGTTAGGTGGTCACATGACTATGGTTTAATTATCAACGCAAAAAAGACCAAACTAATGCATGTCAGATCTCAAAGTATTGCGACGGCTGGTGTGGCACCGAAGATCGTTTCGCATAGTTATGTATGTATACATAAAAATGTTGAGCTCCCCATATCTTGTGATTGTCCATGTCTTGATAATGTAAATAAATTTGTATATCTAGGTGTAACTATAGACGATAGATTTAAGTGGGATCAGCATGTAAATATTATTTGTAAGCGATTAAGATCTATAGCATGTATGTTATTTAAGATAAAATATTTTGTACCTAGATCCACACTTGTTACTGTGTACAAGTCTTTGGCAGAATCTTTAATCAGATATGGTATTGGTAGCTGGGGCAATTGTACTAATACTAATTTGAAAAGGGTAATGTTCGCACAAAAATCGATATTAAGACTTATAGTAAAAAAAGAAATCTGCAACGCGGCGCGAAATAATATTTCTCTGTATTTCAAAAAGTTAAATGTATTATCTGCTAAAGGCTTGTTTTGGCAGAGAGTTGTCCTTGACCAGTTTTCAAAAACCGAATATAAAGAAAAACCTCGACATATGCATCACACAAGATTTAAATTTAATGAAGGATATGTAGTCCCTAAATTCAATAATAAATACGGAAAAAGAACATTTGAATATAACGTGCCAAAAATACTTAATATGATGCCGGTATCTATTAAGAAATGCAAGAGTAAAAATATTGCAAAAAAATTAGTCAAGGAATGGTTAATAAAGTGTGGATTTATATATAACTAATAATTATTTTTGTATTTAGGTTAATGTCGTATTAAGTTAATATATGTATAAAGTATGTTATAAGAGAACACGCCGACAAATCTGTTAGATTTGGCGTGACTCATTATCCTAAGATGTATATATTTTCCTATTCAATGTACTATTTTCATTAAATAAAAAAAAAAAAAAAAATTAACAGAGCCCAGTTATGCTTAATATTCATTATAATTATGTATATAATATTATGTATTATTATGTTAGTTGTACTGCTTTGAAATGCGGATCTTATTCTCACCATCTTCAATGCTATTCATGGCCATCTTCTTGCTGACCACTCTAATACACCAATCGAACGTAAATTCACTTTGCGGAACTTTAACTATAATGATGAATAATATCAAATTTTAATTAAATGAGGTAGAGTCTCGGCCTCATGAACAAGGGATCCGCGGTTCGATTTCAGGTACCGGCAAACTCCCTTTTCACGACACAAGCTTTTTTTAGCTTACTGTGAAAGGTATATGAGGTTGTATTTGGGTTTATAACAAAACCCGGATATGCCTTCTTTTTCTTTCTGTGCCATGTCAGGTCCCCCCGACGTTGGCGATCACTTCGGCGAAAACCTCCCTGTCCTGTGCTGCTCTGAACAGGTCATCAGATATGCCTTAAAAAAATAATTATACAATCTGCTACGTCAGCCGGGGACATCACCCACTGGCGTGTTAGAGTCGGAGATGCCAATACTGGTATAGTGATACTGTTGAAGTTAAACAGAAAAAAGAAATTGCCACCCAAACGGATAAATAGGTCGAATCCTTGATCTACTAAATATCTGGGGAAAGAGCTGCAGGGTTACTCTTGACAAAATCTAAACACGATCTTAATCTTGATCATACGATGCACGAAGTGACTTTTAGTCAAAAATACGTGCATACCAAACATCAGTATCGGTATTGCGGTATTTTTGACCATAGACCCTTCGCGCGTCGTATGATTAAGATCAAGACTAGATTAAGATCGTATTTAGATTGTTTCAAGAGTTGCCCTGCTGATTGAAGGCCAGTAAATAAACGACAGCACATAAAATTAGGTTAGAAATAAACTTCTGCCATACACATCTTATACAATAAGAAAACCTCGAAAATGAGTTTACATGTCAACAGCTATAATCGGTGACTGAAAGTATTAGGAAAGGTCATCTTTTGACATTTGGGATTGGTGTATGGATTGGTTTTATTATTTCTTGGTATATTTTGGACACATTATCAGAAAATAATAGATTTACATGACGTATACATAAATTATTTGATACATCACAAAATAATGCGCTGTGAGTCAAGTTGTTAGATTCTAAATATAATAAACTGCATGAGATTGACAACCATTTGACACCGAACCAATTTTATTCGGCACTTCTTTTGCTACATGACAGTTTATCACTATTTATGGTATTTCTTCTTCTTCTGCTTCAGTTAGGACTATGCCCTGTGATTCTCGGAGTCTGCTCCTGGGAGGTGGATGCCAAGCTATCCCTCCATCGTTTATGTGGTCTTCCTGGGGCTCTGTTTCCTGTCATGCGTTCGTCTGCTGCTATTTTAACCACTCGATCTGAGCTCGCCCTCCCCACATGGTCTCTCCAGCAGCGTCTTCTCATTCTGCCCCATCGCACAACATCTTCGACATTACAGATTCTTCTTATTTCTGAATTTATTATTCTGTCACAAAGAGTTACACCTGCGATGGGTCGTAGAGTATTCATTTCAGTGATTCTTAGAATAATTCAGTGCTATTTATCCTATATAAATAAAGTACACCGATTCTTTTTCAATTCATGGTGCTACGTTATGGAATCAGCAACCTATATGCTAATGGTGACCGTTATGCGGGGGATGACGACTT
The DNA here is from genome assembly GCA_947579605.1 of Athripsodes cinereus. Classification (NCBI taxonomy): domain Eukaryota; kingdom Metazoa; phylum Arthropoda; class Insecta; order Trichoptera; family Leptoceridae; genus Athripsodes; species Athripsodes cinereus. Next base: position 3,729,567 of record OX388325.1, on the reverse strand, counting down.
TTCCGAATTGGGAACTGTGCAAGAAGGGGCAAATTTGAAGTAAAGCTATTGTTCACCACTGTATTTATAGTATTAAGATTTTTATGAATTTTCACCATTAGCACACAGGTTGTAGGTTAATAGGTTAGTCAAATATTGCGCTTGAGAATGACAGGTTACCTGCTGAAACCTTGGTCGCGCGTATAGTAATTTTTAGTGGTATTAGTAAAGTTTATTGACTCCAAACATTTGTAATTATGTTTAGAAACTACTACAACGTTACCGTTACCGCCAAATACAAAAACTCCGCACTTTACCTTCAAGAAAGAAGTTAATGATTGCTAGTCTTCTGTTTCATCTACTTGTATAGAGGTTTCCGATGGTTTTAAATCGTTTTTTCGTGTATTCATGTTAGTTAGAAGAAATCATTTCTTCTTCTTCTTTCTGTGCCATGTCAGGTCCCCCCGACGTTGGCGATCACTCCGGCGAAAACCTCCCTGTCATCACATTTTTTCTTATGTAAACTACTCTGTTGATTTTGTTATGTACCTGAATGATGATGTGCAAGGAGAATAAAATAAATAAATAAATACTAAATATGATCCGAAATCGGCGGAAATATCTCGTTTAACGAACATTGATTAAACGGGTAAAGGTAAACGTTCTTTATGAGCCAAATTTTTTTGCTTTAAATATTATCTATTAACAAAGAAAAAGTTGCCTACACCTGATGCTTAACAGAGGTAGTAAGGTCTGCTAAAAATAATATCTATCAATAGGTATATTATATGTTATCTCTGTAAATAAATAATTAACATAATATCTATGCAAAAAGGTCAGTTGGATCTTGTTACAAATGTCATACCGATACATTTATTATTTATTCTAAAGTTTATATTTATTTGTGATTCATCATTAATTGTCTATCATTTTTCCGGGAAGAAGTACCGGGAAAGAATAAGTTTCTTTTTCTTTTCATATAAAGTGGCCTTTTTAACCCCTTATTTGGCGAATATCGCCAGCCGAATTTCAAAAATAACGCCAGGCGAAAAAACAAAATTCGCCGTACGCCCATTGATCGTCACACCTGTTCACACAGTCCACCGATATATAAACGATCTGTCAGATGCGCTTTGATTTTGACACTGTTTTCAAAATGGCGTCGAGATGGAGATCGCGAAGTGATTATTTTTAGTCGAAAATGTTAAAGTAGAGGTTATAAGGCGCCTTTTAATTAAGGAAACAAACGCCACAAATCAACAAAAAAGATAACAGCTGTCACGAAACGGGAAACATTATAAAATTTATAGGTTATAAAGCTTTTACCATAGATACAAACGCCGCGCATATCTGCGCATGTGCAAATCGTTCAATCGGCCGAGAAAGTTGGAAGGTGGTCAACTCGAGACGATATCGTTTCTACTGGTTTTTATCGTTTCAGACTAGCTGTCATTTTGTTCACACGGTTCAAATGGCTGGCGATATTTTGGTGTCTGGCGATATTCGCCAAAGTGAGAACACCACATTAGATCTTTGATTTGGTATACAAATTTAACCCAGACAGTCCTGAAAAAAAAAATTTTTTCGGATGGTTGTGATTTTTTAATATGTGGTAGTTGTATATGTAAAAATGTAGTAAAAAATAATAAAAAAAAAATATCTTCAATTTTTAAAGTTTTATTGAAAAATATTTAGTGTTCGTTTAAACGTACAATAGGAACATACACCACATAAATACGAGTATATGAAAAAATGACAAAATCTTTGAAAATGTTGATTTATTTGTATTATTATATTTCCAATGATTCTCCAACAGGCAAAGTGTACATACAGAGTGTCCCAAGAAGAAAAGTCAGGCGGAAGTCTTGAGATAGAGCACCCTTGCGGCTATCAGAATACTCCAATATATGTACCTTCCGCGATGTTTTTGAGCTTTCGAGCAAATTTTTTTCGTAGTTTTTGTAAAACTTACAAGACATAAGTGGTCATCACACATCACATCACATCTTCTTCCCCTTGTCCTAGTTGGGTCGGGGGTCCATTGCGCCAAGGTACCTCCTCCAGTGATCTCTATCCACCGCTGTTTCGAGGACATCTGGCCACTCCAAACTAAGTCACACGTGTTCGACACCTGCCTTTTGCCAACTTCTTCTAGAGCGGCCCGCTGGTCTTCTGCCCTCTCCTACAGCCTCTAAAGATCTAAGTGGTAATATGTCTTCTGGCATGCGGAGCACGTGACACAGCCATCGCAACTGCGAACTCTCTATATGCAGGAATACTGGTTCCACCTTGAGAGCCTCACGAACATACGTATACCTACCTTATGCGGTCTCTCAATGACACCTCAGCCACTCCCCTGAGGAACCGCATTTCCGCTGCCTGTAACCTTGATCTCACGCTCTCCATGAGCATCCAAATTTGGTGTCCATATAGGCCGGTATATTTTCTTAAAAATGGTCATTTTCGTCCGTTGGGTCAGCTCAGATTTATGTATTATTGGGTTTCTAAAGGCTTTCAGCACATTTCCTGCCGACACAATCCTCTTGTCTATGCATGTTCTTTGTCGACCATCTGCTGAGAATTCTTCTCCCAGGTATTTTAATGTCAAAATTTGTTCCAGTTGGACCGAAACATATCCTTTATAAATGGGTACTCCGTAGAATACGACTACTGCTGGAGCTCTTAACCGTGATCTAGGTAAAAAATATTAAATTGAGAATCAAAAATGTAAATGAAATATGATTGCGACTGAACACATATAATTGGAAATTAGTATTGACAAAATAGACTACGATATATCCATATTATAATATTATGACAATTAGTACTACAGACGGCACGGGTATGTTCCTGTTGTACGATTAAACGTACACCAACTTTTGGATGGTGATAAGTATTGCAAATTAAAAGTAATTTGATATTTAAATTCGCACTATCAATAATTGCATATTTTAATATAAGGAAATCATAAAAATAATTAAAATATTTAAAAATAAATAAACTTTCTCGACCCATAAATAGCAGCGACATTATTATAAAATTATTTGCTGAGTACAAATCTCTAAAACACGCCCACTTATTTCAACTGACAGTTATAAACTAATTTATGTTATAAAATATGTCTCTCTTATGCAGCTAAACTAGCAAAATCATCCCTATTATTTTGCACTAAAGCAGAAACATCACGTGAACAAGTGATCGACAAGTGTTCGATAAAACGTACAGCCGGCTTATCTGGGTTAAAACGTTTCACAACCTCATCGGTTTTATACCATTCCAGTGTCTCCCACATTCTGAAGACTCCGATGTATCTAATGAAATGAAATACCATCCTATGTTTGCCATACAAAAAACAAAACATTTAAAATAAGTGGTATAATGCGTCACCGCTGTTGAAATGAAAAAAATAAATTTCTTATATAATATGTGAGCATATTACCTGTCTTTGTTTTCAACACATAGAAAGATCGAGGCTTTGCGATAAATCGCCATCTGTATATTGATTGTGTTTAATTTGAAAGCATTTCTCCATAAAATTGTTTATATTGTAATCAATGCACAGTAAAGAATGAATAAATAAATAAATAACAAAAGTATTATAACATATACTAAGTCAAGATAAAAATGTGTATGGTATAATATTGTTGGCTTAAAGCACAAAAGACACATGTCCTTTAGGTAAAATGAGTTAATATACATAGGTTTGTACAAGATCGGTTGCAACGTCTTCTTTGTCCAATAACCAATGGACCATTAAAGGATGAAGTCACAGAAAAATGTTTTTAGGACAACGGAACAAAAACAAAACAAACAAAAAGGTGGTATCTCTTTCTAACTGCGCAGTTCTAACTATGCGTGAAAAAGAGATAAAGTACCATAACACATGCTATCTCAGATAGTAAATTATTTCAAAGAAGAGCGTTGTCAAGTAGATATTATCCTCCCAACTGTCAGTATTGCAAAATCACTCAATATTGGGTGGAACGCCTAAAGAATACCTAATAATAAAAAAAAACTGTCAGTGTCGTTTTTGTTATTATTTTGCCGTCTGACTTTCTTTTTTTTCTCTTATGACATACCATCCTACAAGGATGATTTGCGCAATCTGACGGTTTGCCCTCCAAGCAAAAGCAAATCCATAGACAAGACCACGTGACCTTCAATGGTCTATAATACTTATATCATTTTCAAAATATTTAATAAAAACCAAATGCGACGCGTGCTTAAATAAACTCTTTTTTTGTGCACAGATGTAACATGTCACATAAAATATTAATTGAGAATGCATTTATATAAGTAGACTTTCTTGATTCTTAAAAAGCACAATTTGTCCATCAAGCACATCTTCTGAATTAATTTAAAATTGGTTGATTAATTGAGAATCTTCAACTTACATATAAAATTGGTTTTCTCTAGAGTGTCAAATGTGGACATGTGTCTTCTGTGCTTTAAGCCATCGCTGTGTGTATATGTATGTATTGCAATGAGGTCGTCCTTTACATCAGAGCCTCAACTCTGACATAAGATGTCCATGAATGTCATCACCGTGCCAGAGACAGGTAGACAGTACCTACTATTATTGTTATGTGGAAACCAATAATATATAATATAATTATCTAACTTGTATGAAGATGTCTTCACAAGACAAACAAGAATAATTTTAATATTATCAATACGGCTTTGGACTGGTAAACATTTAATAAATTTCATTCATTCATAATATAATGGAAAAAAATATGATTCGAACCATGTCCATTGATATTTTGTTTGTTCATGAATTAATTTAGACCAGTGATTCACAAAGTGGTCCAGGTGAACCCCCAGAGATCCACGGGAGACTCGACGGGGGTTCACGAATCCATAGTTTAAGTGTCGGATATTCGGTAAAATCACCAGATATTGGCGGCATAAACAATAGTCGCTAAAAATGCCCGGTACATTTTTGAAAAAGTTACATGGTAGAAAAATGTACTGTGAGAACACGTAACATTTTAAGTATCCGTTAGCTATTGCCTTCTTAGAAGATACGCCCTGAAGAATGCAGGGATGACTAATTTATTCATCTTAAAAGGGCGTTCACATTTGATCAGTTTTTTCAGTGATCACTCTGGATGATCTTCCAAAATAAAAGGTGTGAACAGGTGTTACATCAATAGTGATCACTAGCGATGACGCAATTTTACCCGACATAATTTTGATGAAAGGTCCTTTCACTGAAACGACCATAAACAAGTTTCATCCTATTATTTTGTCCTATTCTCTATGAATTTGTATTGAAACAACAAAATTATCATGCTGACGAGAATTATACATATTTCATTTAATTTCATTTAATAAGTGTCATTTTCATTTTTTATTTATTTAATTATTTTTGTATGAAAATACGTCAAACTACATACAAAATGACTGTCAGTGTTGACATGGCAGTGAAAGCATAGGATGAACAAGTGTGAATAGACGTGTTCACTTTTGATGAACAGGTTTGACCCTGACACTCTGGATGATCATCCAATGTGAAGCAACGTGAATGCTACTTTAGAATCAATTCTATAGACCATTAAAGGTCACGTGGTCTTGTCTATGGATTTGCTTTTGCTTGGGGGGCAAACAGTCAAATTGCGCAAATCATCCTTGAAAGATGTTATGCCATAAGAGAAAAAAAAGAAAGTCAGACGACAAAATAATAACAAAATCGACACTGACAGTTTTTTTGATTATTAGGTATTCTTTAGGCGTTCCACCTAATATTACACCGTAATCGTCTGTTGTGTTGGGATGCTTGATGCCCCTCAATGATTTTTCTGTGACGTCATCCTTTAATGGTCTATTCTGTGTAAGTCCAAGAGCATACAGACAAACAAACGTGCAAATAAACGTAACTGTTTATGTTGAATGTATTGTAATATTTCAAGGAGTATTTTACTAATTTGAATGCGTTAGTTCAACACTTAAGATTCACGTGAACGGTACGAAAAATTGGTAGAAAAACAATATATTTATATTTAAAAAAAAAAATCGAAATAGTGAAAAAATTGACAAAACCTATTATATTTTTGAATAAAAAATAATACTTTTAATTCAAAATTAAGCAAATGTTAATTTGTGCCGATTGAGTCAATTATATTTTGAAAAATTTATTAATACATAGTTTGGACATATTGAAAGAATGAGAGATGAACGAGTGTATGAAATAAGGTTGCAAAAGGATGGGACTGGCTGAGGAATCATCATTTTTTTTAATTTAAGGTTTGAAAATGTTGAAAGAATTAATGATGAATAAGAGTTTGAAATAAATGCAATATTTTTTCAAATAGATTTTAGTTTTGGACATGTTGAAAGAATGAATGATATGAATGATAAGAGTTTGAAATAAATTCGTTGTTTGCTTGTTCTTGTGTATTTTGCTTTGAAGGATAGACACGTTTTGAGTGAGAGAAATCATCAACTAGGAATTGTGATAAATTTTGATACCATAAATGTGATACTATCGAAAATTGTGTGTGTTAGTTAGGATTGTTGAATCTATTTGCAATCATTATTTCATTCTATATGTCCAAACAAACAAAATTAGTTGTAGATATTATTAAATATTGTGAAAATATATTAATGTTTTTCATTGTTTTTTTTGTTTCTTTACAGAGTGTGATTATAATTAAATTGTAAAATTATAGTGTTACAAAAATATGGAGAAAATAATTTGTGTAGCTTTCATGGCGGTAGTTTTGTATTGTGCAAATGGTACGTATGATATTTTTTTACATTTTATTTTATTTTATCTTAGGCAATACACCCGAATCAATTGTAAAAATAAGAAACACTTTATTGTCAAAATAATTTTGTACAAAAGGCGTACATATTGCCTAATATTTTTAACATTTTAAACTACATATGTAATTTTATGAAAAAAGCTCTTGATGAACACAAGTACACCGAATTACGGGCCCCGTTTAGCAAAAACGGTGAAATTTTCTATCTTCAACAAATTTGATAGAAAAACTGCCAAAACTTGTTGACCCTTGCTAACATATTGATTTGATAAAATAAAAAATCAAATATTTATTACCAATATTAGTTTTTTACTAAAAAATTAACAAATCGCAGACTGACGAGATTTATTTAAGTACTCTTTGTAATATCAAAATACAAATTATTTGTAAAATAAATATATTTTTTATTCATCCTATCAAGCATATAAATACTATAGATTTTAGGAAACTTTTTTTAGTTTACAAAAATTGAGTTCATGTGGTGATTTTTGGTTTCAAAATATGAGAAATTTTATCAAAAAAAAAATTTTTTAAGTCGGTCAATATCCATGAAAAAACAAAAAAAAAAGTTTTTTTTGTTCTATAATTGTAATGACTATCTAAGTATTCGTAATATTAAAAAAAATATATGAAAATCTTTAGGATTTACGTACATTTATGTACCAAACACAACCCCGAATTCGATTTTTAAAAATATGTTTTTTTATAAACGAATATTATGAAGTTAAAATCAAGTTTTTTTAAAAAGTTAAAGTTTGATATTGGTAATGAATATTTGTTTTCATATTTTATCAAATCAAACTTTTCGTATGGTCTACAAGTTTTGAGAGTTTGTGTACCAAACTTGTTGAAAATTGAATGTTTTATCGTTTTTGCTAAAGGGGCCCTTTAAATTAAATAACCATTATCTATATATATATATATATATATATATAAAAGAAAGTGGTGTTAGTTACGCCATTTATAACTCAAGAATGGCTGTACCGATTTGAATGATCTCTGATTAGATGGATTCTTCTTCGCCCTGAATAGCCGATAGGCTATTAAAATATCTAACAAATTCACGGGAAGAAAAATTACGAAGAAAATTATTTACGCCATACATTTTTAATTTCAATAAAAAAAAATCAATTTGGAGAATTATACAAAATCAATGATGAAGTTTTTTTTTGTAGATAAGAATAATTTTTGTATACATTTTCAAATTAGAATCGTTATCCGTACAATTTAACATCTGTGGTTCTAAAATTTCAATTTTGAAAAAATCATGGATAGAATTTTTATAAAATTAAAATGAATAGGTAAAAATAGAAATTAGTAGGTACCTACATAATTATATTACGTACAGCAGATAATTTATAAACAATTCTGAGTTAAGTATAATTGTTCAACATAAATTAATTATATTTTTTACACTATACGATGACACACTTGGACAATTACGGGAGTTTGTAAAGAGATTAAAAATATTAATCTCTCATTGATTGTTATGCGGTACGAAGTTCGCTGGGTCAGCTAGTTATAAATAAGCATTAAATTAACAATATTTTAAAATTGAAATCCTAAAAAATTTAAATTATAATTTTGGGAAGTAAAAATCCCACTTAGGCTTAAAGGGTTAAATCCCCCAGTCACTACTTTTTACATAACTTTTCATTTCGAAGGCCAAATTCTTTAGAATGCTGTAATATATACAACTTTTGTTTTAACACAACCTTCACCTGCTGCCTTGTGACTTGTACGGTTTGCTCGAAATGTCACAATATTATGTCATAATGTTTATAGCATCGTTTCGTGATGATCCTCTGTCGCATTAATAACAAATTTATGAGACATAAAATGCCTTAAAAGGATGCATGATCTTTTTTTTATTTAGCAGTGAGGTATGCCACTAAATAAAATATTTTATGGTACCTACAAAGAAGATGATTTGCATGATTTTTATGTGCAGTTTGCCAACAAGCTATTTTCTCATATAAGACGCTCTTCTTCTTCTTCTTCTTCAAGTGCCTTGTCGGGTCCCCCCAACGTTGACGATCACCTCGGCGAACTTGTCCCTGTCCTGCGCTGCTCGGAACAGCTCTTCCACACTTCGGATGCCGGTCCACTCCCTTATATGTTTCGCAGCCAGGACATCTGTCTTCTACCGGGACCTCGGCGTCCCTCAATTTTCCCCTTCAATATCAGTTGGAGAAGGTGGTATTTTTCTCAACGCAGAACATGACCCAGATGGTGAAACCTTCCCAACCTTGATGGTTGACAACAGCTCTCTGTCAACTCTAGCTCGCCTCAGGACTTCGGTATTGGTAACCATGTCGGTCCAAGGAATTCTGAACATACGGCGATGGTGCCACATTTCAAATGCTTCCAGTCTGTTCATTGTATTGACTTTTAAGGTCCATGTTTCACATCCATACAATAAAAGAGACCATACATAGCATTTGATCATTCTTTGGCGGCGCTTATGACGCTCTTAATGAATTAATACTAACTAAATGTTGAAAAAATGAACTCAGGACATGTTGAACTAATGACCAAGGTAAAATGACAAAGAGGATATACCTTCTTGTCTGAAAGAAAAGGTGTGAGGAAGCGCGGGCGTCCGAGAACTACATGGCTTGATTACGTGGATCAAATTCTCAAGGACGACAGTGTGTTGAGTAAGAGGAGCCGACGTACGTGCATGAGGAAGCGAAGGAAGTGTGTAAAGATAGATCTGTTTGGCGTTCCGTTCTCTCTGCCTATCCCACTGGGATACTAAATAAAACAATGTTGTATAATTAAAATAAAATATTATAAAGAAAATAAAATATTATAAATAAAACAAGCATGTTTTACCAAAATTGGCTAAAAATAAGTTGTCTTGCACGTTTTATTATTTGAAATGTTGTTAATTCGATAATTACATTTGGATAAAATCTTTATCTTTATCAGATATCAATGTGCAATAAAAGATAAATATATAATTATCATTAAAACAATGAACGAGCGCGTAAAATAATTACCTACATTTCTCACAAGTAGGTGAGTTGTAAGAACAACAAGATGTATTATTGCATTGAAGATTATTATCTCACAATAAATCATAATTATAGATGGCCATGACACTTAGAATCTACAAGATCTTCAAGAATTATTTTCCTATATAATATAATCTGCATCCACACTGGCTTGTTAGTCGAAAAACTTAGAAAGTGCACACAAAATCTGACGTGATGGATACCTTTGTATCCGAGATTCCCGTTTAATTTATAAATTTATTTATATTTATATTGTGACGTGGATGTAATGTCCTAAAATTGATGAATTCTACAGTGTCCTTGAGGTGCTTTGGCACGTAAACGACACTTTAATATTGTCCAATAATAATACAAAAATAACTTTTTACATTTATTTATTTATTTATTTATTTCAATTTTACAGGATACATACAGTTGATACAAAAAATACAATGGTCTATAACATATTTAGCAATAAGCGAACCAGTGAAGATCCCTATATTACCCTTATGTGCTCTACAAAACATACATAACCAAACACAACAGATAAATCAAAAAACAACAATTACAATAGAATAGAGTAAATTATGTAAAGAAAATTAATAGAATAATGCTCACAAAGCAATAATCGTAGGATTAAACAATAAAACAATAAGCAATAAAAACAATACATTGAGTCATGAATAATAAAATTAAAAATATAAAAATATCATATAAAATCTCTCAAAATTTAAAATTCAAAATTTAACATCATTTAAAATTCAACATTAAAATTTGTCATAAGCAAATAGGAATAATAATTATCCAACACATGCAAGAAATAATTACCACCTATAAAACAAAATATGCAATACCACATAGAACAAATTCTAAACATAAAAAGGATTGATTCAAACAATACACGACATTGGGCAATCGAAACACAACGAACAAAATAGCAATAAAAAAAATAAAAAAACATAGGTACATTTACATAGGTACTAATTATCCCAGGTGGACTAGGCAGAGAGAAAAGACCGCCATAATGATATAGGTATCCTTACATTCTTCGCTTTTTCTACGTTAATCTAGTTTTTCGTACATGCACGCCGATTTCTCTAACTCAACCCGCAACCATCCTTGAGAATTTGATTCACATGGTCAAGCCACGTAGTTTTTGTACGTTTGCGTTTTATCGCACCCCCTCTTTCAGATAAATACACCCTCTTCTTCATCCTTTCGCATGGCCTGTACATCGTAACTTATTTATAAGCATTCTATCCACCACACTCCTCTCGCATCCGCTCACTTTTGCTGATATCCTCATTCTTCACTCTATCACGCAACGTTTTACCGACCATTCTTATCAGTGATCGCATATCCACTATATTTTTTCCACTTTCACTCTTCTTCAAGCACCTTCAACTAATGTATACATAAATATTCGCTTAAGAATTTAAGAATTGAATAATTAATAAGAACGTTAAGAGTGCTCAACACCCCTTCTTTGTGATTTCATGCAAACGAATTAGCAAAATTACAACCATTTTATTTTTAATATATTTTCAATTCTGGATAACATTTATGTTATTTTTATATTTATATAATATTTTGACCAATTTTAAATGCGATTCTATCATTTTAGTTTTATTTTGCTGCGAGAAATGTAATTTTTGAAAATTACCGTCGCAATGATGATATGTTGAGTGGTGGTTATTTTAAACAAATTATCCTTCATAATACAAGAGTGTTAATAAAAATTTAAAACCAAGATTGATCTTAAAATATCGTGAATTTTATGATGCACCTTGATTTATTTATTTACAACCCTTGGATTTTCTTAATTATTATGACAAACTGCATACACATAAAAAAAAATCATTATCAAAAAAATGATAGAAAATGTTATAATTCAACCATTTGTTTTATTTATATTATAATATGGTATATTGTTTACCGTGCATACTACATAATAACGTCATTATGTGCAATAATCAAGAATATTGCGAGTTTCACAAGTTTTTAGATTCATAAGGCATACTCTGTGCCTAGTGAGAGCATGTGGGGGTATACTCGCTCTGCCTCTGAATTAGGAAATAAATAAATTCAATTTATAGAATAAATACAACTTAAATTTTATTTATATGTGACAAAATACTATTTTTTTATACTCTTGAATATTTTTGCATATAAAGTTTTGGCTTATATTTATTAATAAAGCTATTTCATTTATTATTTAAATAATTTTCTCTGAGCCTACCAAAAATTGTTGCCTGAAACCACTAGAGCTATATCTGATTTGTACCTTAGGTAAGAACGACTCTTAAGAAGTTCAAATAAAATGTTTCTATGTTAGCCGCTTCGAGTTGACTGTCCGTCCAATAGTGATTAATCCTCGATTGTACAATACTTAAAATCGGTGATTCAATAATTTTAATAATCGTATAAAAAATACACACTATAAAATTCCATGAATTCGTCCGTTTTGGAAAATTATATGATTGTAAACATGTAGATATAACACAATTGCTACTTACATCACAAAAATGTAGGTATTTTTGATGACATCATTCCATGACTAGGATACACTATTATTGTGTTTTGTTGTGTACAAAATCAGTATAAATTATAAATTTAAATAAAAAACAGATACCTAATCTATACATAAATATTTTAGCCCGTTTTATTAGTATGTTCACAATGACGGTCCAGCTCCACACATCAACAAGTCGAAAATTTTGATTTAATTATTGGTAATTCATAAAATCAACTCCACTCTTATCAATTCCACAAACAAATAACTACAAAAAATACTCGGTTCCCTTTATTGACTATATAATTAGTTAATGAAAAAAAAAATAATGTATGTATCTTCCTTTTTTTATTTTCGCAAATAAATATTCTGAATTGATTAACTATTGAACGGAACAAAGACAACATAATGCCTCTAACAGTGTGATTATTATATTACCTATATATAATGAGTTACAATCCATTGGATTGGTCTGCAACGAGTTTGGATTTTCTTCTCCATCCCTCCCTATTCTCAGTCAGTCTTTTCAGCTCTACGTATGAGCCACAGTTCATGCCCCTTCAGTTGGTCCATATACGCATCTCTTGGTCGGCCTCTGCCATTTGTGCCCTCGGTCTTACCCTCCGCGATGGCGATGAGCAGTCCTGGCTGCCTGATGTTGTGGCCAATCCAGTTAGCTCGTTGTTGGCTGATTCTCTTAAGTAGTTGCCTCTTTTCGCCTACCCTGGTTAATACTTCTTCGTTTTCAACGTGTCAACGTTTTCAACGTCTATAGCACCACATCTCAAAGGCCGCCAACCGTCCGTTTTCACTCTTGCTGATGGTCCACGTCTCACAACCATAAAGCAGAATGCTCCATACAAAGGCTTTAGTAAGATTCTTCCTTACGCTTGAATCAATATTAAATTTTATTATTATATTATAATTATAGTATATTTCACATTCTGTTGTGTTTTTAGCATACTTATAAATGTACAAAAATATTACAGAAATGACGATTTCTAGAATAAAAGCATTATTCTCCTTGTTGAGTTATGGAGCTGGACACTGACAGTCGATATATACTTGCAACTTATTAAAATAAATATTGTTTATTTTATGATGTTCTTATGCTAATGAAATACGCCTTCACAATCATCACAATACTACAAATAGTGTCTGATTGCGACATCTTCTCCGCAAGATTATTATATGATGTAAACTACAAACCTACCTGCGAGAGTGTTAAATTATGCATGCATATAAATAAATATAATGTCAAATATATTTCAACCAGGGCCTTATCTAGATATTTTGTCGCCCCGGGTAAAAGAAATATTTATTATTATTATTATTATTGTTTGTATTAAATATTATATATTTAGACAGGCAGCTAAGTTGATATGTCTGATCTCAACACTACTGTCACAATAACAACCATCAGGCCCAACAAAATTATCACAACTTCAATGAATCATACAAATTCTTGAAGCTATTCAAATCTGAAGACTCAACCAGCTCAGGTGGCAAATTATTCCAATGATTTACCACCCTGTTAAATAAACAGTGCTTCAACGGATTTCGCTTGAACCTGCAGCCATCCAACTTAAATCCATGACCCCTCAGGTGAACATTCTGGATGTACCGGAACATTGTATTGAGTTCTGGACAGTTATAGTGGCCATGGAGTATCTTGTATGTCTCTATGATGTCACTTCTCTTCCTTCTGTCTGATTTGCCGCCTCCTTCAGTAAGAAAGACGTTGGTCTGACACGTGATGACCTTTTTAAAGGCCTCAGTAGACACTCAGAGAAACTCATGACACGATTTAAATACGATCTCAATCTTGTCTTGTTCGATGTGCGAAGTGACTATAATAAAAAATGCGTGCATACCAATCCCTCGTAGCCGAGTGGGTATAGTCGTTTTCAACATTTACATACATTTTTTTTCAATTTTCAAGTCACCAAATTTAATGATTCAGATTTGGTGATATGTTGCCGCATGAAAGAATAAATAAACCGCGGTACTGTACCGGTTTTGTTTTTATCAAGATTTTACAATTTTAAAAATCCTATATCTCTAATTCCCGGGTTCGATTCCCGGCCAGAGCAAAGTGAAGAATGACCTTTTTCAAATTGTCCTGGGTCTGGGTGTTACATGTATATGTGTATCGTCGCGTTAGTACCCATAATACAAGATTCATCTTAGTTTGGGACTAGCTCGATATGTGTGAATTGTCTATGTATGTTATTTAACAATGCATTGTGTACATTCCTCCTCTAGTACTTTATACCACCATCTCTATTATAAAATTCACACAATAGTGTTATACCAGTCAATGCACATTTATATACCTACTCTACTTGAATGATTTAAAAAAAAAAAATTTGAATGATAAAATACATCTATAATTAAAAGAGATCAATATCGTAATAAATAACAGTTAATTTACTCGTTTTGTAAGATTTTCTCTCAATGCAATCGGCCCTCATTTTCGCCGCCCTGGGTAATTATCCGGCTTGTACGCCCACCTAATTCAGGACCTGAGTAGAAGCAGATATTTTATTGATGAATGAATGTATTATTATATAATTTGTTGCATCATTCTGTTTCTTAAATAATATCTGAGTGATTTAGGTCCAACATTGCAATGTGCCTTTAAAGGGACATTATCCTAAGCGACCTCTTAATTTAGTTAAATTAATTGTTTTTGTATCCAATTATTTTACATCAAAACAGAGTAGGGGACAGATGGAGCGTAACTTAAGACTATATACCTTAACATATGAGTGCCCCAACAGCGATACGAGCTATTTAATGACACTTGCCTAACTCATTTTCGGAACATTTTGAAAGGGAGGAAGAAACAAACCTCCTTGGACATGTTTTTTTTAAACGGCCTACAGGTGAAAGTGAGAAAAGTGTGGCGAAAAAGGCAAATACCAGTGAAGAGAAAGGCATTGATGAAAATGAAACGAAAGTAACACTTTATAACAGGTATCTTGCCCCGAGGCTCTACAACTCTGTTCCCGAGCAAATAAAGTTGCTCGGCGGGTGGAGATGCTTCAGCCGGTGGCTAAAGGTTTGGCTGCTTGACACGGGTAGAGAGGAAGCAAAAAGGAGGCTATTTTTACATGTTGTGTAATTTTTTGTGCGATTTCAAGGTGAATTGGTAGATACGGTACTTTCTTGATGTTTTGTAGCGGCTTGCCTCGATACAGGCATTCGCCTAGTGAGGTTGCTGCGGGTTATGACTACATAGTCCTGATTGACTTGCTTGTTCCGGCGCGCACGCTCAGTCACATATCTGTTTTGGCTGCCTGTTATGCATGTTGGATTGGTGTCTTGTTGTTTTTTCTTTTTTTAATTTTTTGTATAACTTTTGTAATAAATGACAAACTTGTGGGCTTGGTATTATATAGCAAGGGGTTGGATGATGAGTGCGGGTTGAGTAGGATAATGCATTGTCTTTGATTTGTGATTGTGTGTATTGTTTCTGTCCATGTGTGTTTTATGACGTTTTGTAATAGTGATGTATAAATAAATAAATGTATATATTCAGTTTAAATGTACTTGAATCATCTGAATACTTAAAAAAAAAAAAAGCATATTTCAAAAAATCGAAATCGAGGGTGTGTTTGGCAGACAATGCACGAGAATCCTACGATTTTTCATTTTTTTAACATAACTTAAAGTTAGATAGTTATTAAAAATATAAGTGTGATAAACTGTATTTTTTGTTTTTTTTTTTCACGGATCATGTTCAAAAAAATTTTTTTTGACCAATTTTTAAAAAAAAAAATCGATAAAATTTCTCATATTTTAAAACCAAAAATCACCACAGGAACTCGATATTTTGTTTATTAAAAGAAGTTTGCTAAATCCATAGTATTAATATGCTTGATAAGGATGAATAAAAAAAATATAATTATAGTTAATAAATCTATTGTATTTCTTTACATTTTCTTTAATTATGTTTTTATACAATATTTGCCATTTATAAATACATTTTTCTTATTCAAAAACATGTAACAAAAAAAACTGGGGTGATATTTATTTTTAACGCAATCTCTTGACCCTCAACCTCTTGACTGAAGTGAAGTGCAGAATTAAGGTAGCCCGTGCTGCATTTAATAAAATGAGAGTGCTCTTCTGCAACTTCGACAGAGACTCGTAAAGTCCTATGTATGGTCTGTATTGCTGTACAGTTCTGAAACATGGACCCTAAAAATGAATACGGTGAATCGCTTGGAGGCATTTGAAATGTGGCTTCATAGAAGAATGCTGGAACGGAGTTCAATATTAATTTCAATGGGGAAATTTGAAATACGAGCTAGGTTGCTGAACGAATCAAACTCATATGTCGAGGTATACCACTGCATTATTTTTACAAAATGTATACGAAGATAGATTAAATTTATCTCATAGAGTCCCGGATAAATAGAAAGTCCGTCCCATCACAGCATCTACCATAAGTGGGGTAGCCAGTGGACCAACTGCTTGTATTAAAATTATTATTAAATTAACATTTATTAGAGATATTGACAGAAATTTGTATTTTATATATGTTTCGAAATGCTTCCTATATTTAAAAGCGAAATAAGGAAACGTCGAAGAATCTGCATCCATTTATTTACAAATGCACTTATAATTAATATGGATGTTAATTTGACTCTCATTTTGTGATGTCTTTGTAAATATTTAATTATTCACTAAACTCGCCTTGCAACAGCTACTTGAGCACTTTTACTTGGCCTCGCCTTGAACTTATTAGTGTTAATACCACATTTACCTATACGCAAAACTCAAATTAGATAATATTATTCAACGAGGTAGAATACACGTAATATGTATTTAAAGATGTTCTTACCATTGTACCTCTACTAGAGCAGTGTTTCCCAAGGTGGGACATCACGCCTCAGAGGTGGGGCACCGCACTTCCACATATTATTGAAAATTTGTCAACTGTTAAATTAAAAAAGAGGCCGGTGGGGCATATGATTTTTGAAAAGACTACGGTGGGGCATGGCATAAAGAAGGTTGTGAAACACTGTCCTAGAGATTGAAAATTCATCATGTCTAGATACTTCTTATTGTAACTATATCCATTGCTGGTTCTAGCACGAGACAAACACGAGTTCCTGAAGACGGGACATGTCCGGTACCCATACATTGAATTTATTTACCTATGCAAAATAAAATAATTGGGACAAACCAAATTAGTTGAGCAGTTTTTTAAACTATAGGTTTGCTTTTATTATTTTTTTAAGATGGCTCCGACTTTTTCTAAATATTCATATACGGAAACTAAATATTCATAAACGGAGTGAGCATCAAACAAGTAAAAGAGTTTGTGTACTTGGGCAGCAGAATAAACCAGGACGGACGCTCCAAATCAGAAATTGTGAGCAGAATAAACCAGGCAAGGATTGCCTTTAACAAAAAGTCTAAAATATTGGAATCCCCAAACATTGATTTAAGCGTAAGGAAGAACCTTACTAAAGCCTTCGTATGGAGCATTTTGCTTTATGGTTGTGAGACATGGACCATCAGCAAGATTGAAAGCGGACGGTTGGCGGCCTTTGAGATGTGGTGCTACAGACGCATGCTGAAGATCCATTGGTCGGAACACGTCGAAAATGAAGAAGTATTAAACAGGGTAGGCGAAAAAAGGCAACTCCTTAAGAGAATCAGCCAACAACGAGCTAACTGGATTGGCCATAACATCAGGCACCCAGGACTCCTCATCGCCATCGCGGAGGGTGGGACCGAGGGCACAAACGGCAGAGGCCGACCCAGAGATGCGTATATGGACCAACTGAAGAGGGACATGAATTGTGGCTCATACGTAGAGCTGAAAAGACTGGCTGAGAATAGGGAGGAATGGAGAAGAAAGACAAAACTCGTTGCAGACCAAACCAATGGATTGTAAATCATTATATATATTCATATACACGAAAAACTAATCGCAATGAGTGGAGCACCGAAAATTGATACTAATAATGATAGTCTCTCAATTGTGATCTAAAAAATTATGTTTATTCATTTTTTCTTCTTCAAATATTTATACATATACCTAAATGTTTTAATTGATAAATTATAGCAAAAGTAATTAAGGAATCTTTTTGTACTAATGTCCCTTCTTTGGTAACACCTTGTCCCGTTTTGAGTAACCGGTTCCCCAAAACGGGAAAAAGACAGATTAAAATAAAAATTATATTGTGTAAAACTACACGAAGCAAAACACGATTATTTTATCTCAGTCGATTGACCACTCCTTAAACTTTAATATTCAATAAAAATATGTTCAAAAAATCAATTCACTACTAAATTACAACGTTTCAAAAAAATTGTCCCGTCTTAAGTAACCTTCCCCTAAACGAAACACATCTCCCTTATAGAAACAAGTCTCGTGTTATCTGGTTTATAAATCTCTTTTGTAAATGGCAGGGTGCAGGTCCAAGGTATTCAATAGATGTTCGTATATCGTCTGTAATAAAATAGAAGACACTTATTGTTCATCCAATCACTTCTTGGGTATATTACTTTGATTAATCACATATTTATCGATAGAAAATTGTATTTATGTAAAGGTCAGTACGAGCCTTAAGCGAAGATTTATTGGAATACATATTAATTATGTGAAGGTGATTCTAGTTTTGTGATTTCCTCAATCTCGATATTATTAATTACCAACTAATTCTGTATTAGAAATATTAGTAATATGTTCTTAATGTCTTTGTAGTTTTAATAAAATCTTATTTTTCTCATTGACATTGTACTAACAATAAATTTAAAGTCGAAAATTTTGATTTAATTGGTAATACACACCATCAACACCACTCTTTCAATTCCACAAATAAAATAACTATAAAAAATACATTATGCAGGTACTTTTTTCAAGTCTTTAAATATCTATCTATCTATTCCCTTACGCCGTATCCCAAGTGGGGTAAGCAGAGAGAACGGAACGCCAATTAGATCTGTCCTTACATACTTCTTTCGCGTCCTCCACAGTCATACAATTTCTCATCTATTTCTTTTACTCAAAACACGGCCGTCCTTGAGAATTTGATCTACATGTTCAAGCCATTTAGTTCTCGGACGCCCGCGCTTCCTCACACCCCTCCTTTCAGCCAAGTATATCCTCTTTGTCATTCTTTTCTCTTCCATTCGTTCCACATGACCAAACCATCTCAATTTATTTACACGCATTCTATCCACAACACGTCTTTTGCATACACTCATTCTTCTAATATCCTCATTCCTCACTCTATCACGCAACGTTTTACCAACCATCCTCCTCAGCGATCTCATCTCCACAGCATTTATTCCACTTTCGTCCTTCTTCAACCATGTCCACGTTTCGCTGGCATACATAAGTGTCGGTACCAGGATGGTATTGTGCACTAGCAATTTTGCCATCTTCGATAAATTGTCATTACTGACAGTGGGTCGCAGTGCACCGTTAATCCTAGCACCGGCCACTTTTCTTCTTTCGATATCCTTGTCGCATCTTCCATCCCTTGCAAACAAACTTCCTAAATATTTCGAATTGCTATAATTATTATAACTATTGAACGGAATAAAGACAATGTACGTCTTTAAAAGTGCGATTATTATAAAATATTTACTTTATGTTGTGTTTTTAAAGAATAATATAATATCAAATACTACTACTATTACTATTATACCATCACGGCATATCCCACAAGTGGGGTAGCCAGCAGATCAGCTGCATGTAAGAAACATGCAAACTGTCCTCTTCGTGCCAATATAAAATCAAGACATTCAGGATGGGTGGCAAGCCTCATCGCTGAATTTAAGATGTAAAATGTCTTAGTTTTTTCAAACATCTGCCTTTTACAGGACACTCGAAAACTTACGCAGAAGAGTGGGAGGCCAATTCTTTACCGGGTGCTCCACGGATTAACAAATTACATTACACGGATTAACAAATTATCAAAAATTACAAAAATAGCAATATCTGAAATGTAACACATTTCTACCCGTTGAATTATGGAACAGGATAGTAAACGTAAATTCCTGATTTTTTTTATAAAGATTTATCTGGGTTTTTGTTATTAACCCAAATACAGCCTTATACACCTTTCACACTAAGCTAAAAGCTTGTGCCGTGAAAAGAGAGTTTGCCGGCACCCGGGATCGAACCACGGACCCCTTGTTCTGAAGGCCGAGACTCTACCTCCAGGCTACCGACGAACTCGAACGGTTGTAACGGTTACACAACATTATTTAATTTTATATTTTTCATTTCAGCCCAAAGGTATAACGCCTTCCAGCAACAGCCGCAACCACAATACCCCACCCGTAATAACTACAATAATAACTACAACAATGCTCCAACTATTCAAACCACCACATCAGCACCTCGTGGAAGTTGTAAAGAAAAAAATGCAAGATATCCCGTCTCTGGGCAGTGTGATGCATACATAGAATGCAGGGTAAGACCAATACAGTCATGTTTTATCAGTGATATGTTATACCTAGATTTGCAATATGAATCTCAAACATGTACCATCAATAAAATCTCGTTGCGGTCCTTGGTGCCGCAACTTTTAGTTTGAAAAAAAGCGACACACATATAAATTGTTTGTAGATAACAAGAGATAGACAATATGAGAATGGGGATTATTACAGACGACAAAGGCCGGTAGATAGAGATGAATATATACAAAAGAAAAGAAATGAATATATTTTCTCAGGTATTGTACCTCGACGGGTGGGTACACATTTTTAGAGAATATTTGTATGACATTGCGAATCTAGTTGTAACATATCACTGTGTTTTATTTATAATTTAACCGAATTGTCATACTTGCGTAAAGATGTTAAAATTGTCAACAACATGAGTTCGTCGGTAGCCTGGAGGTAGAGTCTCGACCTCGTGAACAAGGGGTTCGTGGTTCGATCCCAGGTGCCGGCAAACTACCCTTTCACGACACAAGCTTTTAGCTTACTGTGAAAGGTGTAGGGATAAGGTTGTATTTGGGTTTATAACAAAACCAAGATATATCTTTAAAAAAAAACATCGAATGCAATCATGTTAGTATCATACATACCTACACTCAACAGATTGTTACCTGAGACTGAGAGGATCCCAAGTAACTTTTTTTTGTGAAAAGCATTCCAACTAACCTACTTTTTAATACGAAACATAAAAACACTATGAACTGGCATAGTTAATATTTCATGAAGATAATAAAATTTCATCTGATCAAAATTCAATCCGTCACAAAAAAACTATTTCATAAAAATGTTTTAACACTTTTTTTCAATAAAATTTATGGTATTTCCAACATTGTTTCATTTCAAAAATCACTAGAATGTATTAACTCATCTATAAATTTATTTATATTATGATTTATGACGTGGATGTAATGTTCTAGAATTGATGAATTGTACAGTGTCCTTGAGGTGCTTTAGCACGTTAACGACACTTTAATGTTGTCCAATAATAATAATTCCAGATTTTGTTTGACTAATAAACATCTAATAGACAATCTAATCGTACCTAATAGACATCGCTGTTCCAAATACACATAATATACAAACAACCGTCGCAGAAAAAATACGTAAATATACAGAACTAGCAGGAGAAATAAAAAATATTTGGCATTCTAGATCCGTTTATATAATACCTTTAGTCATGTCAGCTACAGGGGTAACTCCGAAATCTTTAATAAATAATTTACAAAAATTAGATTTACCGGTTAATTTGTATATTAAAATTCAAAAATCTATTATAATAAACACTTGTAATATTCAAATGATCTAGAGTTTGTGTGTTCACATTGTGAAAAGACATTTTAAACATATTTGATATTAATAAAACACTGTTTTACTTTTCACTATTAATTTATTATTACTCAAGCGCTTTCGTCAAGTTAGCTTGACATTTTCAAGAGAACTCTTGAAAATGTCAAGCTAACTTGACGAAAGCGCTTGAGTAATAATAAATTAATAGTGAAAAGTAAAACTTGTAATATTGTAAAAAAGTTTTTGAACACAGATATTTCAGGCACAATGCTGGTATTTTGATCCCGCGTTTTGAGCCTAATCCTTTGATATCCTGTATATCTGGATAGGTGATTTTTTCCCTGCATTAGACTGTTTTTGTGTGACCATGACTGATCATATAGAGACTTATCTGGTTGTATAATGCTGAGAAGTGTGGATGGCAATTCTGCCGCCGCGTAAAAAATTACATTTCGCTAAACTGTGATGATGTAACGAATATTCGTATTTTAAGCAAGTCAACATTCGCTATTCGCGAATGTCGGCAACAAATATTCGCATTCGCGAATATCTAAAATCACACATTTGTTAAAGGCTTATTGCCGTTTATTTTATAAAATAAATAAATAAAATAAATATCACTAAACTGTGATCTGCATTTTATAATTTGTATTGTACTCCCGCTACAATATTTGTGTGGTTTGGTATTGTAGATTTAAACAGTGACCCTCTCCAGTTCTAAACATTTTACCATATCCAGGAATTTGAAAATGTCTAAGATGGATAATTTTTATTTTTATTTATTTTTTTATTTATTCATTCTTTACTGTACATTGATAAAAAACAATTACATAAAAGGTATACATTCAAATTAAATACAATCAATATACAGAGGGCGAGTTTATCGCAAAGGCGCGATCTCTTCCAACTAACCCAAAAGTATTAACATAAAAAATAAACAAACATACGATGAAAATAAAATAATTATTATTTGTTAATGATTTTTCTTTCCAGGATGGTGTACCGGAGGAGAAACTCTGTCCCGAAGGTTTACTGTTTAATGCCAACTCATCAGTGTTCCAATATCCATGTTCATATCCCATAGAGGTCAGTTGTGAAGGGAGGGGCAGCACACGTAAGTTACTAACAATCGTTATTATTGTATACTGTGTAGTTTACAATATGTAGGTTCTTTTTAAATTATGAACACTGATTTTATATTAACACAAATATATATTTTAAATAATAATTATTCCTGTTTATAATTGTCGAACACAACTTGTCAATCACGTAGCCTAACAGTGCAAGTCAAGGTCGTATTAATAATGCGCGCGTTCCCTATAGGAAGCTAACCTATATAGACTATAGAGTATTGCTACTCACTCAGTATCACTACTGTTTACTTGTAAACAAGGTTCAAAGTTCACTTAACCTGTTCAGTGTACAAAGTTCATACACTACAGTTATGTTTCAATCTATATCATCACAGCATGGAGTAGTCAGCGAACAACAGCATCTAACTAACATAAAGATCTCACTCTCTGTACTGTAAAAGTAGGACATTCATGGCAAGTGACAAGTGACAATACACCTCGTTTTGATAAGAGAACCTGTTCATTTAAAAATGGAGCATTTGCAAGAGTGTCTCTAGGACTTAAGATTTTTCAAGACAAGCAGTTACTGCTTTGATGCCATTGTTTCATAAATAAATTGTACTTTTAAAAATCTAGGAGGGGGTTGGAGTAAATGTCTTTCTAAATGTCCCTTACTCATTTAGATAATATATTTTAATTTTTTTTCCTTGTTTTACAGAGAGATCTGAACCAACTGAAGACTGCCCTCATCAATACGGTTACTTCCGCCATGGACAGGATCCTGCTCAGTGCGGCAAGTTCATCAACTGTGTTGCTGGAAAGGCATACACCTTCGACTGTCCAGAAGGACTTGCCTTTAGTGTAGACACTTACAGATGTGATTGGCCCGACTTGGTGCCAGACTGCGATGCTGAAAGTAAGCTAAAATATTTTATATAATGTTATTCAACACATACATACATATTCCCATTGCCTTAGTTGAGTCGGAGGGGGGGGGGGGGATGGTTGCGCCTAGGTACTTCCTCCAGAGATCCCTGTTCACTACAGCTTCCAGGTGGGGCTTGATTTAGACTGGGACGAACCAGATCAATGCCCAGATTGTCAAAATTTATGTCTGATGGGCGGCTAAAATTAATTCCTATTATCATAAAAAATATTTTAGAAAACATTTGGGTTAGTTGGAAGAAATCGCACCTCTGCGATAAAACTCGCCTTCTGTATATTGATTTTATTTGATTTGTATAGGTATATTTTGTGTAAATTGGCTTGTAATCCATGTACAGTAAAGAATAAATAAATAAATAAATTATTCTTTTATTTTGTATAATTAATATGATTTTTGTTAATTAATTATTTATGATTTTTATTAATTAATTAATACGATTTTTTCAGGATACCTTGGCTTCACTTGTCCTCAAGAACGTATTGATCCATTCTTCGGTAATCTCGATGCTCACAGATTTTACAGGTAAGAATTTAAAGAAAAAGGGAGATTTTATCAAAAATCAGTGATATCTCATGATCTGTAAAAATTGATTCTATACAATTTCCCACACCTCATTTTTCAGACAAATTAACTCTCTTTGACATTATATTTGCTCTAAACATCCAAACCATCCCAATTTGCATCTACGCATTTTATTCGCTACACTCATTTTATCATCATTCAGACATTCTTTATTTTATCTTCTTCTTAGAATTCATTCCACATTATTATGTGTGGGATAGCATGTGTGGGATGCTGGAACTGTATTACTCGTCCTTATATTGATATTCACGCACGGTGCCAGTGGGTGCTCTATTTTTCTTTATTCGCTCTACAGTCAAGCCTGTGTTTCCGGCAATGAAGGGGAGAACAAGCTGCTGTCTCAAATGTAGGAATGGCATCAGTCCATCCAAGAGGATGAAGTGTCTGAGATGCTTGGCAGACTACCACTACGGCTGTGTGGGGGAGACCGATTCGTCTTTTAAAAGAATGTCCAAGATGAACCTTGCGCAATGGAGGTGCTTGGACTGTAAGGCTGCGGATCCTCGATCAAATTTGTCAACTCCTCATGCATCATCTGAGGCATCGGCAGTCTACCAGACGAGGAGCACTACATCGAATACCTCTTCGCCATCGGTTGGTGAGACGGCTTCCTCCTCTCCCTCGGTTGGTGTGGCTGCTGGGGCTGGTGGTGCTGGCTCCGCTGTATTGGGGCTGGACTGCAGGTTAATGACTTTGGAGGAAAGGGTGCAGGCTCTGATGAGCATGGTGCAGACCCTCCAGGAGGCAAGCGAGGAGAAAGATAGAAGAATTCAAGATCTGGAGAGAAAACTAAACCACGTTGCCAAAATTGATGACCTGACCTCAGTTAAGGAGGGTCTCGAGGAGCTTAGGGTGAAGAACGAGCATCAAGAGAGAAACTCATACAAAGATGTTATCGAAATCCGCGGTATACCTGAGCTCGTCGATGAAACCATACAGCAGCGGAGGAGTGTCGTGGAAAATATCTGTAAAGTTATTGGACATGATCTGCAGCGCTCGGAGATAGCGGAGATCAGGAGATACGCTGGGGGTAAGCGCGTCGGAAGGGCGAGCGCCATGGCGGTGCGTCTCTCCTCAAACATTGCAAGAGACGAATTTCTTCTAGCGGTGCGACAGTACAACCGAAATAAAACTGTCGACAAAAAACTCAACTCAGCTATACTGGGTGTGGAGGGACCAGCTGCACCTGTCTTCATATCGGAGGGTCTGACCCCGAGGGCGAGACATCTTCTGTATCTTGCCCGTCTTAAGAAGAAAGAGAAGAATTACGCCTATCTCTGGACCAGGGATGGTCGAGTCTTAATAAAAAAGGATAATGACGCCCGTCCGATCCACGTAGATTCCATCGAGAAGATCGAGAATCTATAATTTAATCCGCTAAACGAATTTATTATGATTGAGATTGTGGTGTAATTAATGTGTTGAATGTCGTGTTTATGATTGATGGTTGGGTGGTGCGACGCTGATTGGTCGAGACATGCAAATCATAAAGAGGTGTGATTCACGCAATTTGGCGGTTGTTCGTCGCGGTTTCCGCGGGGATAGTTGGCTTGCGTCTCGCGATTATTTCTAATGTATTTGTTTCCGGCCCTACAGCGCACTAGTTGTGTTTTGGGTGGGGAACTGTACCGCACGATTTGCGGGATGATGTTGCCGGCTGTCGCAGCGCGGATTCGCTCCTTTAGTAACGTTAACATTATACATACTTGCTTACCTGTAATCACCGATTTCGTGAAATGAAAGTAGTTCTGTCTTTTTCTATTGCATACTTGGATTTTCGGGCCAATCAGTGACGTACCCGCCGCATGACGAGTATACTGTTGGGGGATGGAGGGGCGATGCAGCTCGTGGTCTTATGTACTGTCGAATAATACAAATTCTTATAGCGCCATAAACCTAAACCCAGATACTTTCAATGCACACTTTGCCTCACCCCCTTTCACGCTCGATACTGCCGTGCGGACTGCAACTCTACATGAGATGCACGCTTCTGGTCCCGCTAACGTACCATCTTTTGAATTCTCTCTGGTAACGGAGGGCGATGTTGAGCGAGTGATTGGCTCAATCAAGTCCAAAACAACTGGATGTGATGAAATACCTATTGCTTTCGTTGAACGTTTTCTGAATTTGGTGATACCGCAGCTAACTCACATAATAAATTTTTCATTATCTAATAATATTTTCCCGACGGTGTGGAAGAGGGCCTGTGTGGTTCCCATACCGAAGAAAGCTCAGCCTGCCGATCCTTCTGACTACCGTCCAATTTCTGTGCTCCCATTTTTCTCCAAGGTATTGGAAAAGATAGCATATTTGCAGCTTAAAAATCACCTCAGTGAAAATAATATCCTAAATGTTTTCCAATCTGGCTTCCGAGAAGGACATAGCACGACATCTGCCTTAATAAAAATCACTGAGGATGTTAGGTGGGCTATGGAAGATCAACAAGTCACACAACTTACATTGCTAGACTTCAGCAGTGCTTTCAACTCGGTTGACACGGATCTTTTAATAGCTTCTCTTAAAAACATTAATGTCTCCCAGTCTTGTGTGGATTGGTTTGCTTCGTACTTGAAGGATCGGCGGCAGTGTGTCCGGTTGTGTCGTGGTGTTGAATCGGGGTGGGTGACTCTGACGGCGGGAGTTCCTCAAGGAGGAATACTTTCTCCGTTACTCTTTTCCCTGTTTATAAATCCAATTGTGAAACAGTTGCCTTGTCGCTACCATCTATATGCGGACGATTTGCAAATTTATACACATGCTAAACTTCACAATATCTCCTCTGCCATCTATTCTACCAATGAGTGCTTGCAACAGATCTCAAACTGGGCTAGTGCTCATGGATTACTCCTCAATGCCTCAAAAACCCAGACAATATTCATTGGTAGCCTTCACTCTATATCCAGGTTGAAAAATATGAATTTGCCTCCCACTACTATGAATTCAGTAGCAATACCCTCTTCGGCGACAGTAAAGAATTTGGGCATAATCATGGACCAGAGACTCTCTTGGCAGCATCAATTTAACACTCTAAAGAAAAAGTTTTTTTACAAGTTCCACACTCTTAAGATGCTGCAAAAATTCTTGCCCACTAAAGTAAAAATTTTATTGGTCCAATCCTTGCTGTTGCCCATTATCGACTATGCTGATATCGTGTATGTGGACATGAATCAGGATCTAATCGACAAACTTGATCGACTTCAGAATGTTGGCATAAGGTTTATTTTTAATTTAAAAAAAACTGACCACATTTCTGAATATCGTAATACCCTGAAATGGCTTACTGTACGACAAAGACGTGAGCTCCATCTACTCACATTTGTCCACAATGCTCTGTACGCAGGATCAACCCCGTACTATATTAAGGAGGCTTTTGAATACTTGGCGAGTCACGGTTTACCTCTGAGGTCGAATAACCAGCGCATCCTGTCAATCCCGGCTCATGGTACAACTTTCATCTCAAAATCTTTTGCAGTTCAGGGTGCTCGTTGCTGGAATAATCTCCCTTCAAAATTTAGGCTGACTCAAAGTCTGACGTCTTTCAAGCGAGCCGTTAAGGACAAAATGATTTCAACAAACACAAACACAGCCTCTGAAACCTGAAACCCATCACTCCTAACCCCCCCCCCCTTTTCCCCCCTTTTCCTTTCCCTTTATGCATATATGTTTGTTTTTTTTTTTTTTCAGTCTCCCTTTTTATATATATGTGTGTATGTTTTTTTTTTATTTTCATCATATGTTTGTTTATTTTTTAAGTTAATACTTTTGGGTTAGTTGGAAGAGATCGCGCCTTTGCGATAAACTCGCCCTCTGTATATTGATTGTACTTAATTTGAATGTATACCTTTTATGTAATTGTTTTTTATCAATGTACAGTAAAGAATGAATAAATAAATAAATAAATAAAAATTATTTCTTCAATTAAGGCTTTGTTTCACATGTCTACTTAAGTGTCAGCATCAAAATGGTGTGTGCATCAGCATTTTAGCCACGTTTTTATCATAAATATTGGGACACCTGTCTCATTTCTTCCGGTTAGATATTGCACGATGTTGTTACATTGTGTAAATATGGTTCTTCAATAGGAGTGTTCATACAGTTGGATGAAAACTTTGATCATCAATCTTCAATCATTCGGTGACAATTCGGAGCATTCTCCGAAGAAATATTCGAATGAATGCCTTTGTTACCCGTATAAGGACGGGTAACAAAGGCATTCATTAGAATATTTCCTCGGAGAATGCTCTGAATTGTCACCGAATTATTGAATATTGACATTTTCATCCAGCTGTATGGACGCTGCTAATTGAGATGCCTGATTGGTTTTGTCAACCAATTTTTTTTTTTTTTTTTGTGCCCAAATTCGTTTACACAATAAAAAAAATGTATTTTATTTTATTTTATTAATTGGGGTGAAATATGCACCGCGACCTATAAGATCTATTGTACTCCCCCTACTCAGCTTTCCCGGTGTTGCCCGTCAAAGCACACCCTCAAGTCCCAGACATCTAATGAAGTCTAGGATCTTGAGGGGGTCCAAGGTGTGGAGAGATTCCACTTCTACCCAGTGTCTACCTAGGGCTTTGATTCTTGCGAATACCACGGCATTGCATTCCGCTAGGAGATGTCGAGGAGTCTCGGCCTCTTCTTCACAAAATCTACAAGTACCGTCTTCTTCAAGTCCCAGTTTGCGTAGGTGTTCCCTGAGCCTGCAGTGACCCGTTAGGAAGCCTGTTATTGCTTTGAGACTTATTTTACTTAGGTTAGTGCATACCTTGGCTCTTCCGAAGTTATATCCTCCGAGTAGTTCCTTGGCTTGCCTAAGCCTAGGGAGATTTTTCCATAATTCGTTTCTTTCTTGTCTCCCTTTCTTTTTAATTTCCTCTTGGAAAAACGTATGTCCCAAACCACAGAATGGTTCTGGTCCATAGAGTTGCGTTGCCGCACCCTTTCTTGCCAGCTTATCAGCTCGTTCATTGCCCTCTACCCCGATGTGTCCGGGTACCCAAAGGAGGGTGACTTTATTCTTCTTGCCTAATGATAATAAAAAAAATGTAAATGAATGAGTAATGAATTAAACTAAATTGTTTGATTAAAATTTCAGGTCCGCAACAGATTGTCAAAGATATTACATGTGCATAAATAGCAGACCAAGATTGTTCAATTGCGGAGACGGAAACGCCTTCAATGATGAGATCAACGGTTGTGATGGCATTGAAAATGTAACCTATTGCACTCCAGATGTTTATCAAAGAGTTGCCGCTGCCAAGGCGCAGAGGGAAGCCAATCTTATTGAAGAACAGAAATTCAATGTACGAGGAAGATTTTAAGAATTGAGATATTAAGGCGATGATGTATTGTACAGAAACATAATTCAGCCATGCCTATTTTGTACGAAATTAGTTTTAAAAATGTAGATTTCAAGACATTAAGTATGCACATTTTATGCATTTTTCAGGTGAATTAAATAGATTTATCCTAACCGAGAAAACTCACATCTTTATTTATCGCAAATTCCTTTTTTTTGTATTCTGATATTTATTCTGCAATTTTAGTGATTTAAAAGTTACCATGTTAATTTTAAGAACGGCAGGGTTACTCTTGAAACAATCTAAATACAATCTTAATCATACGACGCGTGAAGGGACTGTTGTCAAAAATGCCGCGCAACCGCTACCTTAGTATGTACGTATTTTTGACCATAGTCCCTTTGCGCGTCGTATGATTAAGATCAAGACTAGATTAAGACCCTATTTAGATTTTGTCAAGAGTAGCCCTGCAGGCCGACAGGGAACATCTCATTCAAGGCAGGCAGAAACAATCAATAAAAAAAAATACAAAAACTCCAACATTGATGTAAATTTTTGATTGAATGATTTTACTCTAAAAATCAGGAATTTTTGTATTTCTTATTCAAAATAAGTTATTTTTACATTAAGATTTCCTTTTAAAATTACTTAAGTATGAAAAAAACAATTTATAATAAAAAATATTTCATTTATTTTGCTCGTTTCTTTTTACAAAAATACAACATACAGGTACTTAAAACATAATATTTACAACATAACGTCACTGTATATTCAAAAAGAGACATGTGAGCACATTTTTATTTAGGCATACACTTCAAAAACTGTTCATTAAGGCATTAAAATTGTTGTTTGGACTTTTTATTGGCATGTGATATTATTCTTTAAGTATTGAATTTTAATATTTGATACTAAGAATCACTTATTAAAATGCTTATGTCATTGTAAGCAGTTTGTTCTAGAAATGTCAAAACATTTATGAATTCACATGTCCCTTTTTGAATATGCAACGACAATAATCAAATAGTACATAATTAATGATATTTTGTGTCAATTTTTCACAAAAATTCGAATCTTATTTGTACAATTAACCATTGCATGTGGTCATATTTGTAAATTTAACAAACGAAACTATCATATAAGACTTGGAACAGATAGTGTCACCTTATTTGGTAGTGCCCTGGACGGGACTGGAACCCACAACCTATCCTTATCTCAAGGTGTGCCTCGTCCAATTAAACTACCAGGAGATGTACTTAAGGCTTTGAATTTCTCTCTCATAAACCACAATGACAGCTTCATGTGTAATAGGTATTGTTCTTGCATACATGAGATTAAGTATTTCATGCTGGATACAAAAAAATCAAAAAAATTAGCTGTCTCCATGTTTATTAATGAAGAATGAGGCAAAACAGTGTTCTGTCTATCATTTCTTCTTACCGTTGATACACCAAAGAAAATAGAAGGTAACCATTTATTTCATTCAGTTTCTTTTGTACATATATATTTAAAATAGAGATGCAACGAATAGTATATTTGCCGAATACCAAATATTATGCAAGTGCCGAATAACCGAATATTTAGTAAAACAAGGTGAGAGTGTGCGATACTCCAGACCACGCATCTTCGTGTAGGTACATATTAAACATAATATATTATGTATGTACTAGACTTGCAGCGCGGTACATTTTTTCAAAACTTTTGTGTTCCAACATTAATAATAACAATAATAATATTATGTTGTTTCACTCCATATCAAATTAAATTAATTAATTAGATATTTGAGGATTAATAAAATTATGCATCTGCAGCTGACAATGAACTAGCAACAATCTACAAGCTATTAGTTCCTTTCGGCAAAATACCGAATAATTGAATAAATATTCGGTATTCGGCTGAATAGGCAGAATACCGAATAGTTGCCTAATATTCGTTGCATCTCTAATTTAAAACAAACGGAAGGAGACCGTTCATTGGCATCGTTCTTTCGTGAAGTGTGGACACGGCTATCGAAATATTTCATTACAAAAGATGAGATCATAATAATTGCCTTTAAATCTAAATTTTATTAAGAGTTTTATAACAATAAAATTTCATTATTCGTCTTATACAAAAAAAAAATGTATTTTTGTTAAAACCCCAAATGCAACTCTTTACACCTTTCACAGTACGCCTAAAGCTTGTGTCATGAAAGATGAGTTTGTCAGCGCCTGGGATAGAAACGCGCACCTCTTGCACATCATGAGGCCAAGGTTCTACGTCCGGGCTTCCGACAAGCTCTTTCAATCTCTCTTTCAAACTTAACCAAAGAAAATTTTATATAATAATTTAAATAAATTCATGATTACGCAGTACAGAAAACAATTAAAAATAAAATAAGCTCAAAAACATTACTTTAAAATTAATCGTAAAGAATTTGCACACTCGCGCTGTGCCATTAAATAATAACATGCAAAAACAATAATTTATAAATGATATTTATATCTGCCATCTCACAATCAGTGGGATAGCCAATCGAATTACACTAACTGCATCGTGAAATAATTAATATTATAATGCACATCATTCATCAAGAGAGGACAGCTCATATGTTTATTACATGCAGCTGGTCTGCTGGCTACCCCACTTGCAGGATATGCTGTGTAGTAGTAGTTATTTATATACATTTTCTCATGTTTAAATGTTGTTCGAGTTTTCTTAAAAACAAAACAATCAACAAATTAAAGCTATAAACATTCGTGCAACAAATATTTCACAGTGTCAGGCAACAATAAAACAACCAACATCAATCTCTCCCTTTTTCGGAGAATGCAGAAATGTACTCTCCCGAGTTTTGTTCATATTCTTGTAAATCATCATTGACATTTCATTGGACGTTACATGGACGTGGTTGAAGAAGGACGAGAGTGGAATAAATGCTGTGGAGATGCGTTCACTAAGAAGAATGGTTGGTAAAACATTGCGGGATAGAGTGAAGAATGAGGATATCAGGAGAATGAGCGGATGCGAGAAGAGTGTTGTGGATAGAATGCGTGTAAATAAGTTACGATGGTTTGGACATGTTGAGCGAATGCAAGATGAAAGAATGACGAAGAGGATGTATTTGTCTGAAAGAGGAGGTGTGAGGAAGCGCGAACGGCCAAGAACCACGTGGATCAAATACTAAAGGACGAGCGCGTGTTGAGTAAGAGAAATCGGGGAACATGTATGAGAAACTGGATGAATGTGGAGGAAGCGAAAGAAGTTTGTAAGGATAGATCTATATGGCGTTCCGTTCTCTTTGCCTACCCCACCTGGGACACGGCGTGAGGGTATAGATCGACATTTTATTGACATATTTTAATTTGTTACGCTAATGATCAATTTTTTGCTTGAAGGGTCATTTTAATTATTTTATTTTATTAATTGGGGTGAAATATGCACCGCGACCTATAAGATCTATTGTACTCCCCCTACTCAGCTTTCCAGGTGTTGCCCGTCAAAGCGCACCCTCAAGTCCCAGACATCTTATGAAGTCTAGGATCTTGAAGGGTAATACAATTAATAATATTGATGACATTTCAGTTTCAATATTATTCATTGTGTTTTTAATAATTTATATATATTCTTTTAAATTAATAAAATTCAAGGGGCGTTCACATTTGTTCAATTTCAGTGATCACTCTGGATGATCCTCCAAAATGAAAAGGTGTGAATAGCCCTTCATCAATGGCGGCGTCCACACAGCTGGATGCGAACGTCAATCATCAAGCAAAAATCTTAAATCTTTCGGCGACAATTCAGAGCATTCTCTGAAAAAATATTTGAATGAATGCCTTTGTTACGTCTCATGGACGGGTAACGAAGAGACCTCATGACTCAAAGGCAAGAGTTTTACCTCTGCGCCACATCGGCCGCCAAATATGTGGGTACTATAGGGTGTCTCAAATATGAGGGTACTATATATATATTACAGGAGTTCTGTAACTACTAATTACTTCTGTAGCCGTATACCTTGCCTATGTCAAATTGAATATGTATTGCAACGTAGAACTATCTATAGCAAATTTTGACATGCATTACTATTAACAAATATAATTTCTCTCATTCATCAAATTATCTTGTGTCTGTTATAATCATTTCTCATTTCATAATACTCAACTCATTTTGAACAAATTTTGAACTTAGGATAGTTCTGCATTAAGGTAACGAAATGCCTTATAAACAAAAAGGTTAAAAGGACACTGTAAAATGTACAATTGAAAGAATTTGGAGACTTGTTCTTTACTGTGGACTCGGCAGACTCATCAATAATCACTAACTACTAAAACGTAGCCAATTAAAATAATTAAAAGAGGTTGAATTCCATCTCCTATGTACGTGATGAGATAGTCGACAGTATCTACATGTCCTTAAGCGGAACCGCCAATTACATTTTTTTATTCTGTCTACAAGTCTTTATAAGATCTCCAGTTTCTGTGATACAGTAGGACAGATGATGACCCTGGCTGGATTTACTAAGAATGTTTCGCGATAGTTTTCCGAAAAAAGCATTCTGCTCATTCATCCACAAGGGTTCCGTCAGCATGGATGAGCCTCGTTCATAATGTATTGTTCCTACTACGATGACAACAGTGACACAAGAGCATTAGGAATGTCATCAGAAAAGGTCCGACTCAGTTGATAGTGCAAATACACTATACAAGAGGGTGGTTTCTGCCCTGTGCTCCCGGGGGAGAGTTGAAGGGCAAATGATGATGACGACGACAAGTCTTCAAACAGCATTTAACTAGTAGATTCTGATGTCTCCAGAGTTTCGCTAATTTTGGTGTTTGGAGCGCCTATCGCAGTCTCACTAGCCGTCTCCAAAGTGCTTGTAATGTCTTTGACCTCCGAAGATGAAATTTGTGGCGTTGTTGTGGACGAAGATGAGGGGTCCGTCGTTTGAGTCTTTGGAGATGAATTCAGAACTTCGTTGCTCGGTAGTTTAACACCTTGCTTGAGCACCATAGCTCCGTCCTGAAAAAAGAAAATAATATTTATTTAGAGAGTGGATAGTCGCAAAGACATGGACATGATAAGAGACTGGATGATAAAGGTGTATTCATCTGTAAGTAGGGTTGTAAGAAAGCCCGGATATCTGGGAATTATGTGATTCAAATTATCGAGGATGTTTGTTGTACACAAGAAATTGGCGTGCATATTTTCGTCTCTCCTAGTTATATGATACAGTGTAAATATATTACACTATTTTATTTGTACCTATTCTTATATATCTCAGAATCATTCTTGTGATGAAGTTTTGAGAAATTAGTTAATAACAACACATTTTATTTGGAATAATTCGTAAATACGACAACAAATCAGAAGGCGGTACCAGGATAACGGTAACAGTTACAGAGGCCTGAGTCAATAACACACTTTCACGTCACATTCCCGCTCCGTTAACGTTCGAGTATAGACGAAGTTGCAAGCAAGTGTCAATTTCGTTGCTAAGATACACAATAGTTACGAAAATTAACACTTTGGCGCAACATCGTCTGCACCCGAACGCTAACGAAGTGGGAACGTGACGCGAAAGTGTGTTATTGACTCAGGCCTCTGGTGTGATCTACAGTGAGAACATGCAGGGCACATATAAATACACATTGGTGATCATAACTCGATTTCACCAAAAATGTCAGATACAACAGTTAGTCAGAAGAGGGATGATATTTATTTATTTCACAATCCACGGCGTGAGCCTTTTACATGTTCAAGAATAAACAATACACAAATCAAATATCTCATTCACAACACAGTTGGAAAACAATGTCATATAACTAGGATATGTGCGAGTTTATTTACTTTACCTTCATCTGCACCAATCCTTTCTCGGTCATAGCTTGCAGTTGTGACTTTGTCATGAGTATCTTCTGGACTCTCACTGTCTTGGGGCCAATCTTCATCTGGCTCACTTGCCCCACAGGACTGCCTAGAGTGCTCATGGAAGAGGGAAGGGGTAGGGGTTTAACACCGGGTGGGAGGGACTTGATCAGCTGGGCTGGAATCTAGAATAGAATAACATTTGCAACATTAGAAATAATCAGCCTCACTGACACTTTTGACACGTCATATCAAGAATATTTTGATTAAATTAAAAACTTCAAGTACTGCTAATTTTTTTTAAATTTATTTTAAAAAAATGGGCAACATACAATAAAATTTTACAAAATACAATACAATAACGATTTATTTCTGTAATTCACAAAGTGTTGATACTTAAGTATCTTTTGTCGGCTATATATTTGAAAAGCTGGGTATTAATTGAAATATTTACATAAAAATAAAGGGAAATCTAGGAGATAAAAAGGGCCCAGAGTTTATAATTTTGTACCGTTAAAGCTAAGCTGTTGTCCTCTTAGAAGGCATGTCCTTGAAGGAGTACTAGATTCAGGTTATCTCACAAAGTGGACGGTGGTCGAAATAAGATTGGGAACCTATGATTAAGACAAATAAATTAAAAAAAAACAACATGTGATACCTTTTTGAGCGGCTGTCCCCCCGGTGACATGATGAGAGTCTGGGGCTTCCCATCCTGTGAGACAGCTTCTAGCCTCTGGATAACCATACGCCCTGGCTGATTGTTGTCACCACCGCCAACACTGACTTTATTGGAAGATGTTGTCGCCACCGGGGATCCGGCAACCTGTAGTAAAAAGCGCAAATTTAACAGATGACTTTCTCTACTCTGAAACATAGATTTTTATTTATTTATAACTTCTCAGCAACTCCCACAGGTGGGGTAACCAGGTGACTAATTGCAGCATGTAATAAACTTGCAAGACATCCTCTCCATGCCAATAAAAAATAATATATTGA
This sequence comes from Athripsodes cinereus, assembly GCA_947579605.1. Lineage (NCBI taxonomy): Eukaryota > Metazoa > Arthropoda > Insecta > Trichoptera > Leptoceridae > Athripsodes > Athripsodes cinereus. The sequence continues at coordinate 3,692,804 of OX388325.1, read as the reverse complement.
GGATGGGTGTCAATCTATGTACCTCATCATTACTAATGTCTTATCCTCTACGAATACTCACCTTCTACATGACACTCGAAAATTAACTACAAAATGAGTGATATATGTCTCACTGTGTTATTTTACATACACCAAGAGCTGTGGTGTGTGGCTGCTAAATCTAGAGTGCTCCTTTGAGAATTTTCTTTTGCTACGTTAGAATACTAAATCCTATTTGGGTATGTGTGAGTCAGATACGTATCTCCGGGTACAGCACAAGGTATGTGATGGACTACTAATACTACTACAACACCGTCACATCATATCCCACAAATGGGGTAGCCAGCAGAACAGCTGCCTGTAATAAACATCCAGGCAGGTAATAAGCATACATAAACTGCACACATATCTGACACCCTTCAATCTCTTCACTGGCTCAGATGTCCGGAGAGAGTTGAATTTAAAGTGTGTTTGACAGTATTTAAGGCACTTCATGCTATGGCCCCAGAATATATCATGGAACTCTGCGGTAGACAGGCGTTAAGTCATAGACAGACAACACTGAGGTCTTGTCAAGATATTACAACTAAATTGGAGGTGACCAGTACTGTATCGAAACCAGTGTACGTGGAGCGTGCTTTTGCAATATCTGCACCTGGAACAGGCTTCCACAAATGATCAGAGAAACGCAGGACATATCTCGTTTCAAGAACCAACTGAAGACTTATCTATTCAAGAAATCTCACGGAATAATCCAAGCACAACCTTAGTTAGCAAAGAGCGCCCTTGAGGTGGATTTTTTTCACAAAACGGCGCTTTACAAATCATCCAAATAATAATAATAATAATAAAAATATGTCATGGAACTAGACAAACAATATAAAAAAACAATGATGCATTTTGACAGACACAAATATTCATAAACATAATTGAAAATAAATATGCACACCTTTTTAGTAACATTATTAGCAGCAGGAGTCTTCATCGTCACTTCATCCGGTTTCAATTTACACGGTCTACCTCGTCTTCTCTTTGCGGGAGTCTCTATTGCTTCATCCACTTCCTCTTTCTTCTTCTGCGGTTCCTCGGAAGGCTTGCTCCTCTTCTGGGGTGTGGTCGAGGGGGATTTTGATTCCCCAGATTCTTGGAGTTCTACACGGTATTTTCTAGGACGCCCTCGACCTCTGCCAGGCACTTTAATAGTCTAAAAACACAAAAATAAAAATCATTTTATAAATTAAAAATTTCATCATCATGATAATTATATAAAATAACTCGTTAACCAATACAGAAGACAGAACACCACATTTTTTATTTATCTCTACGCAGTTTTTTTATAAAAAGATGAATTAGGGTCTGAAATAATAAAAATAAATCTTACTATACTATACTATACCCTCACGCCATGTCCCAGGAGGGGTAGGCAGAGAGAACGGAACGCCATATAGATCTATCCTTACATACTTCTTTCGCTTCCTCTACATTCATCCAGTTTCTCATACATGCACGCCGATTTCTCTTACTTAGCACGCGTCCGTCCTTAAGAATTTGGTCCACGTGGTTCTTGGACGTCCGCGCTTTCTCACACCCCTTCTTTCAGATAAATACATCCTCTTCGTCATCCTTTTATCTTGCATTCGCTCAACATGTCCAAACCATCTCAACTTGTTTACACGCATTCTGTCCACAACACTCCTCTCACATACGCTCATTCTCCTGATATCCTCATTCTTCACTTTATCTCGCAACGTTTTACCAACCATTCTTCTCAGTGAACGCATCTCCACAGCATTTAAATAAATTAAACAAAATAAATCCCCAACATCCTAATCTAAAATGTGCATGTGTTTTGAGGGTGGGTAGGTTAATGGTTAGGTGGAGCACTTGTGAGGACACATAACAAAATTGGTTACGGACAGGTTCACCCAGAATCCTCCAAGGCACTCTCTTGGGAATGGAGTTGCGGACAAATGGAAAAAGTAACAGTATTAAATAGTGATTAATTCTGGAACAAGTTTGACAGTTTATAATGATATCTAAATGTGTAGATAATTTAGTCAAACTGCTTGATTAAATTTATTAATAAAATTAAAAATCAATTTTCACACTGTGAATAAATACCAAAACTATTGAATTTATATCTACAGTAGAGGCCATAAGAATGGAAACGCTTAGAATTTTGTTTAAATTCCTAGAAAAGTTAAGTTTTTAATGCACTTATAACATACAAATATTTTATTTTTATGGTTGAAATGTGTCACTAGCATTATTCTTTTTATAATTCTAATATTTTTTGGATGTGTAATCGGTTTTTTACCATTTAATGGTGGTTTTATTTCAACCACCAACATAAATGAGTTTTAACAGCCAATTCTGAGATGCCCCTTAACGATTGAAATTCTCTTTTTTTTTTGTTGTTTTTTTTTTGTAAATATGTAGTAATTATTTTAACATTTTAATATTTATTTATTCTTTTGTTGCCCTAACAAAAAGAAAGAAATATGTACCTGAATTTGATTATTTTCATACATTTTATTAAGCGTTTCCATACTTATGGCCACTACTGTATTAAATGTTTTATCAAATTACCTTTGCTGGTGTAGCCCTGTGTATTAAGACTTCCTCATTGACATCAACGTCATCATCACTGTCATCATCCAGAGGTCTCGTGTCGTCAGTCTGGCTACCGTCCTCTCCAGCATCACGATGTTCATCTTCATCATCGTCCGATCCAACATTTGTATTGTCCCGGATCATAGCTGCATAATCTTTGATCTTGGAAGCTCTTCTAGATCGTCTGGGAGATGATTCATTGCTTGGAGACACTGTAGGTTTTAAAGAATCTACTGCAGGATTTGCGGAAGGCGGTTGTTTCTTTTGCTCGTATTTGTGTAAACGAGGGGGCGTTTCTTTCTTTTGGGGACTCTTGGAGTCTTTAGTGGGTGTCGTCGCTTCCTAAAAAGAAACAATAAAATAATCCAAATAAATTTAGCACCCCCTGTATAAGTTTTTTATGTTACCAAGTATTATGTGAAATGTATCCCTTTGCCATAAAAATAATTCAGAACTATCGGTGACAAATATTTGAAACATTAAATGGTCGATAAAAATATTAAATTTACAAGATCCTTTGGTCAGCCCAAAAGTGATGTTTCAAGCTTTCGAGCTGTAGATCCAATTTGAATCCAGCAGCTGACAGGTTATCGAAAATTAAACTTTCGAAATGGATCCTGCGAGCTTTACAGAAGTTGAAAGCGTATAATAAATACAGTAAAACCTCGTTATTTCGAAATCCAAGGGACCTCGAAAATCTGATTTCGAATTAGCGAAAACCCCGATAAATCGAAATTTTCGAAATAATTTTGATATACGCAGTATATAATATATATTATAGCCATAGGTACCATACGTAATAGAAACAGCTGATTTGGACTTGGGTTTTTTTAAATTTCGCGCGTTCAAACAAAAAAAACATTTGTAAGGCTGATGAAAGAGCCGCATGGAAAGGGCTAACAATTTCTACTACTCTTATACGCATTACAAATAAACAGGCGACCCTTTGTACAAGAATGGAATAGTTTGTAGTAAAACATATGTAATAAAGACGTCATGGGCGTATCGTGGTTTATCACATACCACGTTTTTGTCCAATCCTTGCATTTTGCACAATGAAGGTAACAAAATATTGATGAAACTAACAGTTTTTGACATAATTAAATTACACACACATGTAAATCTAAATATGTATGTACCAGTGGCGGGACTAGGCTTTTCACATCGGGCATGCTTTGTACAAATATACTATTTTACTCGCAAACGAGTGGACGTCCTTGAGAATAATATAATATAGGTATATATATCGGAGACGGGACTAGGCTTTTCATGTTGGTCTTACATTCGTTATAATAATAAAAAAAAAAAGATATCCAGAATGGTTGACATACCCCTTTGCTGAATTTAAGATATTAAATGGTTTATATTCGATGTCTATTAAAAGACACTTAAAAACTTTAGTGGGAGATCTATTGTTTGCCAAAGACTTCATGGGTCCTTAATATAAATAAATAAAATACAAGAAGTCTGCGATACAAATAAATACTATTTTTTAGTATGTAAGTAACTTTAAAGTTAAATGTCGTAATTTCTATACAATTTATTTTGTCTCGCGCATCCATCATAATATTAATCAATCCTTTATGAAGAACGTTTCAAATCTAAAAACTATTAGCGGTTGCACATAGTATCTACCTTCAAATTATTTTTAACTGCCTAGTACGTTACGCACGACTCACACAATCATCACACAACCAATACAAATAAAAACATACTCATATAGGTACATTATGCACCCAAACGTTCTTCGTGCAAGCTTGCTTATTTTGTCCTTAAGATTGCACACATACAACCAAACATACCCAATAATACACATGTATGGCGCGTCATTGCCTACTACGTATTCACACTAAAATTTAAGTGTGTGTTAGTGAGACAGAGGCTACGTATAAAGCAATAACTTACTATTCCATTAATTTAGCTATCACGGTAAATTATTGGATTTTATTAAAAAAAGTCAATATAACGTATCGATTTTACACGCACTTCAATACAAATAGTACGCGCTTTTGATAAAAACTCTAAAACTTACAAAAATTGTATATTTGCTGCGTATATTTTTGTAAATCATTCTCTTTGCAACGAAATGTTTGGCGGCAAATTCAAACTAGTTTTTGATGATTTCAATATTTTCTTCATAGATTCTATGGGCATGCTGTGCTTTTTTGCATGTATGGCAGGCACGCGACTGGTATGTACCTACCTAAACAATACACAAATATAAATACGTACCTAAAACACAGTCGAATATTTAAAAATACATAATTTTAATGCTTCACTTCACACACGTTACTAAAAGTTCACTATAAATGTTCGGGAATTCACTAAACGGGAGTTCACTAAATATGTTCGGGAGAAGTCACGGCGCCCTTGAGATGGTCACGGATCACGGATCATTAAACGGCGCCACATATAAATAGTCCGATCATTATTATTATTATTAAATGTTAAAAAATGGGAAAAATATTTTTGACCAAATTTGTATTTAAAACGCGTATAAAAGTTCGGATATAAAATATTTATTTATTTGGAATGGAAAATAAAAATATTAAAACACAAAATATTTCGAGTAGGTATAGGTACGTATGACGAGACGCCCATGAACAACACGGAAGTACATAATGTACATCGATCACGCTATGAGCCAGAGGATATACATAGGTAGCAGGTACCTGGTACATACTCAAAACAGCTGTAGATAGGTACATATTGAAATACAATACATTTACGATGTTTACATACAACATAGGAGATCTACTTAGAAATTTGGTAATCCCGTTGTTAAATATTATTATGTAGCTGGGTAGTGGGTAGGTCCTTTATGTGTATTAGTGTGAACACAAATTTCACATAATAAGTTTTATTGTCCCTGAAGGAGCTTTGGGAAAAAACAAGGGTATTTTTTATGGCAACCAAATGTTTTCGAATTACAATATACAAATTTCTATTGTTTTGTTTTGAAAGGACCAAATATTATTTCGAATTACGTATTAGCGGGGATTTCGAATTATAAATGTCTTTTGTATGAAAATTTCATTATGGGGACATTTTTGGGGGGAATATTTCGAATTACGACGAATTTCGAAATAACGGGGTTCGAAATAGCGAGGGTTTACTGTACTTATGAAATTTTAACTGTAAATATCTGTTAATCTTTAAACCAATTGTGTAATCCTGCTCACAATATTCCTTAAGAAATTAAATATTAATTACTTTAAACTAACCTGCAAAGGTATAATTGGTATGGGGAATTTAACTGCCTGAGATTTTGCAGTATCCGTCGTTTTCTCTGAATCCCTGAAAAAGAATAAGAATCTTAAAGTAAAACTTTAAACAGTTGAACATCAAAGAATGAAATTCCAATACATTTACTCGCATTCAAAATCTATAAAAAACATCATCGTTGATTTTGTATGATTCTCCATATTGCATTTTTTATTGAAATTAAAAATTTATCGCGTAAATAATTTTCTTCGAATTTTTTCTTTCTGTGAATTTTTAAGATATTTTAATAGCTAATCGGCTAATCAGGGCGGAGAAGAATCCAACAAATCAGAGATCATTCAAATTGGTACAGCCATTCTTGAGTTATAAATGGTGTAACTAACACCACTTTCTTTAATATTTACTATATAGATAATTGATGTCTAGCTACATAATATGTAAATGAGAATGTTGGATATATATCTTACTTATGTGTGGAACTCTTCTTGAGTTGTGACCAAGTCTTATTGCTGTCATTGGTGGATGAATTGAGATTAGCTCTTGACATTCTCATGTTCATGAATCTGGAAGACGATGACGGACTACTGCTAATTTGAGTGGAAGACTTCTGTCCAGCATTCTGCAAATAGACAAAATAGATTTCAGAATTATCATCTTCAATTCGGCAGTGACGAGGTATACAGCCGTCCTAAATTTTATTGACACAGTAATGACTTTTCCACAATATTGACTTAATTTGGATTAGTTGGAAGAGATTGCGCCTTTGCGATAAACTCACACCCTGTATATTGATTGTATCTAACTTGAATGTATACCTTTAATGTTATTATTTGTAAAGAATGAATAAATAAATAAATGACAACTTGTACGTTTTTTATACATGCAGATAGTTCTCTGCCTACTTGTGAGAGATGTGTTGTTGATCTTGACACTCTCCGTGTCTCAAAAAAATTAAGACTTTCAGAATGGATGGCAACCTCATCACAATAATATGATATTTATCATCTAACATCTGGCAGTGATTATGTATGTCACATTAGAATATATTATTTTTAAAAGCACAAGAAGTATAACTTGTGTGTTCATTACATGCAGCATTAAGTCCGCAGGTTACCTCACTTGTGAGAGACATTTTGATGGAAAAGATGGGATATTTTCAAAAATTTATCATTACAAAAATAAAATCAAATTGTACCTTCTTTAATTCCATGATATCTCGTTCGAGCATCATGAGAGATTTCTCTCCAGCCCTGACCGGTGTCTCAGGTTTGGGGGGTTCCACCTTCTGTTGTGATTGCTGTTTGGATTCCGAAGCCTTTTTGTTGGTTGGAGATTCCACGGTTGTCGCCTTTTTAGCGGGAGGTTCTTGCGTCATTTCTTTGCTGCTTTTGTCTTCACTTGAAGTTTGCTTTGAGAATGACAGCATCTGAATTACACAAAGAAAATAAGAATAGAAAACTTTGGTTTCCTTATTGAAATTTGGAGATGTCATTAACCTGCCAACCGCTTCAAAAATAAAATAATAAAATTAATGGATTACAGAACACTGTTTTACTTCCACTTCACTTTATTCAAATGTCAGAACGTTTTCGAACATTAACTGTTCATTATCGATGACAATGCAATACTGAGCTCACTTTAACCCTTTCGAATCCACAGCCGTGACATACACGTGCGACATTTCCTTACCTTAGACATCCACACCCGTGATATATCGTTTTTGATTTTTCGACACTCCCAGAGACATCTGTGTTGGATTTTTTAAATTTAAATCTGTACCGATATATACCTACATTCATCCTTTATCCATTCCTGTGAAGTCGGTAAAGATGTACCTACGAATTTCGTCACAATGACGATTTATAAAAGTACTGACAGCGTACATGCCGGAAATCAGTCGCCGTTCATTACCATTATAGTACGTTCGCGCGAATTGTATCATACGCGTGGCATTTTTGATACTCAATCAGTTATATTGTTTATATTATTTATTTTGTCACTTTTGTTGCTGTGGATTGGTTTAATTTAATTATTTAACCTATATTTATGTTCAATTGATGTTATTGCTTATTTTATATTTTATTTTGACACTTGACAAAATTTGAATACTACTTAGTAGTCCCTACACAAGTGTAAACATTTTTTCGATTACGAAATTTATGAACAGTTTTGATTATTTTTATTCTCAGTGAAGTTTTGAAAAATAACTGTGTATAAAACAAAGTAAAAAAAATAAAATAAAAAACTGTGTGCAGTACCTACACTGAAAAAAAAAATCAATCGACCGTTGTTTTCATGAACAGACTATAAACTATCTTTGTTATGTATGACGCAGGCTAGGCGAGGACACTTGTGGTTCAAATATCCCGTGTTATGGGAGTGCGTTGAGATTTTAATGACTTATTTGTTTACATGATGCTAGTAGAAGGATGAAGGAGCTCAAATAACCCGCCAATGTGACTATGATATGCAATTTTATATTAAATAAAGTAAATTGAAACTAAAAAAGTGGATTATAAATATCACGCGGTATTGAGGGCACGATTCCAATCGGGAGGGCTCGGAAATCAAAAGGTTAATAAACTAACTAAAAAAAATTTTTTTTTTCTTTCAAAAATGTCAAAAATAAATTAATGACAAATGTATGTATGGCATTTCAATAAAAAAGAATCACAAAAACATAAACAAATTTTTAATACAAGTTATAAAGCACTGTTGAACTTAACCTTTCGCCCGCCAACGTATCACCAGTGATATCACAAAAAACAGTGTCCTGTCCGCCAGCGTCGCACCGGTGATATCGTGACTTATTTACGTTGTATTATATCTATATTTAGGTATACTAACATATGTTAGTGTTTATACTTTAAAAAAATATAATATATTCAGTAGGTATTATATAATCCTTGTCACAATATAATTAAATATCAAATAAACGTTGAAATATTATGTGATTTACATTCTTTGTTTTGTCGCGGCGTATAATACATACCTAGCTAGGTTTACCATATTGCGGCGGGCTAAAGGTTAATTAAGCTCAAATTTTGGGGATCCAAAGAGAAACTTTCATTTACAGCAATTTTAATGACAAATCTAAATTATAAAGAACATTTAATCTTCAAAGTCAAACAAGATTTTCTTTTAGGTTTAAAAACTTTTTATAAATCAACAAACCTTTTGTAGATATCTCTTTTCGCCTCTCTTCTCCACTTTCTCTTGCACCTCGGCTGCCCTTTCCAATATCTTCTGTTTCTTCTTTTCTTGCACTCCAACATCTTTCTTCTTATCACTTACAGCGTCTGACACTTTTTTCTGCGTTGTCCTTTTATCCGGAGCCTCATCCCACGCATCTGAATCTTCATCCTCGCCTCGTTTCTTCTCTTCCTCTACTATTTTTTCTTTTGTTTTCTTTGTGGAATTGTTGGCATTTTTCAACATCTCCATTCTGGCTTTCATCTTCAACTCTTCGAGCCGTTTCTTTTGCTGTTTAACTTCTTCCGCCTTCTGTAGAATACTAGATAGACCTTTAGTTTCTTTAACTTTTTCCGTTTGCTTCTTTGTTGGAGTGTCTTTTTTGGACGATGTTTTGAGAGTCGCTAGCATCTTATCACCAATATCGACTCCCGTACCGCTTGAAGCATACAAAGAATGATCCACCGTCTTTAATTCAGCATATACAGGATGAGGACTTTCAGCATGGACTGAAATGGTAAAAATAAAACATTTAACTCCTTGATTTATAATAAATAAAATATGGAAAATTTGTTATTTTGTGGCCGGTGTGGCACGGAGGTAAAGCTCTTGCCTTTGAGTCACGAGATCCTGGGTTCGATTCCCGGCCAGGGCAAAGTGAAGAATGACCTTTTTCAAAATGTCCTGGGTCTGGGTGTTACATGTATATGTGTGTATCGTCGCTATAGTACCCATAATACATGATTCATCTTAGTTTGGTACTAGCTCGATCTGTGTGAATTGCCTATGTATGTTATGTTATATATTTATTTATTTATCAAATAAACGGCTAATGCCTTTTACAAACATAAAATATAATAAAACATATATATATCATACAATCAAATTCTAGGGTCGTTCAACTACTATCCAACTAAAAAAAGGATATGAAATAAAACAGTTAGACCCATTGAGTCACTGTCTCTACCGAAGAGCTGTGCTAACCTAAGTAACTAGCGTATTTTGTGAGTGTGTCAGTGACAAGCTATCGACAGTGTACATGAACTCCGATGGGCGCTCTTGTTAGCCACAAATATATGTAAAATTCTATATTACATATTTCAGTTATTTTTGATGCACTATGTAATTTTACAACATTTCAAAAAGTATTGAATCAGTATACAATCTGTTACATTTGTTATGTTTTTTTATACTATACTATACCCTCACGCCATGTCCTAGGAGGGGTAGGCAGAGAGAACAGAACGCCATATAGATCTATCCTTACATACTTCTTTCGCTTCCTCTACATTCATCCAGTTTCTCATACATACACGCCGATTTCACTTACTCAACACGCGTCCGTCCTTAAGAATTTGGTCCACGTGCTCAAGCCACGTGGTTCTTGGACCCCTTCTTTCAGATAAATACATCCTCTTCGTCATCCTTTCATCTTGCATTCGCTCAACATGTCCAAACCATCTCAACTTGTTTACACGCATTCTGTCCACAACACTCCTCTCACATCCGCTCATTCCCCTGATATCCTCATTCTTCACTCTATCTCGCAACGTTTTACTAACCATTCTTGTCAGTGAACGCATCTCCACAGCATTTATTCCACTCTCGTCCTTTTTCAACCACCTCCAAGTTTCGCTTGCATACATAAGTGTCGGTACCAGAATGGTATTGTGCACTAACATTTTTGCCATGTTCGATACACTGCTATTGCTAGCAATGGGTCGAAGTGCACCGTTCACTCTAGCACCGGCGATTTTTCTTTTTTTCAATCTCCTTATCAAATCTTCCATTCCTCGCAAACAGACTTCCCAAATTGTATGTTTTTTTACATACACTCATTTCATTTTTCACATGTGCACACTGATTTCTCTAGCTCAACTTGTTGAGAATTTGATCCAAATGGTTCTCAGCGGTTTCTTACACCCCCTCTTTCAGATAAATACACCCTCTTTGTCATCTTTTCATCATCAATTCACAACTTTATCTTTATTCAAATAATATCGTCTTTACATTTTCATAACAACACAGTTGAACATACTTAATACAATCACAAAAAAATGTCTTCCACACTAGCCATAGGGCTGTGTTGTGGCAGAAATACAAATTAAATATAAAACAATAGAATTATTGAAGTAGGCAAAATAAAAAAGGAAGCTAAAACCTTAGAATAAATAAATAAAAAACATTCATTTGTATTTTTATTTCTTGATTAATAAACATTTGTTAATTTATTCCGTTTAAAGCAGTGATTGAATCTGTTATATCAGATGGTTACCTGGAGTCAGTGTCTTGGGACTGTTGGTTGCCTGTGCAGAGGCATCGGGCAGTTGCAGTTCTATGCTCACACCGCCAGGGAAAATATTTGTTGCTTGTTGTTGTTGCGGAATATCCTGCAAAAGATAATAACAATTATTTTTTATTGTAACTCAACATTTATTTATAAGTTATTTTAAGGGTGGGAAATAATTGTATGAAATTGGAAAGAGACCTAAAATGGTAACATTGAGCAATTCATCTACAATTCATATTTGGTGAAATGTTGCCGTTAAATCGTTTTACAATTCTTAATATGATTCATATAAAGTGGCCTTTTTAGCCCCCCCAGGCCTTTGGGGGAATCTTTTAATTTGGAAAAACGCCGTCGGGGGTAAATACTGCTTGTCTCTGTATCTTATTTCACTTTTTACTAATCGCCTGATGATGGAGTCGAGAGTCTCCGAATACTAGTACGCGAAGTTAATGAAAGTCATTTGGAAGTTAATTACATACTGTGTTTTTTTTTTCAATTTATCTTGAAATGGACTTCCAACAAGTACCTTCGGTCAATAACATCAAAGTTGATTTGTTTTAGAATTATGTAATAACTCGTTGAATTCAGCGGTAAGGTTTGCCAGCTATCCTAAATGTCTTAGTTTATTATTGGCACGTAGAGAACAGCTTGTATATTTGTTACATATGGCTGGTCTGCTGGCTACCATGATGCAGTCGGGATGCGCAATGATGATACAGTAATAATTCACACCAAGTATATAAACAACACTAAAGAAAATGAATATAATTGTAAGTACTAACACTCAATGGGGTTTGTTGTTGTGCAGAGAGCTGGTACACGATGGTCTCCCCTCCGCCCACGACCATCAATTCTTGCAGCTCTGATTTCTGAGCGCTGCCAGAGGAAGATAGCTGCAACATACAGTAAGACCACATATTACATTCACATTTATCTTGTTTAATACACCAGTTTTCACTCCACATTTTTCTTGTATTACACCATTTTATATATATTTATCCACAAATCATCCGACAAAGAATTGGTCTTTTCCGTAAATTTTCGAGTGTCCTGTAAATCTGTCAAGTAAATTTTTAAAATTTATTATTGTCTGTTTGTACTTCTACTTTGAAATAAGATAAAACACTAGTACTTACCACCGGTGTCCACTCCGCTGGGAGACTTTCCATGACTACAGGATTGCTGGCCGGATCATGATGTTGATGAGGCATGACCGATTCTTCTCCAACTTCCGGAGTCTCTATCACCAGTCCCCCTTCGTCTTCTTCTTCATTGCCAGCATCTTCAGACACAGCCTGACTCTGACTCGATGGTTGGTTGTGCTCATCTACTACCATACCTAAAACATTAATATAAATTATACATTTTATCTTTCATGTCTTACTTATTTTTACTATATATATTTTAATTAAACTTGTGAAAGCTAAATTTTTAATCTTGTTCAAATAATAAATCTTTGTATGTGATTTTATACATAGCATCTGAATGAACGACACTAGCGTTTTTCGACATTCCAGTTAGATATTTCGTTAATATAGCAAAGCGGAAACTGGGATTATTTTAGTAGTCATCATTAATTTGGTAAGAAAGCACAAAATCTTCATGTGGATCCGAAGATAGATTGGTGTATGAAAAATATTGTTTATCAATTAATATTTTCTGCCGCTCAAATAACAATTCTGCTGGTTAATTATTTTGTTGTACGGTATTTATTAAGCCGTTAAAATTTGTTAATTTGCCGATATAACCAAGTTTGTTTGTAAAACAAGTGATGCGCTTATTTTTTATTTATTGCTGATGAAAACATTGTTTGCTGTGCAAATGACTTAAATGCTGATTTTTCTTGCCGAACGAATGGATTAATAGCCGAACAACTATTAACTTCACTTTTTAATTGTTGAGTACTCCCTCCCCTATACACGATATATCTCTGAGGGAGGTAAAATATTAGACAACGAATGATTGTGTCATTGTCAATTGTGTAAAAAACTGTATTTCTGTTTTTTTTTATACATTCACGGCTTTCGGCCTTTAAAATGTTAAAAAGTACAAGAATAAAAGTAACAACAACAAGTCAACATGAAATAAAAAAAAATAATAGATCAAAATAAACAAGTAAAAAACAATAAATAATAATAATAACAATAATGAGATATCAAATCGTAAAATAAATATTAGATTTTATATGCAAGTCAAAACATACACATACACTTAGCACCACTTCCTTCTATCCTTGCATACTTCTTTCGCTTCCGTCACTGTCATACAATTCCTTATGCAGGCTGCTCTCCTGTTCAATGTGCTCAACATGTGACCGTCCTGTAGGATTGAGATTTAATATAAACACGTCTCATCAACCGTCAGTAAATGTTTCTTTTCACTGAGGCAATTAACTCCCATTAGAAGATGTCTGACATCCCACGATGCTAGAACATTGATAAATTCCTTTGTGGTATCTCGGGTAGATTACTGTAACGGTATTCTGGCCAATTTACCGCAATACCAGCTTCAGAGAATCCAATCTGTGCTCAACGCCGCTGCCCGCTTAATTTTCAAAATGGACCAACGCTCCCATATAACTAGTACCCTCAAAAATCTGCACTGGCTCAAGTGCGCTGAAAGGATTGCTTTCAAGGTTTGCCTCACAGTCTTCAAATCCATTCATAATATGGCTCCATCATACATCTCCGAACTCTGTAGACAGCAAGTTCCAAATCAAAGACAAAGCACTCTTAGGTCAGGTTCTGATACGGGTGTCAGGTTGACGGAAATCGGTGTAAGAGGGAGACCTAAGTATTCCTTTCGAGCCTTCAGCTCGGCTGGACCATCCATGTGGAATGATCTTCCTGAACAAGTGCGTAAGACACAGTCTCTTGATCTGTTCAAGAGTCGATTAAAGACACACTTGTTTGGTATATCATATAAATTATATAAATTGTACAACTTATTGTTATTTATATATGTTTAGTTTTTATAATAGCTTATTAATATTTGTATTATATGTATCAGGCTTCAATCATAGATATAAACACGATATTTTAGGATGCGCCCTTGAAGTGAATATATTCCACAAAACGGCGCACTATAAATTGTCTAGTTATTATTATTAAATGATCTTGCCATTTGATCCTCGGACGTCCACGTTTCCGATCACCATTCCTCTCAGCCAAATATATTATCTTCTTGGTCATTCTGTCCTCATTCATTCTTTCCACGTGCCCAAACCATCTTAATTTATTTACATTCATCCTTGTCATTACACCAACTTTCATTCCACATTCCTTTCGTATAAGTATCACTGTTACACACACAATCTCTCAGACTTTTACCACACATCCTTCTCAACAATCTCAATTAAAAATAATATGTTTTACCTTCTTCCTCGTCCTCTTCTTCATCCTCTGCATACTCCTCCCCCTCTCCCTCTGCCCCTTCCTCCGCCATATCATCACCAATCTGTTCTCCCTGCACACGTTGCAATGTCACCGTGCCATCCTCGCCCATTTCTGTCTTATAAATCTGTAATAGAAGAAAATAATACAGTATTAGATTAAATGCAATAAAAAAGAATATGAAATGTGAATTATTGATGGTTAAAACACACATACATTTGCAAGTTAAAAATGGAAATATGGCATATTTATTGTATAGTATAGTAGCATTATTGTACAGTGACATTACTGATTATAGAAGATCGTCGTTGCATATTCAAAAAGAGACATGTGCGAGCATTTTTATATAGGCATACTCTTAAAAAATTGTTCTTTACGACATTAAATTTGTAGTTTGGACTTTTTAATGGCATGTGATATTATTCTTTAAGTATTGAATTTTATTAGTCGTTATTATCCATTGAAATAGGTTTTATAGCGGTCAACACAGTCGCCTTGTAAGCGAGGGATCGTGGATTCGATTCTCGGTGTGTTCAGAATGTTTCTGTTGAATTGGTTGGAATGATTCATCTAGAGTGGTTTAAAAATTTGAATATAATTAATTGTGATATTTGATAAAATTACTTACGACTTGTCCCTCCAGATATGATATGCTGGCCAGATCCTGTGTAGCAGCCTCCCTGTGGTGTGTGTCTATATGTTCATCCAACTTCTCTTCTGAAGTGAACACCAGCTCACACCACTCACACATGTATTGTTCACCTAAAACAGACAAATAACACACAATTAGTTCAAATATAGTTTGTTTGGCAATATAACTTTTTTTTTTAAATATGTCTGGGTTTTACACTACACACAAAAGCTTGTGTGTAGTGTAAAATTCTTCAATTTCACAAGGTTCCTTCACAGGACCAAACAATTTTTAAACATTTTCAATGTTCCACTCAATTAATTTTCAATCACTTTTATACTGAAAATGAGCAAAAGTCGTGACTCTTTGACCTCTCTAAAGACATACCTTCAATATGAGACTTGATATGCACCACCACCTCATCTACATCCTCAAAGGATTCCTTACAGAGTGGGCAGGTCAGATCTTGAGTGGCATGGACAGCAGAGTGGAAGATCAGATCATCCTAAAAACAAGACATCTTTTATATTCTCAACAACGTGGATATGGCATCCACGTTCAGATGTCTATAATGTTTTATTCTATTCTATTCTTCTTAAAGCCATCCACTCGTTAGAATGTTATTGTGTAAATTAATGATGAAACCATAGAGCAAATAATAATGAAAAGATAATAATAAGAGTTGAAAATTCAAAATTTTTCAAATTTTTATTCCAAATTCTGCCATGAAATTAGCTACACATTGCTAGTCAAACCACATCGTAAAATACTACCACTAGACTGCACCACCACGGCATATCCCACAAGTGCGGTAGCCGGCAGATCAGCTGTAATAAACATGCAAGCCGTCTTCTCTGTGTCAACAAAAAATTAAGACATTCTGGATGGGTGGTAAATCTCATCACTGAATTAGAGATGTAAAATGTCTTTATTTTTCAAACACCTGCCTTTCACAGGACACTCTTCAGTTCACCAGTGATACTGCCACCTATTCTAAGTGCATTATTTTCTATTGACACAGAGTGAACAACTTGTACAACTTCACTTTCGCAACACGAGCATATTGCTTATTTGTGAGAGTGTCTGGAGTGTATTTAGGTATATTTCAAATCCGAATTCATCTTTTTAGAAAACAAAAATAGCTTGACACAATAAATCTCACCTGTTTATCAAACATGGTGTCGCACTGCACACATTTGAATTGTTCCATCTCAGCTTTGATTCTATTTTTAATCTGGGGACTTCCCTGTTGCTGTTCGTTCGTTACATCTGCAGCAATATCCGTCTGTACCCTTCTCCTCATTGGATTAATCGCCATTTTACCATCGTGTTTGGACTTCAAATGCCTGAGGAAAATAAATTCACACTATGTCAAGAAATAACAATATTCGGAAAAGGCATCTAAAGTTTTTTTTCAAGTATTTCTCTTTTGACATGCAGGTTTTACAGAAGAATGAAATATTTATTACAATGTTTAGGTACCTGGTGTAGTGATGGGACAACAGGAACGACTTGGGGCAGAACTTGCAGAGGTAGGGACGATCCCCAGCGTGTTTCTGCAACACGTGTCTTTGTAGGGTGTTGGCGTGTGTGAAAGCTGTGAAACAAAAAAATATATCCATTATTTATAAGCTGAAGTAATTCTACAAACAGTTTCAAAATAGCACAGCGCAAAATATATTTTTCACTGTGCATTGATTAATCAATACGCAATGTTAAAAATTATTGATATATATATAATTCACACAGGGCAAATTGGTGCACTCGGCTATCTTAGTGCCAACACTTATGTATGCAAGTGAGACGTGGACATGGTTAAAGAAGGATGAAAGTGGCATAAATGCAGTTGAAATGAGATCGTTGAGAAGGATGTGTGATAAAAGTCTGAGAGATTGTGTGCGTAACAGTGATATACGAAAGGAATGTGGAATGAAAGTTGGTGTAATAACAAGGATGAATGTAAATAAGTTAAGATGGTTTGGGCACGTGGAAAGAATGAATGAGGACAGAATGACTAAGAAGATATATTTGGGTGAGAGGAATGGTGCTCAGAGACATGGATGTCCTAGGATTAAATGGCAAGATCATTTAAATCAAATCCTACAGGACGGTCACGTGTTGAGCACATTGAACAGGAGAGCAGCCTGCATGAGGAATTGTATGACAGTGACGGAAGCGAAAAATGTATGCAAGGATAGAAGGAAGTGGCGCTCGATCCTTTCTGCCTACCCCGCGAGGGAAGCAGGGTGATGGTATGTATGTATGTATGCAAATTAATCACTGTTTTCAAATAAAATAGATTTGACAATATAAAATCCATAAAATAAAATGTTTATTATTACACAAAAAAAAAAAAAAATCAAAAGACAATCTACTACAATCTGTCTTTATATGGCATCCCAAATCATTAATATGTGAAACATGGAGGTAATGTTCTCGCCTTTGTAACACAAAGTCCCGGGTTCCATTCCCGACCAGGGCAAAATAAACAATGACCTTTTCCAAATTGATCAAGGTCTGGGTTTTATATGTAATAAGTGTTAAGTGCATTGTACGTGTGTTCCGTCGCACTTTTACCCATAATACAAGATTCATATCTTAGTATGGGACTAGTTCAGTTTGTGTGAATATTTCATACATATTATGTTATGCTATTGAATTTAAAATGAATCTGAAATTTTGTATACATATAATTTTTTTTTAAATTCCGTTACTTTTTACCAAAGAGGAATACGGCAGCATTTTGTCAGATACATAATTCACAGTTTTTTTTTTAAATACATATCAATGGAAACCCTCACACCATCCGGGTTAGTTGGAAGACATCGCATTTTAGCAATAAACTCGCCCTCTGTACATTGAATTGTATAAATGATATTTTTATGACACTGTTTTATTTTGTAATATTGTAACCAATGTACAGTGAAGAATAAAATAAATATGTAAATATAATTTAAGGTGCGTAACTAGTGATGTGAGAAGAGAAAATTCTCCAGAGAAATTTCTCGAGAATGAGAAATTTCTCTCCATAATTCTTCTTAGTGGTATTATGACCTTTCGCCCAGTATACTTCGTAGCCAACCTGATTGATCCAAAAATTTGTGAGGATGATTAAGGCCCAAATCAGAGGTTATTAACACTTTTTTCCATGTACGTACCTGCAATTTTTTTTTAACTTGAATATGGGCATGTGGGGTGTCAACCACCAAGATTTTTCATCAGTTATTAGCACTTTTTTCTATATAGGTACCTAACATTTTTTGATTCCATAATTAATTGTAGCTACATTGGTGATAAATTGTCTCAACATTTGTACATTGTTATTGATTGATTGAATAAAGTGTTTATTATTATTATTATACTGTTAAATAAAAAATAAAAAAAAATCTCGGAAAATTCTCTACTTCGAGAAATTTACTGAGAAATTACTCGAATAATTATTTCTTGAGAATTCCACAACACTATGCGTAACATTAAAAATAAAAAGAATAACTAATCAAAAATTTTGATAACTGCACTCAACCCAGACGTGATACAAAAAAAGACTACCACTATAACATCACGGCATATCCTATAAGTGGGGTAGCCAGCAGAATAACAGCAAAAAATAAACATACAGTTTGTCTTCTTATGGTCAGCAAAATAAAAAATTAAAAAATGTTTAAAAGACAACTCGCATATTTATTACACGTGTTTGATCTGCTGGCTGCCCCACTTCTATGAAATGTCATGACAATATGAATGAATGAATTAGAATAGATTTAGGTGTATTCTTACATTGTGAACAATAGTTGCATTTATGCGGCAACACTGATTCGTGCGTGAGTACGTGTCTATCAAGTCCCTGTTTGAACGCAAAACACTTGCTACACACTTCGCACTTGTGAGGTCTGTCTGTGACGTGTTTGCGCGCTATGTGCTCCTGCAAGAGATTTGCCGAGAGAAACGCGCCGTTGCATTGACTGCAGAGGTACTGTGCCGCCGTGCGATGGACCTGAAAACACATTGTGACGGGTTAGTTGAAAGAAAACACGCCTCTGCGATAAACTTGCCAACTGTATATCAATATTGTATTGTAATACAAACAGTATAAAAAATATGCAACTATCGCCATTGATGGCCATTTTCAACAATCAATCTGTTTTTAATTCATTCAATTAAAATATTTTTATAAAATATATTTAACAATAGATTTTAACCGATTGTAATGAATAGATAGATTATTGAAACCTAAACTGAAATTTTCAAATAACTAAATCAGTGATTCCCAAACTACGGTACGCGTACCACCAGTGGTATGCGACAATTATTAAGGTGGTACTTAACCCTTAGCTACAGTGGTGAATTTTTATAATTTTAGCACAGTGGTGCCGTCTGACAGACGTACAATTCGAAATCTATATAGAATACACTTAATAATAAATTATTATGTTTATTATTATATATTACTAAATATAAGCTATTTGCAAGCACATAATAGGAAATTATTAAATTGAAACAAAGCATATACATTTTAAAATTGATATTTATTATGAGCTCAAAAAATACGATGAAAAAAACAAGTACTTATGTTTTTCGGTTTATAGCTAAACATGAAATATGAATATATAAAAAAATACAAAATCCTTATCGTAAATAGACTAGTTAATAATATTAAGACATAAAAAAATTATAAATATAAACACACTAAGATTCTGCAAGTACTCTTTACATAAGAGTTTTAGTACTACACTCTTCACAAATTTGCTTGCATCAAGACACATAGGCTTGCAACAAAATCTACAAGTAAGTTTCAGACAGCTAGGACAAGTTTTTCTAATGTTGTTATTGTCACTTTCTTTAAAACCGGGACGAAAATGTGTGTACAGTGAAAAATAAAGTAAATAAATAAATATTGATATTTATACATTATATGGTAAAGTAAAGTGACCATATATATATATATAAATAGTGACTCCCTCTTCATTGACCAGTGAAATACTCTATTGGAGAGGTAGCACGTTAAAATTTATGCAGGTTATTATGAAACAAATGTTTTAATAAATTTCATTCGAAATAGTCGAAATATTTCCTCTATGAGACTCAAAGACATAAAAACATTAAATGCGTGGTGACGACTATTAGACGTATGCATAAAATCACACTATTACTGACCTGACGTCTGTGAGACGTAACTATCACAGCACAGGAACATAACACACACAACGACAAGGCATTGACGACTGATCGATTGGTCACTAGGATACAGAAAGGTATTGTGAGTGAGGGATAGGGATGGATTGATGGAAGAAAGATATCTAATAATTTCTTAATGAGGTGTCTGTCAGACGTGCACAACTGCGGTAGAAGGTTAAGCAGCCATGGCCAATTTGTAAATAAGTAGTGGATGTATCACTTAAACCTAGTTTTTAAGTTATAAAAATGTGTGTTATTTTTATGACTTCATTAAACAAAATAAAATAAAAAATAAAATAGGACATACACAGTAAATAATTAGATAAAACGTTTTTAAATTCAGTTTAGTGGTACGCTACTGATTTATAATTTCGTGTGTAGTACGTGAAATTAAAAGTTTGGGAACCACTGAACTAAATAATATTAAATATATCAATATGTAGTTTATATATTTATAACATATAATTAAATAAATAAATACAGTACACACACAATGATTCAAGGAATCCAATGATATCGCAAAATAATTGTGAATATTTGATTGCAATTGCAATTGAATTGTGATGTGCAAAAAGAATAAATAAATTAAAAAAATATATATAATTAAAATCTCTAATAATAAATTTTTGTTTACAAAGAAACCTTCGCAATTGATTGCAACGGATCGAAGCAAACTGTGTATTGTAAAAAGCAGCAGGCGTCATTATAACACCACAGAGACATTCAACACCTTTTGAATGCTTCTTGAATGTGCTAAATTATTTACTGACACAGAAAGGACAACTTGTATGCTTGTCACGAGAAGTTGTTCCGTTGGCTACCTCACTTATGAGATACGCTGCGATGATATATGTAGTAGTAGTGTGTGATGAAATGAATATATATGTATGTACCTTCTCGTGTCTCCGTAACATGGAGAGTCTGGTGAACTTCTTCTCGCATATGACACACTGGTAAGGTTTGGAGCCGGAGTGGATCATAATGTGATGCTGCAAGTCATACTTGTTGAAGAACGACCTGGAAAATGACAAAACACAATTAGAATAATAAATTTCGGTGAGGAAATGGTTTCCAAGCTGTCTGGAACCTTGGGGGTAAAGAGAAAAAGAGTAATTTATTCACCGTGTTGCTATTCTGTTAAAAGAATTCGCTTAAAAATATTCTGTTGGATATTTTTAAGCGAATTCTTATATTGAATATTGAATAACGAATACTATGAAGCTAAAGTCAAGTTTTTTTAAAAAGTTTGATATTGGTAATTAATATTTGTTTTCACATTTTAACAAATCAAAATGTTCGTAGGGTCAACAAGTTTTGAGAGTTTGTGTACCAAACTTGTTGAAAATTGAATGTTTTATCGTTTTTGCTAAAGGGGCGCCTTAATATGTTACAGTTGAAGTGACCTCACAGCATTACAATAGTAGTAGGTACACAATAATCCCGCATCACACAATAATAATAATAATAAAAAGATGATTTGTATTTGGCGCTGTTTAATGGTCCCTGACCATCTCAAGAGCGCCGTGGCTTTTTAGTTAAGTTGGAAGCATCTTCTAGGTCAAACATGAAGTTCATGTAACGCTGCTTCCACTGCAACGGACTCTCCATCTTTATTGGCATCAGTTCTCTGCCTCAGGCCATCCCATATCTTGGTCATGGTGTCGTACGTCACTACGTTTTTGGGATGACTCTGGGGCCATCCACGAAGAGTGCAGATTTTCTCAATAGCCGACTTGAAGTCCTTCTTTTCGAGCGTTCCACTTTGGTTGACATCAAAGAAAACGTTGGACACATAGAGAAGCTTCTTCTTACGGAGATCTGAGATTGGCATCGTGGTAGACAAAACAGTATTTTTGTCTCTTTCACCCGCTGTGTTGTTGCGAGTAGTCGGTGTTGTTATCCTTCTCTCTTACACTACTGGACGTACACTGATCACTACACGCTGGCACTTGTATAGAGTGATTCCCGGAATGGGTCGATTTTTTTAACACATGTTTTGGCAATAGAAGCAGGAATGTAACATAAAATGATAACTTGTTAGAGTTTTGAAGAGACAATCAACAATAATGAATATTAATTTATTTCGAGTTTTGATGAAGTTTAAGAGATGATGAGATGCAAAAACTACGCGGTTTTGTAATGTTAGCTTGCACAAGAAAGTTCAGCACTATGGGACCGATATTTTTCACAAATACCGAATCGTGCACCAAGTACGACGAAAAACCATTTACATTTTCATTTTGAATATTGGTGGTGAACACAGATGGTTTTTTATGGGTATATAGTGCACTGCGACCTATAAAATCTATTGTAATCCCCCTACTTAGCTTTCCTAGTACATCTTACCAGTTAAAGCGAACCCTCTAGTCCTAGACATCTTACAATGTCTAGAATCTTGAGGAGATCCACGGCAGGGATGTCGCGAATATTCGCATCCGCAAATGCGGAGATTCCGCATGTTTTTTGGACATCTGCATCCGCATCCGCAATAATCGATGCGGATGTTCATGCAGATGCGGATGTAAGACAAGTTGCGACAAGAAAGAAATGGGGCGGGGGCGGCGAATGGCGCGTGCCGTTCGCACATGACATTAACCAATGGGAACGAAAAAATTGGTGACAAGATCCGACGCGTTTTAATTTTTGCTGGTTTTATTTTATTTTTGCAAATAACAAAAAAGAAAAAAAAAATTCACCAAAAAAATTATAATATTATTGTAGCAACAATTTCGTCACATATTTGTCAGTGAACCCACCAACTAAGATAGTTCCTACTTTTTTCTATAATATCTTGAACAACCGCATCCGCATTCGCATCCGCATCCGCGGATGTGAGTCTTCAAAAATCCGCATCCGCATTCACATCCGCAACATCCCTGATCCACGGTGTGGAGAGATTACATTTCTACCCAGTACTTGCCCAGAGTTTTGTTTATTGCGAATCCTACTGCATCGAAATATTCCAAGAGGTGCCCCCGAGGGGTCTCAGCTTCCTTCTACCTATTTTTTTCTGCATATCGCAATCTGATAATGAAAAAAAATAACAGGCCACACCTTTGACCATGAGAATGAATTTATTTGCTAACCGGACGATGGATATCTTACTTGGAACAGAGTGGACATGCATGCGTCCTCTTCCTCTGATGATTCACCATGTGCAGATCAAGTAGCTGCTTGAGAGGGAACGAGTGATGACACAAGGTGCAGGGGAAGGCCTTATTCTCATCTGGTTTCGCTTCAAACACCATCCCCGGATCATCTGAAATGACGCAGTCCAACACAATTAATATAATATATAGTTTTAACATGTCCTTAAACTACCAATATCCTTGTACAAATAATAATAATAATAAACTTTGTTGCACAATAAGAAGCGTACATAATTACAAAGTTATAAAACAATGTGATACAAATAAATGATATTGTGCAATGGGCGAGTTTATCAAAGAAGCAATATCTTCCAACTAGCACACAAACACACTGACTTAACTCTAAAACAGCAATTAAAAAAATATTTCACTAAAAGTGATCAAAAACTAACTTATTCAATTTCACATATTACAAAGAAAAATTCCAAAACTATCCAACTTAATTGGTGAAGAAAAAAAGGGGGGTTTTCACATAATAGGTCTTACTCTCTGTATCGTCCAGTATATACGAGGAAGACTCCACAACCTCCACATTCTCTACCGTATTATTTTGCTTGATGGACTGAGGGAGAATTTTTTCGGACCTTCTGGGACTTTTCTTCATCTGTTTCTTCTTCTTACTGCTGCTGTGAATCTAGGGAAATATATAATAAAAGAATAAATAAATTAATTAATAACACATTAAAAAAATTGTTTATACTGTGTAATTGATAATTTTATGATACAGTGAAACCTCTATCTATCGTTTTTGGAGGGACCTTTTGAAATAAACTATGGATACGGGAAAACAATGAATGAGGGAGTATAGAAAAAATCACATTAATATGTATTTTAATGTTTAATATATGTACATACGAGTATATAGGATTTATAAAAATGATACATGTTTCATTGCACCCATCGTTCACCCATTGCACCCACAGTGCACGCAATGATGCACCCATCCTGAATGTATTGATTTTATATTGGCACGGAGAAGACAGCTTGCATGTTTATTATATGCGGTTGGTCTGCTGGCTACCCCACTTGTGGGATATGCCGTGATGGTGTAGTAGTATGCATTTTCAAAAGTTATAAATCAATTTGTTAAAATGAAAAATATAGTAACAAAATAAAAAAGAAAGCTGCATGGAGAGCAAAATCATACTTTATACTGTATGTAATCTTTCATCGTCATTTGCTTTTTTTATTGTACCTACTGACGTACTATCATAAAAGACAGCCGACAGAATCAACAAACCGTTCTTTCTTTCTCACTCGCTCTCCAATGATATTATACATATATACAATTTTTTTGTAAATTAAACGATCAATGCGATACAATCAAATAGAGAAACGATGGATGCGATATATTTTTACGTGTTTTGTATGAAACTAATTCGGAACTGTAAAAAATAGCGACAAATACGGGAAAACAATTATTCGAGGAACGATAGATAGACGTTTCACTGTACTTTGTAATAACCGATGCAGAGTAAAAAATAAAATAAATAAATATGTACAAATGAATGTATCATACATACATACCATCACACCGCTTCCCTCGCGGGGTAGGCAGAAAGGATCGAGCGCCACTTACTTCTATCCTTGCATACATCTTTCGCTTCCTTCACTGTCATACAATTCCTCATGCATGCTCTTCTGTTCAACGTGCTCAACAAGTGACCGTCCTGTAGGATTTGATTTAAATGATCTTGCCATTTCATCCTATTACATTACGTCCACGTCTTCGAGCACCATTCCTCTCACCCAAATATATCTTCTTAGTCATTCTGTCCTCATTCATTATTTCCACGTGCTCAAACCATCTTAACTTATTTACATTCATCCTTGTTATTACACCAACTTTCATTCCACATTCCTTTCGTATATCACTGTTACGCACACGATCTCTCAGACTGTTACGCACACGATCTCTCAGACTGTTACGCACACGATCTCTCAGACTGTTACGCACACGATCTCTCAGACTGTTACGCACACGATCTCTCAGACTGTTACGCACACGATCTCTCAGACTGTTACGCACACGATCTCTCAGACTGTTACGCACACGATCTCTCAGACAAATGAACGTATTGTGTAATAATAATATCAAATGCTGTTCACCTTTTCAATCTCAGCCATGTCGAACGGCACGTCAACTTCTTCTTCCTCCTCTGTGAGCTCCTCTTCTGTAGCCACCTGTACTGTGGTGTTGGAGAGAATCTCAGATGGAACAGTCTGGAAATATAATAAATTTATAATTTATTTTTAAGTGATACGCAATAGAGAAGAGAGTGGTCGTAATAAATGCAAGAGAAGTGTTAATGGAAAATGTATGTACAAAATAAAAATTGATTGATCGATCATTTTAATTTTTGGAATCAGTATTTATTTATTTATGTATTTATTCTTTTTGCACAACATTATTTTATAACAGTGTTAACAAAACAATATAAAATTTAAAAAAAAACTAGGACGATATGCAGCATGGCGAGATTATCACTATTAATTTCTCTATCTATTTAACTTATTTTGAACTCAATATTACACTTGCAAGTTCCCTATAATATTGAAGTAGACCCACCGATCACCCAGATAAAGCAAGAGTCTATGGACATTCATTTATCTGAATTCTACACTAAACAAATCTTGTCCACACTGCAGGCACCTTAGTCGGCAGCCTGGGGGGTTCAAGTTCCCTATACTACAAAAATCACTAGCAACGGGTTAATTGCTGTAGTTCCCGAAAAAAAAAATTTACAAATAAATTAAAACAATATACATTAACAAGTGCAGGAGCAAGCTGTAAACGAAATGTCGTGCTATGGGGAGCGAGTTTTTTTCACATATTCAAAAATTGATAAATTTGTACTAAATACCTAGAAAACACCAATATAAACAAGTTACAAGTCGATAAAACTTATGTACTTACCAATCTATGTATATAAGGGGTAAAATCTGATTTTGATAGTCAGGGGTCACAAACTGTCACAAATCGATATGAATATTTTAGCTCACATTTTACTCACTTAATAAAGATTGATGCATAATTTACAGTAAAGTTAAATATAGGTACAGATATACATATGTGGTGTAAAATAAATTTAAAATGATTTTCAGTGTGATAAACCATAAAACAAGGATAAACGTACAGTGCAACATCACAATATACTGTCACTATTCATCAACGATTCGGCAATTTCTTCATCTGTCGGCAAATTTCTGTTAGCCATTGTCATCTTAAATCCAAAAATATTATCACTAAATATCACTTAAAAAATAATATCACGTTTATTATATAGATTAACACAATGAAAAAAATACTCAATATCACTTTGTAAGTATTAAAATAAAAAAAGTTTAAGAAATCATACGTGCACTAAGTATCACTGCACATAAAAAACACATATTTTATATCGCCGAACAAAAAAAATATTTACGAAAGCAAAAGTATTAGTAAATAGCACTCGGGTCTCATCAAATTGAAAAAAGACGCAGTATTTTTTTAATAAACGCAAAAAAAAAATAAGCAGCTTCAATAATCGCGTGATGAGTACGAAGCACGCGAAAAAATGGTTGACATTTCATGGCAGCGTCACGTGATATCTAAAATCTACTGTAGTTTGGTCGGTAATTAAAAAAAAACTGTAATCTGTGTGTAAAATATTTAAGAATTGAGTCCATAGATGTCTGTAGTATGAATATATTGAAGTTAACTCCTGTGGAAGTGATTTTATGGGCAATGACGTCGAGGAACGTCTATGCTCCTTTAAGGAAAATTTTTTTCGGACGTTGAAGAACGTTCATGCACTTGCACTTGTTAAGTACCTACAGTTTAATAAGTTCTATCAATGAGAAAAGTTACACCTTAATCATGTCCTGTGGCCACGGAATCGGGGAGCGCAGTTCACCATGTGTGACATAGTGTCTTAAAGCCTCATCTCCTTGCCGACATATCTGCTTAAAGCGATAAGACTGGTCCATAAAGTAGCGACACACTTGGCATATGGTGCCTGGCATACCATCTGAAGGGAACACCTGGAAACATAGAGACATGTATATTCTTCTGTCAGTGCCGTATCAGGTCCCCCCCCACCCCTGACGTTGGCGATTCTGTGTTAGTTACAAAATTATGTATTCAGTAGTAGGTACTGTTGTCATGTTTTGTTTTCTTTGCATACTAATTTTGTGCAATAAAGATTATTATTATTATATTGAGTTGGTTGGTAGCCTGGAAGTAGATTCTCTGCCTTAAGGATGAACTTAAGAGGGGATATGAATGTAACTATCTTTTTGAACCAATGCTCCCTTATGACTGATTGATATGAAACTTCCTTAACACATTTCCAGTGTACCCATATTAAAGGCCACTGCTGATATCTTTGTTTTTTTTAGATAAACACATGCATACTAAATTACATACATTCATTTTTATACTATGTCAAATACATAATAAAGATTTTTTATCTCATAACATATTATATAGGTCAAGCAGGAAATAATTATATACACAAATAAGTCAATAAAAAGCGACATCTTTGTGATAATGCGTCAAACCAAAAAATAGTACATGGGCGTCGCCATTGTTGCGACAAGAAAAACTAATCTTGTCTCAAACCCGAAGAAATAATCACAATATTTATCCAGGTTTCGGACTCAAACCCTTGCACCAAACCACGTCAAAACAACCGGGAAACCCTCAGTAACAAACTTATAACGATAAATATTGAAAATTAACAGTTTTCAAAGCACATTATTACCTCAATTGATACACAAGCCATTATTTGCAAGGCAAGAGGAACGGAATTCTTGGTTCTGATGGTACGATCAAAAATACTTGTCAAAGGTTCGTCGTCTTTGAGACAAAACCTGCAGACGCGTTTATTCCGCAACCCTTCTTTGCGTTTATCCATTATTTCGGTCTGTTCACTTATTTTTTATATTTATTTTCGAATGAAAATAGTGCAATTTCACGACAAAATAGCGGGATCCAAAATCCAGCAAATTCAATCGTCTTGACGTAAACTAGCGCCATCACACGAATTTACGGAGACGCACTCTACTACAATGTTGCCAACTCATATAAATTATTTCCTTTATTTACTTGATTGACTTTTATTTAGTTTTTTGCTTTTAGTATAAATTATGTTCTCAGGATTTATCTACCAATAATCAGTTCAAACTAATAAAAAATAGTTTGTTTATTCGTTGTCATTATCATTTCTTTAATCCTCTTGTGTGAACCAACTCTTATATGGATCAATTGAAAAGGGGCGGCTGAACTGTGTGGCTCATACGTAGAGCTATTATAAGAGACTGCATGGCTAAGAATAGGGAGGAATGGAGAAGAAAATCCAAACTCGTTGTAGAACAATCCAATGGATTATAACCTATAGACCATTAAAGGTCACGTGGTCTTGTCTATGGACTTGCTTTTGCTTGGGGGGCAAACAGTCAGATTGCGCAAATCATCCTTGTAGGATGTTATGCCATAAGAGAAAAAAAAGAAAGTCAGACATCAAAATAATAACAAAATCGACACTGACAGTTTTTTTTATTATTAGGTATTCTTTAGGCGTTCCACCTAATATTACACCGTAATCGTCTGTTGTGTTGGGATGCCTGATGCCCCTCAATGATTTTTCTGTGAATCTGCATTTTACAGGAATAACTCGAAAACGGAATACTTAAAAGTGAATAAATAATTGTTTTTTGTGCCCAATTGTATCAAATTTGGTGAATTATTCTGTGATATATTTATTTTAAATTAATTTATTAAATACTCGTCTCTATTTATGCGCTAATAGTATCGATTATTTCTGAGATCTGGTAACATTGTTGTTATCGTAAATAAACAAGCGATGAAAATAAAATATAAAAATAATAAAACATTTAAATAATTCAACAAATGAAATTTTTAGTTTGTTATTAATTTGCCGATATTTTGTTACTAATTTGCCGATATTTTGTCAAATAATTAATTTAATATTAGTTATATGAAATATATATCGTTCCTAGGTGGCGCTACATAACATAGTTGAATCGATTATTTTTAAATACGGTTATGCTAGCATTATCTTATTGATATCAATGAACATTTTTATCCAATTACAGGAAAGTATGTTATTACGTTTTCAAATAATTCTTTGAATGATTGGAGACTTTGTATACCCATTTCAACTTCAGAGTGGCAAAGGTTTGATAGTCAAAACAAATAAATAGCAGAAAATTACCACTATTGCATCAAATCGAAAATAAAATATTTTATAGTTCGATTCGAATTTATAGCGTTCAATCAATACCAATAATAATTATGTATTTGTCTCTTTCATTTTCTTTGTCATCAAAATTTGTTTTTTTTTTATAATGTGTATGTACCTATAATATACCTACTGCGTAACACCATCTATGTAAAAGGTATCCATTTTAAATATGATAAATTAAATTTTACAGATGGGGTGCAAGTAGATAATATCATCTGTATTTCGTTTTGTGCATTTTTAGAAAAAAATTGTAATTGAATTTTACCCCGTATGACGATAGATACAGAGAATTATTACATGTTCATGGATCGAAGATTTAGTCATAGAATAATAAATATACTAAAGTAGATTTAGTCTCATTGATACAAATTTTAATCTTTATTGATATTGATTTAAAAAAAGAACGTACTTACCTATCGCCATTCCAATTTTAAAAAAAAACTTTCCATTTATGAGGCCTTTTGAAAACATTTCATATTTTCTGTTACGACTTCTGAGAATGTTGATATTTATGAAGGAAGGTACCAGACTTTTTTCCCATGGGTAGTGACGTTCACAATTATCCATCAAAGCAAGATTGATCTGATTTTTAAGGATCCTGGGAGAGAGAATGGAGATAGCTGACTTCTTCGATGTTGTTTTTTTTTTCATATATTTTGGTACTATTTTGCTTATTTGGCAAAATTGTCATTTCACTGGATATTAGATAGGTAATTTTGTAAAGGAGGAATAAAAATAAGATTTTTTTTTTAATTTTAGGCACATAAATTATATTTTTACAATATATAATAATATAATATGTAATATTAATAAAAATATTAAAATCTATAATTAACCAAACATAGAATAGACATATAAATTATTCTAAAATTTATTAACATTTATAAATTTATATCGAACGGCCGACTGCAATTTTTTTTATGTATAAAGTGAGACAAAAGCGAATTATTACGTGAATATAATTAAAAAAAAAAACTCTTGATATGTTCTTTCAATATGCTTCAGTCTGTCGTTCGATTTTTGAAATTTATAATTAACATAGAACACAAAAGGTTTTAAAAGTAATAAAATATTAATTATAAGGTGGGAAATGTTAGGCAAACATAAGTAGAGACAAAGATTATCAATTATTTAAATGCTAGTTCAATAATAATGAAAAAAGGAATATTATTGTTTTTTTAATGTAAAAATTAGAAAGATACGTTTTAAATAAGTTAATTTGTAAGGCTTATTTACCTACCTTCTCGCAAGTTAGATCGTTAAAACGAATCACACTCTAAATTTCAAATTTCAAGTGAGTCACTCGCACAAGTTACCTATCAAACTGAAGTCTTGTGGCAAAAGTTAACAGTTAAAATTCGTTTTAACAGCTGTTAAAACTTGATTTTCATAGTTAACCCATGACAGTTCAGAATTAGTTACGAAAGATGGCGGCTATATACTTGCAAAATTAATTATTCTTAGGTATTTCTCGCGAATATTATATACCCGAAAAAGCTGATTGGTATTAGCGAAAAAAAATCATTTAAAAAGTACATATAATCTTTGGGAGCATAACTATACGATAACTTTCCCGATTTAACCCATAAAGTCTCACAGTTAGCAATCAGAAAGTGTATTTGATTGAGTTCACATAAATCAAATATTTATTTCATAGTGGGTGTGGTCAGAAACTCATTATTCATTAGTGTTTATTGAGAAAAAAAATATCAAACAAGAAATGGGTCAATTTCTACTATAGGTTATCCAATAGTTTCCAGTTAGAAAATATATATTGATGATCATAGTTGTATTTATTTTTATTATCTTTCACTGTACACCGTTACAAGATATCATGGGGCATCCAGGTATGAAATGGGTGAGGGGTACAAATTGTATTTATTTTCCTCAAGGCCATCCACTCGTTTGCGAGTGATTTAGAAATTGTATTTATAATATAATTTGTAATGATTTAGGTATTCCTGTACATAGTTGAATTTCATGGCATAATTATGCATTTACATTAAATTACAATCACTGGACAAGATGCACCCCCTCGCCCCCCATATGGCTTCTGTGATATCTTGTTACGGTACACAGTGAAGGATAATAAATATACGTAAAATTATGATCATCAATATATATTTTCTAACTGGATACTATAGAGTTATAGACCATTAAAGGTCACGTGGTCTTGTCTATGGATTTGCTTTTGCTTGGGGGGCAAACAGTCAGATTGCGCAAATCATCCTTGTAGGATGTTAATATGCCATAAGAGAAAAAAAGAAAGTCAGACGACAAAATAATAACAAAATCGACACTGACAGTTTTTTTTTATTATTAGGTATTCTTTAGGCGTTCCACCTAATATTACACCGTAATCATCTGTTGTGTTGGGATGCCTGATGCCCTCAATGATTTTTCTGTGACGTCATCCTTTAATGGTCTAGGATAGGTAACCTATAGTTGAAAATGACCCAAAAATGTTCATTTATGGACAAAAATGCTCATTTCAAAAATATAATATTTTATAGGTAGATACATACATGAAATACTTAATAAAAATATTTATATCAAACATAATGTTTTATACGTTGCATTTTTACTTATTTGTGATTGAAAAATGTTTAAAAATTATTATTAAACGATTTAACACAATATATAACATTATTAATAAATGACAAAAAATATGCAATTAAGTAAACACACTGTAACAATACAAGCGTTAAAGCTATTCAAAATAAATCTCGACTTAAAAATTATTAACATCTTTATTTATTTTACAAACTATGTTAAAATACATTAATATTAATTATTTATTCATAAAAGTATAAAGAAAAAGATAGGTGCTTATGTAAAAAAATGTTAGGTAGATGAATAAAAATTATGATTATTTGAAATTTAAAAAGAGAATAGAATTATTTTACCAATTGTACTCTAAATGGGACATTAATTAAGGACAATTTT
The DNA here is from genome assembly GCA_947579605.1 of Athripsodes cinereus. Lineage (NCBI taxonomy): Eukaryota > Metazoa > Arthropoda > Insecta > Trichoptera > Leptoceridae > Athripsodes > Athripsodes cinereus. The sequence continues at coordinate 3,659,964 of OX388325.1, read as the reverse complement.
TTATTTATTTGATTTGTTTATTTGTTCATATACAGGAAAAAATACATGATTAAAAATACAAAAATATAAGAAAAAAGAATTATTATTTGTCCCTGATATTATTAGGCCACAACACAAAATGCAGTTGAATGATCCCCCTATTTTTGCATTAATTCAAACATAGAAAATATATAAAGTAAAATGCCAGAAAGTTATCTGAAATAAAAAAAAAACTACAATTTTAAATAAAATAAACTAGTTTTAACGATTCACAATTTTTTTATTTGCTCTACTGTAAAATACTCGTAATATAAAAATTAATAATTGTTACGATGAATAATGAAAATTAATATTAGTTTTTTAAAAAATATGATAGATTTAAAACAAAACATTCATGAACTAAAAAATTAAGTCTAAAATACACGACTAAATCTGAAAAATTTGCAAATATATGGGACATTAATTTTTTTTAAATAGGTAACGAATGGGCGATAGTGTTGAAAGCATGGGAGACTAAACTCATTTAAGAAAAAAGTTTTTTGGATAAATTTTTACTATTAATAAATATATAATGTAAGGGATATATTTATAATAATAAATAGGCGAATAGGTTTTAGTTTATCTTGTCACCCATCTTATTCGATTTGTCGCCCCTACGGGACAATTTTGTTTTTCAAATGGCAATACAATGATTTTAAATAACATTCTTATTTCTAATGACTTCGATGATTATATTTGTTGTATTGTGTGATGTTTTTTGTTGTTTGTTTCTTCCAAACAATCAGCTCAGCTTAGGCTTCTTCGTGCTTGTCCAACCTCTTCATCTGTAAACAAACAACAAAAAATAAGTTTTTTTTTTATCAAAACATCTTATACAAGCGAAGTATATTGTAGTATTCAATAATACAATTGCTTTTAACGGACATACATGTCATCTTTTCTGTGCCATAAAATGCTTAGTTAAATTAAAGAGCATGAGTATTAGGGACCTATCAACTTATTTTATGTGGCAACTTAAGGGCCCCGTTTAGCAAAAACGGTAAAATCTTTAATTTTCAACGAATTTGATAGAAAAACTGCCAAAACTTGTTGACCCTTGCGAACATAAATTGATTTGATAAAATAAAAAAACAAATATTTATTACCAATATTAGTTTTTTACTAAAAATAAATAAATCGCAGACTGACGAGATTTATTTAGGTACCTACTCTTTGTTATATCAAAATAAAAATTACAAATTTGTAAAATATATATATTTTATATAAATACATATTATAGATTTTAGCATATAAATATTATAGATTTTAGCAAACTCTTTTTAGTACACAAAAAATCGAGTTCATGTGGTGATTTTTGGTTTCAAAATATGACAAATTTTATAAAAAAAAATTTATCCATGAAAAATCAAAAAAAATTGAATTCAGTTTAGTTAAAAAATATATATGAAAAATTGTAGAATTCTTGTGCATTTATGTACCAAACACAACCCCGAATTCGATTTTTAGAAATATGCTTTTTTATAAACGAATACTATGAAGCTAAAATCAAGTTTTTTTTAAAGTTAAAGTTTAATGTTGGTAATTACTTAATATTTGTTTTCATATTTTATCAAATCAAAATGTTCGTAGGGTCAACAAGTTTTGAGAGTTTGTGTACCAAACTTGTTGAAAATTGAATGTTTTATCGTTTTTGCTAAAGGGGCCCCTTATTTGGTATAGGTACCTAATACATTTTTAGACGTAAAATATTTTTTATTTTTCTTTTTACAATATACGGCTTCAACCTTTTACATATAAACAAATATATGATAGACATAAAAAGTACTTAAATTCAAATTAAACAAGACAGGAGTAACCACGACATAAAATAACAATACATAATCCACAGACAATATGATATAATATCATGGTATAATATATAGGTACATTATATAAATAAACCTATACATTGATCATTTTATTCGTCCATTGAAAGAGATGAATGTAGGTGTTTGGGCCAATTCTAATTTATGGTTGATTTCGGGTTGTTCCTATGTGGAGGTGAAAGGGTTTGTGCGAAATGTTTCATTTATCAAAAAATTGTCACAATTCTTCCGACCCTTGCAGCAATCATATATTGTGGTCCTATAATTTTTTCTTTCCCCTCCAGTACTCATTGTGAATCAGTACATATCGCATCGCCTATAACTTGTTACCGCATCAAAATATTTCACCACTTATAAATAATATATAAATATACAAACCCGCATAAATTAATATTAAAATTACCGCACATTAAATCAATTATTATTATAAATATAAAAGAAGTGAATTTGTGTGAGAGGCAAGGCGAATTCCAGGTTCCAGAATCCTCATCCAGAAGGTAAGTGGAACATTCTTGCATTTCTTCTCATCTTCATCTTTGAACAACGCATCCGCATCACAAGTAGGTGTTGATATGAATGGGATGAATGCAAGAGCGTTAATGTTTGCCGATGATTTGGTATTGATGGCTGAAAGTGAAAGTGATCCACAGCGAATGATGACGTGTGTGTATGAAAATTTTGCGACGAATGGATTAAGAATGAATGCAAAAAAGACAAAAATTATGGTCTTTGAAAGAGGAAGTGAGAGAACAGTATGCGAGGTAATGATTGACAACGAAGTGTTAGAGCAAGTTGACGAATGTGTGTACTTAGGTAGTTTGTTCACGAGAGATGGGAAGTGTGAAAGCGATATTGAAAGGAGAAAAGTTGCTGGTAATAAGGTAAATGGTGCAATCCGACCAATAATTGCAAATAGAAACATATCCACCACAGCTAAAAGGTTGGTGCACTCTGCTATCTTACTGCCAACACTCATGTATGCAAGTGAGACATGGACATGGTTAAAGAAGGATGAAAGTGGCATAAATGCAGTTGAAATGAGATCACTGAGAAGGATGTGTGGTAAAAGTCTGAGAGATCGTGTGCGTAACAGTGAGATACGAAAGGAATGTGGAATGAAAGTTAGTGTAATAAAAAAGATGAATGTAAATAAGTTGCGATGGTTTGGGCACGTGGAAAGAATGAATGAGGACAGAATGACCAAGAGGATATATTTGGCTGAGAGGAATGGTGCTCGGAGACGTGGACGTCCGAGAATCAAATAACTAGATCATTTCAATCAAATCCTACAGGACGGTCACGTGTTGAGCACATTGAACAGGAGAGCATGCATGAGGAATTGTATGACAGCGACGGAAGCGAAGGATGTATGCAAGGATAGAAGGAAGTGGCGCTCGATCCTTTCTGCCTACCCCGCAAGGGAAGCGGCGTGATGGTATGTATGTAGGTATGTATTTATAAATAAATTATTCAATAATACTTGATAAAAGTTAATCAATATAAGTGAAATAAAATAGAAGCATTCACAAAATTTAGAAATAACTATTGCTTAGTACCATAACACCCCCACCTAACAAAATATATAAGTTTGTCAAATAATATGCCTATTGAATGTTAATTTTCACGTGTTTTCTACGGGACACTATAAAATTAAGTAAAAAAAAATAAATGGTAATATTTTTTTCAAGGGATTTTTTCTGAGATAAAAAATGACAGTAATCTCAAACACTATAAACGTTTTCAAGTTAGAAAAAATATTGTTGAGAGTACCTACCTAACTTTGTTATTTTTAGATAACAAAACAACAACTATTGTTATATTCGCTGTCCAAATTACATAATATTGTGTATAACTGTAGCGATATTTGATTTAAAAATGTTTAAAAATAGCAGACAACGTAATCACCGTTATTTTTCACAGTTTTAAAATCACAATACTTTTCTTTCTATTTGATTAATCTTCAGAATTATTCTTGTGAACACAGAATGGAGTCGGATAATAGAAAAAACTTTTTGCATCAATAAAGTTACCTTTTCTTTATACAACTTCAAGTATACTATGCCGTGAAGGTGGGGTATGTCAGTAGCGTATGGATTTGAACCTGGGATCCCTAGATCAAAACTCCGAAACATAACTATGAAGCTAATAGACACCTCATTATTGTTTTTATCTACTACCACTACAATACCATCACAGCACCTCTCAGAATTGAAGAAGCCAGCGGAATTATTTGCATGCAATAAACGAAGTCTTACTTTCCTAATAAACATTGTTTTTTTTTATAACTCAGATGTATTGAATAAACGGGAAGATAAACCAATACGAGGTTGAACGAGTACCTTAGACCTTTCAAAGGACTGTCCGGACTTTCGGAAATGGTAGATCACTGTATTGAGAAAGATAATAATAATAATAAACTTTATTTCACAAAATCAATATGTAAAGAAGAACAAAAAACATGGTATCACAACAATAGAATTAATAATTTTGTGCAATGGGCGAGTTTATTGCTGAAGCGCAATATCTTCCAACTAACCCATTAAACAAAAACAAATAATAATAATAATAATATATAAATAAATAAGTAAAACAAAATAAAATAATTTAAGATATATATAGATAAATATATAAATAAACACATATGTATACCAAGATAAATTTACAAATAAAATAAGCTACTCAAATATATAATCAAAAGAAATAACATCGGATAGGCGACTCGACACAGACGTTGAGTAGGGACGGATGGGACAAAGTGGAAGGGATGGGGTAGGACTGCTCGTCGTGTTTGGATACACGAAAAAAAAAAAATTTATAGAAAAATATTGAAAACCTTAGGAATTTTTATATGTAAACGCAACAGAAGACTAGCGACCATTAACCTCCTTCTTGAAGATATAAAAAGAAGAACAAGTGCGAATTTTTTGCGGCAGCTGGTTCCACAACCTAGCACCATGAACTGAAAAAGAATCGGTGTAACAGCTCGAATGATGGGATGGGATAACCAGAAGATTATTGGAGGCCGATCGTAGTGGTAGTCCATGGGAGTGTAAAAACTCAAACCTTTCCTTAAGATACAACGGAGTGTTGGAATCAAATAAAACCTTATAAAGAAGACAAAGAGTGTGAACATTTCTGCGTTGAGGAATAATTTGCCAGCCAAGGCGTTCACGATATTCAGATATATGATCGTACTTCTTGAGCCCGAACACATATCGAATGCAAGTATTCTGAAGACGTTCCAACTTATTCAAGCCTTCCACCGAGAGATCCAAATAACAGACATCCGCATAGTGAAATAAGGGATGAATTAAAGACTGAACCAATAGTTTTTTTGTGTCTACTGAAAGGAAATTCTGCATTCTCCTAAGCGAATGCAGTGAACCAAATACTTTTTTACTGATCATGTTGACTTGTTTCCCGTTATTTCAATGTTGACAATGTAGTGGTCTTGCACTCTAAAAGTAAGGGACGCAGACTGAATGCTTTAGAGACTTCGGGAATTAATAAATGTCTATCTTACAAAGTAGATATTGATAATGTCCAAACTCCTTCCCATTGCTTATTACCAAAACATCCCCACCTAACATCCCTTAATAGTTTTAACGGTCATTCCTCAGTTAATTTTAGTTTTATACTCAGCCCTGAGGCCTGAGTCAATTACACATTTTTACGTTACTTTTTCGTTCCGTTAGCGTTCAAATGCAGACGATGTTGCGCCAAAGTGTTAATTTTCGTAACTATTGTTTATCTTAGCAACGAAATTGACACTTGCTTGCAACTTCGTCTATACTCGAACGTTAACGGAACGAAAACGTAACGTGAAAATGTGTTATTGACTCAGGCCTCTGATGATGCCAATTTGTTGGTGAAAGCGCTATGCTTCTTTGTAGCATACGTTGTTTACACAGTAATTGTGAAATAAAAAACGGTGTTTGTCATTTATATATTTTTTAATAATATTCAAAATATACAATGTATTTCCAGACATCGAATATGCATTGCATATTTTGCCTATTATATGTCGCTATACATACTTATTGAAATTAAATATTACAAAAATTCTATTCGTTCTAGCCAACCCTATATTGCTACTGAAAATAATATTTTAAGACAAGTCTATTTATCACCCGACGCGTGTTACGCATCATTTGTCATGCTAAAGACAATAATACAAGAAGATTCAAAATAACAAAACATCTACCTAGCCTAGCCTGACTTAGTTAAGCCGTGTTATCTTGTTTACAATCTATTTTAAATGGATATCCTATATTATTATTCTCTGAATTAAATTCCATCTTACACAATAATTTATCTATGGTACTCTAATGACAGGGGTAGATAAACTTTTCATTGCTTCTATTGATTTAATTGATTTTATTAAGAACACAGATTGGAAATTGGAATTTTTATGTTCAGATATTATCTCGATTGGGAAACCATGTTTACATAATGTAACATTTTGGCAAAATCTAATCGGAAGAAGTGACAAAGGTGTCAAAGAAATTTTCAAAGGAAGTGATGCAATCTCTCAATCGAAAGTCATCGACCTATCAAGCTATCGACCATCTCAAGAATTAAGTACATATTCTCTAAAATGGAAACGTCGTAAGTGTAATTACGATTAAAAAAGTGGTAAACATTGAACATATTGATTTGATTAAATAAAAAAAAACAAATATTTATTACCACTTTTAGTTTTTACTAAAAAATAAATAAATCGCAGACTGACGAGATTTATTTATGTAGGTACCTACCCTTTGTTATAACAAAATACAAAATATTTGTAAAATATATAAGTATATTTTTTTTATTCATCCTATCAAGCATGTATATACTATAGATTTAAGCAAACTTTTTTTAGTAGGTACACAAGAAATCGATTTCGTGTGGTGATTTTTGGTTTCAAAATATGAGAAATTTTATCATTTTTTTTAAATCGGTCAATATCCATGAAAAAAACAATTAAAAAAATAGATTTTATTTGTTCTATAATTGTAATAACTATCTAAGTATTCGTAATATTATAAAAATTTATGAAAATTAGTAGGATTCTCGTGCATTTAAGTACCAAACACACCCCCGAATTCGATTTTTAGAAATATGCTTTTTTATAAACGAATACTATGTGTGAAGCTAAAATCAAGTTTATTTTTTAAAGATAAAGTTTGATATTGGTAATTAATATTTGTTATCATATTTCATCAAATCAAAATGTTCGTAGTTTACACATGTATCACTGTGCAAAATCTAATCAAAAGAAGTAAGAAAGGCCCCCTAACGCTTACGAATTGGCTTTAGGCTGTCTTAAGTAATCACTTTCGAGCGTTGGGACGCCTTTTTCAAATTTAATAATATGGTTTATTACCCCTGTCTTGTCTTAATGAGAACATTAGTTTAAAATTTCTCAACACTGTTTTGTTTTAGTTCAGTTTATAATTTATATCAAACAAAATCTATGGATCGTATCGGACGATGGCTTGGAAATGTGGAACGAATTATGAAATAATGCAACAAAAATAATTAATAATTATGTCAATGTCATTTGATTTAGCTATAATGCCAATAACTATAATTATAGTCTAGTAGGAAAGTCAATTTTTAATCAAACTACGGGATAAGCGACCCAATTAGAGGTAGTTGGTAGCTCGATTGTTGAGTCTAAAGCTTGCAATCGAAAGATCCTGAGTACGATCTACTCCACTTTCCTCTTCATCCTTAGGATATTCGAATGTGGTTTTGTTTCGAGCTCAAATTCATCTTACGGGAAACCATAAGATCGATCGCTTAATATTCCCTTTTTTTTCAGATCGTTAAAGCTTAACGCACCACTTGCATATAGACTCTTCTGACTCACGACCTCTTTGTAAGGAGTTCGAGTTACTACTATTGGCATTTTAAAAGAAATATTCAAATATAACTGCTCAGTTTTAAAATTTAATTCTACTCAACCTATATCTGTAAGTCAACAAATCGAGAATGTCGAAATTGTTAAAAAATATTTCTTGAATAAATATTTCTTGAATTTCTTGATTTAATTGATTATAAACACAATCAGACCAAGATATGGAGACCGTTAGGCGGACCAAGACAAAGATTGTTAGATAACATCAACCGAGATTTGGAGGAGCTCAATGCTAAAGACGACTGGCAGTCCATTGCTCAGGATAGAAAGGCTTGGAGATCTATTGTTTCGAAGGCAAAGGTCCTACAAGGACTGTTCGGCCATCGGAAGTAAATAAGTATAAACACAATCAACACCACAATTACAATTCCACAAACAGATAACTGTAAAAATAACTTTATATATTAAATATTTATTTATGGAAAAAATAATATAGCTATTTCATATTACACAAATAAATATTTGGAATTGTTTAACTATTGAACGGAACAAAGACAACGTATGTCTTTAATAACAGTGCGATTATTATTATATAGTATATTTCACTTTCTGTCGTGTTTTTAAAGCATTATATAAAATATAGCATAAACTTTGATGATTTTTTAAAACCCTTCAGGTAAATTTAGGGTCTTCACTGGTCCACCTTTCGATTTTGTAATTTGTTATCATGTACTCTCATATAATTGACGGTCTGATCCTTTGTACAATAATTATTAAATAGCAAAATTACAAAAACGGCTATTTCCCGAATATTTATTTCTACTTGTTGAGCTATGAAACTGAACAGTCGAATTATGATTACCGCCGTATCGTCAGTATATTGTGGCTATTTTTTTTGTGCCCAAATCCAGAGCAAAAAACAATTAAAAACAGTAAAAATTCTCAACATAAACAATAATCGTGAAATATGAACACTGTATAGAGCGCGAGTTTATCGCTCTAACTAACCCAGAATAAAAATAAAAAAATATGTTTTTTTTGCTATTTTTTTTGGATGCCATACTTACTCCATCATCCGGGATGCTCCACACTTTAGCTCCATTTTGCTGCTTGTGAAATTAATAACAATTTTTCTTAAATACATATTCGTGCAGATCTTTATCAGATTGTATATTTAAAACATAAAAATTATGGACATCTACTAAATGTTTCTGTGTTTTATATATATATACATCGTTTATGTTTAATTTTTGATTAAAATTTATTCATTGGCTGCAAGCAATTATACACATTAATTAATGACATTATCAAGTAAAAACAATATGCAGAGGGCGAGTTCATAATTGACGATAATTTGATGACTGTAATATTCTTTGTAGGAAAAAGTTCGAGCATTTAAATATTGAAAACATCTTCAAACAATCCCTGTTCCAGCTAAGATACAAACTGCATTTTGTGATATCGGTATTGCACATCATTAGCTCATCATCGAAGAAAAATGTTAAATAAAGAGAAGAGCCAGAGAATATGAGAGAGTAACCAATTTTTTTGTTTTTACCTCTTTTTCATCCAGAACATTTGTAGAATATCTGTCATGTGATGAGATCTCAGGTTTTGGCGCAGCGAAGGCTTGTGTATAGAAGAGAGCGGCAGCAACACCTCCAAGAATGGGGCCCACCCAGTAAATCTGAAAACAAAACGAATGAAAAATTAATAAAAATAAAATATTTCGTTTAATATTCTATTTCTACGTGTTGCCAATTTGATTATTTAATTTGGAGAGATGGAGTAACGGCGGGCGTATAAAAATATGAAGGTATAATAGGAAGAAAGTGATGGCAGAGAACTCGAAAGTCTAGGGTCTTCCATTTATCCGATTCTAATTTCTACACTTACAAATGAATCCACACAAGAAGTATCATGAAGCCTGAAGGACTGGCCGCCCAAATTTATTACGTGTGGAATATTTTGTAACCTTCTCATGAAACGGATTATACCCAACTGTGGACCTCTTGTTGGCAAAAGGGATAACATTTTAATCATCAGTTTGTCTTTCTTAGACTGACCTATTCGCCTTACCTCATACCGTTATTTTATGGCTTCTGATTTTTTGTGTACTGTCTTTTTATCGTATCTTTGTCAAGCTACTTCGAACTACTACTGAACCTTTCGTAGCCCAAGAACACCTTGCTGCAGGAGGCGAACTAGACTATAGGACATGGAAAACACTGAACCAACTGAGATTTGATGTGGGAAACTGCCGTGAGAATAGAGAACGATGGGGTTTCCTACAGGATGAATCTGGAGCGTGTGACTGCGGTTGCAGCACAGATCATGCCACACTTGTTGGAGTGCCCATTGTGCCCTGTCACATACACTGTGGAGGATATTTTTGACGCATCTCCATGTACTATGTGTATTGCACAGTACTGGAGATCAGTTTGATTGATTTTTCTGGGTTTCCACACGATAAATAATATCAAGTTCGTTATTTCATTTTTCGTGAGGACAAAAGATGCCACATCACTACCCTTTTAGGACGATTACACTGGCTGAGGGTGGAGGAAAGGGTGACATTCAAGGTATGCTTTTTAGTGTACAAGGCTATAAACAAAATGGCACCATCGTGCCTCTCATAGCTTTGTCCCCTTGAATCGACCACTAGAAGACCTCTGCGCTCTTCGGAACTGGCTATGAATAGACTTACTAAGCCCAATAGAGCCAGTAAGTTTAACTTCTATGAGAGGGTCTTCGGTGTTGTTGGACCGGTTACGTGGAATCGCCTACCGGTGCCATTGAGAGGTAGTCAGACTGTCACCAGCTTCAGAAGCAAATTAAAAACTAAACTCTTCACTGGCGCCCTTGACATTTTTCTTATGTAAATTGATTTTGTTATGTGAATGATGTTGTGCAAGAAGAATAAAATAAGTACATAAATAGATAAATTTCAATATGACAATGGATATTAATATAACAATATTTCAGTTCAAACCAATATACCTATAAATAGTAATTCTTCGGTGTTTTTGAAGTCTTCTCATTGATATTCTACTCGCGATGTTTTAGTCTAAAAATAATCAGTCACTATTTTCACACCTGATAATTATGTCATTTACAATGTGAAACAATAGTTAACATGCATGGAAAATATTAATGAATGGATCCGACACATGTCTCAATTACAAATTATACTGTCCTGTGAGAATGAGCGGATGTGAGAGGAGTGTTGTGGACAGAATGCGTGTAAACAAGTTGAGATGGTTTGGACATGTTGAGCGAATGCAAGATGGAAGAGGATGTATTTATCTGAAAGAAGGGGTGTGAGGAAGCGCGGACGTCCAAGAACCACGTGGCTTGATCACGTGGACCAAATTCTTAAGGACGGACGCGTGCTGAGTAAGAGAAATCGGCGTGCATGTATGAGAAACTGGATGAATGTAGAGGAAGCGAAAGAAGTATGTAAGGATAGATCTATATGGCGTTCCGTTCTCTCTGCCTACCCCTCCTGGGACATGGCGTGAGGGTATAGTATAGTAATAGTATATAGTATAGTATATTTTTTATTTTATTTTCCTTTATTGGCATTTCTACAGGTTTTTACATAAATATAGTATAAAACAATTAGGTATAGTATTAACCCAATTACAGAATGCACAAATGTTTACAAATACTGTATATAATTAAGATTTCCAGATTAAAAGTACCCATCTATGTAACCCAAAAATAAAAAAAAACCCAAAACAACAATTTCAAAAAATTCGAAAAAAAAAAAAATTAAAATAGTTACAGAACTAAAAATACATTACATAGTCACCATAAAATAAGATAAAAATAATAAACGTTAATGTAAGAAGCGCAAAATTCAATACGCCCAAAAAATAATATATAATAGTGACAAATAAAAGTGAAAGTAAATAGTTAAAATTAAAACAATGTTTATAAAAATAATACTAAAAACATCAGCAAAAAATAAAAATAATAATCAAAGATTAAAAAAAAATATACATAAAATAAAAACAATGGTCATTAGGAAAGGGAAGTATAGGAGACTCATCCCAAAGAAGGGATGAAGGTTTTCAAACTGCACCATCAACTCATCACCGCCGACTTAATACCAGACTTAAACTGTGAAAGTGTGAAAAGACATAAAGACACAAAAGAAGCGTAGGAAGACCCCAAGAAAGATGGGGAAACAGTGGTATCGCGTTGCTCGAGATAGAAAAGTGCGGAAAAGTTTTGATGATGCCTATATCCAGCAGTGGAGAGAGGAAGTCTAGCAGTAAGTAAGTATATAGGCACATTTTATACTTAAATCTGTTTATTCGTTGATATGTTTAGTATACCTACACTTTACAAAGGTTTTTTGTTCAATAACATTTTATATAATTTATACCCTCGAAATTGAGCAGAGTTAGTGCTATGAGAGATAATTGAGCAGAGTTAGTGCTACGAGAGATAATTAAGCAGAGCTAGTGCTACGAGAAATAATTTATCAGAGCTAGTGCTACGAGTGATAATTGAGCAGAGCTAGTGCTACGAGTGATAATTGAGCAGAGCAAGTGCTACGAGTGATAATTGAGCAGAGCTAGTGCTACGAGTGATAATTGAGCAAGCTAGTGCTACGAGTGATAATTGAGCAGAGCTAGTGCTACGAGTGATAATTGAGCAGAGCTAGTGCTACGAGTGATAATTGAGCAGAGCTAGTGCTACGAGTGATAATTGAGCAGAGCTAGTGCTACGAGTGATAATTGAGCAGAGCTAGTGCTACGAGTGATAATTGAGCAGAGCTAGTGCTACGAGTGATAATTGAGCAGAGCTAGTGCTATGAGAGATAATTCCGTTGATCTGCATATTTTTTACACTTTCTTACCATCCGTAATTAGCCATTGGTTTAGCACTTAGCAAACCTCGTAGCTGAATTTAAAATGTAAAATATCTTAAATTTTTCCTGCCTTTTATAGGACACTCGAAAACTTACAAGAAAGAGTGGGAGATCAATTCTTTGCCAGGTACTCCACGGAACAATTATTTATCTATATTAATTATTAATTAATAAACAATAATTATTAAAATTATTCCTCCTGCACATCACTATTGCATACTAAATTGTATAATACATACAGTATCACTTTATGAGCTGTTTAATGTTAGTTACACACATATATTATTTAGAATAATGGACCGATTAAATAATTATACTGAGATAACACATTGTTTCAAGTGGCTGTAACTGTATAACCAATAATACATTTCTATCTAGCGGTGTGTAAAAGAAAGTCGTGATCATTCATATTACAGACTTGCTATGCTAATAATAATGTAATGTAATGGGCATCTCCTCAAAGGGACATCACCTCATATCATTTACAGTCCATATTAAGACCGATTATTATTGAGGTCCCAATATTGAAACATCCGGCCCAAAGGACATTACGACAAGTATGTTAAAGTTTGTAATTTTGGGGAGAATTTTGACGACTGAAGCTCTTCTAGTAAACCCTGAACTTTCTTTTAAAGTTTTTATTTTTGCTTAGTTAATTAATTGTGTTATTTTTCATAGTTATTTAATTGTGTTATATTTCTTAGTATTGCCCCAGAACAGATTTTGGTCTGGTGAGGCAATATATTCCATGATGATGTTTTCATGTTATTTAAGTATGTAATATTTTGGAAATAAAAAAAAAAACATGTTTTGTTTCGTTGAGTCTGGATGACATAGGAGCTCCGCTCTTGAAACATCCAGGGGAAAGTGGTGGGAAATATGTACGTTAATGTAACTTTATTATAAATACTATAGTGTAAGTACCTATATCACTTGAATACTAAACAGTATGAACAGGAAGTAGACACTTTCCAGAATTCCATTTACATTCTAATCTGTCATTCCATATAACATTAAGCTGACATCACGTCTGTCTTTAGTTCAGCCCATTTATCTTTCTATATATAAACATATTTGTCTACTTACTAAAATCTTCCTACGTATTATAAAAATAACAATGATAACATACCTTACTCATCATTTAATAAATAAAAATAATGTTTGTACCTATATTTGTTAATAATATGATCACATATACCAAGACATTAGACAGAATATATAGACACAAGACAAATAATATAGATACAGACAAAACTTTTAACCTATTATTCGAACTCGACGTGTACACTTATAAAGGAAAAGAAGAAAGTTTTCAATGGTTGTCGTGTCTCACAGAACTTTTCTTACTATTGAAAGACTTTTGCATTCTTTGATGCTGGCTGCAAATAAACATGCCACACTTGTGATGGCCTAAATACTATGAAATAGTATTATTTATCCAAACCATCGTTGCAAGCGGTTTGTGCCAATGGATGTCCAATTTCTTTAAGAGAACTTTTGGTGATTCAGGACTTGTACTATGCAATTGCCTACCAGTTTCAATGAGCAAGCATCACATGATGATCAATTTAAGAAAAGTAAATTGAAGACTACTCTGTTTTCCGGCGCTCTTGAGATGGTCTAAGTACTGTGAAATTGTATCAGTTATCCACCATCATTGTTACAAAAAGTTTGTGCCAATGGATGTCCAAAGTTCGTGGGTAGCCTGGAGGTAGAGTCTCGGCCTTCAGAACAAGGGGTCCGTGATTCGATCCCAGGTGCCGGAAAACTCTCCTTTCACGACACAAGCTTTTAGCTTAGTGTGAAAGGTGTATAAGGTTGTATTTGGGTTTATAAGAAAACCCAGATATATCTTTAAAAAAAAAGTTTAGAGGGCTTTTGGTGATTCCGGACTTATCCTATGGAACTACCTATCAGCTTCACTGAGGAAAAATTAGCTGATAATCAACTTTAGTTTGATTTGCGAACTCTGGAGAGTGTGGAGGGGTTCGAGGCTGGGTTAAAGACACTATCGTTCAGGAGGTGTTATGATTCTTGAATGGGCCCTTGCGGTGGTTTTTACACAAAATGGCCAATCTTAAAGAAATGTCTAGTTATTATTATTATTTATAAATGCAAATTGGAACTACACTATATGCCTGCGCTCTTGAAATGGTCTAAATACTGAGAAATGGCATCAGTAGTTATCCATTATCATTGTTGAACAGTTTGTTCCAATGGACCAACGACATTTTTATTCTTTTTTAAAATTTCATTCTCGTCCATGACCATTGAGATGCCTTCTATGAATAATTAATACCTACTTAATATAATTCTTTATGAAAGAAACAATGTGACATAGATACTGAACACGTTACATAGAATAATATTAACAACAGAACTATAATACGAAGAGGCAACAATGAGTTAATGACACAGAAATATCTATCTGCTATCAACAGACTGCTACTAACTGTTATCCAACATCTGTTATTATCATTATCATCATCATGTATTCCATTATCATGATAATATTATTATAATTACAATATGCTAATTAAAATTATTATATTGTTATAAGTAGCAGGTACCGGTAACTGTGTTGTTATTATTGTTATTTTTTATTGTTATTCAAAGTATGGTAGCATCTCTATTACTGCATGAAATCGAACCTCAACACTTTAATTCAAGTATTTTACGGACTTCGGAGAATGTGGCGATGTATAAAACAATATTTAAGACCCGACCCTACCAATCATGAGTTCAGTCGAGTTCCTTTCTGCTTAATTTAAAAATCGGAAAAAAAGCAAGCATATATGCGAGTGGAAAGCAAAATGCGAATATAATATACCTAAGACATAAGTCGTACCCATAATGACTTATGGTGTAGAATCGAGGGCCGACACAAATTGAAGCAAAGCACTATTGCGAACTGCCGAAATGAAGACACACCACGCTATTATGGGCAAAACACTGAGGGACAGAATCAGAAACACAGTAATATGTGAGACCTGCGATTCCGAAGATATTGTCAGATGGAGAAAGAAAAGAAGACGCTCCTTGCGCGACTACGTAGAACGAATGATCAAGGAGAGACTCCCTTAAGTAGCCGCATACAACGAGACAAAGAGAACTTGCCAACCAGAAAGACCTGCAAAGAGATGGTGAGATAGTTGGAGCTCTGTGTTCCGCAGCAGACCTTGACGCCATAGAAACAGATCTTTAGATCTATTAAAAGAAGAAGGAAAAGGAAAACGTTAAGGTTAGGTTAGATTAGGTTTTCCAGTAATTTATAAATATAGAATTCGAGTTACTGAGTTTCAGCGTACTTGTAAAGATCGAAAAAGTTGACATAAGAAAGTTATGTATGTATACTCCAAATAAACTAGATATTAAAATTCGTATTTTAGAACTAATTGGAGTAGGTACCTACGTTTAGAGTAAAAACTCGATAAGGTTTACCATAGATTTTAAAACCAAAGTTCTACTGTAACCTTTGTAATGACAAATATAATAATTTTATCAATACAAATAATAAAACTTGCAAACTGCACGACAAATATAGATTGTTATTATAATGTTAATACTAATTTATTTTATCAATCTATATGTGAAGGATTTCTATTGATGTTTTATTACATCAATTATTTGCTCTCTTTCCTGCTAATAGACACTTTATTTATCGAAGTCATGTTTTTGCAATCAACTATTGTTTAATGTTACATATTATATGAATTTAACACATGAATCTATCACAACAGGCTTAGAAAAGACAACATCGACTTATTCGGAAGTGTCCTAGACGGGACTTGAACCCGCAACTCATAACCTCTTCGCGATGTGTGATTTGTCCAATTAAACCACCGCGAGACACATATCTGGATGTGAGGCGGGTCTCTCGTCAATTTTCGTGATGTCTCTATCAAAGAATAAGTTTCGAAAAGATTCTGTAAAAGATTATTAAGTATAAAATTAAAAACACTTTAATTCCACTATGAGAATGGGCCACTTGCAGATTTTTTTTATTACATAAAATTGTTAATTACTATGAAAGAAACACAACCACAATTTATTTTAATTTTTATTGCACTATTTTCTTAGAAATTATTATTTGCTTTATTTGCTTTAAAAAATCCAATTTTCTCGAAGTGATTAAAAACAATATGGTGGCACTGTGACGTCACGGAGTCCGGTGAACCATAATAACTTTCGCACCACAGATTATAATCTCATACACACACATGGGACTCCGTGACGTCATCAGCTGTCAAAATCCATTTGACCTGTTTTGCCAAACGTCAAAAATTTTGGATTTGATTTTTGGAAATTCTCCATAATTTAGATATTTAAAAAAAATTAACTGACATATTTGCGTTTTCCGACTTCAAATTTACATAATTCGATCATTTTTATTAAAATATCCGAAATTGTTTATTTGTTATTACGTTAACGACTATAATGCAGTCATCTTCAGTAACAAAAAGACACTACAAAACAAAACAGCAATAGTATTGTTAAAGTCAAAGATATACTAGATAGGTAATTCAAAGAAAAAATCGGTCATGCAGTCAGTCAAATTTTGCATCCAGTTTCAAACTGACGTTAACGTCAAGACAATACATTGCTAATGCTTGAAGGTCATCGATGATGGAACACAAAAAAATCCGAATAAATGTACCGCGTTACAAGTCTAGTATGTCTATGATATATAGACGTTACATGGTGGAAATTCATTTTGAATTAATTATAAATAAAACACTTATTTATAGTATATCCACAGTGACTTATGGAACTCATCGAGATGGTAGGCCCCAATGTCAGATATCTGTCAAATATAGTTTTCTATGTAGGAAAATTGTTGCCACAATAATATTATTTGGATTTTTTGGCGAATATTTAATTCTTTTTTTTTATTTGTAAAAATAAAATAAAACAGGCAAAAATAAAATCTAACTCGAATATAAACTTTAGGAAATTTGTATTCGAATTATATTATATAAAAAAAACCCGGCAAAAATGAAATGTGACTCGAATAGACACAAATAATTTGTTGCAAATAACATAATATGATATACAGTCGATTCCGCTTAATTGGGACACATCGGGACTTGGGCATTCTGTCCCAATTAAGCGGCTGTCCCAATTAAGCGAATTTCACATTTTTTTAAATTCATTTATTTGATTTTGGCAACTATGGCCATTAACCAGTAATACACACATAAAATTAAACAATGCATATTTTTTTATAATTTTATTTTATAAACTCTTGGAAACTGTAAATTACATGTAGGTAATATAAATTATCATATAAATTACAAATATGTAATATAAACTTTTTAGAAAAAAAAATCCTAATTAAAATAATAAATGGGTAGGTACATAAGTAGGTACATACAATTTAATTCAATGCAAAAATGAGAATTCTTTGTACATATTTTTTCTTGAGAATATGTGTCACATAATACCTATGTGTTGTGATCTTAAATTTTCTGTCCCGATTAAGCGGAATGTTGTCCCAATTAAACATATAAATTTACTATTGGTTTCATGGTTTAGTTTCTGTTCTTTGGGATTTCTTCCAAATAAACGTCTGTCCCAATTAAGCGGAATCGACTGTACAATGTTATGAGATGATGAGTAGGATTATATGTACAGTCACAATATGAGCGATGTGATATAATAATTCTCGTTGTTACAGTGACATACCTACTATTAACATACTTGTCGTAATGTCCTTTGGGCCGGATGCTTCAATATTGGGACCTCAATAATAATCGGTCTTAATATAGACTGTAAATGATATGATTAAGCAGGAGACCAACAGTGATCCACGAAACAAAATATTTGTAAAAAAAATTTAAAAGGTCTCCTTATGTAGCTTTCAGACTGTTTCACTTTGGATGATCATCCAGAGTGCCTGTGGGCCTAGTCAAAACACATTTAAGCGTTACGTTTTCGTTTCGTTTTCGTTCAAACGCGGACTACGTTGCGAGAACGCGTCAATTTTCGTACCTAGCTAATGTGGTGTTCTCACCTTGGCGAATATTGCCAGGCATCAAAATATCGCCAGCCATTTGAACCGTGTGAACAAAATGACAGCTAGTCTGAAACGATAAAAACCAGTAGAAACGATATCGTGTCGAGTTGACCACCTTCCAACATTTTCGGCCGATTGAACGATTCGCGCATGCGCAGATGTGCATGGCGTTTGTATCTATGGTAAAAACTTTATAACCTATAAATTTTATAATGTTTCCCGCTTCGTGACAGCTGTTATCTTTGTTGTTGGTTTGTGGCGTTTGTTTCCTTAATTAAAAGGCGCCTTATAACCTTTTCGACTATAACTATAACATTTTCGACTAAAAATAAACACTTCGCGATCTCCATCTCGACGCCATTTTGAAAACAGTGTCAAAATCAAAGCGCATCTGACAGATCGTTTCTATATCGATGGACTGTGTGTTCTTTTCAAAATGGCGGACGTCGAGATGGAGATGGCGAAGTGTTTATAATTAGTTGAAAATGTTATAGTAGAGGTTATAAGGCGCCTTTTAATTAAGGAAACAAACGCCACAATCAAACAATAAAGATAACAACTGTCACGAAGCGGGAAACATTATAAAATTTATAGGTTATAAAGTTTTTACCATAGATACGGATGCCACGCGTATCTACGCATGCGCGCATCGTTCAACCAGCTTTAAAAGTTGGAAGGTGGTCAACTTGAGACGATATCGTTTCTACTGGTTTTTATCGTTTCAGACTAGCTGTCATTTTGTTCACACGGTTCAAATGGCTGACGATATTTTGGAGTCCTGGCGATATTCACCAAATGATCAATCACTATTGATAAAGCGTCTACTCACACCTTTTCATTTCACGTCTATTCACACCTTTTCATCATCCAGAGTGATCACTGAAAGTGAACAAAGGTGAATACCCCTTTATCTAATACGTATGTTTGATTACAGGGGATAATCGTTGCAGGATAAATAAGGTCTACGATCTCTCATTTTGAATATTCAAAATGTTGGGACCATGTCAAAATGTAAAATTAATTATTTCAAATCGTCTTGGGTCTGGATGTTAGGTACATGTTGTACGTACATATCTGGGGCATTTATTTTTCGTGTCGTAACCCAAAACACCAATCAAACTGATCTCCATGCAGTACCCTGTGCGAAACGCACAGCACATGGAGATGCGTCAAAAATATCTTTCATAGTGCATGCGACAGGGTGAAAATCCAAGAGCGAGGCCTTTGTTCCATACTTGCCACAAGAAGAAGGCTGAAGGTTAGGTAAAAGGCAAAAACATAACGTTTTAAGGTACATAGTTTAACGTTTTCAGTTCAGAGATGAGGTATGCTACCCATCCTGAATGCCTTAGCTTTTATTGGCACGGAGAGGACGAACTGCATATTTATTACAAGCAGTTTGTCCGCTGGCTACCCCACCTGTGGGAGATCCCGTGATTCGATGGATATGATTTTTTAATAGAAAATTTAAAAGCTCTTGTAATAAAGTGTAATTTCTGTATTCATTGGATTCCAATTGAAAAACCGTCATAGATTCAAAGTTGAAAAACAGTTGACAAAAAGGTTGTTCATCTCAGCGATAATTTCTAGGACGAGTAGGCATATTATTGCTGTACTAAATGCTTTGGATTTGTTAGAATTAAATCCTAGAAGTCAAGTCGGCTTAAATAATGAACATACAGAGTTTAGCCGTTTTAACAAATTAATGGCTTTAATAATAATGAATGATGAAAAAAATATACATTGAAACAGAGTTGAAAGAGAGCAGAGGCGTTCGAGAATCACGCGATTTTATCACGTGAGTAAAATTGTCAAAGACGGCTGCATGTTTAGCAAATTAATCAGCTTGCTTGCTTGAGGAATCGCATGGATATGAATTAAGCAAAAACGTGAATAATAATGATAAGAGTAGATGGCGCTTGATTTTCTCTGCCTTATCTGCAAGCCGTAGAATATCTCTTATTTATCCGAACATTCAAACCAAAATTATTGTCCTCACGGGTGGGTCATTGGGCAGAAAGACCAACCAGCTAAAACTGCTGTCGAGTTAATTAACTTACCTTCAAAAGGGGCATTAAAAAGGAGAGTGTTGTTATGGTGGTAACAATGATAATGACTTACCCAATGATTCTCCCAGTTTCCGGCTACAACTGCTGAGCCAAAGGATCTGGCTGGATTCATTGATGATCCTGTGTAGTCTATGGCCATGAGATGTCCCAATGTGATGGTCAGACCGATGGCCAATGGGGCCATGAATTTTGCATCAGGTTTGTTCTCATCGCAGACCTAATGAAGAAAAAATAAATAAGTAGGTGAAATCATTTTACAAAAGGGATGACAATCCTCCTCATGAAATCAATTATTTATCCACTCGTTTTTTCCAGGAACAATGTGTTTTATTTAATACTAGCTGTCCCAGCGAACTTCGTACCGCCAAACAATCAATGAATTATTAATATTTTTAATCTCTTTACAAACTCCCGCAATTGTCCAAGTGTGTAATATATGTAGGTACTAATTTATTTATTATTTAGGTTTAAATTTATAAAAATTCTTATCCATGATTTTTTCAAAATTGAAATTTCAGAACCACAGATGTTAAATTGTATGGATAACGATTCTAATTTGAAAATGTATACAAAAATTATTCTATATATAGGCCGATCTATAAATAAACATCATCGTTGATTTTGTGAAATTCTCCATATTGCATTTTTAATTGAAATTAAAAACGTATGGCGTAAATAATTTTCTTCATAATTTTTCTTCGCGTGAATTTGTAAGATATTTTAATAGCCTGTCGGCTATTCTGGGCGGAGAAGGATCCAACAAATCAGAGATCATTCAAATCGGTACAGCCATTCTTGAGTTATAAATGGTGTAACACACACGACTTCCTTTTATATATTAGAAGATGTCACACTGTGACTGCAAGTGATATGTATATTTCTTTTCACCACCCATGCTGCTAGAGTTTGGAACAATCTTTCCAAAGATATAAGAAATTCAAATTCTATCACATCTAAAAGTAAAATAAAACTCCAACGATGTTTCGTTAATAACTCAGTCTCTACCCAAAATTCCCTTTCATCAAAACCGAACATAAAAACAATGGATCGGTGTGGATGGATTTTATCCGTGAACGTAATTACGTTTAAATTAATCAAATTTTACCACAATCTATATTTTGTACTTTGAAATATTTTTAAAAATCATTTTTAATTATTTGTTCTTGTAAAACAATGTCACACTTATATACTGCGGTTTGCTGGAAGAGATTGCTTCCAGGCAATAAGCACGCCTTTCGTATAGGTATAGCTTTAATTACAACAATAAAGAAATTTTAGTGCAAAATACAAAGTTTCTTTTATATTTAAATTTATAAAAAAACAAAAAAGAGTTTATTTTACGCGGCGGCAGAATTGCCATCCACACTTCTCAGCATTATACAACTAGATAAGTCTCCATATGATCAGTCATGGTCACACAAAAACTTAACAGTCTAATGCCGGGAAAAATTCACCGATTAGGGTCAAAACGCGGGTTCAAAATACCAGCATTGTCCCTGAAATATCTGTGTTCAAAAACTTTTTTACAATATTATAATAGATTTTTGAATTTTAATGTACAAATTAACCGGTAAATTTTTGAAAATTATTTATTAAAGATTTCGGAGTAACCCCTGTAGCTGACATGACTAAAGGTATTATTATAAACGGACCTAGAATGCCAAATATTTTTTATTTCTCCTGCTAGTTCTGTATATTTACGTATTTTTTCTGCGACGGTTGTTTGTATATTATGTGTATTTGGGACAGTGATGTCTATTAGGTACGTTATTTTATTACGTTTATCATGTAATACTAAATCGGGTCTATTATGATGTATTTGTCTATGGATTAATATTATTATTAATTTAATTGCGAATTCAATAAATTTGGGCACATAATCTTCACAGTATAATATTAATTATCTTATTATTTGATTTATAATACGGCCATTAATAATAAAGTATTATTGATATTTCAAGTGGATTAATTAAACGAATCATTATCGAATTATATGTACATTTAAATAGCGAGCTTGAGATCACATTATATTATGACCGAGAAAAGCTATTTAATACAAAGGATAAAAATGCCCACCCATGTTGAATGTCTTCAATAGTGTTCTGTGACATATATAGGTCAAGTAGTCATAATATTTATTTAAGACGGTTGGCGGCCTTTGAGACGTGGTGCTACAGACGCATGCTGAAGATCCATTGGTCGGAACACGTCGAAAACGAAGAAGTATTAACCAGGGTAGACGAAAAAAGGCAACTTCTTAAGAAAATCCGCCAACAACGAGCTAACTGGATTGGCCACAACATCAGGCACCCAGGACTACTCATCGCCATTGCGGAGGGTAAGACCGAGGGGACAAATGGCAGAGGCCGACCAAGAGACGCGTATATGGACCAACTGAAGAGGGACATGAACCGTGGCTCATACGTAGAGTTGAAAAGACTGACTGAGAATAGGGAGGAATGGAGAAGAAAATCCAAAGTAGTTTTCTGCATACTATAAAATATAAGACGTATTCAAGGATGGTTGATTAACAAAGTATACGGTTAAAAAGCGTTTACAGTAGAATAACTTTAAAAAAAACAACGTTCCTACTTGAGACAATGAATACAACACGACAATAGAAACTACTGGATATTTTCAACTGAAAGCATGTACCTACCTTTGAATAAACCCGTTCACAGCACATTTCATAATAAATGTGAATTATATTGCTTTAACGTATATGAAGATCTGTGAAATGTGCAATAGACCATTAAAGGATGACGTCACAGAAAAATGTTTGGAGGACAACAACGGAATAAAAACAAAACAAACAAAAAGGTGGTATCTCTTTCTAACTGCGCAGTTCTAACTATGCGTGAAAAAGAGATAAAGTAGGTACCATAACACATGCTATCTCAGATAGTAAATTATTTCAAAGAAGAGCGTTGTCATATAGGTATTATCCTTCCAACTGTCAGTAACGCAAAATCACTCAATATTGGGTGGAACGCCTAAAGAATACCTAATAATAAAAAAAAAATTCAGTGTCGTTTTTGTTATTATTTTGTCGTCGGACTTTCTTTTTTTTCTCTTTTGGCATAACATCCTACAAGGATGATTTGCGCAATCTGATGGTTTGCCCTCCAGGCAAAAGCAAATCCATAGGCAAGACCACGTGACCTTTAATGCTCTATGGGCACCAGCCCCAACTAGTACAATGAAGATGTGTATGTTTTGGTATCGAAACTGGACAAATTCATTTGAAGTTAAATGTCAGTTGAAACCGAAAAAAGAATAAGATTTTAACTGATTTCAATATTAACAACGATATTCTCGGATTTACTATTTTGGATAACGCTACAACACAAGGGATATTTCAACATACTTAGGGCCGATCTTATAAACATTTTATCAAATATCCGTTAGCATTTTGGTAAGTTGCTGACGTATGGCAGTTTGTAAGCCAAACAAACCGACGGGTGTCTTATAAAACGTATTTGATCATTCGTCATCCACATGTTAAATAAACTGGTGTTGCTACGATTTATATGCATAGCAACGGTCAAATACACACGCATTATTGATGTTTAACCCGCAGCTTGTGTAATCACGTTTGAAAAATATATTATTTTGTTTAAATTAAAGAACAATTATAAGTAAAATGGTTGTAGGTTGTAAAATTAAAAAATGTCAAATAAACCGACGGTTTGAGTGTCAAAACCATTGCCAAAACAGTCGGTATTGCTAACCTACAGATTTTTACCGAAATATTGCTAACGGACGTTTATAAGACGCAAAAGTAACCGATTGTTTCTTTTTTCGGTATATTTCGTCGGTTATGTAGCTAACGGATGTTTATAAGACCGGCCCTTAGTTTGAAAGAAAAATACATTTTCGGATTTGTTCACTTTTGATTCCAAACCAATTCGTGTACGAATGCATAATTATTAAATTTAAAAAAAAATTGATACTTACACCAAAGACAACCAGAATCAGGACGAATCCGAGGAAAAATTCAATACCAAATCCTTGGATTGGTGTCAGTCTGCTAGCAATGGAAGTCAAGCCAAGATTACCAGCTACATCGTCTGGAGTCAATGCCTGAGGGGAAAAAATTGAAAATGTTTATTTGTTAAAACGTGTTTTTTTTAAATCATATCACTAATCCTTACGTAGCTAAAAATATTGTCAATTTTAAAATGATTGTTTTATTTTGATCATTACAATGCAACAATTCCAATGACTTAAAAGATAACCTGAGTAGGTATATTGATTTATTTATTAAAGTTTATAAATAAAATTAAATAGCTGTGTCTTTCACTTCAAGAGTATTATATTTTCATTTGCTTTTCGGACTACGTTCATCCTCAGGAAATAATTAGTTAAAACTCTTCGAAAATAATTGTTGATAAATACATTTAATCAAAAAGTGTCTACAATTATGGTCAACAGTGTAAACTACAATGATTGCGGCAAGACTTTCCAATTATTAATAGATATCCTCTCAAAGCAATTGACAGATTGAAAATATGACAAATAATCACATTGATTGATTGGCTATTACTTAATAATCTTGTAGCTGTTACTGTTATACACGCAGCTAAACAACATGCATAACACCATGAGTTATATAATTTATTGGTAATGATCATGTTAATACACTTTTTATAAATTGATTCGTTTAAATAAGGGATGCACAGACTTTTAGGGAACAGGGGCCACTCGGGAAGATTATGAGCCAAGGACGGGCCGCTTTATGAAAATTAACACTTAAAGTTTTAATATCTAGAAATGCTCACACATTAAAATTTCTACCCCCGTCACCGAATTTTCAAAATGGTATAGGAATTTGAAATAGGAAACGAACCAGCACATTCGAGGGGGTCGAACGTCGAAAGACCTTACGTCCAAACCGGTGAAAAAAGGTCCTTTTCAGGGTCAAAACAACTAACACAAAAGTGGGAAAATATTGTTTGTGATTTTTTTCTTTTTGCTATAATATATATTTTTTTTTTTTTTTTTGTAATATAACGTAGTTAGATGGAAGAAATCACTAATATAGTGATAATCTCGCCACTGCATATCATCACATTTTTTAATGTAAATTTTATTTATTTATTTTATTTATTTATTTATTTTATTTACAAAAACAGTTTTTAAAAGATAAGTCACTAATGTCTACCTAACTGGGCATGAGCCCGTACCAAGGTAGACTGATTGCTTTGTTGATTTCGTTATGTAAACGATGATGTGCAAGAAAAATAAAATTAATAAATAAATGAAACTACGAAATTATCATACACCTAAAGCTTAGAAAAATTTCACCTTATTTGGTAGGGGCCTGGACGGGACTTGAACCCACAACCCATCCTTATCACGAGGTGTGCTTTGTCCATTTAAGCTACTAGGAAAAATATCGAAGGCTTCTTTCTAGAAATTCCTTTTATCGCTTAATTGGACAAAGCACAGGATAAACCGAAGGTTTCTTTCTAGAAATTCCTTATATCGAAGGTATGCGGGATGGGTTGTGGGTTCGAGTCCCTTCCAGGACACTACCATATAAGGTGACATTGTCTTTTCTAAGCCATATATCATTTTACATGTGCTTTTATATCATTAAAGAATAAATAAATAAACAAATATGATATAAATGTATTACCTTAAGAACTGCAGAACCGGCTAAAGCGCCAAGGCATTGTACAACAACGTAGAAACCAGCCTTAACAGCCTTGATTTTACCAGCTGCCAGAAGAGCTATAGTGACGGCTGGATTCACATGGGCTCCGCTGATGTGGCCAATCGTCTGTGAATGAAAAAAAAATATGAATGTTTAATATTCAAATATCTAAATAAGTGTATGTTATTAATTAATTAAACTTAAAAATATATTTATTCGCTTCAGTCTGTAGTTAGATCGGGGAAGTCAAAATAACTCTCATTGTGAATTTCTTATTTTTATTATGCCCGCAGTTAGCCCACTCTCTATTCCAACAATGAAAAACTAAAACGTGCACTTTTATTTGGTTATTACGAAGAGGTCACGCCTTTGCGATAAACGAGTCCTCTGTAAATTGATTGTATTTATGAAAATGTTTGTAATTAATGTACTTGCTGTAGAATGAATAAATAAATAAATAAAGATACATAAATTACTGTCTCACATCTATTTTATTTTTTATTTAATATCATTTAATCTAGATAAATTTTGCGTGATAGAGTGAGGAATGAGGATATTAGAAAAATGAGCGGATGCAAGAGGAGTGTTGTGGACAGAATGCGTGTAAATAAACTACGGTGGTTTGGGCATGTTGAACGAATGAACGAGGTAAGAGTGTCAAAGAGGATATACTTGTCTGAAAGAAAGGGTGTGAGGGAACGCGGGCGTCCGAGAACCACGTGGTTTGATCACGTGGATCAAATTCTTAAGGACGGCCGTGTGTTGAGTAAGAGGAACCGACGTGCGTGTATGAGAAACTGTATGAATGTGGAGGAAGCGAAAGAAGTGCGTAAAGATAGATCTGTTTGGCGTTCCGTTCTCTCTGCCTACCCCACTTGGGACACGGCGTGAGGTATAGTAAATTTGAAAAAAAAAAACACAATATGTAGTAAACTTCCAAATGACTTTTATTAACTTCGCGTACTAGTATTCGGAGACTCTCGACTCCATCATCAGGCGATTAGTAAAAAGTGAAATAAGATACAGAGACAAACAGTATTTATAGGATTTGAACAAAAGAAAGTTGGGAGAAGCCCGTCTTGATAAGAAAGTATCCATAGAAAAAGATCCTAGGTATCCTACTTCAGTGTCTTTACCCCATCTGTGGAATATGCTGTGATGGTACAGATAGATAAATAAAATAAATTACTAACTAAAGCACAAGTATATACAATTATAAAAGTGTTAATTGCCTGATCACGTAATATTATATTGTACTAATCAGGTAAATATGTAAACACAGGTAGATGTATGTATGTGTGTACATAACATTCATTGATATAATATACAGTAGTGGCCATAAGTATGGAAACGCTTAATAAAATGTATGAAAATAATCAAATTCAGGTATTTTTTCTTATTGTGAGGGCAACAAAAGAATAAATAAATATTAAAATGTAATTACTTCAAAATTTTCAAAACAAAACAAAAAAAAAGAGAATTTCAATCGTTAAGGGGCATCTCATAAATGGCAGTTAAAACTCATGAATCTTGGTGGTTGAAATAAAACCACCATTAAATGGTAAAAAACCGATGACTCATCCAAAAAATATTAGAATTATAAAAAGAATAATGCTAGTGACACATTTCAACCATAAAAATGAAATATTTTTTTATGAATAAGTGCATTAAAAACTTTACCTTTCTAGGAATTTAAACAAAATTCTAAGCGTTTCCATTCTTATGGCAACTACTGTAGTTACTTAATGCATTTAAATAAATGTCATGTTTCTATGATTGGAAGGAAACATGTTGTATTTATAGTAAAGTTAATCTAATGCAGACGTACATAGTGAATCGTTGGTTTTGGAATCTAGGAAAACAATAAGTTTTTTTTTTATGAAAAGATTTACTTATCTGGGTTTTTGTTATAAACACAAATACAACCTTATACACCTTTCACAGTAAGCTAAAAGCTTGTGTCGTGAAAGAGGAGTTTGCCGGCACCTGCGATCGAACTGCGACCCTCATGTGTATGAGGCAAAGACTCTACCTCGAGGCTACCGATGAACTCATGTGAAGTTATGCAAATAAATGTGAATAACGTATTTATAACATTATTGTATCCTACATAAATTCTATGTAATATGTCTCTTCTGACATGGATACCTTTATGTATCCAAGATTCTCATTTAATCTATATATTTATTTATGTTTAGAGGGCAAGATAGAGGAAAGACGGGGAGTTGGCAGAAAGCAAATGTCCTGGTTGCGCAACATTAGAGAGTGGACTGGAATGAGGACAGTGGTTTACCTGTTCAGAGCAGCACAGGACAAGGAGGTTTTCGCCGGAATGATCGCCAACGTCGGGGGGACCTGACATGGCACATAAAGTAGAAAAAGATGACGTAGTTGTAATGTCTTAGAATTGATGAATTGTACCGTGTCTTTGAGGTGCTTTGGCACGTAAACGACACTTTAATATTGTCCAATAATAAATAAATAAATCGCCTTGTAATTTTGTGAGTTATAATTTGACCTAAATCATTGAGACTTAAATCCACATGACTCTGGTCTCGGACGTCCGCTTTTTCTCACTCACCCTCTTTCAGATATAAAAAAAAAACGACACCGTCATTTCGCTGGTTTGACACTCCTGGCAACGTTTTCACATTCTGCATTACCTATGCAGTTAGCAATGTCTTGTTGTTGTCTCCTCTGTAAGCTCTACAGCTACACAAACGTTTTAGTCCACGTGTCAAGGCTTTATGCACCTACTTACTTCTGTATTATGTAAAAGACAACTTGCAGTAATGTTAATTGTATTAATATTCTGAGTATATTTATATCAAAATGATATTATAATAATGACACATTTAATGTCGTAATCGCACTTATTTGTCATTCATGATCATACATACTACAGGCGTACCGATTTTAAATATACATTATATAGACTGTCTTCCATAACTCAACTAGTAGAAATGTCTTATACATATTATAGAAATCACCATTTTTGGGATTTTACTATACTGTATTCATAATATTATGCTTTAAAAACACAACACAAAGTGAAATATACTATATAATAATAATCGCACTGTTAAAGACATAGGTACCTACGTTGTATTTGTTCCATTCAATAGTTAAACAATGCGAATTTTTTATTTGTGGAATTGAAAATAAGTACAATTTTTTTTTCTATATTCGCATATTTCAAAGTATTCGCATTCGCATTCGTATTTGCAAAAAATATGCGAATGTTTTGCGAATATTATTTCGGTATTAAAGTATCGGATATTCGGTAAAAGTACCGGATAATTACCCGGTAGGTACATTGTAGAAAAAGGTACTACAAGAAAATATTCTTTCAGAAAACCGAGGAGTTTTGAAATATTTAAAATTCCAATACCATTTTGAAAATTTGACGGGGGGGGGGGGGGGGGGGGGGGAAGAAATTTTAATGATTGAGCAATATTGTAGAAATTTTGAGAAAGTCAATATTCGCTATTCGCATTCGCGAATATCCAAAATCACGCATTCGTTACATCACTAGTGCATGAAATCAATCTCGCGTTAGCGGTAGCACGGTAATTTTGACTATAGTCCCTTTTAGAACAGTTTTAAACCTGCTCGTCAATGATACTAACATATCGAAACCGGTCGCAGACCTATTAAAAATAATAAGTGACAATTACAATATATAGTTTGTTAATAACATCGAAAACAAAGATTTAGTGTAGATATTAAAAGTTAGGTATAGCTACCTATTTACAATATGAATTATTGTAATTACTACCACTGTATGTTTGTATGTATGTCTGTACATATAGGTATTATAATTTTATTATGGATTAAGATGTGTGTTAATAAGATGTAGCCTCCTATGATATAACTTGTTAGTAACTTTATAACGTAAATAAATATTATAGTTATTAGTAACTAGTTAGCATCAGTAATAATGTTATGAGTCAACCATCTTAATGAGCAGTGTCATCGGGTAAATAGGTAAATAGAGTTTCTGACGAGAAGCAAATCAGAACTCTTTACACTCTGATTTTGCCATTGATATTTCTCTGGGTGTTAGGTGCCCGTTATTGTATTATTATTTGTCTGTTTTTATTCTCTTTTAACGTAATATTACTGTAATGCTTAACTGACGAGTGCAAGTGCTCAAATTCGAGCCTACGCATGATGTATAAGAATAAAGAATAAATAAAATAAATAGGGCTATCATTTAAACGATCAGCATAATATTGATGTTATGTTCAGCAGAAAAATGTATTCTGCCGACAAATATAAATCATGTTGATATGCTACTTATGCCCAGCGAGAATATTATATTTCTATTGCAAATAATATGATATTGTAAAACTCTAAATTTAATCGACCAGCAAAATTATTATTTGTCCAGCAAAATAAATAAATGAGCAGCAAACCGTGAGCTAATTTTAATTAAACTTGTGAAAGCTAAATTTTTAATCTTGTTCAAATAATAAATCTTTGTTGTAGCATCTTTTTATGTGATTTTATATGTAGCATCTGAATGAACGATTCTAGCGTTTTTCGACATTTCAGTTAGATATTTCGTTAATATAGCAAAGCGGAAACTGGCATTATTTTCGTTGTCATCATTAATTAATTTATTTATTTATTCTTTATTCTTATCCATCATGCGTAGGCTCGAATTTGAGCACTTGCACTCGTCAGTTAAGCATTACAGTAATATTACATTAAAAGAGAATAAAAACAGACAAATAATAATACAATAACGGCGAGTTGCTTTGCTTTCTAAGGAAGGGCTCAAGGTTCGCCTGAAGGACTCCCCCTGACCAAACCCTTCCCAAACCTTAAATACATCAGCCGTTAATGTCCACCGACTCTCTATTTTAGAATTCTGTATCACATAAGTGCTGTTTTTGAGTTGTGAGTATGTGTCTCAGTTGTATAACTGGTTGGTTGTCAGAAATTGCCTGCAGGCAATAAACCCGCCATTTTCAATACGTAAATGTACAATAAAGATTATTTTATTTTACATATTTTTATTTTTATTAATGATCTTGCAAACAGATAGTATTTTTACTTGCGTTTTTGCACGTAGTCAAAATGCTAAATAAATGTGTGAAATTGTGCATTTATTTTTATATTATATAGCTATTACAAGTGCATAAAATTATTTATGAAATGACTATGCATTAAATTTTCAAGTTTATTGAGACAGTTGTCATTGATGAGTTGAATTTATTTTACTATTTCCTTGTAAAATACCATATTATAATATATACCATCAGTATAATATATAATATACCATCAGTATAATATATTACTACTACTACTATACCATCACGGCATATCCCACAAGTGGGGTAGCCAGCAGATCAGCTGCATGTAAGAAACATGCAAACTGTCCTCTTCGTGCCAATATATATTATAATATGGTATTTTACAAGGAAAGAGTAAAATAAATTCAACTCATTAAGCCTTGAACGGCACGGCACCTCAATGCCTCGCTGAACTCTGTCCCCTCGATGAAACTCTGAGGCGACCACTCTGCGATCAGCTTCCACCGCTGTCAACAAACTTGTGGAGCCCAACAGGGCAAACACTTCCAAATTCGCAGAGAGGAGCTTTAGCGTTGCGGGGCCAACCGCCTGGAACCGATTACCGGCGGACTTAAGACAGAACCAACCCACTGCGACGTTCAGGAGTAAGCTGAAAACACTGCTTTTCAAGAAAAGCCATGGCGCCCTTGAGATGGTCACGGATCATTAAACGGCGCCAAATACAAATTATCTTTATTATTATTATTATTATCACGGCATATTTCAACAGTGGGGTTGTTAGCAGACTGACTTGTAAAATCATCGATTTAATTTGTGTATGCACATTTTTGGATTTTTTCAATCTATCTATTTATTTATTATATTTATGATACACTTCAGATATTCATATTATGAATACAAACAATATATAAAAGGCAAAAATATAACTAATGCATCACCCTATTTAAAAGTGTAGATATAGTGATGTGAGAAGAGAAAATTCTCCAAAGAAATTTCTCGAGAACGAGAAATTTCTCCGAGAATTTCTCCTCTGATGGAAGAGAAATTTTTCTCCATAATTTTTCTTAGTGGTATTATGACCTTTCGCTCAATACACTTCGCAGCCAACCTGATTGATCCAAAAATTTGTGGGGCTGATTAAGGCCCAAATCAGAGGTTATTAACACTTTTTGCCAAGTACCTACGTACTTGCAAATTTTGTTAACTTAAATATGGGCATGTGGGATGTCAAACATCAAGATTTTTCATCAGTTATTAGCACTTTTTTCTATGTAGGTACCTAACATTTTTTTGTTTCCATAATTAATTGTAGCCATATTGGTGATAAATTGTCTCAACATTTGTACATTGTCATTGATTGATTGAATAAATTATTTATTATTATTATTATACTGTTAAATAAAAAATAAAAAAAAAATCTCCGCAAATTCTCTAGGTAAATTTCTCGAAAAATTATTTCTTGAGAATTCCACAACACTAGTAATAATGTTTTACTCGAATATTAATTATTACCTTGGATTATTTTTATCTGAAGAAGATAAACATAGATATATTTTTAATTAGTCAATCTGAATGTTGATACGAATCATTTAATATCGCGCACCATTAAAATGAATATTAACGAGAAAATAAGAAAAATAAAAGTAAAAATTAATATTATAGACATATCAACAGGTGAAAAAAAATCTAATAAAAATAAAAAAAATTTAAGTTTTTTAAATCATCCAATATGGAGAACACGCAAAAAGTAATGGAATACATAGAAAATATGAAGAAAAAACAACTTATAAACAGACGGTTTTTAGTGGTAATTTGTACACGATAGTAATATGATATTAAAATTAAGCACTAGGAAGAATCTTTAGACATTTGGAGTTTGGCTGAGAGCATTTGTGTGACTGTGGAGAAGAACAAAACACCGGGCACCTCCTGATAATATGTACAATGGCCCCCAGACAGTGTCATTGAGAGGCACTGAGAGGAATTCGTGGAGCGAACTCATCTAGGGGGAGCTGCAAGTGAGGTCGTGGCTTTCTGGGAGGGAATAAGAATTTAGGTCTGATTTTTTTTTATTGTTTTCGACGCTGACCGACACGAAAAAAAAAATAGAGCAAAGTAATTTCATATTACTTGGACTTGGACTTCCCTCCTTCTTATAATGCCGAAGTCCTGAGGCAAGGTAGAGTTGATATTGTCAACTATCGAGGTTCGGAAAGTTTCACATCTGGGTCATGTACTGCGTGGGCACAAATACCACTTTCTGCAACTGATGTTGAAGGGGAAAATTGAGGGACACCGAGGACTGCACCACACCGGTAGTTTGGCGCCATATTTATTCTGTTTATGAATAATTTAATTATAATTAAGATACTTACACAAATCACCATGAAGACAGTGAGACCAAAGGATAAGGCGATGAGGACAAGGTTTGGAGGTGATCCTGGAGTGGAAACGTTCACTACAGCTCCACATCCGAAGAAGTTTAGCAACAGATTGCCTGGAAAATAATAAAAAAATTGATTGAAAACAGAACAGAAGTAGGTAATAGAAACATTTGGTAACAAATTAAGATTAGGTAAAAAAGTTTTCAAGGTATTTAGTTTTTTTTGTTCATTGGACTCGGTCACAACACGCAGATGACAAAATCAATCAGATATCTCAAATGGAGAACAAAATTTAAGGACCTGGACTCGGATAGTGTAGAAGTCTAGAGACTTCCATTTATCAGAAAGGTGTCCTAATGCTTACGAATTGACTCTAGGCTGGTTAAAGTTAAGCTCAATAGGCTCTAGCTAGTCTTAATTTTTGCCAACTATTATTGCCAATATTACATTATGTAAATGTGGTTCTCCAATTGCTGTGTCACAAAAGGGACTTTTGATTTCAGTTAAGTTTTTCGTATACGTGTGTTTAATTATATTATTTGCAACACATATAGCTATTAATTAAATTTGCATAATCTTCTTCTTCTCCTTGGGCAATTATTAGTCCCACATGGTGGTGGGGTCTGCCTTTCTTGTTTGGTTACACCACTTGGTTCTGTCGAACGCATCCTCATGGGAAACATCACAGCTCCGCATATCTTGTCTCATTACTTCACGCCATTTGCCCTTTAGCCTTCCTCTTGGTCTCTTGCCAGTAACCTCGATACATTGAGCTTTATTGCCTACATACTCACGTGGTCTCCTGGCCACATGGCCATACCATCGCAATTTGCTCTCTTGTATTTTATCCGAGATATCCCGCACACCCAGACTCCCACGGAATAAAAAGTTAAAAACAATATTTTGTTAGATGCTGTTGAATTTGAAAAAAGGACTAATGTCACAACCTACCGATAAACTCGGCGAGTAAAGCTCTCCACATGGCGCCGCGTTTGTCTGTGATTTCGTTGATACCAAGTTTCTCCTGAAATTTCCCCATCTTTCACAGAGTCTACAGACAAGGACTATCCTGTAACAAAAAGAAAACAACATATATTAGCAATTTAGCCATTTTATAAGACAAAAACCGGTTAGAGGCATTCGAGATTTGGATTCATCGAAGAATGCTTCGAATACCGTGCACAGACTCAGTGCCCAATACAGATGCCTTACGTAGAGCACATACGAGTAGTGATGTGAGCAGAGAAAATTCTCCAAAAAAAATTCTCGAGAACGAGAAATTTCTCCGAGAATTTCTCCTCTGATGGAAGAAAAATTTCTCTCCATAATTCCTAGTGGTATTTTTATAGTTGTGAAAATAAATATGTGTTAAGAATGATATAAAAATTAATTTAATATACAAAAAAACTATTTGAATTTCTTCCAACTAACATGTCTAAATAGAATGTCTCTCATTGATAACTCAAGATAATTATTTTTTATTAATTTATTTTATTTTATTCTTAACTGTACATTGTTAATAACACCAATATTATTAATTGCAAAGCATAACAACTGTGCCAGCAAAAGAATCAGACATTTGGGATGGGTGGCAAACCTCATCGCTGAATTTGAGATGTAAAATGTCTTAGTTTTTTCGAACACCTACCTTTTACAGAACACTCGAAAACTTCGTAGGATAAGAGTGAAAGACAATTCTTTGGCGAGTGCTTCTTTTCTCAGTAAACAAAAATAATAATAATAATAATACATCATAATAGACCCGATTTAGTATTACATGATAAACGTAATAAGATAACGTACCTAATAGACATCGCTGTCCCAAATACACATAATATACAAACAACCGTCGCAGAAAAAATACGTAAATATACAGCACTAGCAGGAGAAATAAAAAATATTTGGCATTCTAGGTCCGTTTATATAATACCTTTAGTCATGTCAGCTACAGGGGTAACTCCGAAATCTTTAATAAATAATTTACAAAAATTAGATTTACCGGTTAATTTGTACATTAAAATTCAAAAATCTATTATAATAAACACTTGTAATATTGTAAAAAGGTTTCTGAACACAGATATTTCAGGCACAATGCTGGTATTTTGATCCCGCGATTTGAGCCTAATCCTTTGATATCCTGTATATATCTGGATAGGTGAATTTTTCCCGGCATTAGACTGTTAAGTTTTTGTGTGATCATGACTGATCATATGGAGACTTATCTGGTTGTATAATGCTGAGAAGTGTGGATGGCAATTCTGCCGCCGCGTAAAAAAAAAACTTTATTGTCAAATAATAATAATAAACTTTATTGCACAAAAAAAACAACATATGAAAATATTCAATTTAACTATACAAAAAAAAAATGTGCAATGGGCGAGTTTATCGCAGAAGCGCGATATCTTCCAACTAACCCATTATTAAATATACAAATATTTTACAAAAGGCGTACATATTGCCTTGAGGCAATGTCTTCCAGTAAACCTACTACAATGTTTGAGAACTGTTTTACTATAAAGTGAGTTTAGATCAAAAGATAAACAGAAAATGAAATATATCCCAGATAATACTATTGTCCTTTTAAAAGGACAGTAGAAGTACCTCGATATAAATGGATATATATTTTATTTGTTTTGTTCCTAAGCAGTTGTACTAGTCCATTTGCATAGCTAATGAATCAACTTGCATCATGAAACAGTTTTGAGCATTGTTTTGTGACGAGGGGTCGAGTTTTTGGAATTTAAAATAGTGCTACAGATTTTGGGTTGATGTCGTCGCCAACTTTGGATAAAAAACGGCAAATTACTTTTTTATATTAATAAAAAAATACATGCATGCTTTATTTTTATGTACTTAAATGTTGTTAAAATACGATTGAATTATAAAAAAAATAATATTTGAAAATATGTGATAATTTCGTAATGTTCAATTTAAGTGTCCTTTTAAAAGGACAATAGTAACATACGTATGCTATTTTATAGGTGTACGTAATAAAGACAAGTTATATTTCTTCAACTTTTTGTCACAAAATATGTTTACACTTCACATCGATTAGCATTAAAAATTACTAAAGACATTTGTAAAAATCTTATCTAATATATTATATACTTTATAATTATGTTTTTTTTTTCTATTTTAGAGATTCGTTATCACTAAATGACATATTAACAATCCTTGAGGAGGAAAAATCTGAGAGAGAAGGTGATACAGTTGGCGATATATTTTTTTTTGTTTGTTTTATTGTTATTGTTTTCTTTTATATATTATATATGTAAACATTTTATGATTTTGTTTGCTTCTCTCGGCTAGAGGGACATCGAAGGAGTGTAGTCAAAAGATTCCACACACGGGGTTGTTTTCGGCCGACCAGCCCTTCAGGCTGCCCACAATGGCACCTTCGGTGTGGACAAGATTTGTTAAGTGTAGAATTCGGATAAATGGAAGTCCTCAGACTTCTGCGGTATCCGGGTGGACGGTGGGTCTCCTTCAATGACGTTGCAATGCAAAATTCCTGGCAACTACATTGATACGAAGGTGAAAAACTTGATCAATTAACATTTAGAAGACGTGTTGTTCTCAGTATATTGCAATCTTTCAAACAAAAGTAAGACCCAGACCTTCCAATTTGAAAAATATTGATTCCCGCTCTGACAGACTTGATCATTTTATAATGAATCAAGAAAAAGAAACCCGTTGAAGAGAGTGTCACAGAAAATACCAGCGCATAATATATATTCTAAAAAATGCAATATTACACTGTACATCGATTGTTTCATTCCATATCACGAAAAATAATTAAAAAAAACTAATTTCTTAATGTCCACTTCACACATCATCATGTAAAACCACATAATCCAACAGATAATTAGATATATAAACACAAAAACTACATTGTAAAATGAATCCCACCTCAATACTTTATGTTTCTCATACAATGTTTTTTAGGTAGTGGATATTACTATTGTCCTTTTAAAAGGACACTTTATTTTTTTCAATAAAACTCTGTAAAAAATATAATTTTTTATTTCTTCTTCTACAACATTATTTTTTTACCAAATTCAACAACATATTCAAAAATTATGAATTTCGGATGAAAAAAAAATTTCAGGATTATCTGGGATATAATATAAAACAAGAATACCTATATAAATATAAAGAAAAAAAATAAAAGATAAAAATGTAAGCATTCACAACCATAAACTTATATTATTATATATGTATCTAAGTGAGAACTATCTAGGTACTATTGATGAGATGGTGGGTTGTTTATGAGGGATTTTACTTTATGTTTGAATGAGTCTTTATGTTGAAGAGGACCGAATATCATTGGGGAGGTTGTTCCAGATTCTGGTAGCATGTACGGTACGGTAAAAGAAGATGAATAAAAATATGATTCCATTATAATGTTTTTCTGTAATTTTTTATTATCCTTCAGGACGTTTTGGTTAAATTAACGTAGTTTTGAATTTGAATAAAATTAGTAAAATTTATGAGTGTTATTCCGTTAAACTGGTAATGAGTATAGCATAATAGTGAATAGTTATGGTATGAAAGTTTCTATGTCTAGTTTATGATGGGTGCAGCCAGCTCATATTGGCATTGGTCTGGCACACCCAGAACAGAATATACGATCAATATGAAGTCATAATAGTACCAACAAAGCCAGACACCTAGTTTTAGTAATTAATTTACACCCGTTTGCATAAATTTAACTGTAAATGGAAAAAAATAACGACAAATATTTGAATCAGTCATTTAAGAAACAACATAAGTCAGGTTTTTAACGAAAATGATTTTTTTTTTATTTGGTCCCTTTTTATTGAAACGCACGTTATTTCATTTAGAGACCACGTAATTTTTACCTTTTTGATACAAATTGAGCTGATTAACCTGGTCATTCGATAGAAAAACAACACAAGTCAGTTTCTTATGTTGTTACTACACTAAATTTTTTCGTGTCGAGTCACAGCTGAAACTTAACGCCAACCACTAACGTAGGTGAAAATTATGAAAAATAGTGATTTTTGGTTGTTTAATAAATAATCTGGAATGAAAATGTTGATTTTTATTCCCTGTAATGGTGTTCATTTGAGAAACAACATAAGTCAAAGGTTTTCAATTAACAAATTAATATACAAATAAAATATTTTGACAAAAATAAAGGTTTATAATAAAAGAATACATTGTAAGTAACATTTTGATATGAGTAAGATATCAACATTTCATTCAAAATTTTATAACAAACAGTTTTTTCTGATTTCTGAAAAGTTTGTATTGACTGACTTGTGTTGTTTCTCAAATGACTGATTCATTTATAGCCTGCCTTATTGAGTTAAAGCATGGAGGAGCTGTTCCAGCTCGCATGAGACATTGATGAGAGACTCACCTCACATTTGGATATTTCAGGTGCCGCAGACTCCTATTCATTCACACAGCTATACTTTACTACTACTATACTATACCCTCACGCCGTGTCCCAAGTGGGGTAGGCAGAGAGAACGGAACGCCAAATAGATCTATCTTTACACACTTCCTTCGCTTCCACCACATTCATATAGTCTCTCACACACGCACGTCGGTTCCTCTTACTCATCACACGTCCGTCCTTGAGAATTGGATCCACCTGATCAAGCCACGTGGTTCTCGGACGCCCGCGCTTCATCACACCCTTTCTTTCAGATAAGTATATCCTCTTTGTCATTCTTACCTCGTTCATTCGTTCAACATGCCCAAACCACCGTAGTTGGTTTCACGCGCATTCTGTCCACAACACTCTTCTTGCATCCGATCTATCACGCAGCGTTTTACCAGCCGTTCTTCTAAACGATCGCATCTCCACTGCATTTATTCCACTTTCGTCCTTCTTTTACCACGTCCACGATTTGATTTAAATGATCTTGTCATTTAATCCTCGGACGTTCACGTCTCCACGCACCATTCCTCTCAGCCAGATATATCTTCTTAGTCGTTTTGTCCTCATTCATTCTTTCCACGTGCCCAAACCATCTTAACTTATTTACATTCATCCTTGTTACTACACCAACTTTCATTCCACATTCCTTTCGTATTTCACTGTTACGCACACAATCTCTTAGACTTTTAATAAAAACATAACAAAAAAATGGATATTCAAGCAACAATGTCAGAGGAACCTAGCATGCCACTTAAAGATGACAAGCGCCAATAAAATCTATCACCTGATTTTATTAATGCAACCCATATCGGAGTGAACGAATTTTTATATTATGAAATAGTAGAATATCTAATACAAGGTGTGTGTAAAAATCATGATGATAGTTCTCTTTTGTCGCGGCAGTTTCCTACACCAGATCTCAGTCGATTAAGGGTTTTCCATGTCCTATAGTCTAGATCGACTCCTGCAGCAAGGTGTTCTTGGGCAAGGAAAGGTTCGCTTATTTGCGGATCCTCCGCCCACCTACGTAGGCGTTCAGAAGGAGCAGGGCCCGTCAGTGAGGATGAGTAGTTTAAAAATTATCGTCTAGAACTGAGACGTTGTGGTGCGGGAACATGGTTAAATAGGAGATGCTTTGAGTCTGTCTCTTGTAAGGTTCTCTCACAGTCGGTTGCTACACTTCATCGGACAGATTTTTAATAAAAACATAACAAAAAAATGAATATTCCAGCAACAATGTCAGAGGAACCTAGCATGCCACTTAAAGATGATAAATATGACTAATGTTAAAGGCGCCAATAAAATCTATCACCTGATTTGACTTATGTATTATAACCCTGACCGAAGTGAACGATTTTTGGAATCATCAAATAGTATAATATCTAATAGTCGTGCAATGTTTGTACCTAAAAATCATGATAATAATGTAGTTTTAAAATCAGATTGATAACGTATTGAAAATAATCACTTTCTTATCAAAGTAATTACCAGCGGTCTGTTTGATATAATCGTAATACCTACAAACAATATATCTAATATTGATAATATAATTATGTCTAATAATCACAATTATTTTTCGTAGTAATCGATCGAAATCAAGGTTCCATTGAAGTTGAAAAATAATAGATAAAACATTTTAATCTGAGGGTATTAATCTGGTATACCTATATTCAAATTTAGTACATGGAATTGGAATGAATCAGGACAGAATGAACGAGAAAAAATATTTGGCTGAGAGGAATGATAAATAAGTTACATTATTTTTTTTACATTACTAAATATTTAATAATATGTAAAGGATATCATGTATTTTTTGTAGTTCTTTGTTTGTGGAGTTAGAAGAATAGCGGTGATGTGTGTATTACTAATTAAATGGTGCACTCTGCTATCTCAGTGCCAACACTTATGTATGCAAGTGAGACGTGGACATGGTTAAAAAAGGATGAAAGTGGCATAAATGCAGTAGAAATGAAATCGTTGAGAAGGATGTGTGGTAAAAGTCTGAGAGATCGTGTGCGTAACAGTGATACACGAAAAGAATGTGGAATGAAAGTTGGTGTAATTATAAGGATGAATGTTAATAAGTTAAGATGGTTTTGGTACGTGTAAAGAATGAATGAGTACAGAATGACCAAGAAGATATTATATTTGGCTGAGAGGAATGGTGCTCGGAGACGTGGACGTCCAAGTATGAAATGGCAATATCATTTAAATCAAACCCTACAAGACGGTCACGTGTTGATCACATTGAACAGGAGAGCAGCCTGCACGAGGAATTGTATGACAGTGACGGAAGCAAAAGATGTATGCAAGGATAGAAGAAAGTGGCGCTCGATCCTTTCTGCCTACCCCGCGAGGGAAGCGGCGTGATGGTATGTATGTATGTATGTACTAATTAAATAAATAAAAAATGAAAATTTTGACTTGTTGAGCTATGGAATTGAACAGTCGATAATATATAATAAAACATAGTAATTAGCATAGACATACTAGACCTGCAATTCAGTACATTATTGCGGAATATTCGTGTTCCAACTTAACGCATTAATAATAACAATAATAATATTATGCTGTCTCACTCCATATCATTAAGATGATAATGGTTATGCGCTGTCTAACAAACCGTCTCAACGGACGCTGGTTTAAAACTGGCTGTAAAATTTGATCGGCTCTAGGACCGATTTTTTCTTTGAATTACCTATCGAGTATATCTTTGGTAATTAGATTTAGTTTACAGTATTACACTCATTCATTGGGTGCAATGCCAGAAAAAAGAGAGAGAGTTGATAGTACAGCATATGAAATTAATAATCTCCAATCAAGAAAGGAGTATGAAATTAAAAATCTCCAATCGGGAACGGAATAAAAGAATGGGCCGCTTGCAGTCGTGGGGGATTAATAAAAATGATCGAATTTAGTAAATTTGAGGTCGGAAAACACAAATATGTCAGTTAAAATTTTTTAAATATCTAAATTATGAATAATTTCCAAAAATAAAACCCAAAATTTTTGACGTTTGGCAAAACACTCTATAAACAGCTGATGACGTCACGGAGTCCCGTGAATCATAGTAACTTTCGCAACCACAGATTATAATCTCATACACACATGGGACTCCGTGACGTCACAGCGTCGCCATATCGTTTTTGATCATTCCGAGGAAATCCAATTTTTAAAAGCTAATATCTAAGAAAATTGTGCAAGAAAAATTAAAATAAATTGTGGTTGTGTTTCTTTCATACTAATTTACAATTTTATGTACTTAATAAAAAAAAATCTGCAAGTGGCCCTTTGGACTGAAAATGCGATAAGAGAGGGAAGACATCAAATGATTAAATCCCACAGAGTATGTAATTAGAACATTTACATGAAAAGAGTGGTAGTTCCATCCAATTCCGGGAATTCCACAGTTGAAAGACTCTTAATCTGATTCGTGTATAATTTGTTTTCTTATTATCACTCAGTATTTTTACGTTTGTGGTTAATTTTTACAAACTAACCCGAATAATTTTATTATTTCGTACCACATCCTCTCTAGTTTGGTGAAATATATGTATATATAACATTAATTAAATATCTACAGTTTGATAAAAAAAAAATCAAGGTAATTAGTAAACATAGCCACAAATGCGGGTGTCAAGGGACCTTTGGATAGACTAACAAGTTTTTACGATAATGCACTATCGGATACCGATATCTTTGGATTAACTCAGCTTGCGTTCAGGAGGCGGGTACAGATGAAATTATTTTCATCGTCTGTGGTGCACTAGTGAGCCGTGTGATGGGACATCCCCCCCCATATTTATTTATTATTATTGAAGTTATATATATTATGTATCTGTATAATTATAGGTATCTGTGTTTTTGTGTGAATGTGGAATTGACTGTATGTGTGTGCTAGCAAGACGAGTGATTGATGTGTGTGTACTACTATACCATCACGGCATATCCCACAAGTGGGGTAGCCAGCAGATCAGCTGCATGTAAGAAACATGCAAACTGTCCTCTTCGTGCCAATATAAAATCAAGACATTCAGGATGGGTGGCAAGCCTCATCGCTGAATTTAAGATGTCAAATGTCTTCATTTTTTCGAACACCTGCCTTTTACAGGACACTCGAAAACTTACGCAGAAGAGTGGGAGACCAATTCTTTACCGGTTGCTCCACGGGATTTTAATGAATAAATATTGAGATAATGTAAATTAATTGTGACGCACGGTTTTTGGATGACGACTGAGTGAAATGTTTTTTTTTTTTCTACCTTGTACATTATATATATATAGTTGTGGTCTGTTGTGTGTTTTCAAGGAATAAATAAATAAATAAATGGCCTTTTTTACGTTAATTTGCCATTGATTTATAGTCCTTGGAGTTCGGAGTGTCCTGCGATAAGAGGATGCCAGTCAAACTCAAAGGCCTGGTCTGTAAAAGTAATGTCCACCCAGTTCTGGCGTATGGATACACTTCTTTAAGACACGTGCACGTGCTGTACAGACCGCCGAAATGAAAATGTTAAGATGGATATGCGGGGCCACAAGGCTTGATAAGATCCGAAATTCATACATTTGTGGGAATCTGGGTGTGCAGAATATCTCAGATAAGATACAGGAGAGCAGATTGCGATGGAACGGCCATGTAGCCAGGAGGCCACATGAGTATGTGGGCAATAAAGCACAAAGTATCGAGGTTACCGGCAAGAGGCCAAGAGGAAGGCCAAAACGCAGATGGCGTGAAGTAGTGTGACAAGACATGCAGAACTGCGATGTTTCCCGTGTGGATGCACTCGACATCAGAACCAAGTGACGAAACAAAACAAAAAAGACAGACCCCATCACCATGTGGGACTAAAAGTGCCAAAGGAGAAGAAGAAGTCGTCGATGAAGAATAGATCTCCAACTCTTTTCTATACTAAAGTTTTCATTGGAAGAAGATCGAAAAATCATGCAAATATTATGATATATCAATTTTCCCATTCGTAAAACGTTTAAGGGCCCGTAGAC
This sequence comes from Athripsodes cinereus, assembly GCA_947579605.1. Lineage (NCBI taxonomy): Eukaryota > Metazoa > Arthropoda > Insecta > Trichoptera > Leptoceridae > Athripsodes > Athripsodes cinereus. The sequence continues at coordinate 3,615,809 of OX388325.1, read as the reverse complement.
AAACCGCACTTGGCGATCGACTACAAACGAATTTTTGACAATCTACCTACAATGTACCGTGTAATTATGCGTTATTGTTGGAGTTATTGTCGAAAATTCGTTTGTAGTCAATCGCCAAGTGCGGATTGTATAAGGGGTAAGGTCTTAACTTTCGCTGTCCTGTGATGTACACTACGTTGACATTGCCCCTTATTGTGTGAATATCTTCGTAAATACGCTAATCCCATTTATGATATTTTAGCTAATCCTCCGTCATATATTTGTTAATTGAATAAAAGAATCGCGAAATAAAAATATTTATTGGTTGCGACACAATAAAATATTTTGTAGTTGAATCCGGCGAAAATTTGTCGTATGCATATTTGTATTTATGGTGCGAAAATGTGTATAACATACTTTAATGAACATGATGAATAATCCTGGCGCTATGATCGACTCAAACTGTATTTTAGGTATGTAATTTTTAGTACAACATTTTGAAACCGCGGCTCATCTTCGTTGTACTCCTGGCGACACATTAGCTGTGTGCGTGAGTCATTTCGTATCCTTGGTATGTTAGTGTTGTCTACAGAGTGATAATAAAGTATTTGTGATCCCTAATTCCGATAAATATTTATTTACTTTTAATGTTATTTAAATTTTAAACATGTAATCATAAATCAACATTTCACATATAAACACATTTTAGACAATATACTCCACTCCTTTTAAGCATCCTAATGCTTGTGTAAGGAATATTTTTTTATTTATTTATTTGTTATTTTATCAAAAATATTTCCATTATTGTTTTATTTTATTTTTTTGCTAGTTTGCGCTCATTGATAATATATTTTATGTTATTTTAAATTAAAATATTTTATTTCCATTTAGGTAGGCACTTACACAATAATTTTGATGTGCGAAACTTATGAATTATTTATGTACTTACTTGTTTATAATTTTGTTTTCTTACTTGTGTATGATAATGTTTAGTTAGGTACATCCATATTATTCTGTTGACTTTTAGAGATTGACATATTTATCATTAAGTGTAGGTATGCATAAGATCAATAATATTTATTAGGTTTTATTTACCTCTTGATTAATAACTTCGTATCTAAGCATTATGTATGTTCAAAAATGTTCACGGTTATATCGTATTATGTTTATTTTTAATTCTGTTATAAAAAATAATAATTTTAAGTACATGAACATTAAATACCGTATTTATTACATGTGATCATATTTCTAACTGATTGTGTAATTTAATAATAAATTTAATATTAATTTCATGTCGTATATATAAAATATTATATTTTATTTGAAACACCTTGTCGTTGTCGCAAATATTATCCGTTGAAGAACGCTGCGCAGTAGATCATTACGCACTGCACTCGTGTCGTCTCATTCTTTCATTAGTTTGCTGCTGTTCTAGACGCCGGATGGACGTGTGGACTGTTACTCAAATTTATGACGATCATTATTTTGCATGTTCCGATGTTTTTTTTCCATTTTTCAGTCCTTATAATATAATATTTGATACATATATTCACATTTATATGTAGATACAATCTTTATAATTGCTGGTAAAAGCAAAAAAATGTAAAATATTCCATTTTTATGACTAAAAAAACAAGTAATTCAATAATGTACACTCAGTGTACATCACCGGAGCGCGTGGATTTTTTTGCGGCCGTAAGGGAAAGGTTAAACACAACAGCGAAGAGGTATTTTTCGACCATCTACCTTTTACAGGACATTCGAAAACTTACGGAAAAGTGGGAGACCAACTCTTTACTGTGTGCTCAGCGAAGAAAGAAGTTGGTTATATTATTTATTTATTTTTTATTTATTTATTTATTTACACAGTGAACGGCTATATAAGTCTTTAACATGGAAAAAAATACAATAAAAACAACAGATTGTGAAAACATATAACAAAAGTATCTACCCACACAAACACATTAGCAATGCATAGGTACATAGCAAAATAATGTTATCAAACAAGTAGGCACCTAATAATATAATACAAAGAATAATAAGAATAGGTATGATGGTACAAAGTACACAACAACAAAAAAATAATACAAGGTATGTAAGTAGGTAGGCTATAACAATATTAGCAATCAAAATGCAACAAATCTCTGTAAAATTATTCTATGAAGTATAAACTTAATAATAACAAAAAATAAAATAATAATAATATAATGCTGGGCACCAAGTACCCGCACACTGCGCCTTTCCATATAGCATAGTTCGGCAACCATCGTTAACAGGGCGCATGGAGGATTGTCAAAGATTTTATAACCGTTCATTGCATAAATCAAAAAATAAATTTATCATTCGAATGTTCGAAACTTACCATTTTGGATAATCCTTATAAACTTGTATAAAACTAATTAAAAATAACAAAGATATAAAAATGATGCAATTTGCTACAAAATAAAATATTAAAATGTCAAATAAAATCACTAAGTGCGTATAAGAATGATTTAAATTTCGATTACACTCGAAATGATTTAAAAAAATTCAAGTGTTTACCGAAGAGGTCTCTGTCGAATTAACGTTATTTGTAGATTGATTTGATTTTGAGTAAACTTGGATTTCTTTAAACTATGATAACACAATAATAATATGTGATGATAAGTAATTTTATCATTTTATTTTATGATAGATAGATAATGAAATATATAGTGTCTCTCTATATATATAAACTTTTCAGGAGGGACAAAAATACTTTTTTCTTTTAATTTCTTGTTTATTTATCTAATTAATAAACCTCAAAACAGTAATCAAGTTATCAGAGGTGAATAAATATCAATAAACCTCCCTGGACATCCATCAACAGGGAGACCAAAGAATACCTGGATGACACGATGCAGTAGAATCGTGCGGAGAAATGGCCTGGATGAAGATGATATAAGAAACAGAAGAATGTATAACCTCAGAACGAGAACAGCCGACCCCAACAGCCTTCAGCGGCAATAAGTTGGGACAGTGCCAGGAAGAAGAAGAAGTTATCAGAGATGAAGTAAATGAGAGAAATCATGAAAACAATAGATATAAGCTGCACATTTGACATTTAAAAGAAATATAAGCAGAAATATATATGACAATACCACACATTACTTCAAATTTACAAAGTTTTTCACTAGCATACTAATTTTATTTGTAAATCGTCTAAGATCTGGTGTAGGAAACTGCCGTGAGAATAGAGAACGATGGGGCTTCCTACAAGACGAATCTGGAGTGTGTGACTGTGGTTCAGCACAGACCATGCCACATTTGTTGGAGTGTCCATTGTGCCCTGTCACATGCACTATGGAGTATATTTTTGACGCATCTCTACGTGCTGTGCGTTTTGCACAGTACTGGAGATCAGTTTGATTGTTTTTTTTCTGGGTTTCGACACGATAAATAAATAATTTGTAAAAGTTTTTAAATTTCTGCATCCCTTACATGGTAAGGTAAATTATTCTAGTAAGGTAAGGTAGATTTTCTCCAGGTTTTAAATGCAAATTTCCCAGGGTTTAACTATCTTATTACGTGGAGCACCCAGCAAAAAATTGGTCTTCCACTCTTTTCCGTATGTTTTCGAGTGTAAAAGCCAGATGTTTGAAAAATCAAAGACGTTTTACCTTAAATTCAGCAATGAGGTTTGCCACTCATGTCTTAATTCGGGACTAACTGGATCTTTGTGAATTGTCTATACATTTTATATCATGTTATAATATGCTTAAAAAAGAGTAATTTATTATTTTAACACAATTGCAAAACATTTTTTATTACAAACCTCTGATTCCTATTATAATAATATAAATGACACCAATTGAAAGACATTCAGTATGGTACCTATGGGATTAGTTTTATCATTGCATCATGTGTGTAACAATAATAAAGATAAGATATTATTACGTTATGTAGGTACACATAACATTCTATAACAGATTTCATCAAATGCAACACAGATTTGATAAGTAAATAGTAATTGATATTAAAAAATATATCTATCTATCTATCTATACCCTCACGCCGTGTTCCAGGAGGGGTAGGCAGAGAGAACGGAACGCCATATAGATCTATCCTTACAAACATTTTTCGCTTCCTCCACATTCATCCAGTTTCTCATACATGTTCGCCGATTTCTCTTACTCAACACGCGGCCGTCTTTTAGGATTTGATCCACGTGGTTCTTGGCCGTCCGCGCTTCCTCAAACCTCCTCTTTCAGACAAATGCTTCCTCTTTGTCATTCTTTCATCTTGCATTCGCTAAATATGTCCAAACCATCGTAACTTATTTACACGCCTTCTATCCACAACACTCTTCTCGCATCCGCTCATTCTTCTGATATTGAATTGTATATGTTATACGAGGCAATAAAAGAATTTGAATATGTGTGAATGTATGGAGTATTTAATATGTATTCATTGTGTATTGCAGATGATATTAGGGTATGTTGTTTTCATTTTGAGATATAAATATGTTGTATTATTAATAAAAAAAAACATATTTTGAACTACTACAGATTAACAACTAATTAATAATACTATCTTCTAACTCAGTATCCGTTCCCTAGCCCCCCCCCTCCCCTCCTCTAATCCATAATCCCTACCTCATGTTGGGTGTGTGTCATATATTATTTTAAATTTTCTTTTTTTTCTTTTGTTGTGTAGATATGTTTTTTTTAAGTAAATTAGTTTTTACTAGGTTTATGTCAATGTGTCGTGGTTAGATGGAAGAAATCACTTTATAGTGATAATCTCGCCACTGCACATCGTCCTAGTTTTAAAAAAAAAATATATTATTTTGTTAACACTGTAATATTATGATCAGAGATGTGCAAAATACTTCCAAAAAAGTATTTAAATACAAAATACAAATACTTTTGAATTTTTGTATTTCAAATACAAAATACTAAATACTTTTTCAAAATGGTATTTAAATACAAAATACGTATTTTCAAAATACTTTTTTAAAATACCTTTTTAAAATACTTTTTACAAATAGTCGAACAAGGTGTAACACAAAAGTATTTAATATTTAAACCATTGATGAATGAAAAAGAAATTAAAAACTGGACAAAAGTATACATAAGTGGAGAAAGGGTTGACATGATTAGAAACAGTTGCCTTGTCGCTACCATCTATATGCGGACGATTTGCAAATCTATACACATGCTAAACTTCACAATATCTCCTCTGCCATTTATTCTACCAATGAGTGTTTGCAACAGATCTCAAACTGGGCTAGTGCTCATGGATCACTCCTCAATGCCTCAAAAACCCAGACAATATTCATTGGTAGCCTTCACTCTATATCCAGGTTGAAAAATATGAATTTACCTCCCACTACTATGAATTCAGTAGCAATACCCTCTTCGGCGACAGTAAAGAATTTGGGCATAATCATGGACCAGAGACGATCTTGGCAGCATCAATTTAACACTCTAAAGAAAGTACAATAAAGGTTGACTATGGATGAGTGTGATCAGTTGGAATGATTAATCTGTAGTAGTTCAAAATATGTTTGACATCTACACTTCTAGGAAGTAAAAACTCCAGTCCCCGACATCCAATTGTGTCGAAAAATTCATAACATAAATTGTATTATTAATGTTATGTTTTATCGTCACAATATATCAAAGGCGTAAGCCGTATGAATTATTATCAATAAATAAATGAACACTTAAGTTTATTTTCCATCTTCAAACCATTGTACCATCCCACCCCAAGATAATATAATGTGTTGTGGTGTTGTCCAGCAGCTGTCATTATGTTTGCCTAAATTGAACTACGTTTATTCGAAAAATAGTATATTAAGAGCGCTCTCTAGCAAAAACCGTAAAATATTCAATTTTCAACAGGTTTGGCAGAAAAACTTTCAAAACCTGTGGACGTTGCGAACATTTTGATGTGATAGAACATGAAAACAAATATTTATTACCAACATTAGTTTTTTACTTTAAAAAAAACTTGACTATACCTAGCTTCAATGTATTCGTTTAAAAAAAAGCATATTTCTAAAAATCAAAATCGGGGGTGTGTTTGGCAGATAATACACGAAAATCCTGCAATTTTTTCATATGTATTTTTTTAATATTACAAAAAGTAATATAGTTATTAAAAATATTAGTTTAGGAAATTGCAATTTTTACTATTTTTTCATGGATATTGACCGATTTAAAAATCAGCTTTTTGATAAAGTTTCTCATATTTTGAAACCAAAAATCACCACATGAACTCGATTTTTTGTTTGTCAAAAAAAATTGCTAAAATCCATAGTATTTATATATTTGATAGGATGAATAAAAAAAAATTACAAATAGTTTATATTTTGTAAAGAATACCTACTTAAATAAATCTCGTCAGTTGGCTATTATAAATTAATATTGGAAATAAGTAAGTATTTGTTTTTTATTTTATCAAATCAAAATGTTCGCAAGGGTCAACAAGTTTTGAGAGTTTTTCTTTCAAATTTGTTGAAAATTTAATATTTTACCGTTTTTGCTAGAGAGCGCTTTTAATAAGTAGGTAGATATATATATATCATTTTAAAAACGTAAAAAAAAACCGTTAATAATGTTTGAACACTTTTATTTGCATTTTACATTTGCCATATCTCGTTGAGTGTTTATTATAGGTGTAATCTCTTTATAAAATCTGAGCCGATAACGTAGCGGAGCTATTTGAACAAGGATTTGGCTGTTGATATCTGATTGCTTAAGAAGTTAATCTAAGTGCCATACAGATAATAATAGTACAATACATATATATATATATATATAATATTGTACTATTATATGAGTACCTAAACTTGGAGCGATCAAATATTGTAACAAATAAGAGCCTGGTGATAGTAAAACTACCGATAACTATTATTATTATTATTAAAACAACACCATATTCTACTGGGACCATTACAGCCTCCGGCTAATGCGATTCCAGAGAAAACAAACATTTACAAAAGTGTTTCCACTTTCCCTATACAAATTCTCCGTATGTTATGTGGAATATGTCCATATTCTGGAAAATACTATTGAACAATCTAACCGCCTTAGCCACTGGTGACTCTGCGAGAATATTTTTGTCCGGCTTGTACATAGGTGGGTAGAACAGCATATGCTGACGTGAGCGACTATACGATGCTTGTATATAAAAATTAAACGCTCCCAGTACCTTCGGATTACTAATTATACCATTCAGCAATTTGAAAAAATGTCTCGCGTAAAAGACGCTCCTACGATGCTCTAGGGTGTTATATCCAAGACTGCCCATTACAAATGCAGATGGAAAGAGATATGAGTAGTAACCATTATGTAAAGTGATATAACCACCTCAAAAACCGCTTTTGCACTCTTTCCAACATCAAAATGTATGTATATCTTTATATTCAGAAGTAGTAGTAATAGTAGCAATGAAAATAGAAAAAAATGAGGTAGGCAGAGAGAACGGAACGCCATATAGATTTTATCTTACATACTTCTTCCGCTTCTTCTACATGCATACAATTTCTCTTATTTTACACACGGCCGTCCGTAAGAATTTGATCCAGGTATCAAGGCAAGTTGTTGTCTGACAATTTATTAATATTAATACAGTCATACAATTTCTCATGCACGCACGTCGGTTTCTTTTACTCAAAACACGGCCGTCCTTGAGAATTTGATCTACATGTTCAAGCCATATAGTTCTCGAACGCCCGCGCTTCCTCACACCTCTTCTTTCAGAAAAAAAATATATATTCATCTTATTTGGGGAAGTGTTTTTAATGCCACGAACACTGTATACTTTAAAGTAGGTAATCGTGGATATATGAAGTGTTTTTAAATACCACGAACACTGCATCTTTAAGGGTAGGGTGTAGCGCCGTAAGATTTCGAAAATGCGTTCTACGGTAGATTTCTCCCTCCGCGCGATCTGCATCTTCCCTTTCCCCGCTGTTGTTTCCTAGATACGAATTAAAATCTTTCGAATTAATTTCTTATAAGAATTCAGTAAGAATACTACGTAGTTCGTATATTATGATTATTATGAATACATTTGCTTCTATCTCGCTTGCACCATACCACACTCTTCACATACCGCACTATTTACAACCGAGTCAGCAGGTAATAACAATAGATATATACAACAATGCTATTATCGAATGGCTGTACTTCAAAATACTGTATAAAGACACCAACATTATAATCTCTCTGGCGGCTGGCGTGGCACGGAGATAATGCTCTTGCCTTTGAGTCACGAGGTCCCTTGTTCGATTCCCGGCCAGAGCAAAATGAAGAATTACCTTTTTCAAAGTGTTCTGGGTGTTACATTTTTATTAATCTTATTTTTATTCTTCAATATTACAAAAATTACTTGGTTACAATATTACAGAATAAAACAGTATCATAAAAATATCAGTTATACAACTCAATGTGCTTAGTGCATTTTTTTTATAACACAACTCGTATAGACAATTCACAGAAACCGAGCTAGTCCCAAACTAGGATAAGAATCTTGTATTTTGGGTACTAACACGACGATACACATATATACAATGCACTGAACACATACACATGTAACACCCAGACCCAGGACAATTTGAAAAAAGATCATTCTTCATTTTGCCCTGGCCGGGAATCGAACCCGAGACCTCCCGGGATGCCTTCTGTTAGACAAGTATATCCTCTTTGTCATCATTTCCTAAATCATTCGTTGCACATGTCCAAGTTGATATTATTGTGTATACTTATTGTACCTAGGTTGATACATAAATGCATAAATGTAACACTAAGTACCTATACACAATACTTTATAAAATAATGAGTACATAAAAAGAAACATAAAAACGTGCTCGACTAAAAAATTACAGAAAAAAGTGGGTATAAAATATCTTGGCAGAGAACCAAGATGCCAAGATGAGGTGTGAGGAGGCGCGGACGGCCAAGAACCACGTGGATCAAATCCTAAAGGACGGCCGCGTGTTGAGTAAGAGAAATCGGCGAACATGTATGAGAATGAGGAGGAAGCGAAAGAAGTTTGTAAGGATAGATCTATATGGCGTTCCGTTCTCTCTGCCTACCCCTCCTGAGACACGGCGTGAGGGTATAGATAGATAAGATAAAATATCTGTCTAACCCCTCACCTCAAGTCCTGTGCAGAAAGGATGTAACGCTCGACTAAGCTAATACATAGATAAAGAGAACTTGAGATTTGATCGTTACAAGTGATAACTAAGCTTATTTTCTGTTTTTTTTTTTCTAAAAAACTGGCAATATTTTTAAAAATGTCTAGAAGTAGGTGTCTAGATAAAAAATCGATCTATATTATGTTTTTTTTTTCATGAACATTGCATGAAAGTTATGCGTATTTCAGTAGCTGAAAGACGCATAACAAGCCTGAAAATTAATGGATAGAAGATTGACAGATTTATTCTCTACCGGAGATTCCACGGGTTATATAAATATGTATATCATTATACTATCCCACTTGTGGGATAGACTGTGATGGTTTAGTAAAAATAGGAGAAACTATACGCCGCATCCCAAGTAGGGTAAGCAGAATATCCTTTTTTAGCATCTTTTCATCACTCATTTGTTCGATTGGGAAACTTTTCGAACAATAATGAATGATAATAAAAAACCAAAATAGAATTTAATGTTGGTACAATTTCTATCTATTCTCTCACGCCGCATTCCAAGTGGGGTAGGCAGAGAGAACGGAACGCCATATAGATCTGTCCTTATATACTTCTTTCTTCTACATTCATACAATTTCTCATGCACGCACGTCGATTTCTCTCATTCAATACACGACCGTCCTTGAGAATTTGATCTTCATGGTCAAGCCATGTAGTTCTCGGACATCCGTGATTCTTCACACCCCTTCTTTCAGACAAGTATATACTCTTTGTCATTCTTTCCTCTTCCATTCGTTCCACATGACCAAACCATCTCAGTTTATTTACACGCATTCTATCCACAATACTCCTCTTGCATCCACTCATTCTTCTAATATCCTCATTCTATCACGCAACGTTTTACCAACCATTCTCCTCAACGATCTCATCTCCATAGCATTTATTCCACTTTCGTCCCTCTTCAACCATGACTACATTTCGTTTGCTTACATTGGTACAATGGAGCGGGAAATAACAATCAATTTTGAACAAGGTATTTTTTATTACTAGAAATACTTAAATAGTATTCCGTGGAGTTTCCAGTAAAAGAATATTTCTGTTTTCTGTAAGTTATCGAGTGTTCTGGAAAAAGCAATTATTTCATTTTCCGAACATCTGTCTTTTACACGACACTCGTAACTTACAGAAAAGAGTGGGAGATCTATTCATTACTGGGTACTCCTCGGTGTATTCTAAATGTCTTATTTTTACTGTTACGGAGAAGACAACCTGCATGTTTATACATGCAATTAATCTACTGGCTACTGGTGTAGTAGTAGTTCCTTTAGTAGGTAAGTAAGAAACGTTTTGTGATCGGGTTTAGTTTCCTTGAAATGAATAGTTTACCTATTCAAATCTAACTTTTATAAGCACGCAGAGAACAACTTGGTTGTTTATTACGTGTTACTGGTAGAAGTTACGCTACGTTCTACGCTAGTTACCCCACTTGTAGTAGTTGCATTGTTTAGGGCTATAAATCATAACGTGTGAAATATTTGCCCTAATCTGCTCGCAGATATAAAAATATAATTGTTCTTCTATTTTATGACTGCTGGCTATTGTGAGAGATGAAGTAGGTACCTACCTATAATGATGGTAGAGCATAGTGGTGGTAGTATCTTCTACATAGTAGATAATATTATTTTGTAAAGTGAAAAATCACTGAATAAATATTTTAGTCTGTTAGTTTATGTCATTATGGATGTATGTTTGTATGTCCTCAATAGAAAAAATAATATGATAAGACTGAGGAAAAATAATGTTTAGTTTTATCTGCTGGGTATTTTTTAGGCTAAAAACGTTATAGGTACATATTTTTTTACGGACCAATATATAAGGGTATATTATTAGAATATTATGTAATAATAAATGGTAAACAACATTGTTATAAACGTAATCATGATAATATTTCCATAAAAGTGTTGCTGGTTTTAGAGACAAAATACTAAAACTACCGTTAAGTGTTTATTCGCCAATTTGGTATTCATTTCCCGTAGTAAGCCGGGTATACCCTTATACAGGCAGTATGTAATAACTTGAAGAGCAATATTTATTTTGAAAACGTTAAGATTTTTTATACCTGCTTTTAGGGCAATCTTTATTTTGCAGTCTTTATGTCGAGCATTTGTTTATAACCCATTAGAGCTCTTCTTTATTTTTGTGTATTACCTATTCATAATAATTATGTAGATAATAATATACACGCCGTGTCCCATGTGGGATAGGCTGAGAAAAAATAGCGGCCGGCGTGAAGCGGAGGTAACACTCTTGCCTTTGAGTCACGAGGTACCGGGTTCAATTCCCGCCCAGAGCAGAATGAAGAATGACCTTTTTCAAAGTGTTTTGGGTCTGGGTGTTACATAATATATGTACAGACAAGTACATAATATATCCTCTTTTTCATCCTTTCCTTATTCATTCGTTCCACATTTCCAAGTAGGTATTATATCCATAGTAGTATTTATATAAAATTACTGTACCTAGATTGATACATAAATGCATCAATGTATAAATGAAACACTAAGTAGAACCTGTACACAATAGTTTACAAAATAATGAGTTACCTAAATGTATTATAGTAAATAAATAAAATTGAATGAATCAATGAAAGCAGGTAGGTATATGCTAATATTGCGCATATTATGGATGTCAGTGAATGACTGTTATTGGGCATACAAGTGATAACTAAGCTTATTTTCTGTTTTTTTTTCTAAAAAACTGGCAATATTTTTAAAAAATGTCTAGAAGTAGGTGTCTAGATAAAAAATCGATCTATATTATGTTTTTTTTTCATGAACATTGCATGAAAGTTATGCGTATTTCAGTAGCTGAAAAACGCATAACAAGCCTGAAAATTAATGGATAGAAGATTGACAGATTTATTCTCTACCGGAGATTCCACGGGTTATATAAATATGTATATCATTATACTATCCCACTTGTGGGATAGACTGTGATGGTTTAGTAAAAATAGGAGAAACTATATTATACCCTCACGCCGTGTCCCATGTGGGATAGGCTGAGAAAAATAGCGGCCGGCGTGAAGCGGAGGTAACACTCTTGCCTTTGAGTCACGAGGTACCGGGTTCAATTCCCGCCCAGAGCAGAATGAAGAATGACCTTTTTCAAAGTGTTTTGGGTCTGGGTGTTACATATATATGTACAGACAAGTACATAATATATCCTCTTTTTCATCCTTTCCTTATTCATTCGTTCCACATTTCCAAGTAGGTATTATATCCATAGTAGTATTTATATAAAATTACTGTACCTAGATTGATACATAAATGCATCAATGTATAAATGAAACACTAAGTAGAACCTGTACACAATAGTTTACAAAATAATGAGTTACCTAAATGTATTATAGTAAATAAATAAAATTGAATGAATCAATGAAAGCAGGTAGGTATATGCTAATATTGCGCATATTATGGATGTCAGTGAATGACTGTTATTGGGCATACAAAGAAAACATAATATTTCATTTTTATACAGTGAGTTTTATTGTCTATGTCAATAAGTAGGTACGTTACAGAAAAAAAATTATAAGTAAACAAATAGGAGAATGATTTCTACACTCAATTTTTTCGATAGTCATGTTCTTGTATGGTCTAATTTGCAAAAGTTTTGCGTAGGTGTTAGAATCTCCGTCTGATATTATTTTCCCATAAATAAGTTTGTGCATTTCGATACTTTTCTGAAATCCTTCCACTAATATTGCAGACTCCATCCCCGTTGATGGTCCTGAAAATACAATTATGTGCTATATAAATATCTACTATTAATAATAATAAACTTTATTGTACAAAATATATGGATACAAATGATGAAGATACATGGTATAAACGAATAATTTTGCACAATGGGCGAGTTTATCGCAGGGACGCGATATCTTCCAACTAACACTATTCAGAACACACTTCAAATGATTCCATTTAGGTATTTCAATGCTCCAGTTCCATCAACTCGAAATTCTAATATTCCAAGATATATCACATTTTGAATCAGTTTAGCGGTCTACTACTCAAAACAAGTATATACTTCTAATAGAAATAATAAAAATTTTGTAAGATTTTTGTTTGTGAAATTGAAATGATATCTACGAGTATCAATAAAGCGAATGGATGATGAAAAGGTAATGAAGATGATGAATCTATCTGAGGTGCGAAAAAACGCGGATATCCGAGAACTTCGTGACTTGATCACGTGTATCAAAATCTCAAGGATGGCCGCGTGTTGAGTCAAAGAAATTGACGTGCATGTATGAGAAATTGTATGTATGTGGAAGAAGCGAAAGAAGTTTGTAAGAGTAGAGCGGTGTGGCGTTCCATCCTCTGCCTATCCTTTTCGGGATACGGTGCGAGGGTATAGTAAAGTAGGTACTAATTTTTCCATTGATTTTCGAATCTGCAATAGAGGTCGTTGATTTCGAGTGATGTACATAGTTCACTAAAGAAGTTGTTTTGTTGAAGAAATGTATCAAGTATATACTAGGTAAATAGGTAAGTAAAATTACAGATAACCTTTTCGCATTCATGTATTGTATTACAGGTAAATCATTCAAGTAGTAACACAGCTATGTGGACATAGGTACTATTGTTTATGTTCTCAGTAGTAAGTGATTATGATTTCTAAACAGATTAACGTCGTTGCATATTTAAAATGACGTATGTGAATATTTACAAATATTTTGACATTTCTATAATAAACTGCTTATTTTGACTGTATGTTAATGTGATTCTTATTATCAAATAATAATATTTAATATTTTAAGAATAATTAATCGGGGATTATCGATCAATATATATATATTTGTAGAATCATATGTTTCCCTTGATTTCTTCTTATATTGCTTCGTCTTTCTGAATATTATGACAATTTATACAACGCCGTACTGTGATTATATCACTTCAAGGGCGCTTTACATTATTTCGGATCAACATCCACGTTCATTTTAAAACTACATACCTAGTATCAATTAAAAATTGTCGTCAGAATGATAACAAATCATAATAATGCAATATATATATATGGACAATTTGTAAAGCGCCGTTTACTTATAACATGATCATAATATTACATAGCAATGAAAAGTTCATACAACAACTGAACTTTTTATTGCCATGCACTAATGAACAGTTTTGTAAGAGTATGCCTAAATAAAAAAAAGCACATACATCATTTTAAATATATAACGACGTTTTATTGAGAGTAGGCATTCAATATTTATAGTATTACTCATCAATTTTAGTAGTAAAAATTCTATAGACAGCAATCGATTGCACTAGCCGCTATTTATTGTTATTTCGGCGTGCTAATAGAAAATATCCCACACAATTCTAAGAATCAACTGCAAGCCTCAAATTAATTATTTTATTATTACATACCTACCTACTAATATACTAAGAACAGTACCATGTAACAGACGGGTGTTCGTAAAAGCTCACTTATAACCTACACCTACAATTCAGTGCTGAGGCATGCCACCCATCCTGAATGTCTTATTTTTTGTTGCTACGGAGAGGACCATCAGCATGTTTTTTACATACATTTACTCCAATGGCTTCCCAATTATGGGATATGCAATGATGGTATAGAAGTACTTTTAATAAATTGTTCTCCCACTATTAACCTATTATAAACCTATTTTATGTAGGTTTTTGATCGTTTTGTAAAAGGCAGATATTCACAAAACAAAAGGCGGATAACCTGCTTGTTTATAATTACACACAGTTGGAAATAATATCTATCCCAAAACATTCTTGAATAAAAAATATATTGACTGAATGTACCTACCTGTTACCAGAGAAAAAAAAATGATAGTATCTACAGATAGATCAGGCTAGTAAAGCCATAAGCACAAATCATAGACCCTTGGTAAAAATTGAAAAAAGTAGCTACTTACAATTTTTTTTGTAGATGCATATATTGCATATGTTTCCCTTGATTTCTCCTTATAGTACTTCGTCTTCCGGAATATTTTTTCGAATTTCCCATACTGAATCTTTATAAAATCTGTAAAAAAAAAACGTTAAGTATTTCAAATACATCGCGTCAAATTTAAAAATATTATATTTTTTGAATTAAGATTTTTTTATTGAATTTAATCTCGTAATACGGAGGTAATCAAAATAATATTGTAGGTAATCAAAATAATTTGAAAATATTATGCGTAGTAAATGAACACAAAAAATTGTAATTATCATAATTCCATCGCGAAATAAATGAATCTTGATAGAAAAAAATGTCATTTAACAAGAATCAGTGTAAAAGTTAATGGAGACAAAAAAATATTTAGACACTTACCTATTACAAAACGGCTGACTGTAATCTTACTCGATTATTTGAAACACTAATAATAATAACTCACAAATATAGCCACGAAAAAAGCGATACGTCCACCCTCACCAACACTTCACTCGATACTAACATTTTTAGACACACCCTATGGGCAGGGCAGAAAGTATTAAATTTGTATGGAAATTTCGATAGGCGGAAAATACTTTTTGTGCAATTTTACGTTTTTAGAAATTTATTAAAAAAAATAACGCATATTAAAGAAAGTCAACAACTTAGAATGTAGATTTTTATATATGCCATAAGTCAAAAAAATAAAAAAAAAGTGCAATAAAGGGAACTTGAGATGCGATTCGTACAAGTTTTAATTTTGATTTTTTTAGGATTTTTTTTCTGGAAAACTGGTACCATTTTTTATTGAAGTCGACAACTTAAACTCGAGATAAAAGATTGATCTATATTATATATTTTTTTTACTAACATTGCATGACAGTTATACGTATTTTGATCTTTGAAACACATTGAAATTAACTAGAAAAGGTATAGCTAATAGGAGGATAGAGGATACCTAAGCCTTAAGGTATCTATCTATTCGTGGATGTGTGGGTCTCAAGGTGGGATCTGCTACGTCAGCCGGGTCCACCGCTTACTGACGTGGAAATGTCAATACTGGTTTAGTGTAGCTGATGGACTTGAGAGAGTTAAAAAGAAAAGAAGAAATTGTCACCCGAACAGGTAAATAGGAGTCTTTGCGCTCCTAAAATATCCGGGAATAAAGGTTATTTGAACACTTTCCTCTTTGTTATTGTTTCCTCATACATTCGTTATACATGTTCAAAGTGTTTGCGAGGGATGGAAGATGTGATAAGGATATCGAAAGAAGAAAAGTAGCCGGTGCTAGGATTGACGGTGCACTTCGACCCATTGTCAGCAATGACAATGTGTCGAACATGGCAAAATTGCTAGTGCACAATACCATCCTGGTACCGACACTTATGTATGCAAGCGAAACGTGGACATGGTTGAAGAAGGACGAAAGTGGAATAAATGCTGTGGAGATGAGATCGCTGAGGAGGATGGTTGGTAAAACGTTGCGTGATAGAGTGAGGAATGAGGATATTAGAAGAATGAGTGGATGCAAGAGGAGTGTTGTGGATAGAATGCGTGTAAATAAATTGAGATGGTTTGGTCATGTGGAACGAATGAAAGAGGAAAGAATGACAAAGAGGATATACTTGGCTGAAAGGAGGGGTGTGAGGAAGCGCGGGCGTCCGAGAACTACATGGCCTGAACATGTAGATCAAATTCTCAAGGACGGCCGTGTTTTGAGTAAAAGAAACCGACGCGACGTGCGTGCATGAGAAATTGTATGACTGTAGAGGAAGCGAAAGAAGTATGTAAGGATAGATCTAATTGGCGTTCCGTTCTCTCTGCCTACCCCACTTGGGATACGGCGTGAGGGAATAGATATAGATAGATAGATAGATAGATGTTCAAAGCATTTTAACTGATTTACACGCATTCTAACCACAACACTCATTTTGCATCCGCTCATTCTTCAATAATACACAAAAACGGGAAAAATATTTAAGATGACGTATGGATTACGTGGAAAGAGGTGACGCAATTGGCAATGCAGAGACGCTCTGAATGGAGGAGGCTGGTTTCTGCCCTGTGCTCCCGAGAGGAGCGTTGAGGGCGATGATGATGATGGATTTATACAATCAAAATAATATTAATATAAGTTTTAAAATGTTATACTAAAACACTGTTAAATTTTCACGTATGATTTTGTATTTAGTCAATTAATAATGACTAAATGCTAATTGGCGAGCGCTTTCGTCTTGCGGCATCTTCAGGGCAAGAGTTACTTAAAAGGCGAAAGCGCTCGGCAATTAGTAATTGTATTTATTCATTATTAATTGGCTTAATACAAAATCATACGTGAAAATTTAACAGTGTTTTAGTATAACATTTTAAACTTTATATTAAAATGAATTACCACAACGTTACCGCACCTACTATTTAATAAAATAATATTACATAAAAATAATCAAAACTCTCCAAACAAAATGGAGAACCAGGAAAACCTTTAAACAAAATCATGATTTGTGGTAAATTACCTCATATTTGGTGAATGATGTAAGAAAAAACCTTCGATTACCAACAGACAAAGGCGTAGTATAGTTTTTTAAAGGGCCTATGACGTAATGTGTAATATAAATAGTCATCATAAACATAAAATTAAATTAAATTTTTTATGTTACAGACTTTATTCAACATTTATGATAAATAATTTATAAGTACAACAATAATTTGTTTCTTTTAAATAAAATCTAAAGCCGTAGAGCACCCGGCATTGAATTGATCTCTCACTCTTTTCCGTAAGTATTCGAGTATCATGTATCATTATTATTGACAATAAGACGATTCTTACAAGGATCATTACAACAGCTAAATGCCAATGCGATCCCAGAAGAAAACCTTAAACGATATCCAAACGACACACAACTACAATATATCTTCAACTTATCTTATAAATTCAGCATAATTACGTCACGTTAAAGATATATCAGCTTCTCCACCCAGGCCACTAAACATTTGAGTAGCCCTTCCCTCTGGGGAGTTTGCCAATATGTTTGTTCTGGTTTGAGGCTGGTAAAAAAAATCGTGATGCCGAGAACGTCCATATGCATCGGGAACTTATAATATATAGAAATTTTCCAGTATTATTGGATTAAATAATTATGATACCGTTGAGAAGCTTGAAAATGTGACGGGCGCGTATTTTGAAAGTATACAATGCCATTACGCACAGGTTGGGACTACCTATTAAAAATTTAGCTTTCACAAGTTTCGTTAAAATTAGCTCATGGTTTGCTGCTCATTTATTTATTTTGCTGGACAAATAATCATTATGCCGGTCAAATAATAATTTTGCTGGTCCATTAAATTTAGAGTTTTACAATATCATATTATTTGCAATAGAAATATAATATTCTCGCTGGGCATAAGTAGCATATCAACATGATATATTTGTCGGCAGAATACATTTTTCTGCTGAACACAACATCAATATTATGCTGATCGTTTAAATGATAGCCCTATTTATTTACCCTAGCATAATATAAATAGGTATAGCAAAATCACAAAAATGGCGATTTCTCGAATATAAGACATTTCCACTTATTAATTTATAGAACCGGAAACTCGTTATGTCAAATTAGAATTCATTAAAAGCTACATAACAAAGTGGGGACAATTATCAGATATCAATTACCAAATGGAAGTTTAATTAATTAAATTAATAGTATTTTTTATTACAGAATTATGCAAATTTATTTCGTAGAAATGTAATATTATCATTTCTGTTGATATTGATCAGCGAGCTTTCAAATCAAATTGGAAAAAGTTTTGGAAAGCTCTACTACTTACTCGTAATTCGTAACTATACTACCATGAGCGTAGCTTTAGAGTTGGGAAAACTGGGACAGTTGTGACACATTTTCGCCCCCCCTCAGCAACTCGTTAATAGTGGAAAACTCAACAAAATTAGTAATAAAGTATGGAAAAAATACGGCAATTTGATATCGAAGTGGAAAGCTGCCTCCACTCTCACTTTTAGAAGTCAGACTGTTTAGAATATTTACTTCTTTTTTTTTATTGTTTAACCGGATTTGGGTGCAGATGACAAAACCAATCTGAAACCTCGATTGGAGAACCATATGTCTACACAATGCAACATGAGAACTCAAATGGAAGTATCGTTCTTGGTTCTCACTTCTTCCGATTATATTCTACACAATGTTGCATTGTGTAGACATGGTTCTCCAATCTAGGTTTCTGATTAAATATAAGTTAGTTTTAAAATGATGTTAAAAAAATAGGAGATCGTGTTACATTCCAAATTCCTATTAAGAAACGAAAAAATGGCGACAGGGAGAGAAGGAGGAGTTGACACTCGCTGCAAATACATATTAAATTACTAAATCTGCTCCCCCCCCCTTGATAGATAAGGAAATCCTTGATACACCAATAATAACTATATAGTTGGTTGAAAACGGCTGGTCTGCTGACTACCCCACTTGTGGCATACAAGTAATAAAATATATATAAACTGTTGCCCTCGTCCCCCCCTAGAGGAAATTCTTGGTACACCAATGATGACTATAGTTTGGTTACTAGTAGGTAGTGGGTATATCCAAATTAATTTCTAAGGGTTAGAATGAAGGTACTTATTATATTGTTCTGTACTCTTGTTTGCTTTACTTTTTTCAGTTAATTAATTAAATTGATTAAATTCGTATGGAATTACGTACATTGATTCCTTGATAGGGTAAATAATTGTGGTTTTCGTATAGTTTTCAATAAATTAAAAAAATATATTTAATGATTTATGAATGACCGATGATCTAATTTACTACCTAAATGTATGCGGAAAACCAATACGCAAATGATGATTAAACGCAGGAAATTATATAAGGTAAAAGTTTTACCCTACTCCACTGCGTACAGTCGGGCTCTTGCCTTTGCATATAGTACGAGATTCTGCCCGTATATTTATGATATATCGTCGTTGCATATTCAAAAAGGAGTATGTGAATTAATATGTTTTGACGTTTTTAGAATAAACTGCTTATAATCACATCCTAACCAAGTGATTCTTAGTATCAAATATTAAAATTCAATACTCAAAGAATAATATCACATGCCAATAAAAAGTCCAAACTACAATTTTAATGTCCTAATGAACAGTTTTTAAAGAGTATACCTAAATAAAAATGTTCGCACATACACTTTTTGAATATGTAACGACGATATATTTGAATTATGCTTCTCTCATACCTATCAATCCAGTGGAATCGCCATTATCAACAATCAATGTATCAAAGCAAGAAGATCGTTTTTCGGTTTGACTTTTGGCATTATTTCATTTTATGTTTTGGCTTAATACAATAGTACGAGGTTATTGATCTTTGTTGTTTTTTACAATAATTAATTATATTAAAACAGAGATAGTCAAACGTGGTCGTGAGAGCCACAATAAAGTTATATGTTGTGAAATACTTTATTCTTTCCACGATGAACTATTAACAACACCACAAGGTATGAAATTTATTTATTTATTTTTTATTTTCTTTACATTAATTACAAACAGTTGGAAGATATCGCGTCCCTGCGATAAACTCGCCCATTGTACAATTTTTTTCGTTTTTAATAATAATAATAAACTTTATTGTACAAAATATTTCAACAAAAATAATGAGATTACAACATGGTATATACAAATATTTTGCACAATGGGCGAGTTTATCGCTTTATAGGCCTTGTTGTAATCTTATTATTTTTTTACAAATATTTTGTACAATAAAGTTTTTTATTATTATTATTACAAACAATTTTATGAAGAAAAACATTAAATAGAATCAATAAACAGAGGACGAGTTTATCGCAAAAGCGCGGTCTCATCCAATTGACCCAAAAGAATAAACTCGCCCTCTGTACATTGTATTGTATAACTGATATTCTTATGATAGTGTACTTTGTATTTATTTGAATTATTGTATCCAATAGACTATCTCTGCGTTCTATCAATAAATTTCGTACATCGTATGGCAGATAACGTTAATAATTATAGTTATTGTATTATGTTATATTGGGTACCGTTATCAGAGGTAAAGAAATCTTCTCAAGTGTTAAATAAAAATGTAGATACCTACATAAATAATTTTAACATGTACGCCCATTTGACAATTAGTTGTCTATTACATACATTCTCTATGCTAAGGCCCGATATATTAATGTTCACTTTGGGTGACGCTTATCTTAAGCTATACTTTGCTATACCCTATCTTTGCCGTATCCCGTTTCCTACAAGTGGGTGTAGCCAGTAGAATAAACTAATAATAATAGTAATAATCTGACAAATTATAATTATATTGCCCTATTGGCGTATTCTAATTCTATTGTCGCGCCGTATTGTGACAATATTATCACTTCATGAGCGTTCTGCAATATGATGTAATAGGCATGCAAATCTTCTTTTTGAATTTCATAACTAATATCTATTATTATACTATACCTACCCTAGAGCCGCATCCAAAGTGGGTTAGCCAGAGATGATGACACGCTATATAGATCTATTTTTACATACTTCTTTCATTTCGTCTACATTCATACAATGTCTCATACATGCAGGTCTATTTTTCTAAATCAAACCCAACCATCATTGAGAATTTAATGTGTGTAATAAAGCCACGTGGATGCCCGCGCTTTCTCACACACCCTCTTTCAAGTATGTTAGTCAATTAATCTATTCCTTACATTTTCGTTTCAAATAGTAACAAAAAATTGAAGATTATTCAATGATGATGATGATTCTGAATGGTTTTATTGTGATGCCGTTTAACAGTCCCTAGACCGTTTCAAGGGCGCCGGTGAATTTGCTTCTGAAGCTGGTGATCGACAGTCTGATTATCTCTCAATGGCACCGGTAGGCGATTCCACGTGACCGGTCTAACAACACCAAAAGCCCTCTCATAGAAGTTAAACTTACCGGCTCTAAATAAATCCAAATTAAAAGCTAGCTTAAGATAAACGCCACACTGAGGGCACATTTAAATATTGGGACTACATAACTCAGTTTTATAAATTGTTAAAAAAAATATTATCTTGCAATTTCCTACAAGTGAGATAGTCAGTAGACATACTACATGCAATAAACATGCAAACTGTCCTTTCCATGTCATAAAAAATAAGGTAAATAGGATGGATGCCGTCATACCCCGTTGCTGAATTCAGGATGTTAAATATCTTAAGCATGATGTTTTACGGATACCTACCTTTTACAGTTGTACACTGGAAAATTTATAGAAAAGAGTGGAACACCTGTTCTTTGTCGGGACTCCATGGATCACAAATTGATATTATGTACCTTTCAATAAAAATATGCAAAAGAAAAGATGGTTAACGCATTACATCACCTCAATGAAACGTCAATACACCGTTATAAATTTATGTAGCCCTGGGCGTTAGAAATACACGTTGTTAATCTTCATATTATACTTTGTAATTATAGTGTGTACTGTGTTATTTATTTATTTATTTACATGATGTGAACCATTCTGGCAATTCAACTCTGTGTATAAAATATTATCATCGAAGATAAATATAATGGATATAAAATAAAGCACTTATTTTATTTTATTTCATATGATTAATGACACACTTCATAGATTCGCAGTTTGAAATATCAGTAGAAGTAATAATAGACTCCCACACTTCTCTATATTGTAGTAGTATGCAATATTGTCTCCCAGTACTCATACTAATACTGTCCTATTGTAATAATAATACATGCAGAGCCTGTTATCGGGAGGGAGAGACATTAAGACATATTTTGTCTGGATGTTCTCTTCTTTCCGGAACAGACTATTTGAAAAGACATGATCAGGTAGCAAAAATATTACATCAAAATTAAGCTTTGAAATTTAAATTAATTGAACAGGAATCAAAATTACCATACTATAATTATTGTCCAGTATCGGTACTTGAAAACAATGACACTAAACTCTACTGGGATCGACCAATTCAAACTGATCGAACTATTATAGCTAATCGACCAGATATTGTGCTGGTTGATCGCAGATGCCGTAAAACATACATATAGACACCACTATACCGCACGATGAAAATTTAAATAAAGCTGAGCAAGATAAGATAATAAAATATCTTGATCTTGCTCATGAAATCAAAGATATGTGGAGAACACCTACCACAATCATCGTGCCTATAGTGTTGTCTGTGAATGGTTTAATACCTAAGAGTCTGTCAAGCAATCTCAGAAAACTGGGAGTAGATGACAGGCTCAAATACAGTAGGCAGAAGGCCGTACTTCTATCATCCAACAGGATAGTAAGAAGGTTTTTGTCCCTGTAGCTCTGTAAGTGATCTCCCATGATAGTACTATTTCATAGAACACCATGGAAGAATCAACTCGAATAATGTTGGGGTTCTGCATTTTGAATATAAATTTCTTTTAATATTTTTTATGGTTTTTGTTATTTAATGTTATATTTAAATTTTATTGTTAATCTTATATTGTGTTCAAAATGTAGAATCTAATATTGTTTTGTTAAATAAATCAGATATGAAGTAATAATAATAATAACTCAAGCTGCATCCCAAATGGGGTAGGCAGAGAGAACAGAACGTCATATAGATCTGTCCTCACATACTTCTTTTTTCTTCTTCTACATTCACACAATTTATCATATATACGCACGTCGATTTCTCTTACTCAACACACAGCCTTCCTTGAGAATTTGATCAATGTGATAAAAACCACATAGTTCTTGGTTGTCCGTGATTCCTCACACTCCTTCTTTCAGACAAATATTTCCTCTTTGTTATCCTTTCCATTTCCATTCATTCCACATGTCCTGTACATCATAATTTATTTTCACTCATTCTATCCACAACACTCCACTTGCATTTTTCTATCTTTTCTGCGTCCCATTCTAAACTCATTATCTTTTTGTTATAGTAGTATTGAAGGTTTCACATCTGGGTCATGTTCTGCGTGGAGAAAAATACCACCTCCTCCAACTGATATTGAACGGTAAAATTGAGGGACGCCGAGGTCCCGGTAGGAGACAGCTGATGTCCTGGCTGCGAAACATAAGGGAGTGCTGACCGGCATCCGAAGTGTGGAAGAGCTGAGGCCTGAGTCTATAACACATTTTCACGTTACGTTTTCGTTCCGTTAGCGTTCAAATGCAGACGATGTTGCGCCAAATTGTCAATTTTCGTAACTATTGTGTATCTTAGCAACGAAATTGACACTTGCTTGCAACTTCGTCTATACTCGAACGTTAACGGAACGAAAACGTAACGTGAAAATGTGTTATTGACTCAGGCCTCTGTTCCGAGCAGCGCAGGACAGGGACAAGTTCGCCGAGGTGATCGCCAACGTTGGGGGGACCCGACAAGGCACTTGAAGAACAAGTATTGTATAATTCTGAGAAGAAACGCATTATCAAGGCCTCGTCATATATGATAACACAATACAGTGACGAATGTTTTCGATTATATATTATGTTTCGTATGCGTGATCTCACCATTTTTTTTTTTATTATTTTACATTTCTTAGTGTGATCGTGTGTTAGTTACTCTGTCACCAACAATGACATAAGAATTGAATTGTATTTATTTATAGATGTGATTAATTTGAAAATAATAACTTTAAAAATAATATTATATTCAACTCGAATAAATTAATCGAAATTCTTTTCAAAATGACCAATGCATTTTCTCAGAATAGTATTTATTATACGAGAGAGAAATCGGCATGCATGTACTATGAGAAGTTGTGTTATGAATCTGGAGGAAACGAAAGATACATGAATATGCCTTTCCTTCCTCTCTGCCTTTCCTTCTCGGAATACGGCACGAGTGTATAGAATAGTACAATTTTTTTTACTGGGTATGCCTCCATCTCAAATTTCCATCTTTCTGTTGCAAAAATTTTCTTTTTTGGTTTATATAATGCATTAGTTAACCTTTTTTTGTTGCATAAAAAAACTTCCCGTCTCCACGGTTGTCATATTTTTTAAATGTTTCTCAATCTCATGAGACCGTTAGGCACACCAAGACAAAGATTGTTAGATAACATCAACCGAGATCTAGAGGAGCTCAATGCTAAAGACGACTGGCAGTCCATTGCTCAGGATAGAAAGGCTTGGAGATCTATTGTTTCGGAGGCAAAGGTCCTACAAGGGCTGTTCGGCCATCGGAAGTAAGTAAGTTTCTCAATCTCATAATTTTGCTCAAGAATTTTAGAGCCACCTATTTAGTCAGATAACTTTCAAATGTGTGTACATTTTTTGCTTCCTCCCTACCTAGGGTTGCCAGATGGTATCCAAAAGGAGGACATGTCCTCCTTTTTTATGTTTTGTCCTCCCGTCCTCCCTTACCTACTGTAAGTCCTCCTTTTTGCTAAACATCGGGTTCTGCGAGTTTTATTTTTGTATAAAACTCGCGAGAGTTTTTTCACTGATTAATACTCAATGGAGCAAAGAGAGGAATAGACTTAGTGTGTAGTCAGTTAAATCTTGAATTCTTACACAATACAACTTCAAAAACATGACATGTGAAGATTTTTCTAATTATTTGTTGAAAAACCAAGAGTTTCTTTCCAAAATTGGCAGCTCAACTAAATATGAGTAAAGTAATATAAAAAAATCGTTTGATTTCTCAATGTCATCCTGTTTTACAGAAAATCCTTTTTATACCCATCTGTCCTCCTTTATCAAATTATCATCTGGCAACCCTATCCCTACCTGACTACGCCCATTGATTTGGTTGTCTTGTAGATTTACGATTCGGGAAACAATTAATCACACTTACTGACCAAAATTCCCCGAGTATGTAGGATGCTAATTGAATAATTGTAGGTAACTATACTTAATGCTTGCGTGTGTTCGTTTAATTAAATTGAAGATAATAAATAAATCTGTGTCCTTCTGTTTTATGATACATTACGTCATGTTATTATGTTATGTTATTAACAAAATAACTTCTTCTTCTTCCTGGCACAGTCCCAATTTATTACCCCTGAAGGCTGTTGGAGTCGGCTCTTCTCGTCCTAAGTAGTGATGTGAGAAGAGAAAATACTCCAAAGAAATTTCTCGAGAACGAGAAATTACTCTGAGAATTTCTCCTCTGATGGAAGAGAAATTTCTCTCGATAATTCTTCTTAGTGGTATTATGACCTTTCACCCAGTACACTTCGCAGCCAACCTGATTGATCCAAAAATTTGTGGGGCTGATTAAGGCCCAAATCAGAGGTTATTAACACTTTTTGCCATGTACGTACCTGCAATTTTTTTTAACTTAAATATGGGCATGTGGGGTGTCAAACATCAAGATTTTTCATCAGTTATTAGCACTTTTTGGTAGGCACCTAATATTTTTTTTGTTTCCATAGTTAATTGTAGCCATATTGATGATAAATTGTCTCAACATTTGTAAATTGTTATTGATTGATTGAATAAAGTACCTATTTATTATTATTATACTGTTAAATAAAAAATAAAAAAAAATCTCCGTAAATTCTCTACTTCGAGAAATTTACCGAGAAATTTCTCGGTAAATTACTCGAAAAATTATTTCTTGAGAATTCCACAACACTAGTCCTAAGGTTCCCTATTCTTGTGTTCCCTATGTCATCTTCATTCAGGCCATTTCTCCGCAGGATTCTGTTGCATTGTGTCATCCAGGTATTCTTTATGGTCTCCCTCTTGATGGATGTCGAGGGATATTAAAAAAATAACTTGATTATTTGAACCTTGAATATACGTGGTTAGATGGAAGAAATCGCTAATATACTCGTAATGATAATCTCACCACTGCATATCATCACATTTTTCAATGCAAATTGATTTGTTGAACTAGTCATATAACTTAAGAGGCCCCTTTAGCAAAAACGATAAAACATTCAATTTTCAACAAGTTTGGTACACAAACTCTCAAAACTTGTTGACCCTACGAACATTTTGATTTGATAATATATGAAAACAAATATTAATTACGAATATCAAACTTTAACTTTGAAAAAAAAATTGGTTTTAGCTTCATAGTATTCGTATATTAAAAAGCATTTTTCTAAAAATCGAATTCGGGGGTGTGTTTGGTACATAAATGCACGAGAATCCTAAAAAAAATCATATATTTATTTTAATATTGAGAATATTTAGATAGTTATTACAATTATAGAACAAAAAACTTCTATTTTTTTTTTGTTTTTTCATGGATATTGACCGATTTTAAAAAAAAAAATTTGATAAAATTTCTCATAACTTGAAACCAAAAATCACCTCGTGAACTCGATTTTTTGTATACTAAAAAAAGTTTGCTAAAATCTATAGTATTTATATGCTTGATAGAATGAATAAAAAATTTATATAATTTACAAATAATTTGTATTTTGATATAACAAAGAGTACCTAAATAAATCTCGTCAGTTTGCGATTTATTTATTTTTTATTAAGAAACTATGTAATATTGGTAATAAATATTTTATTTTTCCAAATCAATATGTTCGCAAGGGTCAACAAGTTTTGGCAGTTTTTCTATCAAATTTGTTGAAAATAGAAAATTTTACCGTTTTTGCTAAACGGGGCCCTTAATAAGCTGGAACATAATATCGTCAAATATTGAAAAGCGCAATCTCTAGTTCTAGTGCTGTTGAAAATATAATAATGGGTAATATGATATTTTAGGAGACCCATCATTCGCCCAGATACCGCAGAAGTCTGGGGTCTTTCAGTATGCAACTATAAGGTGATAGGTTGTTTCCACAGAGACTTGGCTTTTACCTTTGTTTATGTTATAAGACTCGGTACGTCGCCAGGATAAGTGGCTGAATTCGACGAGAACAAAGATAAATATGTATAAAAGTAGACTAATTATAAGCAAAACACGTGAAATAGGGTAGAGTACGGTATATTGTACCGCCTATTAAATCGTACCACCTCAATATTTCCAAAACTATGCATAATTTTTATTACATTTAATTGCACTCACATTTAATTGCATAAACTTCTCTCCCTTGTTGACGTATTTATTGATTTGTTTGTGTCAAAATAAATATGTCATGAACAAATTACTATTTTTTGCAGTTGGTATGTAAGGGTTATGTATGTACACATTAATATTTATAATTAATTACTTTGTAATTATTATTATTTTGTAATTATTACCGTTTTCATTCGAAATTTGTATTGTTTGAAAAAGTCTTTGCAATTCGAGCATAAGTTTTGAGTTCGGTTTGATATTTGTTGTTTTCTGATATTTGAACGAGTTCGTTAAATCGTACCACTATGATGCTTCTAAATCGTACCGCTACGATATAGAGAACCTTTAGTAGTAAATACTTGGTATATTTTTAATTTATTTGGTAAATGGAAAATAATCTCAGAAATTGTTATGGTTTTTAGAATAAATAGTTCTTTCTCCATATCACGTTGTACTAGGCTTAATATATTTTAAGAAGTATTATTATTTGTTTCGTTACTGTTGTGTAATTTTTTGTTTGAAATTTACATAGAGGTACGATTTAAACACCAGTGGTACGATATAGTAACCCGGTCTGCTATATCGTACCGATGACTACTTTTTTATCAAATTATTTTTTATAATGTTTATGTCACTTTTGACCTTCTTGAAATACATAATTAGATAGCCAACTAAATACTCTTTCATTTGGCATATTGAAATATTTACCATGATATTTAGTTTTTGCAATAAATCACTTCTCGCAAAACCGGTACAATTTAGCCAACCTTCCCCTAGTTAGTAGACGGGTAAGTGAACTGAATATAGTCGCAAATTGCGAGTAGTCGAGTCATAATTGGTAGAAAATACATAGAGTGTGAGAAAATCCATAGAATAATATAGTAACTTCATGTCGTTTAAAAGCATTAATGGCCAAAAACATAGAGAAATTCATATCATATTAATGCACAAAGTATATAGGTACCTACGTTTTTTTAATGTATTTTATTAGGTGAATAATATTAGGTATGTATATGCATAGATAAAAATAACTCGTTAGTTTTCTAGTGCAATCACAATATGTAATATAGGCAAATACAGTCGAACCACTTCTTCCATATTTTCTCTAAGTGCCGTTTCATTTGAAAAAGTTGGCGATCATCAGGAGCCTAAGTCGGATTGCTCGAACCGTCAGTAACGCTACATTATCTCCATGGTAACAACGGAAATTACTAATGTTGCACCGGGCCCGAAGTCAAAACACAATTTAGCGTTATGTTATCGTTCGAATACAGACGACGTTGCGAGAAGTGTAAATTTTCGTAGCTAAAATACACAATAGTTACGAAAATTTACACTTTGTCGTAACGTCGTCTATATTCGAACGATTGCAACACGAAAACATAACGCTAAAATGTGTTTTAACTCAGGCCTCTGGGCTATTTCCACCTTGTTGACTGCGGTTCTGAACAGCAATGCGATGATACTTCCGTATCTCAGAAATGTCAATTTGGTATATTTATTTAAATAGGCAGTCCACAGGGCTACTTCTGACACAATCTAAATAGATCAATATCCTTAAGACTTAGATACTTCCCACTCTCAAACTTCCCTTACCTCTCTCCTGGTCAATTTCGACACATTTGTGCTACTAATTTACGTGTAATTTCCATGCAATGTTTATGAATAAAATATATCTTATCATGATTTAATCATCGTGAAGGGACCATACCAATCTCGCGGGACCATACGCGCATACCAATCTCGCGGGACCATACGCGCATACCAATCTCGCGGTATCGCTAGCGCAGTATTTTTGAATATAGTCACTTCGCGCGTCATATTATGATAAAGATCAAGACAAGATTTAGATCATAGGTGGCCAACCTCTTCAGCAACCGGGCCAAATTTCAGGATAAGATTTCCTACCGGGCCGCACAACAATATACTCCATTTCTAACCCCCCCCCCCGTCACCAAATTTTCAAAATGGTATAGGAATTTGAAATGTTTCAATACTCCTCGGTTTTATTTAAGAATATTTTCCTCAAAATACCTCTTTTAAAAAAGTAACGGGTAGTTGTATCGACTATTTTTTTTATTTATATCATATAATACACATTAAATACAATTATAAAGGCGCGCCAAACTATTATTAATAAAATATTATTAATAAAAGTGTGCATATGCTTCGCGGGCCGCACGTAGACACCCAACGGGCCGCGGGTTGGCCACCCTTGATTTAGATCGTATTTAGATTGTGTCAAGAGCAACCTTGCCAACCTCAATAGTGAATACCAAATATTACATACACTTTTGTAAATCAACGGTTTCGAAGACCTTTTGTTAGATTGTCAACTAACCCGAAACCCATCCATTTTGCAAGGTGTGCTTTGTCCAATTAAGCTGTCAAATAACATACCGAAGTCTTCGAAATTCTCTCTTACAAAACCACGATGACAACATTTATAACAAGAACTTTGTGAACTAGTTGAGACCACAAGTTATAAATTCAAAAAGCAGATTGGGAGTCTTATTTTCGGTTCGGGTGCTGTTCCTGGGGTGGGTTGAGTGTCGGAATGTGTTCGTTTATATCGTATTTTATTATTATTATTTTTTTTATAAGGGTGAAAAAAAATGTTTCAATTAATTTTATATACGTTGTTTTATAATTATATGTACCTACTTAAAGATTTTTTATTGAATAAATTTTAATAGTGTGAATGTTAAATGTATCTATGAGGGTTTGTTTGCGAGATGTCTGTACAAGATCGAATGAATGTATCTATTGATGTCGTGTGCATGGTTTGGATGTTTGATTATTTGTGTGATTTTAATTTGCTGATTCAACTGATAATATGTAACAAACATCTGTTGTGATCCTCAAGAATAAATAAATAAATAAATAAATCACTATGGATAAACGGTTGAGGTTTCGGGTCTCGTCTGGAGAACTACCAATAAGAGACATTGTCTTTTCTAAGCTTTATTAGGTATATGATAGTTAAATGTGTTAAATCAACATTGAACTATTTAGGTTTGACTGTAGAAGTAATACTTATTTAAATGAATAAGATAATGTTTATTTTTACGTGTTATCGAAAAATAATTAATTGCTTTTACAGACAACAATAATAATACATACATATTATTATCACATAACAACGCTACCGTTATCAATAAGTGGAGAAGTAATTAATATGCCGAAATTATAATATGTAAATAAGTTTTTGTACAATTCGTATTCGAACGATAAATGTGTCGGTTAAAACATCAAAAATGGTTAAATCCCAACTAAACGTTTTTCCACAAATGACATTTTTTTGTTACAATTAATAATTGCAATCGAATTAATTTAATAAGAAGACTTTATTTAGGTTTTAAATATAAATTATAACGTATTTTATCTATCAAAATAATAATAATCTCAGCACAATTCACATAAAATAAGAATTTATTTTGGATTTAACCGAATTTGATATGAACAGATGGATTTAACCAATTTTGACGAAATTTGCAGGTGTACCTACTTAATCAATTTTGAAGTAATTTGTCACTATCAAACACAAACTGTCGGCCATTTTTCGAAAAATACACTGCTGTGATTGGCCATTTTGGATTTAACTAATTATGAAAAATAGCATGATATGGATGTTACTAATATTGATATAAAAGTGAATTTCAAACTTAATTTACTATAGTAAAACGTTAGATTTTGTCACTTCAGATATCGTCATCCTATGTAGTATTAACATCTTCATAGTATTGGCACAAAAAGTCGATTTTTACCTTACTTGGATTTAACCGATTTTGATATCCACCGACACAAATGTTAAGGGCAAGTGAGTGAATTTGTATATTTGGGAAGCTTTCTGAGGATCCAAACGTCTCTCTTTCGCAATCAAAGTTCCAACGACAACGACATAAAGTACTTGGAACGTTGTGGAAAGAGGTTGCTTAATTAGCATTGCAGATATACGCTCAATATAGCGAGGAAGCTGGTTTCTGTCCAATGCTCCCGAAAGGAGTGTTGAAGAATGCAGTAGGTAATGTGAAGCGATGAGAGCAATAGGTATATAAGATTAAAAAAATTAGATACTAAGGGCCAATATTATAAAAGTCCGTTAGCTCAAGTCATTTTAATATGGTCCAAAATTTGATATAACTACTCGTTTTTCAGCATTATAAACATCCGTTGATATTATTTCAGTAAAATGTTACCATCGGCTTTAACTGGCCGGCCGACCAGGGGTTAGTTTTGACGACTAGCATTGCTGTCTCACTATTTGCCTAAAGAGAGAAAGAAATAACAATAGATGAATCTACGCACGTGTTTTGTTAGGATATATTCTCATAGCATCGCTGTCAGTTACTCATTTGTTTTGTGTAAATTATGAGATTGTTGGTTGAAGTTTTTATGAATGGGGAGCAGGTAGATAAAAGGGACAGGCAAGATCTTATGTGACCACCGGTTGAAAACAATGGGAACAGTAGGCAAAAATATTTCTTTTTAACGAATTGTCAAAATAGTTTTATAATACAGTATCTAGTAGAACGTACGAACAGATCGCCATCCGTTCGTAAAGTGTCGACATGCTTACGAATATTGGGTTCCTCGTTTATAATTTCGGCCCTTAAGATAAAAACACTGTTAACTTTCACTTGATTGTTGTATTATAATTAAATTGTTATGTCATTGTTATAAGAGCTTGATATGGGGGGGTGAGAGATGGTGGTGAATGGTTTTGGTTGAGAATAAAATAAATAAAATATTATGCCAAAAATGCCAACGGCTGAGACTCTACTGGGCTACCCACAGCACTCCAGGAGTTAAAACAATAAAATGGTCTCGATTAAATTATACAGTGAGGCTATATAAATTAAGAGACGACAAGTTATCTGTAATTAAATGGACAAATGTGTAAAAGACAAATTTAAATTCATATAAACATTTAATTAAAAATGAAAAAATTCTTACCACTATTACAAACACACGTTTAAACAGCAACACAATACTACGACTTACTCACTACCCCGTATTGTCTGTGCACACGTAATTATCCCAATATAAAAAACACACTTGATTATTATTTCAATAAAAACGAAAACGTAGCACTTTTAAAATAATTAAATTTCACTTTGCGATGATTGTAATGGATCCCACGATGAGGGCGCCTCTGGCATGAAAATGCCTAGAGGCAAACAAGTTGAAGAAGGCGCCCCTTGGCGCAGTGCTGGGAGGGCGAAGTCCCACGTCCGAGGCTCCTGGAGGCAATTACCAGCCTACACAGGTGCAGAGTTGGCTCGTCATGACTTCAGGAGGAGAATATCTCGACTCAACTGAAGTCCAGTGGCCGGAGACAGACTTGTCTCTCTGAAGGTCAGATGATGAGTCATGGCAGGAGCGATCCTTCTACCAAGGACAACTGACTGCTCACTACGACTCGCTGATAACGACTGTTCACCACTGATGACTGATGGAGACTCACTGATCTTTCAAGGACATTTCTCCGCTGTTCCTTGAGTGGTGTAGAGAGGGGTTGGTCATATACCCCTCCTACGCTGTGATTCATCAACGTGCAGCGCCGTGATTGGCTAATGAAAATACAAGTACACGCCTTCCCGCAGGTACCATTGTATTACGAGTCCACCTGGGCTCTTGTCTGGATTCCGAGAATTATGCAGTAAATAATAAAATAAATATTTACAAATAAAATTGATATTGTTAAGCGTCCAATGCACTGATTTATAATTATTCACATATGTATAATTAAAGCGTCTCTTTCACTGATATTATATTTAAAACAATATTTCTTGTGTCCTTATCACCATTATTATTATAGCGTCTTTTCGCACAGCACAAATAACACACATCTTATTCTATTACATAGCACAATACAACCCTTTAGGTAGATAATTAAATACTCAAACTACGCATGTTACAATAAAATTAAAATTCATACCTAAAGAGTCGTTTACATAATTCAAAATATATCATCGATATCAAAACTCAATAGATCGAAGCGTAGGTATAAAAAATCCAACCAAGCAGATACTAAATAATTACAATACGCAGACATTCTAGAATCTTCATAAAATAATTTAAAAAAAAACAATTAACGAAGTTGATACATAATGAATGCGCCTTAAGTTGATACATGATACATAAGAATGCGCCTTAATCTTTTGTTGATATTATTCTCTTTATTACCCCTGTTGCTATGTAGGTACAAATTTAAATAAACAATGATATTTTGTATATAGGTACGAAGATTAGTAAACAATTAAGAACAATATTAACGCAGGTACCTTTTAAGTGCAGGGATATTTTTAATGTCGGGATTTTCAGAGTTCTCATGAACTGCATTGTTTATTTCGGTATTTCAGTACCACTTTCTACATAACAATTATATTTTTTAATGATAACTTTTCGGCACAATACCTGCTATACCGGGCACATCAAGCTTTTCGGACATACGTCCATCTTCAGTGATAGTCAACTTACAACTAATGATTATTTATTACCAGTGTTCTCGAACGACATTGTCCAATATCGGTAGAGCTATCCGCTAAAATCGGTATAAATGGTATATTTTGTACCCAAAATCGGTATATGGGGTATTTGTACCGACGATGGTCAATATCGGATACTTTTCTTTTCACGAGAATTTCTACCTCCCCGTCGCCGGATTTTTCAAAATGGTATAGGAATTTGGAATATTTCAAAAACTCCTCGGTTTTCTTAAAGAATATTTTCTCGCAGTACCTTTTTCTACAATGTACCGGGTATTTGTAACGACGATGGTCAATATCGGATACTTTTCTATTCACGAAATTTTCTACCCCCCGTCGCCAAATTTTCAAAATGGTATAGGAATTTAGAATATTTCAAAAACTCCTCGGTTTTCTTAAAGAATATTTGCTCGAATCCATAAGTATCCGGTACTTTTACTGAATACCCGGTACTTACCAGCCGACAAATGGTAAAAATCGGTAGATTTCTAGGGCATTTCGGTAGGACACGGCCCATTTCGGTATAAATACCGAAAAATCGGTAGGTTCGAGAACACTGCTAAAGACTATTACTAAAGATGGATGTATGTCCGAAAATCTTTTAATTATAATACAACAAGCAAGTGAAAGTTACGGTATTTTTTATTTTTATATATTTTTATTATCTAAGTTAAAATGAACTTTCATAGTGTTTCCTCTTCGAAAATCACCACGTTTTGGAAAAAGCTCTTCAAAAATTATTTCTACTGGCTTCGGGTGATGTCGCAATGGTGTCCGAATTTGTCTTATGTAAGTCGAAAAACTTGGAAAGCACATATTGTCATACAATTGCAGAAGCTATTTCAATTATGTTAATAGAGTCGTTTTGTTAATACCGACAATACTATTGTCCATTCGATAATGTGAATTTAATGTGAATATTGTTTGACACTAAAGAACAATAATAATACAGAGGTTTGTATTTTACGATACGAAATCAAGTTGATTGCAATGTCAAAACACATGTCACCCATAAATATTATAATACACACTGACTTAATCTCAAACTAGATGTATACCCGACTTTACTTAGGGCCGAAATTATAAACGAGGAACCCAATATTTGTAAGTATGTCGACACTTTACAAACGGATGGCGATCTGTTCGTACATTCTACTAGATACTGCATTATAAAACTATTTTGACAATTCGTTAAAAAGAAATATTTTTGCCTACTGTACCCATTGTTTTCAACCGGTGGTCACATAAGATCTTGCCTGTCCCTTTTATCTACCTGCTCCCCATTCATAAAAACTTCAACCAACAATCTCATAATTTACACAAAACAAATGAGTAAATGACAGCGGTGCTATGAGAATATATCCTAACAAAACACGTGCGTAGATTCATCTATTGTTATTTCTTTTTCTCTTCAGTCAAATAGTGAGACAGCAATGCTAGTCGTCAAAACTAATCCCTGGTTGGTCGGCCAGTTAAAGCCGATGGTAACATTTTACTGAAATAATATCAACGGATGTTTATAATGCTGAAAAACGAGTAGTTATATCAAATTTTGGACCATATTAAAATAACTTGAGCTAACGGACTTTTATAATATTGGCCCTTAGAGAGTATTGGTCAAATACATATTTATATCATTTTATATACTGTAACATTTATCCCAAATTCTCCTGTCGGC
Source organism: Athripsodes cinereus (assembly GCA_947579605.1). Taxonomy (NCBI): domain Eukaryota; kingdom Metazoa; phylum Arthropoda; class Insecta; order Trichoptera; family Leptoceridae; genus Athripsodes; species Athripsodes cinereus. Next base: position 3,579,625 of record OX388325.1, on the reverse strand, counting down.
AAGACTATTAAATTATTTAATTCATGTTGATATTTTCAACATAACAAACATACAATGACTTTATCGCCAGGATAGAGATTCTCCCTTGATACTGTTGTTTCTTTTTGATGATATCTCTTTTGTGTTTTTTTTCTCTGACTTGCTTTTTGATTGCCTTGTCCAAAAACTGTTATGGTTACAGAGCAGGGTGACATTTTAAAAATAATAATAATAATAATAATAACGACATTGCTTTATTTTATTCTATTTCATTTTATTTGATTTGTTTTATTTCACTTTGTTATTTTGCAATTAATAAACGTGTAATTAATAATAAAACTATCCCTCAAAGCACGAGCTCCGCTCAAATTTAAGGTAATCAATTATGTTTTACTGCAAGGAAATGATTATTATTGTAAAAAAAAGAAATTAACTAATTAAGAAAAAAATAGATATCTTTGTCATTTTGTGTTATGTCAGGTCCCCCTGAGATCGGCGACCACTTGAGGGTATTTCTTCCTGTCTTCAGCACAAAATGCGCAGAGAACATAAACGAATGAGTATTAATTTTTTAATTGAGATTTGTGAGCGAACCGTGTATCAATTGGAAACATATAATACTACCTATACTATACTACTACTATACCCTCACGCCGTGTCCCAAGTGGGGTAGGCAGAGAGAACGGAACGCCAAACAGATTTATCTTTACACACTTCCTTCGCTTCCTCCACATTCATACAGTTCCTCATACACGCACGTCGGTTCCTCTTACTCAACACGCGGCCGTCCTTGAGAATTTGATCCACGTGATCAAGCCACGTGGTTCTCGAACGCCCGCGTTTCCTCACACCCTTTCTTTCAGATAAGTATATCCTCTATGTCATTCTTACCTCGTTCATTCGTTCAACATGCCCAAACCACTGTAGTTTATTCACGCGCATTCCATCCACAACACTCTTCTTGCATCCGATCATTCTTCTAATATCCTCATTCTTCACTCTATCACGCAGCGTTTTACCAACCATTCTTCTCAACGATCGCATCTCTACTGCATTTATTCCACTTTCGTCCTTCTTCAACCACGTCTATGTCTCACTTGCATACGTGACGGTGACGGTACCAGAATGGTATTGTGCACCAGCATTTTAGCCTACTATAATACTACCTACTACAATTTATTCTACCAAGGCACTTTCCACAAGTTGGGAAACCAGCAGATAAGCTGCATCTAATAAACATGGATGCCGTCCTCTCCGTGTCAACAAAATATTAAGACATAAGGGACGGGCGGCAAACCTCATCGCAGAATTTAAGATGTAAAATGTAATAATTTTTACGAACACTTGCCGACACTCAAAACATACAGAATACTCAAAAAAATAATTACAATAAAAATATCTATTTAAAAAAAACTTGTTCGTTCTTTCCGTACTCAAAATTTTGTTTTATGTCAAACAAGTTTCTTTCTCTCAAACTCAACTATTTCAGAACACCACCATACGGACATATTACTTTTGGTGAAGACAGTATAGAATCAGTGCAAAAATTTACATATCTGGGTAGCATTCTCACTAACACTAATGAAATGAGTGTAGAAATAACTATCTTCTTCTATAATCTTCTAACTAAGTCCTTGTCCAGAAGAGTGAAACTTCACATATACAATAGCCTCATTAAACCAGTGGTCATCTATGGTTCAGAATCTTGGTGTATGACCCTAAAAGACCAACAAAGACTTCTGTCTTTGGAAAATAGGATATTGTAAAAATAAAAATAAAATAAGAAGAATATTGGGTCCACGACCAGGCGTTACAGAAGGAACTTGGAGGCTTAAAAGTAATGAAGAAATTCGCTCCACAACTAAACAACCTTTCATCACAAGTGAGATCAGATCCCGAAGATTGGCATGGATTGGCCACGTCGTTAGATCCGGAGAAGAAAGGGCGACTAAAGATATTCTGCAGGGTATACCCGAGGGCAGGAGACTGTTAGGCAGACCAAGACAAAGATTGTTAGATAACATCAACCGAGATCTGGAGGAGCTCAATGCTAAAGACGACTGGCAGTCCATTGCTCAGGATAGAAAGGCTTGGAGATCTATTGTTTCGGAGGCAAAGGTCCTACAAGGGCTGTTCGGCCATCGGAAGTGAAGTGAAGAAGTTTCTTTCTCTCACACTTACAAATGTTTAATGAATATACATACCTATAAACATACAGACATATATTTGAACTTATTAAAGTATTAATGAAGGGATTTAATCTCGAATTCACATTAATTTCACGGTTTTGGCTCCGCTTGACAATAAAAATACACAAATTACCTTCGATTTCTTACAGAAAAACGTAACTGTAGCAGTGCTATTCTAACAATTCGTATTTGTTTTATTTATAATATTTTTTATATCTACTCAATCTACCGCTCAGCACAATCGCTAGACCGAAAACAATATGTAAAAAAATAAAATGTTCGTTTGTGTATTAGTTTAAAAATTTAATACAATTATTTTAAGAATTTCAGACGTAAGTTTATGAACAATGAACAATATTTTGTATTTTTATTTCATTTCATGCAAACAAACAGTTAAACAGTAGGTATACAATTACGAGGCATGCCTTTTAAGTTCTGTCGTTTCCATATTTCCCGGCAATTTTGAATTTGGAACTGTTCTATATTCGAATGTGTTTAAATTTTGAATCTCAAAACAGTTGAAAGTATTAGGATAAATGCTATTGTTTAGTCACAGCGTCGACTGGAATCTGTCAGGTTACGTACGAAAATGAATCTTTCTAAGGAAAATGTTCGTGCAATAATTTTCTACAACTTTAGAAGAGGCCTGACACGGCTTCAGTGTTTTGCAGAGCTAACATCTGTGTTCAGTAATGAAGCCCCATGTCTGCGGACTGTCGAACGCTGGTATTTAGAATTCTAGCGTGGACATACTAGTTTTAGTGACAAATCTCGCGAAGGACGCCCAAAATCCGCCTTCACTGAAGATAACATCATTGCTGTGAGACAACTAATTCTCGAAGATCGTCATGTGACGTATCGAGAGATAGAGGCTCTATTCGGCATCTCAGGGACAACCATTCAGAAGATCTTGCATGAATCGCTTGGTGTGAGAAAGCTAGTTTGCCGTTGGATACCGCATCTGCTTTCCGACGATCACAAGGCGGCCCGCGTCAGATGGTGTAAGAAAACTCTGGAAAGGTTCAACCGAGGAGAGTCAAATCACGTCTACGACATCATCAGTGGTGACGAATCTTGGATCTATGCCTGCGATCCTGATTCCAAACAACAATCTACAATCTGGGTCTTTCAAGACGAGCCAAAGCCGACTAAAGTTGTTCGTTCTCGAAGCACTTCAAAGAAGATGGTGGCCACGTTCGTTGGAAAAACCGGCCATGTTGCGACTATTGCACGGTGAAGATCGTAGAACGGTTAACGCAGAGTGGTATACCATAGTTTGTTTACCACAAGTCATCGCCGAACTTCGAAAATCTAACTCAAAGCGACGCATCATCCTGCACCACGACAACGCAAGCTCACACAGCGCTAGGCAAACAATTGAGTATTTGAAGCAGGAAAAAGTAGAAATTCTTGACCATCCTCCATACAGTCCTGACCTAAGCCCTAACGATTTCTTTACATTTCCTAAAATTAAGAAAAGTCTTCGTGGTCAAAGGTTCCAGTCCGGTGAAGAAGCAGTCGACGCTTTCAAGTCAGCCATTTTGAACACCCCCACTTTAGAGTGGAATAAATGTTATAATAACTGGTTTGAGCGAATGGAAAAGTGTATTAAGCTACGTGGTGAATACTTTGAAAAACAATAAAAATAAAAAATAAGGTTCTAGTTGTGTTTTTTTCTTCAAACGACAAAACTTAAAAGGCATGCCTCGTATTACAAAATATGAGTTACAATTACATGATTAATAAACCAAAACAGTTTGCAGCAATTTTACAAATTTTCGTTATATTTTTAAATCATAATCAAAAATTTTTTGAATCAAAATTATCAGCAGGTACTTTAAGTTTATAAAAAAAAGCATATATAATAAATAAAAAAAAATTACAGTCTGCTCATGAGAAATTGTATGAACCTAGAAAAAGTGAAAGAATAAAGTATGTAAGGATAGATCTATACGGCGCCGGCGTTCCTTTCTCTCTGCCTACTCCACTTGGGACAAGGCGTGAGGGTATAGTATAGTATAATCTGCTCGTGAATGATACAATGAGTCCTCGCTACTTCCTATGCGCGTTTATCAAGATTTACTCTGCAGGACAAAATCTAAATACGATCTTAATCTTGCTTCACCTTAAAACTACGACCCGAAAGTGATTATGGTCCCTTCCCGCGTCGCGTAGTTCAGTTAATACTTACTTACTTACTTATGGAGCCCTTGCTGCATAAGGTCGTTCACGTGGACGGAGCCTATATGCGGCAGTGGGTGCCCCCCGTGGGTCTTGAACCTTGAGAGGCCGACCAGCGGCCTGCTCTTCCTGTCAGCGGCAATGCTCTTTATTAAGAACAATACAAAATTAAGAACGTATAAATTTAGTTTCCTTGTGATAAATGGACATTTCCTACTGTGTCAGGGCATCCCTGGATATCTAAGTTAATACACATTACAATATTAATCTCCTTCTCTCATTATTTAATACTATTATATCATTTTATTATATATCTACTTATAATAAAATAAAATTCTTTGTAAGTTTGTTTACAAAACGAAATGAAATCATGACACAAAAATAATAAATATTGTGTTATCAAACAGTGTATCAAGTCACAAAAATAAAAAAAATATTAAATAACAAATTGGTTACATTAATTCAAAAGCGATATTTTAGCTTTGCTTTAGTAATTTGACACTCCTATTCTAATATTCATAATACAAGTTTATGCTTTGTATGTTTCTGTAAATATTTTCAAAATACTCGTAATATACAATGACTTTATCGCCAGGATAGAGACTCCTTTGATTCTGTTGTTTCTTTTTGATGATGTCTCTTTAGTGTTTTTTTTACTCTGTTTTGCTTTTTGATTGCCTTATCCAATAACTGTTATGGTTACAGAGCAAGGTGACATTTTAAAGTTAATAATAATGAAATTGCTTTATTTTATTTTATTCTATTTCATTTTATTTGATTTGCTTTATTTTACTTTCTGATTTTGCATTGGTAATGAAACTTTACGTGTAATTAATAATGAAACTATGCCTCTAAGTATGAGTTCCGCTCAAATTTGAGGTAATCTAGCTTTTCTCCTATTTTTTTCCTGTGTAGATCGTCTTGGCATAAATCTGTTAAGGTCTCAGTGCAGGGAGACATTTTTAAGATAATAATATTATCTTAAAAGTCGCTATGCTTGCTTAAACTTTTCCAAATTGAGGTTTTTGACTTACTATGATCATGTAGAAAATTATGTTAAATAATGTAATGTTGAATATACAAATATTATTATTAGGTTAGTTTGGTGTTGGTGTGATTTAACACATTGTAATATAACGCAATTCATGTTCTAATATCCAGTGGGTGAGGTAATATGTAAGTTTCCTGGTATTCAAAACAGTATCCCACTCCATCCGATAGTTTTTTAAAGGTAAAAAAATACTACGTGACAAATTATATATTGACTACAGTATCATGTTCCATAACACAACAAGTCGAAAAGTCTTATATTCGAGAAATCACCATTTTTGTAATTTGACTATACAGTGGAACCTCTCATAACGAGTTTAATTCGTTCCAGACTCATACTCGTTATGCGAAACACTCGTTATGCGAAACATTTTTTTCTATACAAATCAATGTAAAATACAATAATGCTTTCCATGCCGAAAGAATAAGTATTCTTGGAGACCTTAATGATTTTTTTTTTATTAACGTTTATTCAAATAAAATAACTTATAAAAGAATGTAACAACTTGTAATACAATTTAGATTAGGAAAAAAACGTACCTACCTAAATAAAAATATGAATTTATGCCAAATAATTAACCATTTTTAACTAGAAGACTAACCGTAAAAGTAACCGTTTCGTAGACATTCTTGACACTCCCTTTGAAGCATCCATCTTCTTAATTTTATCTTTGTTCTTGAGAATAGTGCAGATCGTTTATGTTGACCGATAGTATGTGACGTATGTGCGCGCTAGATGTGCCACGCTCACACCTTGTTCTCGCTATTCAATGATTTTACGTTTCATTTCAACAGTTATTTTTATTTTCTTCTGGATGTCTTCCTGTGTTTTTTTCTTCAGGGACATTTTTGAACGGATTATAGTAATTTGCACCTAAAAAAAATTACTAATAATATCAATACAAATTTTGGAAGAATGGGTGATAACATGCGAAACCAAGGCGCTAACGGACCGAGTGCTAAACACAGACTGATGTACTGGCGCGTAAGTCCCGGCTCACAAGGTCACAAGTGAATGTCATGAAAAAGGGACTTACCTACCCTTTCGCTGTAACTCATTATGCGAAATGTCGCTCGTTATGGGAGCAACTTTTTCACATTTTTTTTTTGCTCGTTATGCGAATTACGCGTTATGAGAGGTGCTCGTTATGAGAGGTTCCACTGTATTTATATTATGCTTTGAAAACACAACACAAAGTGAAATATACTATATTATAATAATAATCGCACTGTTATTAAAGACATACGTTGTCTTTGTTCCGTTCAATAGTTAAACAATTGGAAATATTTATTAATTTGTGGAATTGTAAATAGGTACCTACGCTATTTTTGATACTGTCTACGTATTACCAATTTGATACAAAAAATCGACTTGTGGAGTTATGGAACTGCACAGTAAATATATTTACTGTGCAGTTCCATAATTCCACAAGTAAAAAAAAAAGTTCCATAAGTAAAAAAAATCCACAAGTAAAAAAAAAATTCCACAAGTAAAAAAATAATTGCACAAGTAAAAAAAAAATCCACAAGTAAAAAAAAAGTTCCATAATTCCACAAGTAAAAAAACTTTTTTTTTATTTAATTAGTAAAGTAGCATTCACATTGCTTCACTTTGGATGATCATCCAGAGTGTCAGGGTCAAACCTGTTCATCGAAAGTGAACACGTCTGTTCACACTTGTTCATCCTATGCTTTCACCTGCCATTTCAACACTCTCACTCATGTTGTATGTAGTTTGACGAATTTTCGTATAAAAATAATTAAACAAATTCAAAAATGAAAAATAACACACAAAAAAAATTAATATAGCTCTCAGCTGCATAATAATTTTGTACATGATTCTGACATTCGATACAAATTCATAGAGAATAAAACAAATAATAAGATACAACTTGTTTATGGTAGTTTCAGTGAAAGGACCTTTCATCAAAATTATGACGAGTGGTATAATCTCTTTCCTCCGTCATCGCTAGTGATCACTATTGATGAAACGCCCGTTCACATCTATTCATCTTGGAGGATCATCCGGAGTGATCACTGATAGTGAACAAATGTGAACGACCCTTAATACACACATTCAACACCACTCTTTCAATTCAACAAAAAAATAACTATAAAAAATACACTGTTTACTTTATATATTAAATATTTAGTCAATTAAAAAATAATATAGGTAGGTTCCTAATTTCCATTCCACAAATAAGTATTTCGAATTGTTTAACTATTGAACGGAACAAAGACAACGTATGTCTTTAGTAACAGTGTGATTATTATTATATAGTATATTTCACTTTCTGTTGTGTTTTTAAAGCATTATATAAAATATAGCAAAATTACAAAAATATTAATTTCTCGAATATAAGACATTAATTCTACTTGTTGCGTTATGGAACATGACAGTCAATATATATTTAGTTGCAATTTATTGCCAACTATTTAAAAATATTTATTCGTGTAGAGCGAATGAATATTATAGGAATGACGAATTTCATTAAAAAATATCAAATTTTATGAATGGAGGAAAAAAGAGTGTTTTGTAAAAGGTAGCTATTCATTGAATAAGATATTTAATATCTTCAATTTGGAAGTGATGAGATATACTGCCTCCCATTCTGAATATCTAAATTATTATTGATACGGAGAAGACTACTTTCATGTCTATTACATGCTGCAGTAGGTTTACTAGCTACCCCACTTGGGGAATATCCCGTTATGGTATAGTATAGACTATAGATTAACAAAAATTATAATCTATGGAGTCTACTACTACTACTACTATACCATCACGGCATATTTCACATGTGGGGTAGCCAGCAGACCAGCTGCATGTAATAAACAAGCAAGCTGCCCTATCCGTGCCAACAAAAAATTAAGACATTCAGGATGGGTTGCATAAGTCGTCGCTAAATTAAAGGTGTTAAATGTCATGACACAGGAAAGCTTCCAGAAAAAAGGGGGAGGCCTATAATGAACTGGAGACTCTACGGGTATCTACATATTTTTCTTTTTTTATTTAAATAAAAATCTATATTTATCTTTTTTTTTTAAATAATATGCATAGACAATTCATACAGACCGAGCTAGTCCCAAACTAAGATATGGATCTTGTATTATGGGTACTAACGCGACGATACACAATATATAAGGTGCACTAAACACAAACTGAAAATTTGAAAAAGGTCATTCTTCACTTTGCCCTGGTCGGGAATCGATCCCAGAACCTCGTCACTCAAAAGCAAGAGCGCTACCTCCGCGCCACGGGTCTAGGAAAATTCACCGACAACAATTTGCCGACGGACAATTTACCGACAACAATTCACCGAGAGGACAAATTACCGAGAGGATAATTCACCGACAGGATAATTCGTCGACGTACATTTCACCGACAGACAATTTGCCGACAAATACGAATAATATAATTCTGGCGTGGTCGGAAGTTCTTTTTTAAAAAAGACAGATTGTTTCTTGTAGTGGGTGTTTAAATATGTTGTTACACAAATACATAAACAATAAAATACAACATTACAAAACGTGATTATATTGTTTTGTATTTGTCGGCAAATTGTCTGTCGGTGAAATGTACGTCGATGAATTATCCTGTCGGTGAATTATCCTCTCGGTAATTTGTCCTCTCGGTGAATTGTTGTCGGTGAATTGTCCGTCGGCAAATTGTTGTCGGTAAATTATCCGGCTCCCCCGCGCCACACCGGTCGCCATAAAATATAAATAGGTATGCATGTACATATATAATTAACTAGCGGTCCGCACCGGCTTCGCACGGGTAGATGGGTATTAAAAATAATAATTTAGTTTTAGTAAGGATCTCTAGTTTTTTTCTGAAAATATAATATAGCCTATGTCACCCGGGGATAGTGTAGCTTCCCAACAGTATAAGAATTTTTCAAATCGGTTCAGTAGTTTCGGAGTCTATTCAATGCAAACAAACAAATCTTTCCTCTTTATAATATTATAGATTATAAAAAAAACAAGAAAAACTTTTCATAACAGTGTCAATCACCTTGTGCAGGTACCTGAAAAAAAATCTGCAGAAATTCTTAATAAAATTATTATTATATTCAGACATCTAATATAATGGAACATAATACATTAGTTTAGCCCGAGTAAACTTGGCAGATGAAAATATTGAGGAAATGTAAAAAAAATAGCCAGCTATATTATAACTATAAGTATTAAAACAATCAGTATATAGAGAAAAGTGATTAAAATAGACTTAAGTTACAATAAAATTTAATGTATGATTGTTTATTCATCTATACCTGTTATTAATCTTAATCATTCGACGCGCGAAGTGACTATTAGTCAAACATACGTGCATACCAATCTCGCGGTAGCGGTAGCGCGGCATTTTTGACTATAGTCCCTTCGCGCGTCGTATGATTAAGATTAAGACTAGCTGATTAAGATCGTATTTAGATTTTGTCAAGAGTAGCCCTGCTGGCGTAGGGCTAGAGTGAAAGACTATACTATTCCCTCACGCCATGTCCGAAGTGGGGTAGGCAGAGAGAACGGAACGCCATATAGATCTGTCCTAACATACTTCCTTCGCTTCTTCCATATTCATACAATTTCTCATGCACGCACTTTGATTTCTTTTACTCAATACACGGCCGTCCTTGAGTTTTTTTGATTTTTTCTTTATTAACACAACAGCACATAATATGTAATAAAAATCATAATAACAAAAAAAAATATAAGGCCAATTACAGTGTTTATACATATATAAAACAAGAATACAACAAGAGAGAGAGAGAGAGAGAGAGAGAGAGAGAGAGAGAGAGAGAGAGAGAGAGAGAGAGAGAGAGAGAGAGAGAGAGAGAGAGAGAGATATGAAGGAACTGTTCAAACAAAAAATAAACGAGATTCACGCGTTCATGGTCTGCGCCACGGCCCCTGCGAATTGTCCCCGCGACATTGTGAAAGACAAGTATACCCTCTCTTTGTCATTCTTTCTTCTTCCATTCGTTCCACATGAGCATACCCTCTCAATTTATTTTCACACATTCTATCCACAACACTTCTCTTGCATCCACTCATTCTTCTAATACCCTCATTCCTCACTCTATCACGCAACGTTTTACCAACCATTCTCCTCAGCGATCTTATCTCCACAGATATATCGATTTCATTTCAAAAGTGGAATAAATGCCGTGGAGTGAAAGACGCCCTGGACGAAATGATCTACTGACGCCAGTATTCGAAATAATATTGTTTTATGGCATGTCAGAAAAAAACAGAAAACTACAATGAAGTGGATGTGAAAATATTTAAGGTCACAACTTTAGGAAGTCTGAAACCTACCTTCTCCCGGTGTTAGAGCTAAAATCACTAGCGGCGAGACAATAATAAAAAAAAATATGTCGCGCTCATTAAATCATAAAAATGTGTTTCTCGCATAATAATTATAATTATATTATTATTTGTCTGTTTGTTATCTGAATGCGCCCAATCTAATAATGAGCCAACGGGAAAACTGCGTCAAGAATTAAACGAATATTTAATTAACATTAATTTTATTGAAAAATCTGAAATCGAATAAAGTTATATTATTGTGTTTTCCAATATGAAACCATGTCTGTAAAAGACTTACTACCTACAATTCCAAAACACTCGCAAGTTTTTTTAAGGGAAAATAGAATAATTTCCCATCTATGTAAATCTGACGCCTTTTATATATTCATTCTCCGGGTGGAGAAGCTTGCCAGAATTTCGATTTGGGATAGGAGTTTGAAATATTTTACGATCTCCCCGATTTTGCTGAGAAATATTTTACAAATTCGCCAGTCGTGGACGATTTGTTAGGTTACATGGAACTTCTTAAATTCTGCGCCCTCTGAAACTTGCTCTGGGCAAACGCCCAGCCTGTCCATTTATAACTCGCGAGTTGGTCTTACAATATTATTTTTTCGGGGATATAGGTACATAATGACCCTTTGGTATTTGGCAGTTCTCAACCGTAAAATAAACCAGGATAGACGGATACCGGGCATTGGTTTCATCTATGCTTTGATAAACAACAATAATGTTACAGTATAATGTAATTTGATTACTCAAACAGTGGATTAAACAAAGTTTTACGATAATGCAAAATCGTAAACACAATATCACACATATGTAATCATAATAATGCAATTCATGTTACGTAATAAATTTAACAATTTTTTTTGTTTTTTTGACAATGGGGAACATGCATGTGTGAGGAATATGAATAAATGTTATCAATTTATATTAATAAATATACTCTGATCACGAATATCCTAATAAGAAACCATAAAATAAAACTTTTCATTCATTATTTTCATTTTAAAAATCCATATTTTCTGTTATTGAATTAGTCCGGTGTGACGTCGCTAGGCGCTATTTTGTATTGCCACACATTTCACTCTTAGTACTGTTTGTAGCGCCTGATATTGTCAAACACTGCTCCGCCACGAGTGAACCTTTTTGCGGCGAAGTGCGAAATTGCTTTTTTAAATGGTGATAAAAACCTTAAAAATGCACATTTAAAAATATAAAAAGCACCATAATTTTTCTAATTTTCTATACTATTTTTGGGTTGAAATTTTTTTTTTGTGAAAGTTCCTCATTGTATTGTATCTTTATTTATTATTTTTTCAAATTCAACATCTGCAAAACTGGCATATTTCAATATTTATCATTATCATTCATTTATTGCTATAATTATTATTATTATTCGTAATATTTAATTCCATCATTCTCAATTATTTCTAATATCTAATTATTATTTTTATTTAATAAATTGACATTTTCAAGAGAACGTTCTCTTCGAACGACCCTCCGCACAAGCATTTGGTTGCTTATGGAGGGAGCATTTTACTATGTGTAATATTATTTTGTTATTGTAATACCAATGTATACTGTGTATTTACATATGAAATAATAAAAAAAGTAAAAAATCATACAAACATCACTACACACACATATTTTTTGCTGTGGAACAAAATTCCCTATGATTTTCGGATTCTGGAGAGCGTGGAGGTGTTCAGGACGAGGTTAAAAACCCTATTGTTTAGGAGATGTTATGATTCTTGAATGGGCCCTTGTGGTGGTTTTTCCACCAAACGGCGCATTTAAAAAAAAGTTGTCTGGGTTTTTTTTACTCGGCGACAGAATTGCCATCCACACTTCTCAGCATTATAAATCAGATAAGTCTCCATATGATCAGTCGTGGTCACACAAAATCTTAACAGTCTAATGCCGGGAAAAATTCACCTATCCAGATATACAGGACATCAAAGGATTAGGCTCAAACAATTTTTTTATTATCTTGGGATAGAATGAAACAGTAGTTAAAGAAAAAAAACATAAGTTTAGTTTTCAGAAAAAAATTAGCTATTTATACAAAAAAATAGCAATACATCACTTGTGGGACATGCCGTGTTGGTATAGTAGTAGTTTTTTTTTATATACTTACTGGATTAGATTCTAGAACAAACGTAGAAATACGTAAATACTTTGATTAAGTACTAATACATTGAACAAACCGTAAATATAATAAACATCAACTGTCACTTGTATTCCCAAGAGCGGTATAAATAAGTCCGTGACAGTGTTTTCTGTATACTCTACTAATTAGGGCATTATTTTTTCGATGTGGCAACACAAACAAGACGTAGTAATTCGTAGTATTGCATATACTATGAGAATGTTAATTATAGACATCGCTACCTTAATGCAGAACTAGCCTGAGATTTATCAAAGGAGCAGTTTATAGCTTTGTTTTTGTAATAAAAAAAAATTATTTCAAATATCTACAAGCATATTATAGACAAGCATTATTATTTAGGAATCTAATAACTTTCATTCACTTAATCATCATGACTGTATCTACATATTGTTTTCATTTATTATTTCTTAATACTTAAAACTCAGTTTGACCAATATTTTCACATAGGCTAGTTCTGCATTAAGGTAGCGACATACTAGCAATGAATACGATGAATCGCTTGGAGGCATTTGAAATGTGGCTTCATAGAAGAATGTTTCGTATTCATTGGACCGATAGGGTCACAAATGTAGAGGTGTTAAGAAGAGTTGGAATGGACAGAGAACTCCTGTTGGATGTGAAAGTGCGCAAGTTCTCATATCTGGGTCATATAATGCGTGAAGAAAAGTACCACATTCTGCGTTTGATTATGACAGGCAAGATAGAGGGACGTCGAGGGGCTGGCAGAAGGCAGACATCGTGGCTGCGCAATAAACGAGATTGGACTGGAATGAGAGGTGTGGGGAGTTATTCCAGCGCAGGACCGAGACGCCTATGCCAGAGTGATCGCCAACGTCGGTGGGACCTGACAGGGCACCTACAGAAGAAGAATACTAGCAGTACAATACAATTCAGTTCAATGATTTTAATACTTTTTTTTATTTGACTATATAATATTATCTTGTTTATCCAAACTAGGCATCATTACCTAACGCTCCTTCAGCGAGCACAAAGCAGAAACCACGCTACTTACTTCAAGTAATTGAGACTGCTTTTACCAAAAAATCATTCCTAATGCGTGGTCTCGGGTTAGACTGCTAGAGTGAAGGACGTCTTTAGCAAAATGGTCTACTCGAACCCATTTTCACTCTAATATTGTTTTGTAAACATAAATATTAGGCCTCAGTTTTGAGAATTAAACTTTCAAAATTTCTACAATGTATTTAAATTCAAATATGTTGTTTATTATTGGTAAAGAATAATTTATATTCTTTTTTATACAATTCACTAATTTATTTTCAAACAATTTATTCCCTCGACATTGAGCAGAGCTCGTGCTCTGAGAAATTAATGATGCTGGAGAATCAAGAGAGTGCGGTAATATACAGTAATATACTAAGATGGATCAAGGCCTGTCCCAAAGCACGAGCTACGCTCAATTCTGGGACAGGTGTTTGACCAAATAAATTAATGACATATTATTTATTATTATTAGAAATATATTTGAGTCATTACGATGGAAATATACTGCTTATGCATGCTTCTCCAAAAGGGATGGATGATTGGTTTGGACATCTGCACGTTATGTCCAAATCCAGATAAACATAAAATATAAATATTTTTCTCACTCTGCTATCTTAGTGCCAACACTTATGTATGCAAGTGAGACGTGGACTAGGCTAAAGAAGGATGAAAGTGGCATAAATGCAGTTGAAATGAGATCGTTGAGAAGGATGTGTGGTAAAAGTCTGAGAGATCGTGTGCGTAACAGTGATATACGAAAGGAATGTGGAATGAAAGTTGGTGTAATAACAAGGATGAATGTGAATAAGTTATAAGATGGTTTGGGCACGTGGAAAGAATGAATGAGGACAGAATGACTAAGAAGATATATTTGGCTGAGAGGAATGGTGCTCGGAGACGTGGACGTCCGAGGATTAAATGGCAAGATCATTTAAATCAAATCCTACAGGACGGTCACGTGTTGAGCACATTGAATAGAAGAGCATGCATGAGGAATTGTATGACAGTGACGGAAGCGAAAGATGTATGCAAGGATAGAAGTGGCGCTCGATCCTTTCTGCCTACCCCGCGAGGGAAGCGGCGTGATGGTATGTATGTGTGTATAAATAGTTTTAATAAAAATAAACTATCAAAGCATAAAAAAAACTCTAAGACAAACATACCTACAAAAAATTTCTATGACTTTAACTTTAAATTTTATAATAAATAATATAAATGGATTACTCATCACTTACGTAGTAACTGTGTACATTATGCGTGTGTATTGATAATTTTTTGAACAAACATAAACAAAATGATGTCTAGAGATTTGATAGTATCGTACGTAGCACATGGGCTCTTTAAATAGTGATTCATATTATGTAATATATTTTTACAATCACGGTATTTCTCACAATTGGGGTAGACGGCGAACTATTTATTTAACTTATTTTTTTTACATCTACTTAGAAAAAAAAATATCTTGGGTCAAGAGGATTTGCTTTGAGACTAAAATTTTGTATAATAATGAAACAATTATTTTCTCAATCTAAGAAGATTTTCTTCTTCTTGAAAAAATTATAGTTCTCAAAACAAGATTTTCTTCTTAATTTAAGGGGACACATCGTTATTGAAGAATTAAAATTCTCAAAAAAAAAGAAAGCAAATGTTCGTTCAAGAAATCAAATCGAGTAAACATTTTATTCTCGATCCACGAAGACATCTTTTTTTATGGAAGAATTAATGAAATTCCTCAAAACAAGCTACAGTACTATTTTTGCTACAGCAGACCATAATGTTATAAACATGCAAGCTGTCTCCTCCGTGCCAACAAAACAAATTAAGACAACCAGGATGGGTAGCAAACCTTATCGGTGAATTTAATGTAAGATGATTTTAGAATTATTTCATAGTTATTTCTCTATTTTAAAGTTTTGATTTTTATTATTATTTTAATAGCTTTCTTTAATATTAACATAACATACATAGACAATTCACACAGATCGAGCTAGTCCCAAACTAAGATGAATCTTGTATTATGGGTACTAACGCGACGATTCACACATATACAATGCACTACACACATATACAATATGTAACACCCAGACCCAGGACAATTTGAAAAAGGTCATTCTTCACTTTGCCCTGGCCGGGAATCGAACCCGGGACCTCGTGACTCAAAGGCAAGAGCGTTACCTCCGCGCCACACCGGCCGACTATTATAATAATTTAATCGAGATAGTCGTCTTTAGACTTGTATCTTTTGATTATGGCCTAAGAAATCTAGAGAAACGTTTTTGGACTTGAATCTTTAGATATAAGAACTGTAGATTATTGTCTTTCTTGATAAAAAACTACAGTTCAAGAAAACGCTTATGTTCTTATGAATTTAAGATAAGAAAAAAAAAAGTTTTTAATGAATAACTGCGGTATATAGTTTTTTTTTTAATAAATAAATGGTTAGTAGAAATCTAAGAATAAAAAGCTTTCATTTGATTGAAATAGTTTTTTTTTAAGATGTTTTGATTTTTCATGACTTTTCTAATTGATTTGTTTCGACCAGGGTTGCCAGGTCTTTTCCAAAAAAAAACCGAACATTGAGCAAAAAAAAAAAGTTTTAATCGTTGATCTATATTATGACCTTTAAATACAAAGTGCCATTGCATAAGAGCAACTAGCCACCCTAACTTATAAATATTATATCACCATGTCCACAATTAATTTATTACGGCTGTTCGTCCACAAATAATTCATAATATGCCTAAATATCTTTCCACATAAGCATTACTACATTAGTACTGCCATTATTGTTTTAATTATCTGTTTCAAGTTAGGGCTTATGTCGTTTATTAGGGAGAAAAATTAATCAGAAAAAAATACCGAACCGCCCATACTTCGGTATTTTTGTCATACCGAACACGGTGCTAAAATACCGAACGGTTCGGTACAATACCGAACACCTGGCAACCCTGGTTTCGACTAATTTTATGATTGTTATAGTTTGATTTCCAATTATATTTGTTCTTCGCCAGTCGTTGTTATGTTCCAACTGTGTTGTAAATGAAAAATATGTTTTGTTTTTGTGTATATTGAAACATGTAAAAGGTTCACGCCGTGGATGTATGTATAAATAAATAAATAAATAAATTTCGACAACTTAATTTTAAACACGTTTTGATAAACAAAATACATTTAATAAAATCACATCGTGGGCGAGAATTTTAAAAAGTTCTGCGTAACCGAATTTAAAGTTGTTTTTCATATCGAAGAAAAGCTCACTAAAGTTTTGCAAATTCAGACGCTTGTGAAATCGAAAGTTTGGATGCTAAAAATGTATTTATATTATTTTTACATACTTATATACATAGGTACTTTCTAATTATAACAGAAAATAAATTAAGTAAAAGCACAATTAAATTAAATTAAAAGTTTTTTTGAAAAAGGTTGTACTTACTTGTAAAATAAATTTAAAAAATCACAACACTTCAGGACACTAACGATACACTGGAAAAACTCGATGTAATAAATATAATAACGTGTATATTTACGAGTTATTTTAGTATCTTTTTAATTGGATAATGCTTAATTAAAAAAATTAATTTAATTGTTTACAATAAATAATTAAATCTGATAAATTATTCGAGCAAAACAGTAAAAAAATATTTCAATTCTTCTATTGACCACTCTACGCGAACGACCGCTCTCTACTGAACAAACTACGCGAACCAACGATTCTTTTATTTAAACATATTTGCCATCTGTAGCTTACAACGTGTTTGCTACATGCTTTAAACTCCGCTACGCTCATACTCACAGAATAGGTACCAATTCTATCTATACCAACACGGTATATTCCACAAATGGGGTAGCCAGCAGACTAATAAACATGAAAGTTGTTCCTATCTTGCCAATAAAAAAAATCTTATTTTGACAATATTGAAGATGTTTTCAAGCTTCAAATAGCAAAAAGGTTAGAATTTTTCAAATTTAACATATGAAACTATCATAATATTATATGTAAGGTTTAGAAAATATGACGTCACCTTATTTGGTGGTGCCCTGGACGGGACTTGAATCTTCAAACTATCCTTTTCGCGAAGTCTACTTTGTCTAATGACTAAGAAGATATATTTGGCTGAGAGGAATGGTGCTCGGAGACGTGGTCGTCCAAGGATTAAATGGCAAGATCATTTAAATCAAATCCTACAGGACGGTCACGTGTTGAGCACGTTGAACAGGAGAGCATGCATGAGGAATTGTATGACAGTGACGGAAGCGAAAGATGTATGCAAGGCAAGGATAGAAGGAAGTGGCGCTCGATCCTTTCTGCCTACCCCGCGAGATAAGCGGCGTGATAGTATGTATGTATGTATGTATACTTTGTCTAATTAACTTAGAATTTTCAACTTCACAACCAAACTCAGTTCAAACATTTACTGTTAAAATGCGCTAAGATCAATTACACATTACCTAGCTTTTTCACTTTTTTGTTGGTGTGTCAAGTATTTCAATGTAAAAGATATATTTTTTTAATGTTTGATGGGCGTTTTGCGTATAGTTCTTTATCTCTGTGCCATAAAAATGAGACATTTAGGATATGTGTCACATACCACCGTTTAATAAAAGATGGATGTTAAATAATGTCTTACTCGTTTGTACAAACGAGACATCGATATCAAGCTTACAAGCGGGCGGTCAAGGACCACTTTATCACACAAAATATTGCTTCTGTATCCTAGTTCCTTTTCCTACATATTCTTCTCCTTTTTTTACCTCCTCTTTCCTTTCTTTAAGATTTTCTTTATGTGAAAGTTTCATGAAATTGGGTTAGTTGGAAGAAATCGCGCCTCTGCGATAAACTCGCCCTATGTATATTGATTGTATGATTGTCTTTGTTTTAAATGTATTTTTGTGTAAATTTGCTTGTTATCAATGTACAGTAAAGAATAAATAAAAATAAAATAAAAAATATCTATCGAAAAATATAATTAAATAGATTAAGCAATCTTAGAACTATTTTATTACCAGTTTTTGAGTAGATTCAGACATGTTTGATGTCCTGTAAAAAGCATGTCTTTAGTAGCATTCACATTGCTTCACTTTGGATGATCATCCAGAGTGTCAGGGTCAAACCAGTTCATCGAAAGTGAACACGTCTGTTCACACTTGTTCATCCTATGCTTTCACTGCCATGTCTTCTTTCTCACTCATGTTGTATGTAGTTTGACGTATTTTCGTATAAAAATAATTAAACAAATTCAAAAATGAAAAATAACACTTAAAATAAATTAATATAGCTCTCGACTGCATAATAATTTTGTACATGATTCTGACATTCAATACAAATTCATAGAGAATAAAACAAATAATAAGATGAAACTTGTTTATGGTCGTTTCAGTGAAAGGACCTTTCATCGAAATTATGACGAGTGGTAATCTCTTTCCTCCGTCATCGCTAGTGATCACTATTGATGAAACGCCTGTTCACACCTGTTCATCTTGGAGGGTCATCCGGAGTGATCACTGAAAAGTGAACGTATGTGAACGACCCTTTTGTAAAACGGACACTTAAATAATCTGCAATTCAACGATAAGGCATATGGCCCGTCCTGAATATCTGTTTTTTTTTTTATTGGCACGATGAGGAAAACTTACATATTTGTTAGATATTGTTAGTTCGCTGACTACCTCATTTGTGGGGTTTATAGTTATGATTTAAATTAATCAGAAATGAAAATAATAGAATCACATACCATCACGGAAAATCCCATAAGTGGGGTAGCCACCAGACCAGCTACATGTTATAAACATGCAAGCTGTTCTCTCCGTACAAACAAAAAGTTAAGAGATTCAGTATGGATTTAAGATTTAAAATTTCTTTATTTTTTGAACACCTGACTTTTACAGGACACTCGAAAACTTACGGAAAAGAGTGGGAGACCAATTCTTACTTATTTATTTATTTTATTTTTCACTGTTCATTGTTTACAATAATACAAATTAACATAGAAAATATAATTTATACAATTCAATGTACAGAGCAGGGATGTTGCGAATATTCGCATCCGCATCCGCAAATGCGGAGCTTCCGCATGTATTTGGACATCTGCATCCGCATCCGCAATAATCGATGCGGATGTTCATGCGGATGCGGATGTAAGACAATTTGCGTCAAGAAAGAAATGGGGCGGGGCAGGCGAATGGCGCGTGCCGTTTGCACATGAATTTAACCAATGGGAACAAATATAATGGTGACAAAATCCGACACGTTTTTATTTTTGCCGGTTTTATTTTATTTTTGCAAATAACAAAGAAGAAAAAAAATATTTCGCCAAAAAATCCATAGTATTATTGTAGCAACAATTTCGCCACATATTTGACAATGGGGCCTACCAACTAAGATAGTTCCTACTTTTTTTTCTATAACATCTTAAACATCCGCATCCGCGGATGTGAGCCTTCAAAAATCCGCATCCGCATTCACATCCGCGGATGTGCAAAAATCGACATCCTCAACATCCCTGGTACAGAGGGCGAGTTTATCGCTAAAATGCGATGTCTTTTTAAAATTCTGTGCCGGGTTCTTCATGGAACAAGACAGAAGAAAGCTTGTATGTTTGTAACATGCAGTTGGTATGCTTGCTATCCCATTGTGGGAGCTGTCATATGAATAGGTATAACAAAAGAATAAAAAAAATAGTATCTGATAATTTATTTTTCGATCATTATATTATTATGTGTCCAGTTCTGACTGAAGCTATAGTTAACATAATATAAAATCCTTTTTTTTCTTTGATTAGGTTATTGTCCCGAAAAAAACGATAAAAAATTGGATCGACATATCGCTGCATATTTCTGTATAACATATCACACACGTAGGTATGTATGTATATAATAATAGGATTGTTGTAGGCAAATAAAAATGATAAGTTTTATCATCAAAAAGCTTTCCAATTGAAGTAAAATTAGGTATGCCTTGTCCTTGAGAATTAGAAGCCACGTGTACACTGAGAAAAATACTACAGAAATTTCACAACGAATCATTGCTACGTACCATCAGATTAGGACCAGAGAAAGTACAAACGATTCATTAGTACGAATCTATAAAATTAACTTTTCGCAAACAAATTGTTGATTAATTTACCAATGATTTGTTTGCGAATAGTTAATGTTATAGATTCGTTCTAACGAATCGTTTGTACTATCTCTGGTCCTAATCTGATCTTCTTCTTCTTTAAGTGCCCTATCAGGTCCCCCCAACGTTGGCGATCACCTCGGCGAACTTGACCCTGTCATGCGCCACTCGGAACAGCTCCTCCACACTTCGGATGCCGGTCCACTCCCTTATATTTCGCAGCCAGGACATCTGTCTCCTACCGGGTCCTCGGCGTCCCTCAATTTTCCCCTTCAATATCAATTGGAGAAGGTGGTATTTCTCCCCACCCAGCACATGACCCAGATGTGAAACCTTCCGAACCTTGATAGTTGACAACAGCTCTCTGTCAGCTCTAGCTCGCCTCAGGACTTCGGTATTGGTTACCATGTCTGTCCAGGGGATTCTGAGCATTTGGCGATGGAGCCACATTTCAAATGCTTCCAGTCTTTTCATTGAGTTGACCTTTGAGGTCCATATTTCACATCCATACAATAAAACAGACCACACGTAGCATTTGATCATTCTTTGGCGGAGCTTCAAATTTATGCTATCATTGCAGAAGAGTGGTTTCATTTTATTAAATGCAGCTCTTGCTGCCACAATTCTGCATTTTATCTCTACATCTGGGTCAAGAGATTGTGTTAGCATGCTGCCGAGATATTTAAATTTCTCCACCCTAATCTGATAGTACGTACCAATGATTCGTTGTGAGTATTTTTCTCAGTGTAGTGCTTGGAAGCCCGTGTCTTCTCACACTCCTATGTCAGACAATTCTACTCTTTTCGTCACCCTTTCATCGTTCATTGCCTCCACATGTCCAATCAATCGCAGTTTATCAACACGCATTCTTTTCTCAACATTCCTCTCGCATCTGCTCATTCTCCTAATATCCTTACTTTTATTTCCATACCCATACTTTAAGGGGAGACAGCAGCACTCTTTTGCTATTCCCTGCGAACCCATGACATCTCGGCATATCCCACAAAATAATGTAGTATTGCAATCAGTGTGACCAGATTTTATTTTCAAAAACTACTAAATGGGGAAGTCAAAAACTACCAAAAACTACTAAATTCTTAAAATGGTAGGTATAGGAATTTGAAGTATTTCAAGAACTACTTGGTTTTGTTAAACAATATTTTATCACAGTACCTTTTTACCGGGTATTTGTACCGACTGTTGTTATTTTTCGGACACTTTCATACCGACTTCTGAAAAAAGTTACTCGCTTAAATTTCTACCCCCCCTGTAGCCGAATTTTCAAAATGGTATAGGAATTTGAAGTATTTCAAAAACTCCTCGGTTTTCTTCAACAATATTTTCTCGCAGTACCTTTTTCTACAATGTACTCGGTACTTGTACCGACAATTATTTTTGAATCAGTAAGTATCGGGTACTTTTCCCGAGTACCCGATAATTTATCTACCAATTACCGACTGAATACAAAAACTACCAAAAAAACTACCAAAAACTACTAAAAAACTACCAAAAACTACCAAAGAAATAAAAACTACTAAACATTTTTGCCAATGCCTCAAAAACTACCAAAAAAGTAGGAAACTACCAAATCTGGTCACACTGATTGCAATAGATTAACTACGAAAAGACTGATTTATCAATATCAACTTAAACATTTTGTATGTAAAATAATTACATTAAGTCAAATTAACCCACAAAAAAACTTAGATGATCCATCAAAATTTGATTCTATATAATTCGCTCGAATTCTCGGAACACAATGCTACAGAGTTACAATGTAATCTGATTAATCGGGACATTGGTTTTTCCGGAGAGTACGTTAAGAATAAATTATTAAAGAAATTTTAACAGAAAAATTTCAAGGTCTTTCCGTCAACAGAGCGCGGCAGATAATGGTTACCTACGGCTTCTGAGAAATAAATATATTTTATTTAATATTCATTAATTTATTTTGCTATAAG
Source organism: Athripsodes cinereus (assembly GCA_947579605.1). NCBI lineage: Eukaryota > Metazoa > Arthropoda > Insecta > Trichoptera > Leptoceridae > Athripsodes > Athripsodes cinereus. The sequence continues at coordinate 3,556,663 of OX388325.1, read as the reverse complement.
TAGGTAATTAGTGAATAGAAATAGTTGCAAAAAAATTGATTTTTTTCCTCAAAATTTAATAACCGTTAGCTGTGGAGCACCCGAAAAAGAATCGGAAGCCCACTCTTTTCCGTGAGTTTTCGGGTGTCGTGTAAAAGACAGGTGGTCGAAAAAATAAAGACATTATTAACATCTCAAACTCAGCGATAAAGTTTGACTTCCATTCTCAATGTCTTAATTTTTAATGGCACGGAGAGGATGACTTGCTTGTTGGTTCGCTGGCTACCCCACTTATGGGAGATGCTATGAAGATGGATGGATATATTTATCTCATTCGGTTTGAATGGACTCTACAATATAATATTTATTTCTCAATACTTAAAATATTACGGCGTTTATCACCTCACTACGTGGCTTGACCATGTGGATCAAATTCTCAAGGACGGTCGCGTGTTGAGTAAGAGGAATCGGGGTGCATGTATGAGAAACTGTATGAATTTCGAGGTAGCGAAAGAAGTTTGTAAGGATATGTATGGTAAAGTATATATAAGTATGTATGGCTAAAACGAATCTCTACCCTGCTGTAATTGCACAGAAGTCTCTCATTAGGGTAATCTGCCGGAAACCGTATAGATACTCATCTGATAGACTTTTCAAAGAATTTTCTGTACTGGACATACGACAACCATACATAAAGACGATAACTAAACACATACACCTAAATCCAACTCCATACATGCCACAACACATGCTTTCAGCAAATACACGAAATGGAAGACTATTGCAACCAATTATTACACATACGACTTTTGCTCAGAGATTCCTCACCTTCCTTGGGCCAATAATGTATAATCGAATAATCCCAAATACAGTATTGCTAAATTTATTTCCCCAAGTGGGAAAAACTTAAACAAATTGGTGACGAATTGGCTCATGGACAGGGGAAGAAGGGAGTCTGAGAGAGACCTGACGAACATAATACAATAACTGACTTACTCTTACATTAATCTTATTTGCACATTCTAAATGACTTGACGTATGACATGCTATTTCATTATGTATTTTGAATTATTTAAACTCTTATTCAAGTTTACATAAAAGAATAATTGTATTTTAAGTCATATTTGAAAAATTGTATTTTGATATAATATGTATTATTATTTTTTTCTAGTATTGCCCCAGAACAGATTTTAATCTAGTGGGGCAATATATTCCATTATATTGTTTTTCATGTTAATTTAGTATGCTCTATTGGAATAATAAATAAATAAATAAAATAAAATATATCTATATGGCCTTCCGTTCTCTCTGCCTACTTCACCTGGGACACGGCGTGAGGGTATAGTATAGTATAGTTTTCACAAGTAGGGTAGCTAGCAAACTAACTGCATCACCATGAAAAGAAATGTGGTGACTATTCAATAATTGCAGCATGCAAGTTGTCCTCTTCGACCATATAAAAATATATATAGGATAAGTGGCAGGCAAAACAGCTGAATTTAACTAACAGCCGTTCTTACCTAAGGTACAAATTAGATTTAGCTCTAGTGGTTTCAGGCAACAATTTTTAGTAGGCGCAGAGAAAAGTATTCAAATAATTAATGAAATAGCTTTATTAATAAATATAAGACAAAACTTTATATGCATAAATATTCATGGGTATAAAAAAATAGTATATTATCACATATAAATTAAATTTAAGTTGTATTTATTCTATAAATTGAATTTATTTATTTCCTGATTCAAAAACAGAGCGAGTATGGTCTCACATCCGGCTACTAGGCACGCCGTGGGCCTTCTGAATCTTAAAATTTGTGAAACTCGCTATATTCTTGATTATTGCACATAATAACGTTATATATGTAGTATGCACGGTAAACAACATACCATATTATTATATAAATAAAACAAATTGTTGAATTATAAACATTTTCTATGATTTGTTTAATAATGAAATTTATTTTTGATGTGTATGCAGTTTGTCATAATAATTAAGAAAATCCAAGGGTTTTAAATAAATAACTCAAGGTGTATTATAAAATTCATGATATTTTTAGATTAATCTTGGTTTTAAAATTTTATTAACACTCTGTATCCCGTGGAGCACCCGGTAAAGAATTGGTCTCCCACTCTTCTGCGTAAGTTTTCGAGTGTCCTGTAAAAGGCAGGTGTTCGAAAAAATTAAGACATTTTACATCTTAAATTCAGCGATGAGGTTTGCCACCCATCCTGAATGTCTTGATTTTATATTGGCACGAAGAGGACAGTTTGCATGTTTCTTACATGCAGCTGATCTGCTGGCTACCCCACTTGTGGGATATGCCGTGATGGTAGAGTAGTAGATAGTAGTAGATTAACACTCTTGTATTATGAAGGATAATTTATTTAAAATAGCACCACTCAACGTATCATCATTGCGACGGTAATCTTCAAAAATTATTTTCACTATATTCCTCGCAGCAAAATAAAACTAAAATGATAAAATCGCATTTATAAATGTTCAAAATATTATATTAATATAAAAAAATAACATACATGTGATCCAGAATTTAAAATATTTAAAAAATAAAATGGTTGTAATTTGGCTAATTCCTTTGCATGAAATCACAAAGAAGGGGTGTAGAGCCCTCTTATAATGTTTTATTAAAACTTACGTGTACAATAAAAACAGTGATATACGAAAGAAATCTGGAATTAAAGTTGGTGTAGTAACAAGGATGAATGTAAATAAGTTAAGATGGTTTGGGCACGTGGAAAGAATGAATGAGAACAGAATGACTAAGAAGATTTATTTGGCTGACAGTTATGGTGCGCGGAGACGTGGACGCCCGAGGATTAAGTGGCAAGATCATTTAAATCAAATCCTACAGGACTGTCACGTGTTGAGCACATTGAACAGGAGAGCAGCCTGCATGAGGAATTGTATGACAGTGACGTAAGCGAAAGATTTATGCAAGGATAGAAGGAAGTAACGCTCGATCCTTTCTGCCTACCCCGCGAGGGAAGCGGCGTGATGGTAAGTATTATGTGTATAAAAACGTACAAAAGAAGGCGGGATACAACTATTCTATGCCATAGATTCTAATTTACCTACCATAGGAATAATATTTTTTAACAATCTGGTTTCAATGTTTTTCCGGATAAAGAATTGCCATAGTATTCTTTATTTTTTGAAATTATTTCCTCAACAATATAATTTCTATGCATTGCAAGTCAAAGCTATTATTTAGCTAAGGATTTCATTATTGTCGAAGTAAATATTATTCTTATATATGTAGGTACATCTTACACCTAAACATAATATTATGTATGTATGTCGGATGATTTATTCGGCGTCGTTTAATGGAGCATCCATCTCAAGGGCGCGGGAAACTATGTTGGAAGAGCGATGTCTTCAACTTGCTCCTGAACGTTGTTATCGGCTGGTTTCTACGGAGGTCCTCGGGGAGTCGGTTTCAAAGACGGGTCTTGCGACGCCAAAAGCCCTATCATAGAAGCAGGACTTGTTTGCTCTGTTGTTTTCGTCCAGCATGTTGGTGGATGTCTTAGCTGAGCGTATAGAGGTCTACTTGCAGGTGTTTTGAGCACACAGAGCTCAGAAAGTGACTGAGGTGCCTTTTTGTTCAAAACTTTGTAGACTATGAGGCACAGTTTGTATTGGATTCTTTCACCTACTCTTAACCAGTGTAACTTTTCCAGCAAAGGTGTGATGCGACAACCCTTATCTTCGCGGAAAATAAGCCTTGCAGCGCTATTGAATGCCATTTGTACACGATTTAGTTGAATAATCTGTCATTTCTGCCACTAGAAGGGTAGCCATTGGACTATTGCATATAATAAACATGCGGATTGTTCTCTCAGTATCAATAAAAAGAAAGACATTCAGCATGGTTGGCATGCCTCACTGTTGACGTTAATTACATACATAATGTTGAGAGATCTTACGAACAACATTATTGTGTTATTGTTTGTGTTATTTGTATTTTTTTTTTAATTGGGAATAAAGTGTTAAATAAAATAATTTAACAAACTTCACTGGCTTGTGAAAAATGTAATATTTAAGTTGTACTATATAAAATGTAATAAGCTGTTTGTTTGTATTAATAAAATAAAAAATAAAAATAAAATAAAATTAACCTTTTACAGAACACTCGTATACTTACGGAAAAGAGTGGTAGATCAATTCTTTGCCGGGTGCTCCAGAGAACGAGTGGTAGTAGTTGTAGGTAGTGTTAATTTTGTAACACGTTTTCTGAGAAAATTAGTACCGTGTTATTAATCTATACTATAGAAATCTTTAGACTCATAAACCTGTAAATAACAAACGAAACCTGTAATGTACATTGTAAATTGCAATGACGTCTTTGTAAAAATCACTGGTTGCTCCCTAATACCTATATATATGTATATTACATTCTTAATGATAAGTAATAGGGATGTCAATTAAGTATCTACTCGCTAATAAATACTCGTTACTTTGATTACCGGAATACAGGTTCGGTAAAAATTGCAACTGTCGGCTATAATACCCGTTATTAGTCGGAAAACGGTATAAAGTCTGAAAAGTACCCGTTACTTGTTGAAATCGGTATATTGTCGGTAAAAGCAGGTAGGTACCCGGCACTTTTTAGAAATGGGATTTTGAGAAAATTTTCTTTAACAAACCGAGGAGTTTGCAGAACATTTCATATTCCTATACCATTTTGAAAATTCGGCGACGAAGGGGCAGAAGTTTTAAGGACGTGCAAAATCATTAAACTTGGAAATTGAGACATGTGGAACGAATTGATGAGGAAAGGATGACGAAGAGGATATATGTACTTGTCTGAAAGAAGATGTCTGAGGAAGCGCGGGCGTCCGAGATCCACGAGGCTTGATCACGTGGATCAAATTCGCAAGGATGTTGAGTAAGAGAAATCGGCGTGCGTGTATGAGAAATTATATTAATGTAGAGGAAAGGAAAGAAGTAGGCATGTAAGGATAAATCTATATGGTGTTCCGTTCTCACTTGGGACAAGGAGTGAGGGTATAGTAAAGTATAGTATAAAATTGAAATTTAAATAAAGATTCACACTACTTGGTGTCGATAGAATATCCGTTTTTATTTTTTATAGAAAAAATTAAAAAAATCGCTTGGTTAGAAAAGAATTTATGTTTTGTGCGATGTAGGGCGAGAATTATTAAAAAAAAATAACGGATATTTTTCTCGGACTATCATTCGGTACTCGGTATGAAAAAGTATCCGATATTATTGACAACAATAACAAGTAAGTATATGGTAATGTATAAATTATATAAGGTATTATTATTATATTATACGATCATGTTTCTAAGAAATATTCAATAACAAAGAAAATGATTAGGTGCATATTACCCATAGTAGCGTGATCAAAACATTAGTAACCTTACATACAAACACGGATTAACTAATATTCCGATTGTTACACCCGGCTAAGTCACACAATCATATTTTATTTATTTATAGTAGGTATATATAGTGAGTTACAATTAGAGGATTCGATCTCGGCCCTTTTTTCTAATCCCGAGATTTTGGGATTATCTACAGTTAATTCCGGGATTGTATTGGTAATGAAAAGTGGTAAAAAAGTCAGGAAACCATGTAAATTAATGTCGGTTTTTTATTTATCCTTTGTGCAATGTATTTAAGTTTTAAATTATTTTTCTTTTATTTTTCTATACAATAAATCACAAACGGCTAAGTGAATACTATGTGCAAAACAAACTTGGTGCTCTGCATCAACAAGTTTTCCAACCTTCAGCATAACATTTTGACCATCAGTCACTATTGCTACAATATCGGTATCTAGTGAGATATCGAACTTAGAAAGATACGAACACAAGTTTCGGCTGCCAGTGATTTATCAATGCGAAATACTTAGTCCCAAATTCCTGACTTATTTAAAAAATTGGATTAATCCTGAGATTCGATAAATAAAATCCCGTAATTTTCGGGACAGAATCCCGAGATTCGGGATAACGGGATCAAATCCACTAATTACAATTCATTGGATTGATCTGCAACGTGTTTGGATTTTCTTCTCCATTTCTCTTTATTTTCTGCTAGTCTCTTTCATTCTACGTATGTGCCACAGTTCATGTCCTTCTTCAACTGATCCATCTACGTGTCTTTTGGTCGACCTCTACCATTTCTGTCTTCAAGCCTACCCTCCGCGATGGTGATGAGCAGGCCTGGGTGCCTGATGTTGTGGGCAATCCAGTTAGTTATTATCATTAAAATAATAATATGATTGACAGTGAACGTTTGAAAAAATAAAGACATTTTAAATCTTCAATACAGCGCAACGATGAAGTTTGCCGCCCATTCTGAATGTATTGTTTTTTTGTTGGAACGTTGAGTGTCCTTTAAAAGCAGATATTCGTAAAACATAACGTATTGAGACAGTTCACATCTTCAATTCAGCAATGAGGCATGTCCTCCATCCGAAAAGTTTTAATTTTTTGGCACGAAAATGACGACTTTTATGTTTATTACATGCTGTTGTTATATTGGCTATTCCACTTTTGGGCTTGATGGTATGAATGAATGAATGAAAGAAAACATTGGTAGATAAACATTTACGTCTCAGTAAAACCACAAATTTACTCTACATTAAACAAGATCGACCTAAAAAGATGAAATCAAAAAGACTTTATTATTTGATGTTGTCGTATCAAATTATTTAATTTACTACGAAAAAATCCTAGGTGTACTATTGTACATACAAATAATTGTACAATTATTGTACATACATACCTAACACTGCTAATAATATGTGGTCTACCGCAAAAGTTTTAAACAAGAAAAACGGTAAATATAAAAAAAAAACTACGTCAGCACTCGTATAGAAGATAAGAACTTTTGACCAATACTGTAGGGCAGTGTTTCCCAACCGGTGGTTCGCGAACCCCTGGGGGTTCGCTATGTCTACAAAGGGGGTTCGCGAAAATAATAGCGTAATGGCGGGATTTTAAATGGCCAAAGAAAAATAAAAGAAAAAAAAAACAAAAACACAAAAAAAATTAAAAAAGCACACCAAATGCAATGCAGTTTGCACGCTGTTGTTTCGAACGTATGCAAACTGCCTATATCTTATGCAGCATATAAAGAAAATTTTATTGTTTTTTTGCCTATCATTAACGACTACATACACAGAACAACAACGACTAGGGGGTTCGCCAAATTCTGTTGGATATTACTTTTGGTTCGCGAGGAGAAGAAGGTTGGGAAACACTGCTGTAGGGTTACCTACTCTTGACAAAATCTAAATACGATCTACGACGCGCGAAGTGACTATTAGTCAAAAATACGTGCATACCAATCTCGCGGTAGCACAGTATTTTTTACTATAGTCCCTTCGCGCGTCGTATGATTGAGATCAAGACTAGATTAAGATCGTATTTAGGCTGTGTCAAGAGTAGCCCCGCTGTTCTACTGTAATAATTATAATATACAAACATTTTATGCAGAAGGCTGTCCTATTATCATCCACCAGGATGATCAGAAGATTTTTGTCCCGGGACGGTAACTCTTGACATTGACACAATCTAAATACCATCTTACTCTTGTCTTGATCTTAATCACACGATGCATGAAGTGGCCATATTTATAGTCAAAAATACGTGCATATCAATCTCGCGGTAACTAACGGTAGCGCGGTATTTTATACTTTATTCACTTTGCGCCTAGTATGATCAAAATTCGAAATATTTTTTATTGGTAGAGTAGAAAAGAGGTAGCTACCTACCTATATATTTTTTTCCATAATTAAATATTTCATTTATGAAAGAAACCGTGCATTTTTATAGTTTGTGGTATTGAAAGACTGGAATTGAGGGATTGTGTGTATTACCAATTAAATCAAAATTTTGGACTTGTTGAGTTATAGAACTGAACAGTCGATATTTTATCATTTTTATATTTTTTTTAAAAAGATAAGTATCTGGGTTTTGTTATAAACCCAAATACAACCTTATACACCTTTCACACTAAGCTAAAAGCTTGTGCCGTTTGCCGGCACCCGCGATCGAACCGCACAGACCCCTTGTTCTGAAGGCCGAGACTCTACCCCCAGGCTGCCGACGAACTCATTATATCAATACTAGTTGTTTTTGATTTACTGTTATATACAAAATGTAGAACTTTATAATATCATTGTGTTAGGAAATAAATTAACAATAAAAAGAGTCATGTGTTAGTAAAACTACCCAAATATAAGTTCGTCGGTAGCCTGGAGGTAGAGTCTCGGCTTTGTGCTCATGAGGTACGTCGTGGTTCGATCCCACAGGTGCCGGCAAACTGCAATTTCACAACACAAGCTTGTAGCTTACTGTGAAAGGTGTATAAGGTTATATTTGGGTTTATAACAAAAACCTAGAGATATCTTTAAAAAAAAATTGTGTCTTTATATTCAGTAGTAGAAGAACTCCCACACTTCTCTATATTGTAGTATGCAATATTGTCTCCCAGTACTCATACTAATAAATCTAAACATTGAATGAATACAACTGTAGTTATTTTCTACTGGAATATTCCTCTGTATGTATTTCATTGCTAATTAAAAATGTCAATACTTAGATTAACTGGTTGTCTAAGCATTTATTGTCACTATGAAGGTTACTATATCCATCGAGAATTGAAAAACATCGATATGTTTACTATAATCTATTGAATAGATCTCACAGAGAACTTGAAGGTTTCGCCAGAGCAAATGGGGAGGTGCTGTCGAATTTCGAAAACTGGAATGAATCATAATACTTACATCATGTGATTAGATGCGTAAAATAGTTATTACTCTACACGATCGTCGAGGGCAAGATGTTGAAAAAGGCAGACCTTCCAGCTCTACAATTATATACCTACACTAGTTGACGGGAATAAAAATCGTCGGGAAGTTTTTTCGGGTTGGTCAAGATAAGTGATAAAAACATAATGTTTATATCTACTAGGACATAGTATGTATTTAAGTTACAACACGGCATGTAATATCATTAGTTTGACAATGACTTTGTAAGTTTAATCCAAGTCACTACATACTTATGTAAATATAAAGTAAGGCTAAAAGCAATTGTGTTTTCTTCCATATATAAACATGGAGTTTTACAAAATAAACGACAACTCAATCAATCCCACGGATTACATTTACAAATAACTAATTCTATCATCAATGTATTTTATTTCTTTTTATAAAAGCCTAAGTTTTCAATTAATGCATTCCTAAACACCCTCATAGGGTAATGGACACGGTATATGGAGCCCTTGAGGTCATGTTAGGAGTAAACGGCGCTTTACAGATTGTCCATATACATATATTTATAGCAAGCAGTATCATAGATGCTTGTCTCATGAATGCGTAGCAGGTTGACAGCAAGATCAAAACTGTTTGAATGTTCTTTGAGTTTATGATTGTTTATAATCAAGTAGGTACTAAAAACAATCTATGAGTCATACATCTACAATTGTAGCAAATAAATTAATAAGTAAGGCTGCATATTACTTGAAAATAAAATGAATAATTATTGTAAATATAATATATACCTATATCTACCTAATCTTAATACAAATGCTTCGTATCACAGGCGCACCCGAGGGGTGGGCAAGAGGGGCCGCTGCTCTACAGCATTTCGAAATCAGCCCCCTCTACCGTAAAAGTCAGACTAAATATAACGTGTTTTTTTTTTAATTGTTTAACAAAAGCGAGTATATCGAGAAATATATATTATTATTTGTTGAAGGGTGTTTGTGTTCACACTGTGAAAATTCATATTCAATCATTTAGAAACAATCAAAACACTGTTATAATTTTCACCATATTTATTCAAACTCTAACGTTTTCGCCCACTTCAATGGGCATTCTCAAGAGTACTGGTTTGATTTGATTTTGATTCAGTACTCTTGAGAATGCCCATTGAAGTGGGCGAAAACGTTAGAGTTTGAATAAATATGGTGAAAATTATAACAGTGTTTTGATTGTTTCTAAATGATATATTATTATTATTGTATTCCTTTAGTTTTATATTGTATTAGTAAATTCTATCAAATGTTTAATTAATGTACATAAGTAATGAAAATTTATTCAATTTTTATATACTATTTTTTATATTTTATCATTGTTTTTTTATATAAATATAGGTATAGGTATGTTTTTTTCTTGTATTCAGAAATTTTAAGTGTCTTTTTATAATTTGTTATATATTTGTATGTTGTATTGATTTGAATCTATCATGTAAAAGGTTTTTGCCGATTATTGTTTTAATAAATAAATAAATAAATAAATATATCAAATATACTATACCATTACGGCATATCCTCCAAGTGGGGTAGCTAGCAGACCAGCTATACATAATAAACATGCAAGTTGTTGAATGGTGGCAAACCTCATCGCTGAAATTAAGATGTAAAATATCTCTAATTTTTCTAAAACATGATGTCTTTTACTGGACACACGAAAACTTACGGAAAAGAGTGGGAGACCAATCTTTGCCGGGTGCTCCACGGCTACAAATTTCTATCATCATCATCATCATCGCCCTCAACGCTCCTCTCGGGAGCACAGGGCAGAAACCAGCCTCCTCCATTCAGAGCGTCTCTGTGCCAATTGCGTCACCTCTTCCCACGACATTCCTTGCGCTCTGATATCGTTGTCATAGGAACGGTGTATTGTGAAAGAGGGACGCCCGGGCCTACGGAACCCCTGCAAATTTCAAATTTACAAATTTCTATACCTGCCTATAAAATTGAAAGTAAAAAACAAATTTATTTTCTACAATACCTATTGTTTTTTTATTGAGAAAGACGTCTTGCGTCTTAATGTCCTTATAAGACGAAAGACGTCTCTATCAAAAGAAAACAATGTAGTAGAAAAAAGCATTGTTTCTATAATTTCATTATGGAATTCTACTACCTAAACACCAACACAGTGAATAACCTATCAAATTGATTTGTGAACTACGGAGGAGGAAGAATTTTTGCATACTTACCAAATTCGATAAAATTACTGAATCGTAATGACTGAAACTTCACATTGCTTCACTTTGGATGATCATCCAGAGTGTCAGGGTCAAACCTGTTCATCGAAAGTGAACACGTCTGTTCACACTTGTTCATCCTATGCTTTCACTGTCATGTCAACACTCTCACTCATGTTGCATGTACTTAGTTTAACATATTTTCGTACAAAAATAATTAAACAAATTCATAAATGAAAAATAACACATAAAATAAAGTAATATAGCTCTCGAGTGCATAATAATTTTGAACATGATTCTGACATTCAATACAAATTCATAGAGAATAAAACAAATAATAAGATAAAACTTGTTTATGGTCGTTTCAGTGAAAGGACCTTTCATCAAAATTATGACGAGTGGTAATCTCTTTCCTCCTTCATCGCTAGTGATCACTATTGATGAAACGCCCGTTCACACCTTTTCATCTTGGAGGGTCATCCGGAGTGATCACTGAAAGTGAACAAATGTGAACGACCCTTTAAACAAAAAAACTTCACACATTTGATTTGCCAAGGTGATCCCCTTCCCAGATGAAATTCTAGGTACGCCCGTGCAAAGTAATTATATTATTATAAACGTCGACATTGAATTTTTTCATTGTCAATAAGCATTAATAAAATACCTGCATAGCTGTGCGCAATTAAACTACCTGACAATCGTTATGAGTATTGCATAAACGTATTTCTAGATAATAATAATGCAATTTTATTAATTAACTACCATGGGCGTATCAATTTTTTTTTCTAAGGGGGCAGCGCAACTTCAGCAGTAAGCTGATTTTTAAACTTTTCAATTATTATTACTGTTATGTATTATTATAGTTTCACGTCACAATCAACAAACAAGTGAGGTAGCCAGCTAGTGGACTGACTGCATTAATAGAAATGTTGTACTCAAGTCGTCGTAATTTCTGTATTAACACAGAATGGAAAATTCGGGATAAGTGGCATGCCTCAGCACTGCTGAATCAAAGATGTTGAATATATGAATGATGTTTTTAGTATTATTTTTATAAACATTGTTTTAATTTTAACTATTTATTTTTACTTTTATTTCTCACTATTACACATTATTTTTTGGCGTATTGAATTTTGCGTACTAACATTAAAGTTTATTATTTTTATCTTATTTTATGGTGTCTATGTAATGTATTTTTAGTTCTGTAACTATTTTAAATTTTTTTTCGAATTTTTTAGGTTATTGTTTTGGGTTTTTTTATTTTTGGGTTACATAGATGGGTACTTTTAATCTGGGAATCTTAATCATATACAGTATTTGTAAACATTTGTGCATTCTGTAATTGGGTTAATACTATACCTAATTGTTTTATACTATATTTATATATTAGGTCGGTTCATATGAAATTGCCGATTTTCGTTTAGTCGTCAATGAACCGCACTTGAGCACGGACGTGCGTTACGTTAAGCGATATTTTTTATTATTTTGATTTTTTGGTGTGTTGTGTTAGTATTGTTACATTTTTCGGTGATATATTTTCACAAATTTTATATTTTTAGTCCTTCATACAATAGGGTCTCAACAAAAAATTTACGTATAGTTTTGTTGTATGAATATAAACTTCAACACAGCGCGGCAACGGCCACAAAAAACATCAATTCAGCCTTTGGGACAAACACCACTAATAAAAGAACCGTTCGGTTTTGGTTTTCCAAATTTCGTTCTGGTGATACCAGCCTTGAAAATAACCCTCGTGGAAGACCACCATCTGTTATTGAAAATGTGGAATTAAAAAATATTATCGAATCTAATCCTCAAACAACCGTTCGTAAATACGCAGCAGAACTTGGGGTTTCTCATTCAACGATTGTTCGACATCTGGGTGCTATTGGAAAGGTGAAAAAATTGGACCCTATGATTTGACAGATATGCAAAAGAGACCGCATACTTCACAACTGACCATTTCAAAATTTAACGAATTAAACATTGAAGTTCTTTCTCATCCTCCGTATTCACCAGACCTTTCTCCTACAGACTATCATTTTTTCAAACATCTGAACTTATTTTTGAAAAATAAAACGTTCACCAACGAAATCGATATTATTAAGACCTTTGATGACTTTGCGGCTTCCAAAAATCAAGAGTTCTACAAAAGTGGAATTTATTCTTTGCTAACTCGTTGGCAAAGAATAAATTCCATGACTGTTGATGTAAATGGCAATTACTGTGATTAATAAATATTTTTATATTGTTACAAAAATGCATTTTTATTTTTTTGTTAGAAATCGGCAACTTCATATGAACCGACCTAATAAAAACCTGTAGAAATGCCAATAAAGAAAAAAAAAAAAAAAAAAAAAAATCTCATTATCAACATTTCGCTAATACTCGCCTTTTACATGACACTTGAAAACCAGCAGAAAAACATGTGAGACCTTTTGTCTGTAGTGTAGACCATAATCTTATGTAGACACTCCGCGGCTTACCTACTTCAAATGAGACTCTTGCTCTCAGGTTTTGGATTTGGAATACTTGGAATTAAGGAAAATAAACGACTTTTGTTTACTCTTTTAAATAAGTGTAGAAATATTTAAAACCCATTTTTTTTCAAAGTCTGAGATAGTTTTTAGCTCACGGCTCTCTCAATTTGCTTTAAGGTATACGAATTCGAAATAATTAAAATCTGATACCTTTTTCCTCTTTTAGAAGGAAGCAGATGCCTATTTCGATAGCATTTTCCATATTTTCTCTATATTTATTAACTAAGCACTATTTTTTCTATTTTACGATCACAATTCTTTCGAGACTCTAGGGGGGAGGGCAGTTGTCCCACTTTGCCTCTCCACCTCCTAGGTACGCCTTTGTTAACTACTCCTTAACTTAATAATAACTACTTCGTGATTTTCTGTGCAAATCATGATTTCTTTTGTGGAAAACTTTGTGACCGAAGTTCCGAGCGCAACTTACAACTGAGTCATAAAGTTTTTTCATTATACCTTTTGTATGATTTTCCACACTTCTGAACACTGGACAAAGAATTGATCTCCCACTCTTTTCCGAAAATTTTCGAGTGTCCTGTAAAAGGCAGATGTTAGAAAAAATAAAGACATTTTACATCTTGAGGTTTACCACTCATCCTGAATGTCTTAATTTTTGTTGGTACGGAGAGGACAGCTTGCATGTTTATTACATGTAGATGATCTGCTGGCTACTCCACTTGTGGGATATACCGTGATGGTGGTAATAATAGAGGTGTTCCATAATATTTTTCTTTTTTATTAACCAAGCAAACATACAGTCTTTTACCAATCAGAAACCTCGATTGGAGAACCATATTTACACAATGCAACATTGTGCAAAATCTAATCGGAAGAAGTGAGAAAGGCGTCCCAACGCTTACGAATTGGCTCTAGGCTGGCTTAAGTGATCACTTTCATTGTCATTGGTGGACCTTAAATCGTGACAGTGAGAATGGTGGAATTGGTGAATGTTGTCCATGGACAATGTAAATGATCACTTAAGCCAGCCAAGAGCCAAAGCGTAAGCGTTGGGACACCTTTCTCACTTTTTCCGATTAGATTTTGCACAATGTTGCATTGTGTAAACATGGTTCTCCAATCGAGGTTTCTGATTGGTTTTGTCATCTGCATCCAAATCCGGTTAAACAATAGAAAAATTAGTAAATATTCTAAAAATTTACAGTCTTTTAGTAAATATTACAAACATTACATAAGTACATTACATAAATATTTAACCAATAAAGTTTGCGGATATTACAAGTGTATTGGTGTTTACAATCTATAAAAAGGATAAAAAAAACATGAAATGTATTCATCAATTTCATTTAACATAACAATTCTAAAACAAAAACAAGAACATGAACATGCAGTAGGCCATTGGCAATAACAAAATATATATATATATATATATATATCAGCGCTCTAAAAACGGGGGAATGGGTAATGAATGGGAAATGAATGAGGGAATGGGAATTTATTAGGACAGTTCATCTCTGCAAGCTGCAGATGACGCCGATTTAAACCACACCACCTTACTTAAACCACCTCGAGAGGCCGATCAACCACTTTTAAACTAGGTTTACGCTGATCAACGTTTTATCAATACGTTTTTTGTCTGATCGGTGGTTCATCTCCTTCTAGAAATTTAATCTATGTTTATTAATAAGACTGTAAAAGTCTTACTTCAATTTTACTTCAGTCTTATAAATAAAAATCTACTAAACCATGGTTTGGGTGATCCGTCTGTAAGCGTTTAAACCAGCGATTACATTTTCTTTATTAATAAAAATGTTTAAACCGTACCATAGACATCTGTACTTTATTTATAAAGGATTTCATATGGCAACTTGAAAATTCACTCTATTATTACACCACGACTGCAAATGGCCCATTGGCCCGTGGGAGATTTTAATAAAAATGATCGAATTCAGTAAATTTGAGGTCGGAAAACACAAATATGTCAGTTAATTTTTTTTAAATATCTAAATTATGTAGAATTTCCAAAAATAAAACCCAAAATTTTTGACGTTTGGCAAAACACTCTAAACGGCTGATGACGTCACGGAGTCCCGTGAATCATAGTAACTTTCGCAACCACAGATTATAATCTCATACACACATGGGACTCCGTGACGTCACAGCGCCGCCATATCGTTTTTGATCATTCCGAGAAAATCCAATTTTTAAAAGCTAATATCTTAGAAAATAGTGCAAGAAAAATTAAAATAAATTGTGGTTGTGTTTCTTTCATACTAATTTACAATTTTATGTAACAAAAAAAAAATCTGCAAGTGGCCCATTCAGCAGTAATTCACCCATTCTGAATGTCTTATCATATTCGTGTCATGGCAAAGATGACTTGTACCTACGTTCATAACAAAGAGCTAGATCTATCTACTGGCTATTGTCGAGATGATATTGATGGAATAGTTCGATTGTACAGTTCCATAACTCAACAAGTCTAAAATCCATGAAAAATTTGATTTAATGAGGAACAAAAAATAGTACAGAAAATTAGAAAAATTATGGTACTTTTTATATTTTTAAATGTGCATTTTTAAGGTTTTATCACCATTTAAAAAAGCAATTTTCACACTTCGCCGCAAAAATGTCCACTCGTGGCGGAGCAGTGTTTGACAATATCAAGAGTGAAATGTGTGGCAATACAAAATAGCGCCTAGCGACGTCACATCGGACTAATTCAATAACAGAAAATATGGATTTTTAAAATGAAAATAATGAATGAAAAGTTTTATTTTATGGTTTCTTATTAGGATATTCGTGATCAGAGTATATTTATTAATATAAATTGATAACATTTATTCATATTCCTCACACATGCATGTTCCCTAACACACACAGTCAACACCACAGTTTCAGATGTACCTACAAACAAATTACTAAAAAAATACACGGTTCCCTTTATATATTAAATATTTACACATGGAAAAAAATATGTACCTATTTATTATGAGTTCGTCGGTAGCCTGGGCAGCGTTCATAGAGTCGTCGAGTGATCACTCGACGACGCTCCAGCCGTTCACGCGCCCGGAACGAGTCACCCGACGACTCGCACTTTCGCGTTCAGGATGTCGTCGGGCGTACAACCGAACAACCGAATTCATAGCAGGGTGATTATCGCTCTGACAGTTATCTTGACGTTTGAGTGATGATGGCTGTCAAAACAATTGCGAAGTTAATCGTAATTATGATGTATTCTTGTCGTATACAATTTTTTAAAATAGAAAATCATATTTTTTTAGTTAAAGATGTGAAATAGAAGAGAAATTAAAAAAGTTAGTGCAGATTTTTCAGATCGCGAATGAATTTTACGAAAATTGCGTCATTATAATGACATTTGGATCATAAAACGCTCAAAGTTGTTCACGATATCCGGGGTGACATTCGCCACTCACTGCAACTTCATGGTCGCTCAGGTCACTCGACGTCGAGCGATAATCATGCTATCGTGAACCCAGCCCTGGGGGTAGAGTCTCGGACTCATGAACAAGGGGTCCGCGGGGTTCGATACCAGGTGCCGGCAAACTCCCCTTTCACGACACAAGCTTTTAGCTTACTGTGAAACAAGACGAGGTTGCGAGAACGCATCAACCTTCGTAGCTAAAATACACAAGTAGCTACGAAAATTGACACGTTCTCGCAACGTCAACGAAAACGTAACGCTTAAATGTGTTTTAACTTGGCCTACTGTTGTGTTTTACCTAATATAAATATAGCAAATTACAAAAATTGCAACCTCTCGAATACATAAAAAAAATCTACTTGTTTAGCTATGGAACTAGACAGTCGATTTATGGATTTTCCCAGCATTGTCTGTAGGAATGTAACTGGTTATACGTTACATGGAGGCTTTGGAATACCTATTTGTAATGACACCAACTATTTCTACTTAAACAATTACACGATTCAGTGGTAATGCAGTATGTAATATGTAACTACTTAACCATGTGATGTTAAGTAGCATTCACATTGCTTCACTTTGGATGATCATCCAGAGTGTCAGGGTCAAACCTGTTCATCAAAAGTGAACACGTCTATTCACATTTGTTCATCCTATGCTTTCACTGCCATATCAACACTTCTCAGTCATGTTGTATGTAGTTTGACGTATTTTCGTATAAAAATAATTAAACAAATTCATAAATGAAAAATAACACATAAAATAAAGTAATATAGCTCTCGAGTGCATAATAATTTTGTACATGATTCTGACATTCAATGCAAATTCATAGAGAATAAAACAAATAATAAGATGAAACTTGTTTATGGTCGTTTCAGTGAAAGGACCTTTCATCAAAATTATGACGAGTGGTAATCTCTTTCCTCCGTCATCGCTAGTGATCACTAGCGATGAAATGCCCGTTCACACCTGTTCATCTTGGAGGATCATTCGGAGTGATCACTGAAAGTGAACGTATGTGAACGACCCTTTATTTAGTATTCAATGCCTTGAGCAAATCAACCATAATATACTCAACTTTTCCTCTCTAGGAAAGAAATTGATGTGTGTGTAAATGTTTTTTCCATAAAATTCTTGTTTAAGTAAATTTATATAGATGAGATGATTCACATATTATGTAAGTAATATGAATATTATTATTATGTTTTTATTATTTATTTTTACATGCACGAGTACTCACACCCCACTAATGGTTGGTAATTTCCAAATATCTCAGGTTAGCAAATTCAGGTACCTGGGAGCAACCATAACGCCAGAGGGTGATCTCCGGTCGGAATTACCAATCCGCATAGGAGCAGCTAGCGGGGCTTTCAATAACATGAACAAAGTTTGGAAGGCGTCTGGACTCAGCATCAGGACAAAATGTCGCTTGTTCAATGCGTGCATCATCCTAATCCTTCTAAATGGCTGTGAGTCTTGGCACTTAACCAAGGTTCAAGAGCGGAAGATACTAAGCTTTGAAAACAAGTGTCTTAGAAGGATTTTGGATGTCAAATGGTATGAACATGTTACAAATGATGCTGTGCGCCAGCGCACCCAGCAGAGACCTGTAATCTCCGTAATACAGGAGAGACGATGGTCCTGGCTGGGACATGTTTTGAGAATGCTTAATGATAGTTGGCCAAAAAGAGCACTGTTCTTCCGCCCGCAGGGGTTCCGTCCGTTCGGGCGTCCCTCTTTCACAATACACCGTTCCTATGACAACGATATCAGAGCGCAAGGAATGTCGTGGAAAGAGGTGGCGCAATTGGCACAGAGACGCTCTGAATGGAGGAGGCTGGTTTCTGCCCTGTGCTCCCGAGAGGAGCGTTGAGGGCGATGATGATGATTTATTTATTAACTTGTACATTCTATTCTATTATTCTTAAGGCCATCCACTCGTTTACGAGTGATTTAGGAGTCTTCTTCTTCTCCTTGGGCAATTATTAGTCCCACATGGTGGTGGGGTCTGCCTAATTTAGGAGTATCTATATTTATTCATTGTCTACTGTTACTGTATATTGATTACAAACAATGCCATAGAACAGTTACCTGGGGTTCGGTGAAAATCATTTTAAAAGCAAGATAGTTTTGCAAGTTGGAAAACGAAAAAAAAAATACTCCGATAATTCATTAATTGATATGTTTCATGTTATTTTTTGTTTTGATCTTTGTTTTTTTTTTTTTTTTTTTTTTTTTTTTTTCATTTTTTACACTTGTTGATAATATATAAATATATACCATGTTTTGTATTTGTAAAAATCTAATTTTATTTTTCAAATTAGGAGGGGTTCGGTACCCCCAAAAAGGTTAAGAACCACTGCCATAGAAGGTATACCTACTAGTGATGTAACGAATATTCGCATTCGCATTCGCGAATATTCGCATATTTCAAAATATTCGCATTCGCAAAAAAATATGCGAATGTTTTGCGAATATTATTTTTCTAATAAAATATCTGGTCTGTTCCGTGTTGGCCGCATTTGTTGTATTGTTTCATGTTTTCGTTTGCTTGATAATGTTATTATTATTGGGAAAAGTATGCATTTGTGGAGATTTAATTTATATGCTTGCTTTAAGTATTGTACAACTGCTATGAGTATAGGGCCCTACAATAATTTTATATACTATTTAGAGAATATTTATATCATACTACAAGGTGAACCACATTAAAGTATTCTATCAGAATTGTCGGGGATTGAAGTCTAAGATCGAGAAATTTAGAGCAAACTTATTTGCAAATAATTATGATATAATTGTTCTGACGGAAATTTGGCTAAATTGTGGCATATTTGATAGCGAACATTTTCAAAACGAATGTACAGTTTACCGGAAGGATAGGGATTTCATGTTGAGTGTTAAAAGGGATGGAGGTGGGGTCTTAATTGCTGTGAATCGGACACTAGTATGTTCACCCATTCTTGTTTGGGATGATATTGGTGAAATTATTTTCACCAGTATTCGTTTTTCATCGGCAACACATAGTTCCATGGAAAAATGCTCATTGCTACTGGGTGTAGTATATATACCGCCTTCCACATCCTTGGATACTTAAAACATCTTTTTTAAAAGTATATCTGAACATTTAATCAGCTATAACGACAAAACGGACCTTTGTCTTATTGGAGATTTCAATATCCCAACAATCCAATGGAAAAAAGACCTTGATATTGAGTCAATCTTTGTTCCGTATTCTTATTCGGGTCATGTTGCGCAGTATTTGATAGAATCTATATCTTTTCTCAATATGTTTCAGTATAACGGAATTTATAACAGCAATCAAGTTATCTTAGATTAATTTAGTTCTTTCAACTATTCCGTGTTCTGTTACCAGATGTGACTCTCTACTGGTTGGTGAGGATTCACCCCATCCTTCACTGTTGATAGATTATTATATGAAATTGCTGAGGATTTGTCTCGAAATAATATGATCCAGAAATTGAATTACCTACTTTAAGTCAAACTTTTCGAAAATAAATTTCGAACTACAAAGTGTTGATTGGGTCAGCGTTTTGGGAAACGGACTGGTAAATGAGATGGTTGAATCGTTTTATGGTTATGTTTTGCCGATAATTGAGAAGCATACACCTATGAAGAGGGTGTCCCTCTAATAAAACTGTGTTGTTGTTTAAGAGAAAGTCCAAGGCTTGGCGTAAGTGGAAGACGTACCGTAATGATTCTGACTACAATTTATTTTCTCAACTAAGAGCTCAGTTTAAGTTGTCGCAGAATCACGATTATAGGTCTTTTATTAATACCACTGAGAAGTCACTTAAGACTCAGAAACCGCGAAATGCTGGTTTTTTGTTGGTTTTTACATTTTTTAAATCGTCTTTAATAATGTTACATATTCACGGAAAAAATATATGTTATAGATCAATTCTTTTTCTATTGAATGGTAATGTTTTGAGTTTGGATAGTTTATTTATTTTTTTGATAAAAATTCCGAAAAAAATATCATTTTTTTGTTTTTGAATCACTTTGCTTGAATACCGGGTGGAACAGCGACATATTTTTTTTTTGTTATAATGCCTAATAATATTTTGCAGTGAAATGTCATGTAAATATTTTCAACAAATATTAAAATCAGTTTTAAAATTAAAAAAACCTTCAGTTGAGGAACAATTCATATTTGTATGACGTCTTTATTTTTGTCCAAAGAATGAGAGAGTCTTATACTTTATCTATACGCGCACGAGAGAAAAATGACACAGTCGGTTCCGAGCCGGCTTGCAGTGCGGACGTGGGGTCTGTGCTAATTTTTTGTTTGTTTTTTTGTCATTATTAAATTAGGTATATACTTAATTTCACAATATTTGCATATAAGTCTCGAGTATATAAGAACTACACTACGGATCATACCTTTTGGAAAAATGTATTTTACGACGAATTTAATCTTGATTTTTTTTGCATATTTTATATTTTTTTTTATCTTATTAAGTACATAATGCAATATATTTATCGAAAACAATATATTTTATACATCTTTTTTATTATTATTATTAAATATGAACAAATAACAAGGAGTAAAATATCCATGTAAAATGAGCAAGCTAATCGCTTCTTCCAACTAACCCATTTTTTTAGTAGGCTTGCCCATATTTACTTTTTTATAAAAAAAATTATACATAAAAAAGAAATCACGACATAATTATCCCATAAGTAGGGTAACCAGCAGAACAGTTGCATGTAATAAACATGCAGGCCGTGTTCTCTGTGCCAATAAAAAAAATAAGACATTCAAGATGGGCGGCAAACCTCATCGCTGAAATTGAGTTGTAATACTTATGTCTTTATTTTTTCGAACACCTCTTTTCACTTTTTTTATTGTAAACAAAAATAACTTTTTTGTTTTAACACCAGAGCACAACATTTTTTTAATCAAAATTTAATGTGCTATGATATACCTGCTTGGTTAAAAAAAAAACACCAATACTGTATTTGAAATATGTATACAAAAAACATTTTGTCGAAAATCCCTAAATTATTACCATCAGTGTAGCTGCATTTAGCTATGCCACCAATAATATATATTAGGCATATTATTACAACACGTAGAAATGCATTCTGTGTGTGTGTGTGTGTGCGTGTGTGCAGAAGTACCTACCTAGATATAGGCTAAAATTTTATGGCGGTTGTACACTCTCGGCCGAGACCTCTCGTCATGTCTCGCCGAGACTCTCGGGCGAGGAGCGAGAGCTCGAGTGGTGGCCCTGTACACTCGCGTCACTTCAGTTGTAGTCGTGACGGCAAGGGCGATGGACGTAGACGCAGTACAAGTTGCTTCCGCTGTCGCGCTATGCGCAATCAATTATTTTATGTATGCACACGCGTACCATACAAAAAGAATTAAAACGAAGTGGCGTAAGAGGAGATGGTGGATGGTTGCTATACATCGAAATAGGACCCGGTAAGTCAGTACATATATTTCTTGAAGACATTTAAAAATAGGCGTAAATTTCCAAAAAGGGGCCTATATTTATCAATTCTGCAATAAAATGAGAGTTTTAAAACAGTAAAGCTGAATTATTATGTGATTTTAAATTACTTTTACAGGCAACTGATGGAGAAGCAGTTATCAGAATTGTTAGTAGAACCTTCTGGGCAGTTCAAAAAATTTACTCGAATGTCCCTAGCTGACTTTGAGTATTTGTTGCAAAAAGTGGAACCTATCATATCGAAAAAAAACACTCGACTTCGAGAATCTATTCCGGCAAGAACACGGCTAGCGATTACATTGCGATTCTTGGCTTCTGGAGATAGCTTCGAGAGTCTTCATTTTCTTTTCAAGATATCCAGTTCGTTGATATCACGAATAATACCAGAGGTGTGCATGGCACTAAATAACGTATTAAAGGATGAAATTAAGGTGAGTAGTAAAAAAATACTTTATTTTCAAATATTTTTATTTTCAATTTAAAAAACGTTTTATTCTATTATCGTGAGATTTTCGTATGTAAATTAAATTTTAATTCCGGTATCAACTTAATTTTTGGCTCTTATTGGCTGGAAAGTTTCAGATTCCAGAATCAACTTTTTATTTATTTAATATTCACGGCCACATTGGGCCAATACAAATGCATTAATACTAAAATTACACGTAACGTACAATGGCAGTTTCTAATATAAAATATGTCAACAAAAAAGTATCGTACAATGGTAACAATTAATTAAAAATAACGGAATAAAAGAAAAGAGCAAAATGCTACATTCAATTAAAATAAGGGAATTAAAGAGTAACTATTAATTAAGAAAAAGTGAATAAAAGAGTAACTATCGATTAAAAACAAGTGGGTAAAAGAGCTACTATTAATTAAAAACAAGTGGACAAAAAAGTAACTATTAAGTAGGTAGTCAAAAATTTTAATTTACGTACGAAGATCTCACAGTTAGGTTCTTACTTTCTTTATAACTTTTAACTACTTTCTCATCGCATGATTAAAAGCAGTGTTTACAATATCAGTCTTAGGAGAATAAACTAATTCATCCGACAAAACTGTTATTTGGCGAGACGAAGAATGGGGTGATTCATTTATCACGTGAGATGTTTCTGGTATGTGAAGGACTGGCATGTTGTCTAATGCTCTAGTCATCATAGGTGAAGATGCTGAATATTGACGAGGCGGAACATCTGAGTATGATGAGCATGACGAATTCGACCAATAGGTAGATGAAGGGCTTGGGGAAATAAATGTATTTTTGGGCGATGGACTACATGGTGGAATGACGTTATTTCTATACAGTGGAGCATAGTCATAGGCGCCAGACCAGTTTCGCATTTTTTTTATGAACAACCCATCGATTTCATACATCATTTGCAATCGCTCATCATCACTGAGTTTTCGAAGTTTATTCGCTAATATTTTTCCATATCTATCGCAATCGTCTTCCTGTGTTTCCTTTTTATTTATGACTTTATTTAAAGTAGAGATTGCGTCTTTCATGTGTTTGCCTGCTTCAAGTAATTCTGGTGGATGTTTTCGCCTTCGTTGTGTCGTTGGAGGATCAAGCGGTTCTGTTTCAAGTGTCGATCCAGCTGAAAAATAAAAAAAATATTTATAAGAACACGGAGTTTATTCATTACATATGCAGTTGTTGATTGTTGAACATCACGAAATTTTAATTAAATAGTAAAAATCTAAATAATGCGAACTATCTCACCTTCATTTGTAGCATTATTATCTTCACGTTCATTAATATCGGTATTATCATTACTGTCTTCACGTCCACTTTGAGAAAAAAGTTGACTCTGTAAAAAAACATGAAAAGTTATTAAAATGTGTTTCTTTTGTTCCAGTTGCCGTCAACTCCAGAAGCATGGCTGCATGTGGAAAATGGTTTTAAAGACAACTTTCCACGCTGTGTAGGTGCTATTGATGGAAAGCACATTGTAATGCAAAGCCCAGTATTCAGTGGATCAGAATATTTTAATTATAAAAAATGTTTTAGCATAGTCCTTTTAGCTCTTGTCGACCATGACTATAAATTCTTGTTTGCTGATATAGGAAGTCAAGGGAGGATCAGTGACGGTGGTGTGTTCCGTAATAGTTTGTTATGGCAGAAAATTTGCTCTAATGATCTTAATTTACCTCCGTCGACCCCTTTGCCAGGTTCAACAAAACCAACGTCTTATGTTTTCTTAGGAGATGGGGCATTTGCTCTTAGCACGCATGTAATGAAACCATATCCAGGTGAACACACCATAGGAACATCAAAACGTATATTTAATAACAGACTTTCATCTTCTCGAGTAATTGTAGAGAACACTTTTGGTATACTGGCATCAAAATTCAGAATTTTTAGAAAGCCTATACTATTAGATCCAGAAAAAACTTCTGCCTTAACCATGACTTGCATATTATTGCACAATTTTCTACGTAAAAGTGAAACATCAAGGAGCATATACACGCCACCAGGAACTATGGATATTTATGATAATAATGGGGAATTGATTCAACGTGGTGCTTGGCGAGGAGATATGAATGAATTTCAAGAAACTTGTGCAATAACACCTTTGCCAAATGTAGCGCGGAGATCGCCACTTGATGCCAGACAAATTCGAGAAGAATTTACATCGTATTTTTTTAAAAATACGAATTAAAATTACTACTGTACACTTCGTTCTATATAATAATAAAAAATGTATATGTATACAAAATAAAGATATTTACCTGATTTTCTGTATTTATTGTATTCTTGCATTTGTATAGATTACCCAAGAACGAGTTCATTAAGTCGAAGGCAAACCAAATTGGTTTGTGTACTTCTTCACATCCTGCACCAGATTGCAAAGAATTTTTAATTTTTCGTAGGTGTCCTCTGTACGTCGCCATTAAAGAGTCCTTCTTTTTCTTGAGATCGTCCACAGAGAATCCAGTTTGATCCGATATCCTAACCCAAGCGTCATGTAAACGTTTTCTGTCTTTATGAAACTTGTGATTCGGTTCCCACAATACGGGTTCCGTTTGGAATATCTCTATGAAGTTTAACTCACTTTCATTGTTCCACATATTTAATTCGTTGCTGTTCGTCATACCAAGGTAAATTTGCAGATAACTACGTTTATACACGTACCGCAAATTAGAAAAGTTGACACGTGCAGCACGGTCGCTTGCTGTTCGTGCACTGAAGCACGCGAGAGTGTACATCAATGCTCTCGCCGTTCCTCGCGAGACATGCCGAGACCCTTTGACTCGGGCACAAAAACCGACACGGGAGCGAGAGCGGACGAGTATGTCCGAGACACCCCGAGGCGAGCCGAGAGCTACCATGTACACTCTCGCACTCGGCATGTCTCGGGGTGTCTCGGCGAGAGTGTACAGCCGGCATTATAGTAGTTATTATTATTATTCTCTTTTTGTTAGAAGTTGTAATTATTATTATTACCTACTAGTGGCGGGACCAGTGGGGTAATGAGCAATTTTATTATTCCACAAATTAATACAAAAATTTAAAAGCACACCTGACTTGAGAAAATGTCTATACCCTTCCCCCCATTTCCTCTTTCACATCGCCAATTTTTCGATTTAGTATAAGACTGAGATATTTCACGATTATATTTATGTTCCGTTGAGCACTCGGTAAAGAATAGGTCAACCACTTTTTTCTGTAAGTTTTCGAGTGTCCTGTAAAAGTCAGGTGTTCGAGAAATTTTTCATTTTAAACTCGGCGATAAGATTTGCCACCCTTCCTAAATGTCCTATTTTTTATTGCGGCTGATGCTGACCACCCCACTTGTGGGATAATAGATTAAAAGTTGCACCCTCCCTCACCCATGAATGTTACAGGAATGTCATCCATACATACTTGTGGGATAAGCCGTGATAGTATAGAAGTAGTAGATATGTATGTGCCTACAATTTCAAAATTTACCCAAATTTTTGAAATTCTATCCCCCGTCGCCAGATTTCCATTACGATACATAGGAATATTCCAATTTCCATTACGATACATAGGAATATTCCAATATTTTCATACCTATCAGAAATTTATATGAAAAATATGTAATCGGGTGCTATTTTGCATGTGTGGAAAGCACGCCACTGTGTGTCCTGCTATGTGATGCACTAGTGTGTCCCCCTCTAACCTCTCCCCTCCCTCTTCATCGCTTCTTTCCGCATTCACTCACTGGACTTTGTAAAAATAATTTGAGTATATTCGTATGTGTGCTTGTATTGTTTGTGTATTGTGCCCCTTACGTGCAGTTAGTTCACTGAATAACAAATTGTGGGAGATGCCGTGATGGTTTATTTTTATCATAATATGATAAAAATAAACCATCACTATGTAAATAATGTCAACTTCCAAAAAAAAATATATTTCAATTGATAATAAATACTAGACTATGATATAAAATAAATCGTTAATGTTTTTCAACTAATCTAACCTAAAATTTTCAATTTTCAGAAACCAACATAATAATATCAAAAATTTTATTTATAAAATAATTTTTCTTTCTTTGTCAAGAATTGTTCTAATCATACTTTTTATTTGACAATATTCTCAGGGTAAAGCCGGATACTGAGCTAGTAATATTATAAACGCACAAAACTTTGGTTGAATATTTTGGACTAAGCATTATTTTTATTATTATTATTATTATTAATCCTTGGTCCTGACTATGAGCTGAGAAAATAATAATATCAGCGGAACTTCGATACTCGTATTGAGATGCACTATTATTATTATTTATTTTATACCGTCGTGATTGCACTAACACATTCAAATATAACATTTGTCTTAATACACACATCTAAGCAATAAAGGTGTTCTCCTATTGGATAATTTGGCGGAATTTTTTTATTATATACTAAACGACATTTTACCTAATCATGATATTTTATTTGAGTAGGTCTTCCTCTTAAGGGCAATGTCAAGTCTTTCTTTTCGTTCGTGAGTTTTCTTTAAGAATCTAGAGGCTATCCAAGGGTAATGGGTAACGGTGACCAGACTTTGAGCGATCCAAAGGGAGTTGCGAACTTGTTTTCGTCGTTTTTTTGTTCCGTATTTTCACTGAATAATTTACCTACATGATTCTAATACTGAAAAATCGGAAAATATTTAACTTACTCATGTTTATCCACAGTTAACATCTTGAAATCTGATATTTATAAACGTTTATTAGGTATAGATGAGACAAAAGGAGTTGGCCCTGATGGTATAGCACCAATTATATTAAAGAGATGTGCAAGTCATTTAACCAAGCCATTGTATCTGACATTGATTAGGAGTTTACAAGAAGGGTGCTTTCCATGCAAATGGAAGATGGCTAGTATTACTCCTTTGCATAAATCTGGCAGCAAATCGGACGTTCGTAACTACAGACCAATTTCAATTCTATCACCTATTTCAAAAATATTTGAGGGTATTGTTCGTGAAAAGATGACTTTTTCCTGAAGCCGTATCTTCTTGTAGAGCAGCATGGGTTCACGAGTGGACGATCGACAGTAACAAATCTGATTTCATACACTGATTTTCTATATTCAGCTATGAACAATCGTATACAGGTGGATGCCATTTATACCGAATTTCAAAAGGCATTTGAAAAAGTAAATCATCGACTTTTGATTAAGAAGTTAGAATTTCATGGAATTCATGGGAATCTTCTAAGGTGGATTGACTCATATATTTCTGATAGATTGATTACAGTTAAACTTAACGGTTACTCATCTTGGAGTGTCAGTGTTTCATTTGGTGTCCCTCAGGGGTCTGTTTTGGGTCCTTTACGTTTCACAATATTGATAAACGACATAAAACAGTGCTTTAAACACTCAGAGCTCATATTATTTGCGGACGACTTAAAAACATACCGTCAAATTCAATCATTGTCTGACTGTGAAATGCTCAACGAGGACTTGGGAAGACTACACGAGTACTGTAACAGAAATAACTGGCACTTGAATCTGGAGAAGTGTAATCTGATCTCTTTTATCAAAAATAGAAACAAAATTCGATATACCTACTTACAATATCCATAATCATGATTTAAAAGAAGTAAATAAGATTAGAGATTTAGGTGTGGTGTTTGATTCTGAGCTTCACTTTGATGATCACGTGAACAAAATTATCGAAGAGAGCAATAAAATACTGGAATTTATTCTGAAATCTAACAAAGTCATTTAGGTTATATGAATCGTACATCGAACCATGGATTTAAGCGACTTATCGGTCGTCACCTTTTTGATCCTGGGCCTGTCTCGGAGGTGAGCTGAATACCCCCCCCCCTCACTTTCCCAATCCCCTTTTTAAAGTGCCAATTACGTCAGGTTTGTGAGAAAAGAGAGTAAAATAAGATGAAAAAAATAAAATATATGTTTGATAAAATTTTTGATTTTCCTTATTTTCAGAGTTTTTTTTGTATTGTTATTGCATACATTTGGGAAGTGTGAATGTGTTTGTGCGAATGAATGTATTATGTGTGTGAAATTGGGTGAGTAGGTGTATTGTGAATGAATGTATTGTGTGTAAGATTTTCTATAAGTGTTTTGTGTGTTATTGCTGAAGTGTGCACTGTTTGGATGTAAGACTATTGGAATGTTTTTGCACTTACATGTTTATATTTATTTGTCTTTCATCTGTTGTGTGCCATACAAATGAATAAATAAATAAATCAGTAATTCGGATACTTACCCAGTACATTGTGGAAAAAAGGTACTTTTTTTAAACTTTTAGTAATAAAAAATATGTTTACAAAGTCTATATTATTTTGCCTAATCCCTTATGGGGATTTTGGGCTGTGATCTTAACTATCTTACATTACAATAATAAAATTAAACGATCAAAAAATAAATATTGTACATATGTTATACCTATAATAAATTATGTCCGTCCCGCAAAGTCCAGAACAACCCGTGCCCAGCCCTTAGATCAACCATCGAGGATTTTTGTGTAATATGTATCCTTTAATCTTCTTTTTGAACTCCTCGATGGATTCGCATTGCTTCAAACAGGCAGGCATGGGGTTCCAAACCTTGGGCAGCAACACATCGTCGGTCCTACGTCCATAGTCATTGTAAAATTTGTTAATGCGCAACAGTTTGTTAGCCACTGATCTAGTCTGTCTACCCTGTGCTATTAAAAGTCCGTCTTTAGGTCTTACTGCAAGAAAATTTTCTTTAAGAAAACCGAGGAGTTTTGAAATATTTCAAATTCCTATACCATTTTGAAATTTCGGCGACAGGGGGGTGTGAGAAATATTGTAGAAATTTAAGCAAGTCAATATTCGCTATTCGCATTCGCGAATGTCGGCAACAAATATTCGCGTTCGCATTCGCGAATATCCAAAATCAGACATTCGTTACATCTCTAATACCTACCTACATTCAAAATTAAATACAATCAATGTACAGAGGACGAGTATATCGCGAAAGCGCGATCTCTTACAATTAGTATTGTTCAGAATCTGAGTATTCGTTTTTATGTATTCGTTCTTCAACTTAACTCGAAGAACTAAATCCTCAATGCCAAATCTGTTCGGTCTTTTTCGTTCTTTTGGGAAAAATTACATTAAAGTACTATATTTTCAAAGAAACTAAGGTTTAACATCGCGTGGCAAATAAAGTCACGAACGAGATTTAAATCTTCGTGTGTGTTTTTTTTTTGGAAAAAAAACCTTAAGATACTCTATTTTCAAAGATACTAAGGTTTCATATTGCGTGTCAAACGTTGAGAACGAGATTCTTGGATTTAAATCTACGTGTTATTATTTTGGAAAAAACGCCATTGGAGTATTCTATTTTCAAAGGAATTAAGGTTTTATATCGCGTGTCAAATGTAACAAACATGATTCAAAGATTTAAATCTTTGTGAAGTTGTTTTGGTAAAAATACCATTAGAATACTCTATTTACAAAGAGACTAAGGTTTAAAATCGCGTGACATATATCACAAACGAGATTTAAGGATTTAAATCTTCGTGTCGTCTTTTGGGAAAAAGGCCTTTAAAATACTTTATTTTCAAAGAGACTAAGGTGAAAATCGCGTGACAAATTCCACGAACGAGAACGAATACTAAGAACGAATTGTTTTGAAGAACGATGTCTCAAGTACCGATTACTGAAAAAGAACTGGATTTACCAATACTACTTACAATTAAGCCAAAGGTAGGTACAACTCAAAAACGAAATTGTAGCAACAAAAGCAAAAAAAAAGACATACCAACTGAAAAAAGAAGAAACGCACTTACAAAATACACAAATATACATAATATGTGCATATTATATTTTTTTTTATTACCGGCAATCCAAATTACCTACAAAACTGGAATATATCATATTCGGATAGTTACAATTATATAGGCATAGAAAAAAGTTATTTAAAAATATAATAAAAGTAAGGGGGGGGGGGGCAGTAGTGGCGGGTTTTAGGTTACAGAGACTGTATCCTTTATAGTCTATAGTTACCTATTTGTCGACTTTTTGAATTTTACGCTTCCATGAAGATAGCGAAGGTCACACTTTCTTATAATATTAAGCTATTCTTCTATTCGGCAGTGAAGTTATGTTGCCGCATGTACTACAGTATATGGAATTTATTATTTTAAGGAATGTAGTGGAGAGATCCTAAATGTATGATTATTTTAATCAACAAATAGTAGTCCTACGTGATGCCATCTATTAAAAACTTTGTAAAGCTATATTTAGCACACTGACGACTCTAGTTCTACACCCGCTTTCGTCCAGAGAGTCACTGCCATCTATTGAAAAAGTTTTGACCAATTTCTTTTTTTATGGATATTGCGGATGCACCCAAATTTGGATGATGTCCACCTGAAGCGAACCAAGATTGCCAATTTCCACTCTTCTTAAAATTGGTCTCCCACTCTTTCTGTAATTTTTCGAGTGTCCTGTAAAAGGCAGGTGTTCGAAAAATAAAGACATTTTCAATTTTATAAATAAAATATAAAAATATATTATTGAGCACTGTTTAATCTCCACTATGTTAGGTTAAATACCGAACGTTTTCGCCTATACTTGTAGGCATCTTCAGGGAAACTGTTTTTCGTAGGCATCTTCAGTTTCCCTGAAGATGCCTACAAGTATAGGCGAAAACGTTCGGTATTTAACCTAACATAGTGGAGATTAAACAGTGCTCAATAATATATTTTTATATTTTATTTATAAAATTAAAAATGGATTTCCACAGCGTAAACACAAAAACTCTTGAATTATTAAAGACATTTTCGATCATAAACTCAGAGTTGAGGTTTGCCACTCATTCTGGATGTCTTCATTTTTGTCGCTACGGAGAGAACAGCTTGCTTGTGTATTACATGCAGCTGGTCTGCTGGCTGCCCTCCAAATGGGATGTGGCGTGATGGTACAGTAGTAAAGGTCTCCATCTATCATAATTAATTATTACTGTAAAATTAAATTTAGCGAAATTGTCAATTTCACAATGAAAAAATTACCACCATCATGCCGTTTCCCTTTCTGGGTTAGCAGAAAGGACACCATTTACTCCTATCCTTGTATACACATTTCGCTTCTGTCACTGTCATACAATTCCTCACGGATGTTCTCTTATTCAATGTGCTCAACACATTCTATCCTGGATGATCTGATTTTACCATTTAATCTTCGAACACCATTCCTCTCAGCCATGTATTTCTTCTTAGTCATTCTGGCCTCGTTGATTGTTTTCACACACCCAAACCACCATAATTCATTTTAATTCTTGTCGTCACCTTATATTTCATTCCACAATCTTCACTTTCACTCCATCTTTCAGACATTTATCACACATTCGTCTCATTTCTACCATTTTCATTTACATCACTTTCATTCCTCTTCAGCTGTGTCCATATCGTCCTTTCAAAAAAAATACAAAAATTGTTTTATTAGAAGAATATATATACATAGTGCATAGTATATACATAGTGCATAGTTGCATACTTTGTATATATAGGCGTATGTAAGGTAACTGGATGTGAAATTATTGTTACCGGTGTGAATATACTTGCTGTTTGTATTATGTATAGGTAGATATCTAATTTTTTCTCGTTGTGTTTAGTAATGCCTATTGATTATGGATTTTTTATGTATACATATTTTATTTGATTGACTTTATTATACTGTTTTTAACTTTGTTTTAATTAATTTTATTTCAACTTATATATTTCATTTTGATGTTTCTCATTGATCTATTGTTTTTAATCTACTCATATATTTATTATTTTTAATTGATTTAAATTTCTACACTTTCATAGTATTTTATTTGCTAAGCATAATTATGTTTTTTTTTTTATTGAATTTTTTTTATATTTGATCGTAAACACGGTTTGCTATATCGACTTCATTATTATAATTATATTTCTAATATTGTATTTTCACTTTCTGATAATGTTTTTTTTGCTGACTTTCTTGTTGTTTTTTTATGTTTATGTAAGGAAATTATTTGTATTGCTTGTAAATGAGTCATTGTTATACAAGGCTTTTGTGCCGTTGAATGTATGAATAAATAAATAAATAAATTCTTTGAAAGTTTGGTCAACATGCACTACCTCAGAATATAAGAATTTCAAGTTGTTGGCTTATTGGATTCATTTAATATGTACACAATAACTTGCAAAGAGCTCAACTCATGAAGCTTTGGGTGGGTGGTCCATGTATTGGATTATCTTCAAAAACAAAATTTGTGCTAAGTAAAACAGTGTTTATAATTTTTCATTGCTAAAAAGCGAAAGATGGGTAATAATAATATTATTTTATTCAATAATAAAACAACAATACAAAAATATTATATAGTAGACAAATATTATATTACAGTGCAATGGTATTTTTTTTTTGTAATTTCCTCAGTCAGTAGTTGAGCCACTGGTATGAGAGGAAACGGTATTTTAAACATATAGGAAATTTTGGTAAAGTTACACGTGCCTATTGTCAGTATTGAGTTTTAATGTCCTTGCGTATCTTTCAATTCTTCTTTTGAAAATGTTAAGACTCCTAGCATCCTTCAAACATGCAGGTAGACTGTTGAATAATTTGATGGATGTATGGAGGAATCCATTACGCCTTCTATTTGTTCTCGGGAGGGTGGTTCGTAGATACGGGAAAAAAATTAATAAGTCTTTATTTTTTATAAAAATATATAATAATTCAATAGGATGAAAATAAGTACAAAAATAAATACAAAAATACTATAAAATTTTCTTACAATTAATATCAATAGTGTTAAGTTATTAGAATAAATTATTTAACAAGAATTTTATAAATTATGTACGCATTACATAAAACATATATCAAATAAATAATTCATATATAAAAAAATAATTAATAAATTGAGTACATAAAATGTTAGACAGATATAAAAAAATTATTAAAATTTAAAAAAAAGAGATTCATCAAATTTAAAGCAGTCTTGTGATTTTGAAGTAATGTTTCCGTAGCTGTGCACCGCAAAACAATATTCGACCATGTTGGGACGCATGGTGGCGGTATCATGCATTATCTAAATGTAGAGTTGTACTACACTCTCATAATACCACCTACGGGCGTTGTGGCGGGGTCGAGCATTGTACTGCACGGTCACTTTGCAGTGTGTGAGCTATAGAAGCGTAGCGTAAAGAATAACAAAAATAAAGTAAATAAATAATACAATTAACCTGTCCGTGAGTGAATAAGGAAAAAATAAAAGTGTATGCCAGAGTGAATTAATTCAACTTTCACTTTTTGAATATTTTTTTGTTGCATGTTATAGAAAATGATCCCTAGAATAAATGTTTATAAGGAACCAACTCTCAAAAATTAATAATAACGAAGTTATATAACAAAAACCATTTTGACGCGTCATGTCTGTTCCGGTATTGTCAACAATGGGTTCAACATATTGAACGGGTTAGAATATTTATTATTATTAAAAGTATTTATTTTTATTTGTTTTTAACAAAAACTTATGTAGATACTAAAAACTAATTAAATTGTCCAGAATAAGCACAAAAGGTAAAAAAACTTCACAAAAAACTCCATGAAATAACACCCATAGCGCACGAACGCACGCAGCAAAATGGTTTGCAACCGCGAGTGACGGTATGTATTTCAAGTGGCGGTCACGTGACATTTTGTACAGGCGATAAATAAGGTCTAAACACGCCTATTTTTGAATTTTTTTCTTGTGATTGGTAAAGTATATCCGACAGATTGGACCAATGATGAAATTGACGAATTTGGCGGGAATACCAAAATATTACTGGATCAAACGCACCGGTGCGTGCGTACTCCAGATCCCATAATATTTTTTGCACGCACCGGTGCGTTGGTACTCCTTTACAGGTTAATTGAGTTTGTTGGAAAAATGTGCGTTTGTGATAAACTCATCCTCTGTATATTTAATGAATTTAATATGAATATTTTTTTGCGTGTAATTGCTTGTTACAAATGTATAAAATAAGAATAAATAAAAGAAAAGTAAATTAATGTGAACCTTAGCTTGGAAAGACAATAAGTGCGCTTTTTGTGAAAATGTTCCAGAATTATTATGGTTGAACAAATTTGATTTACAACACAAAATACTTCAGCAAAATATATTTACGGCTGGTTCTTTAAAAAAAAAATCTTTTAATTTTTACAGAAAAGACACTTGTGATAGTAACTAATAGAATTTTGACTGATTTTATTTCAGCGATAATTACGAGATTTTTTTATGGAACCAGAAGTTAAAACCTTATATACACAATCTTCTTCTATAAAAAACGTTTTTTCTATGTGCAAAATACTTCAGTGAAGTTTATAATAGTATTATTTATTTGTGTAAGACATCAGCAAAAAATAATATAAAACTTGTTTGCACAATATAATTAAATAAAATTTTAAAATACTTGTATGCACAACACACATAAGTAAAAAAGTATAATACTTGTTTACACAATTTAATTCAGATAAATTTTATAATACTTGTTCGCACAACACAAGTCGGTAAAAAATATAATACTTGTTTGCACAACACACATCAGCAAAAAAATATGATTCTTGTTTGCACAATATAATTCAGTTAAATTTTATTATACTTGTTCCCACAGCAAAACTCATTAAAAAAATATAACACTTGTTTGCACAACACACATCAGTAAAAAAATATTATACTAGTTTGTACCAGGGATGTTGCGAATATTCGCATCCGCATCCGCAAATGCGGAGCTTCCGCATGTATTTGGACATCTGCATCCGCATCCGCATCCGCAATAATCGATGCGGATGTTCATGCGGATGCGGATGTAAGACAATTTGCGACAAGAAAGAAATGGGGCGGGGCCAGCGAATGGCGCGTGCCGTTCGCACTTGACATTAACCAATGGGAACGAAAAAATTGGTGACAAGATCCGAAGCGTTTTTATTTTTGCCGGTTTTATTTTATTTTTTTATTTTTTTTGCCGGTTTTGCAAAATAACAAAAAAGAAATTTCACCAAAAAAACCATCATATTATTGTAGCAACAATTTCATCACATATTTGACAGTGGGGCCTACCAACTAAGATAGTTCCTAATTTTTTCTATAACATCTTGAACATCCGCATCCGCATCCGCGGATGTGAGCCTTCAAAAATCCGCATCCGCATTCACATCCGCGGATGTGTAAAAATCGACATCCGCAACATCCCTGGTTTGTACAATATAATTGTTAAATTTTGCAATACTTGTTTGCACAACACACATTAGTAAAAAAAATATAATACTTGTTTGCACAATATAATTCATGAAAAATTTTGTAATACTTGCTTGCACAACACACATCAATAAAAAAATATAATATCAATTTGCTTAATAAATTTCAACATAGTACTTTATACTTATTTTTTTTAATGATGTAACTGGTTTTTAAAACCGAAATACAATCTTAAACACCTTTCACAGTAAGCTAAAAAAATCTGTCGTGAAATGATAGTTTGCCCACACCTGGGATCGAACCACACACCTCTTGTGTGCATGAGGCCGAAACTCTACCGCCAGGCAACAGACGAACACACAAAAAATATAAATTTGTTCCATAATAATGAACATATTGGAATACTCTAAATTTTTACAGAGAGTAAAAAACAATAGATTTTTTTGCACATAATATTTACACAGTCTTTGTTTAATATCAACAAGCAGATCTTTATATTAAAATACAATCACACAATATGTATAACTTAACTCAAACATTATTTTTGCTAGGTTATTTATTAAAAAAACTATGAATATTCAAGAAACTACATAATTTCAGTGCGTAGCACTGATGCAGTGTCTAATATTTATTTAAATAACTACTTCTATTATAGCATCACGGCATATCCCACAAGTAGGGTAGCCAGCGGAACAAACACACATAATAAACATACAGGATGTTCTCTCCGTGCCAATAAAAAAATATTTATACAAAATCTATTATTTGTTTGTTTTTTAAATATTTATTAAATAATATATATTTAAAGCTTTTTTTTAAACATAAAAATATATATTTAATTATTTTAATTACTTTGTAATAATATATGTTATCATAATAGTAAATTTCATATAATTTTTAATATATTTCTGCAGTGCAATTAATTATTAAAAAAAAATATTGCATAATATTTTATACATAATTGAGAAATTTTAAATTATTTTGCACAATAAGTAAAGAAATGAAAGTGAAATAACTTTGAAAAGTGTTTTTATTTTTTTGTTATTCAAAAATATTTTTTACATTGAAAATTAATTTGGATTGGAATGCAATGTTCTATGGTGAGAATGTTCAAAAGGAATAGATCATTAAGAGTCACATGGTCTTCTTTATAAAGCTGTCAAATATTTGAAGGACAAACAATTTTACACAAGTTCCTTTGAAGGAGCGAAACTACACCATGTGGAATTTTGGCTGAAGTGACTTATAAATATAGTGTTGTGGTCCTTTTTATGCTCTTTTAAATGACATATTCATCTGTCTTTAAAACGAGCTATATTTTAAAATATCCATAAATAAAAAAATAAGTATGTCAAATTTTTGTTAAACTTCCCTCGCGGGGTAGGCAGAAAGGATCGAGCGCCACTTCCTTCTATCCTTGCATACATCTTTCGCTTCCGTCACTGTCATACAATTCCTCATGCATGCTCTCCTGTTCAACGTGCTCAACACGTGACCGTCCTGTAGGATTTGATTTAAATGATCTTGTCATTTAATCCTCGGACGTCCACGTCTCCGAGCACCATTCCTCTCAGCCAAATATATCTTCTTAGTCATTCTGTCCTCATTCATTCTTTCCACGCGCTCAAACCGTCTTAACTTATTTACATTCATCCTTGTTATTACACCAACTTTCATTCCACATTCCTTTCGTATATCACTGTTACGCACACAATCTCTCAGACTTTTACCACACATCCTTCTCAACGATCTCATTTCCACTGCATTTATGCCACTTTCATCCTTCTTTAACCATGTCCACGTCTCACTTGCATACATAAGTGTTGGCACTAAGATAGCAGAGTGCACCAACCTTTTAGCTGTGGTGGATATGTTTCTATTTGCAATTATTGGTCGTATTGCACCATTTACCTTATTGCCAGCAACTTTTCTCCTTTCAATATCGCTTTCACACTTCCCATCTCTCGTGAACAAACTACCTATTTTAACGCAATATTGTGAAATGTTACAAAAAATGTGAGATATGATTAATAGCAATCATTCACAATAATTTTTAAGAGTAATTTTGTGTTCACTAACATGTGAGAAGCAAATATAATTTTGTAGAATAAACTTTGAACGGCAATACTGAAAAATGGCGTCTGTTGAGATAGTGTAGTTTGCCCCTGCCTACAGATGTTTTAACAAATGATAGTAAGAATGGTTTGGCAGTGGTTAGCATAGGTTTAGCAACAGATTTTAATCCGTGATTCTTATAAATATATTTTAATTAAATAATGGATAAAGTGTATTATATTACATGACTTAAAACACACAAAATGTGACAGATGGCTGACAGTTACAAAGGCATTGTAAATAACAAGGTTATACATTTTCTTGAAATTACATACCACATGAGAGGGAAGTGAAAAGATGCCATTCCTTTTCAACACATACTTAGTATTACGTAGTGTTAGAAAGAGACACCACTCCAACACCTCTCCCCTCACGTGGTGCGCATAATTTTTTCATAGAAATAGATACCTTATAATCTTTGACAGAAAGCATATTTTTGCTTTGTCTATGGACTATTGAGTAACAAATTATGGTAGGTAATGTTGGTAAGTCGGGTAATTTTTGTTTGATTATGTTGGTGACCCCCGACCTCCAAATAATTTACTGTGACGACATCCTTTATTGGTCCATAGGTTAGAAAAACAAAATTTGAATAAAATGTTGGAATGAAAACATGCTTTATGTCCAAAATGTAAAAGTTATGTCCAAAAAAAGCAAAATTTACAGAAGCACTCATCAAAGATTCCCGACAGCATAATAAAACATTGGCTTTTAATATTAATATTTATAATTTACATGCTAATAATTATTTTAGTATTTTTTAAGTGCAGTAAAAAAATTAGGTTTCAAGAGAGATTCCGTGCAAAAAATCTGATTTTTTGTAAAAATCAAATATTATATCAACTTTTGGTGTACAACCTTCGATATTTCGTCCCTCTTCTGACTAACAGTTGTGTCTGCTAAAATGTAAATTGTTCAGGAGAGTGTTTTTAGTGTTTTGCCGTGCATATTTTCATCTCTCCTAGTTATATGATACAGTGTAAATATATTACATTATTTTATTTTTACCTATTCTTATACATCTCAGAATCATTTTTGTGATGAAATTTTGAGGAATTTGTAGATACGAGAACACATTTTATTTACAGTAGTTCGTAAATACGACAACAAATCAAAAAGCTGTTCCAGGATAACGTTGTTAACAGTTACAGTAGGCCTAGTCAAAACACATTTAAGCATTATGTTTTCATTCAAACGTTGACGAGGTTGCGAGAACGTGTCAATTTTCGTAGCTACGTGTGTATTTTAGCTACGAAAATTCGTTCTCGCAACTTCGTCTCGTTTGAATGAAAACGTAACGCTTAAATGTGTTTTGACTAGGGGCCCAGGTGTGATCTTCAGTGAGGACATGCAGGGCACATATAAGTACACATTGGTGATCATAACTCGATTTCGCAAAAAATGTTAGGTACGACAGTGAGTCAGAAAAGGGAAGATTTAAACCAAGTGTTAGGTGCGAATATGCATTTTAAAAAATCACACAAAGATTGTTAAAAAATTAAGTATAAAAAATAAATAATACTTATATGTTAAGTTTTAGGCCATTTGGCCGTTGACAAGATTTTCGCTGACGCTCCATAAACGTTCTTCAATGTTTTTATCATATTGGATTTCCAATTCCTTCTCTTTACAGTCGGAGAAAAATGATCCTGATTTGCCTTGAAGGCCTATGTCTGTTGCACAGTGAAGAATGGCCTGGGCACCCTGTAAAAAGAAAGAATATTCAGAGTTCCCTTAAGTGGAGAACACAGCAAAGAATTGATCACCTCACTCTTTCGCTATATAAGTCTCTTTAAGTTTTCGTGTGTCCCTTAAAAGGCAGGCAGGTGTCCAAAAAACATCCTGACATTAAAAATCTTCAATTCAAAGATGATATAATTATATGCCAGTGGTTCCCAAAGAGGGAGGTATCACCCTGCAGGGGGCGCTGGAGCCTTCGAAGGGGGCAGCAGAAAACTCAGAGAATTGGGAGGCATTAAAAAAGGTGGTGCCCTCTAATAACATACGCCCTGGGGGAGGCACAAGAATTTAAGTTATCTCACAAAGTGAGCGGTGGTTGAAAAAAGTTTGGGAACCTCCGATGTATGCCATACATCCAGAATGCCTAAATTTGGAGGGGACAACTAGTATGCTTATTAAATATAATTGGTCAACATTTATCCTTCCTTTCATCTTATTTTTTTTTTTTTTTTCAAATTCAAATGTTTTTTATTTAAATAAAATTTACAATTTAACAATATTACATACACACCTTATTACTAAAAAAAAACCACATTTATAATATATTTGACCCTCAAAACTGCTTTGAGGGCTTAAACATATTTCAAATAATTTACATAAAACAATAGCGCTCACCAAACAACAATAAAAACAAACACATATCTACAATACAAACAGCAACCAAATACAGTTTCTTAACAAAACTCAACAACAGAGCAGTTGAACAGCTATTTAAAGATATCTTTCAGATTCAATTTAAAACTCTGAATTTTTTTTGTAGAATCATACTTAGATTTTTTGTTCAGCTTATGCACCACACAACACCTTATATGTATTAAGTTGCTCTTATTTATTTCTTGCTTGTATGTATGTGGGTGTGCGTGTGTATGTATGAATATTGTATATGTGTGTGTGTGCAAGTTTATGTATATATTCATATAAATCATTTTTTTCTCAATATTTGTATTCAATTCGTCCCTCTTCTGACTAACTGTCGTATCTGATATTTTTGGCGAAATCGAGTTATGATCACCAATGTGTATTTATATGTGCCCTGCATGTTCTCACTGAAGATCACACCTGTAACTGTGACCGTTATCCTGGAAAAGCTTTCTGATTTGTTGCCGTATTTACAAATTATTCTAAATAAAATGTGTTGTATCTACTAATTCCTCAAAATTTCATCACAAAAATAATTCTGAGATATATAAAAATAGCTACAAATAAAATAATGTTATATATTTACATTGTATCATATAACTAGGAGAGACGAAAATATGCACGACAAAACACTAAAAACGCTCTCCTGAACAATTTACATTTAGGCAGATACGACAGTTAGTCAGAACAGGGACGAATTGTGAACATGTATTTTACTTATGCAACTGGTTGGTTGTAAGGAATTGCCTGAAGGCAAACAACCCACCATTTGTATCATTTTGAGATGCAGAATAATGTTTATTTTATTAATTTTATTTTAACTGGCTACCATTCCAGTGGGATGTTCTGTAGTGGTGTAAGCTAGAGCAGTATTTCCCAAACTATGGTTCGTGGGAGAATATTGAGTGGGCCCTAATGGACGATTCACCACAGTATAAGACATGAATAAAAGAATGTTGTTGGAGCAATGTTTGGAGAAAGCTAAAAGGCAGGTCCCAAGATTGGAAATTTTTTCTAGATGGGTCGGAGCCCAGTCAACTTTAGGAACCGCTGAGCTAGAGAAAGATAAAAGTCGAGCAACTCCTAATTATTTATCATCTATATTAATATTATAAAGAGGAAAGATTTGATTGTTTGCATTGAATAGGCTCCAAAACTACTGAACCGATTTGAAAAATTCTTTCACTGTTGAGAAGCT
The DNA here is from genome assembly GCA_947579605.1 of Athripsodes cinereus. Taxonomy (NCBI): domain Eukaryota; kingdom Metazoa; phylum Arthropoda; class Insecta; order Trichoptera; family Leptoceridae; genus Athripsodes; species Athripsodes cinereus. The sequence continues at coordinate 3,514,930 of OX388325.1, read as the reverse complement.
ACACTATCCCCGGGTGACATAGGCTATATTATATTTTCAAAAATGTTAGGGATCCTTATTAAAACTTTTTTTTTTAATACCTATGTACTTGTGCGAAGCCGGTGCGGGCCAATTGTGTTAAATAATTTGATATAAATTCATGATAATTCATTGTTTACCTGCTTTGGGCTCTTCATGATGAATATAAATATGGGCCACAGGAACAAAAAGTGGTACCACTTCAATGTGTGCCTGTAGAACAAAAAATAAATACATTAACGATTCTGTAAAACTATTAAGAACAAAAAACCATACCTACAGTGCTCAAGACAAAGGCTTTAAACCACATCTTTAAATTTTGTAGAAGCAAAATATTGTAAGATAAAGAAAATGTCACATATTGTTAGTGATGTGAGTAGAGAAAATTCTCCGGAGAAATTTCTCGAGAACGAGAAATTTCCATGGGGATTCCCCTATTATTTATTGATTTGGCGGTAACGCGGCGGGATTCCCCTACAAAATATATGAAAAAATATCCGGTATTGACATCACTACGTGGCAGTTCTTCACAGGCAGTGACTAGAATAGTGCAAGATGGGCAAGAAGGAATTCATATTTAGATATTTTGTCGAAGAAACGGCAGGAAGCAAGCCACAAAAATACAAGTGCAAGTTTTGTGGTGCCAAGTAGGTATGTAAAAAATGTAACAAGACAGGCCAATCATCTTGTAAAAAGTCCAAACAACAATTCTCCTCTGACGGAAGAGAAATTTCTCTCCATAATTTTTCTTAGTGGTATTATGACCCTTCTCCTAGAACACTTCGCAGCCAACTTGATTTTCTAAGTATATTCTTTTTACACATGGCCTTTTTTGATATTTATTTTATCTATTTACATATATTCACGACCAAAGCCTTTTACATGTAAAACCCCTGTATACTTACAATACAAGTATAAAAAGGTACGATCACTTTAAAAAAAGACACATTTCATGATTACATTTTTTTTTTGAACATTGTAAAAATGATCAATAAAAAATATATTTGCCTCAAAATATACCATAATTAATTGTAGCAATATTGGTGATAAATTGCCTCAACATTTGTACATTGTTATTGATTGATTGAATAAAGTATCTACTGATTTATTATTATTATACTGTTAAATAAAAAATAAAAAAATTCTCGGAAAATTCTCTACTTCGAGAAATTTACCGAGAAATTTCTTGGTAAATTTCTCCAAAAATTATTTCTTGAGAATTCCACAACACTACATATTGTCATTATTATCTATTTGTGCAGAAATTTATTTAATTTATACTTTTTGCACATCATCATTATATAACAGTGTTAAAAAATCAATACAAAATTTATAATACTAGGGCCGCAATATCCAAAACGTTAACCAGGTAGTTAACCTGTTGTCAAGAGTTAACCATAGGTTAGCTCAGGAAATGGTGATATCCACAGTGGGTTACGAAATAACAAGTTGTTATTTATAACCACCAGATTTTCATGAGTTAACTCTGAGAATGAATATTTTTTTCATCTGTAGATGGTGCTACATACGTCATCAAGTTAACAAGTTACAAAGTTTGTCATTTTGGTTTGAGAATATTGTGTTATAATAATATATATTAATCAAAAAGGGATAATTATATTCATAATAATGGTGATACATCATCCGATGAACAATAATTCATACTTTCAACACACACGTCAACACGAGCAACAAGTCAAAATTTAAAATGGCATAGAATGGAATATACGAATATTCTGCAAAACAATGGTGAGAGCGTGCGGTACTCCCGACCGCTCATCTTCGTGTATGTAAATCATAGACATAATTTGTGTACTAGACTTGCAGCGCGGTACATTTTTTCGAAATTTTTGTGTTCCAACATTAATAATAACAATAATAATATTATGTTGTTTCACTCCATATCAAATTAAATTAATTAATAAGATATTTGAGGATTAATAAAATTATGCATCTGCAGCTGACAATGAAATAGCAACAATCTACAAGCTATTAGTTCCTTCCAGTTTTACATTTAAACTATTCGGTAGAACACCGAATAATAGACTAAATATTCGGTATTTGGCCGAATAGTAAAAATGTTGCCAAATAGGCAGAATACCGAATAGTTGCCTAATAATATTTGTTGCATCTCTAATAAAAATATACACACCTAAAGAGTTTTGTGTAGGTAAATCCTGGACAAAGCATATAAACATCAATCCCCCTATCTTTTGTCCTTTCAGCGAGTGCTTTACCAAAATATATATTCATCAACTTGGAGTTGGCATAAGCTGGGTCTTCTCTGATTTTAGGATTGTTTTTAATTTCTTCCGTCTTCTTGTTGAGATTCAAATCTTCAAAATCTATAGATCCATCTTTGTACAGGCTGGACGATACTATCACGACTCTGAAAAACAAATGTTTATTTATTTAATTTTATTCTGTCTCTACTCATTCATTCTAGACGAGAGTGTATAAAACTTACTAATGAAGGAACAACGCCGGATCCAAGACCCAGAATAACATAACATGTATAAACATTTCACACAGATTGAGCTAGACTCAAACTATGTAAGATATGAATCTTGTATTATGGGTACTAACGTATTGATGTATAATGCATAGAAATGTATAATGTAATAAAGGGATGTGATAAAGCGCGGGCATCCTAAAAAAACGTGGCTTGATCGCGTTAATAAAATTCTCAAGCACGGGTGTGTATTAAGCAAGAAAAATCGACGTGTGTGTATGAGAAAATACAATATGAACGTAGAAGAAGCGAAAGAAGTATGTAAGGATAGATCTGAATGGCGTTCCGTTCTCTCTGCCTACCCCCCTTGGGACACGGTGTGGGGGTATAGTATACTATTAAACTGATCAAGCGAGTTGTGACTCTGTCAATTTACAATCTCTTCCGACTAACTTAATTTTATTTGGCTATCATTTAAACGATCAGCATAATATTGAAGTTTTGTTCAGCAGAAAAATGTATTCTGTCGACAAATATATCATGTTGATATGCTACTTATGCCCAGCGAGAATATTATATTTCTATTGCAAATAATATGATATTGTAAAGCTCTAAATTTAATCGACCAGCAAAATTATTATTTGACCAGCATAATGATTATTTGTCCAGCAAAATAAATAAATGAGCAGCAAACTGTGAGCTAATTTTAATTAAACTTGTGAAAGCTAAACTTTTAATCTTGTTCAAATAATAAATCTTTGTATGTAGCATCTTTTTATGTGATTTTATATGTAGCATCTGAATGAACGATTCTAGCGTTTTTCGACATTTCAGTTAGATATTTCGTTAATATAGCAAAGCGGAAACTGGCATTATTTTCGTAGTCATCATTAATTTGGTAAGAAAACAAGTGTTGCGATTATTTTTCATTTATTGCCGATGAAAACATTGTTTGATGCGCAAATAACTTAAATGCTGATTTTTTCTTGCCGAACGAATGGATTAATAGCCAATCAAATAATTAGTTCCCATTTTATTTTAGTAATATTTTGTTTCTACGAGTAAAACTGCAGACTGAGGGAAGACATCTAAAGGCTAAATATCACAACAGAATGGACTGAGAAATCGAGTTGGGCAAGGTTGTTAGATAGACGATAAAACTGAGTATTAAATATTCACTCATTAATACCATCACAGCACGGGCGTGGCTAGGCAGAGTCAAAGCTATGGTGTCTGTTAAAATAAATAAAATAAAATATAGACAGAATTTTACCTGCTGGGTGCTGAAGCTTCTAACTGATGTAGAATAAGATTAGTTAGAAGAAAATGTCCCAAATGATTGACCCCCATATTGATCTCAAAGCCATCTTGTGTCTTGAGCCCCATATTAGTCGGTACAGCTACTCCTGCATTGTTAATGAGTATGTCTATCTTGTCAAAAGCTACTGAAAGAGTCTCGGCAAAGTTACGGATGGATTCAAACGAGGCCAAGTCCAGCTGCATGGCGATCTGTAAACATACAATTATAAAAATAAATAGAATAGAATACATCCTTACATTATTTATCTACATGCCTATTAATGTTATGTTATCCTTGTCATAGGAATGGAATTGATGAAGGCCCTATGGATAAATTGTCTTTAAACCAGTTTTAGCCGATTCGTAAGTATCGGGACACCTTGCTTGTTACCTACTAAAGCAGTGGTTCTTAACCTTTTTGGGGGTACCGAACCCCACCAGTTACAATACATGCATTCACCGAACCCCTCCTAATTTGAGAAATAAAATTAGATTTTTACAAATTCAAAACATGGTATATATTTATATGTAAGTGTACAAAATGAAAAAAAAAAATAAAAAAACAATGATCAAAACATTAAATTTTAATGGTTAAATCTAAACATGAAACATAGTATTAATTAATGAATTATCTTTTTTTTTTCTTTTTCTAACTCGCAAAACTATCTTGCTTTTAAAATGATTTTCACCGAACCCCTGGGGTTCGATCGAACCCCGGTTAAGAGCCACTGTACTAGAGCAAGTTTGCAAAATCCGCTTGTTGTACAAATGAGGTTTTGAATGAGTTATATTCATACAATCTTTGCTTTCAATTTGTTATTTTTTAAATGAAATTTTAAAGAAAGTATTTCTTATTAACACCCAACTCTTTTATTATTGTATTAAAATAATATAAACTCACCATTTCTCCGTGGTATTTATTCTTGTTTTTACGAATTTTAGCAATGGCCTTGTTAGCAGCCTCTACATCCCTGCAAGCGAATATAACTCTTGCCCCTCTTGCAACAAGACCCATAGCTGTCTGAAGTCCTAACCCACTGCAAGCTCCGGTTATCACGCAGGTTTTGCCAGATAAACTATGACATGAAACACAATAACCCCATTTATATTGGCGATAAACTCGCCAACAGACACAAATTATTATTATAACTATTAAAAGAATAACGGTAAACACAAATGTATTCATTTTGTGGTTGTATTTTTAACTAATCATTAAGTTTGTTAATTGTTTACAACTATTTTCACTTGCGCTGCTGCTCTTAAAACAAACTTTTTGACAACAATAAACTAAATATACACGAGTATTTGGCAGCCGGACAAGCACACTGCACAATACAATAAATCGCGGAAAGTATATTGTTTATTGTATATTGTTTATTGTAATAAAAAAACTTTTTAATTCATTTCAAACTCACATTCCATTCTAACTAAGTGTTGCCACGCGTGTATAAGTTATTTGCCATTTTTTTTTTCGACATTATTTTCTAGCGAATACACACCCACATTTGAAAGGTTTACGTGATTTCTTAAAACTCCCTTATTAATAATATTATTTTTTTAACCATCTATTGAAATGGAAAATAATATTATAATGTTATTAAAGTTTTGTCTACCCTTGAATAATCAATTTTGCAGGTGAAATGATTTTTTTTTTAAAAAATGATATTTTTGAAAATTTCCAAAAAAGTAGGTTAATTCAAAAAGTGTTTTGTGATTTTTCATTCTCTTTTTCTTTACTCCATCATGGCGTATATTGCATAAGTGAGGTAGAAAATTAATGCCTATACCTTAATGTTGCCCTCCATGTAAATAATAATTGAGACATTCATGACAGGTGACCTCATAGCTGAATTCATTTATATGTTCATATAGGTATTATTTTGTATGTAATATACCTATATCTTCATGACTAGAGTTTCTTTCAGTAGGGTAACACATAATTTAATTCTTATTAAATATCTTTCAACCAGTATTTTTTGCAGGCTTTATGGAAAATATAGACTATTAAAGGATGACGTCACAGAAAAATGTTTGGAGGACAACGGAACAAAAACAAAACAAACAAATAGGTGGTATCTCTTTCTAACTGCGCAGTTCTAACTATGCCTGAAAAAGAGATAAAGTGTTCCATAACACATGCTATCTCAGATAGTAAATTATTTCAAAGAAGAGCGTTCTCGTGTGTGTTATTCTTCCAACACTGTCAGTATTGCAAAATCACTCAATATTGGGTGGAACTCCTAAAAAGAATACCTAATAATTAAAAAAAAACTGTCAGTGCCGTTTTTGTTATTATTTTGTCCTTTGACTTTCTTTTTTCTCTTATGGCATAACATCCCACAAGGATGATTTGCACAATCTGACGGTTTGCCCTCCAAGCAAATCCATAGACAAGACCACATAACCTTTAATGGTCTATAGGGATTGTCTGCAATTTTAATACAATCGTAAGCGCAGCGAGACTGCTAAAGTGTCAAGTTATAATAACAGTAGTCTTCAAATAAAAAAAGGGTAATTTATTGTCTATTGTTTTGCAAGTTTTTTGGATGAGAGAAATGTTTTGTGCTAATAATTTTGTCACTAGGAATTTACTTGTTTTACATTTGTTTTCTTTGTATAATCTATTTACCGGGATGGAGTGATAAAGTTTATCATTATTTATATTTAACATAAATAGTGAACCTTAACAAAAGTCTCTAGATCCAATATCTTCTGTAGTTCTCTTGAGAAGAAAATGAATACAAATAGGAGAAATGAGTACACATCTTTAAATAATTTTTTAAAACATTTATTTTAACAGTTTTCATGAAATTAAATACATAACATTAATTACACCATTCAAACAATGCGATAGAGGCAGTGATATGTGTATAACTAGATTTGCAATCTGAATCTCAAACATGCACCATCAATAAAATCTCATTGCGGCCCTTTGCGCCGCATTTTTTATTTAGTTTGTCTAGAACTTCCGTGGCAGCTTATTGTCTTAGGGTCGTTTGATTAAATGTCATCAAGTAAAAAAAAATTTGCATTGTGCTTAAATGATAACATAGAAATGCTTTGACTTTTTGATGAACGTTTTAAGATAACGAGCACTTCATCAAGTTTGAAATTTGCCAACAAATCTAGGGAACGTGTAATTTGTAAAAAGAATGTTGTTATTGATATGGAATATGTCAATAGTGGTGTAAAAGTAATACATTTTATTTAACAATGCTACTTGCGGAAGTTCGACAATACCCATCGTTTGACAAACATAATATAAATTGTTTGTAGATAACAAGAGATAGACAACATGAGCATGGGGATTATTACGGAAGACAAAGGCCGGTAGATAAAGATGAATATATTTATAAGAAAACTATACTATACTATACCCTCATGCCGTGTCCCAGGTGGGGTAGGCAGAGAGAACGGAACACCATGTCGCTCTATCCTTACATACTTCTTTCGCTTCCTCTACATTCATCCAGTTTCTCATACATGCACGCCGATTCCTCTTACTTAACACGCGACCGTCCTTGAGAATTTGATCTACGTGGTTAAGCCACGTGGTTCTCGGACGCCCGCGCTTCCTCACACCCTCTCTTTCAGATAAATTTTTATCTATAAGAAAAGAGATGAATGTATATTACTCAGGTATTGTACCTTGAAGGGTAGGAACACATTTTTAGAGAATATTTGTATGACATTGCGAATCTAGTTATAACATATCACTAGACAGATGTTAAAACCTTTTCTAAGATCTATATTAGGCATGATGATGGGTGCAAAAGTGTTTTATTTCTAATTATTCAAAATGAAACGAGGTGGTCTGTAACACAACAGTAGAGTCTTAAACTTTAAGCCAAGAGATTCTGGGTTTGATTCCTTCTACTGCAGACCTATTTAACATTCACAGCACAAGCCAATCCTCGCTGTCAAGTTATTTGGGTATATTTAAAAATTATTTGAATTCCTTGTGCTACTAAATGTTAAAAAACAGATTCATCGTTTTATTATTTTTAAATTAATTTTTGGTTATCCACCCATTGTCGAGTGATTTGAGCCCTTTGGGAACAAAGAAATAAAGTATTTGATACATACTAAGAGTACTTAGGTATATTATTATTAATAAACAAAATATATTTAAATGTAGATGGGCCACATTCGTCTTATAACTCTACGAGATAACTATAGAAATTGACCGGAGAATGCAGAAATGATTTCTACTGAGTCTTGTCTATGTCTGTGCAAATTTTCATTGAGATATCTAGATTCCTTATGCTAATATCTCTTTTTCCTTTTGAAGAGTTAATTTCAATTAGGGTAAACTACCTTAATACTGGCACCCCTCCAATTATTGTCACCTTTGTCTTTTATTGTATATTATAAATATTGCAAGAACAAAAAATGTATAAGCGTACTAATGTATTAAAATCACAAAAATTTTCTTTCTGGTAACACCAAAATTATTTAGATAGTGTCATGGCCGCATGATTTGTTAGATTTCTCGTGTTGGGATGTAATGATTTAGTGAAAAAGAAGCCATTTTGAAGAAAATTGTTAAGGTAAGAGTGCATATTATTTCTATTTGTTTGTTAATAATATGTTTACATTCAATATTTCGTTTGTTTAATGTAGTTTTGCAATGTTTAGTGTTAGTTTATTTAACCTCAAAATTATAAAATGTTTGTTATTTATGGTTAAATTCTGTGGTGCCAATAATTGGTTGACTTATCACACCATTTCCTAATTATGGCACGTGGTGACAAAAATAGGGCAAAACAAAAAAATCACTACTTGGATGTTTTTTGCCATTTTTAATACTACATTTTCTTGAATTTCTTAGTGACGAAGAAAAAGCTATTTTATACCTATATTTCCAAATAATAGCACCATGCCAATAATTGACAATCCTATTAATAGCACGATGCCAATAATAGGATTTAGATGATGACAATAATTGGTTGGTGGTCTTAAATATCTACTTTTTATTGTTACAGTTGTTATCAAAAGATGCCTAACGCCCAAAAACAAAGTATTCCAATTAAAAGGAAAAGGTATTCAAAGGACTCATTGGATTTGGCCATAAATGCTATTAAAAATGGTATGAGTAAGAAGCTTGCTTCGAAAACCTATGGAGTACCGAGATCGACTTTACAGTTTAAGGAAAAACACCCCTTTGCGAAGATGACGCCTGGCCCCCCTACAATTTTAACAGTAGCAGAAGAGACGCTATTAGTCGATTGGATTAGAACTAACAGCAGAAAAGGGTTTCCTAGGAGGAAGGAAGATCTTTTAAAAAGTGTTTCAGATTATATAACTAAAGTGAATCGAAAAAACAATTTTAAAAACCAAGTACCGGGCGAAAAATGGTACAATCTTTTTCTCAAAAGGCATCCAGAGATATCTGTTCGAGCCCCCGAAGCTGTTACGACATCTAGCTCATGTGTGTCAGAAAAGGACATAAGGAAATGGTTTTCGGATATAGAAAATTACTTAAAGGAAAACAACATTTTCGATATCTTAAATGATTCGTCGCGTGTTTTTAATGGAGATGAAACTTGTTTTCAACTATGCCCAAAGACAGGAGTTGTGCTAGCAGCTAAGGGAGAGAAAAATGTATACGAGGTGGACATGGGTCAAGCCAAATCTTCGTTGACAGTTATGTTCACTTTTGGTGCAAATGGGGACATTACACCTCCGATGACCATTTTCCCGAATAAACGTCTTCCTAAAAACATCACTGACAATGTACCAAATGACTGGGGAATAGGCTTAAGCGACAATGGCTGGATGAAGGCAGATGTGTTCATCGACTATGTAAATAATGTTTTTTACCCCTATTTAAAAAAAACAAATAGAACATTTCCTGTCGTATTGTTTGTGGATGGTCATACCACGCATTTGACTTTAGCTTTAAGTGATCTCTGTACTGAGTTGGGGATAGTCCTTATAGCGCTTTACCCCAACGCAACCAGAATACTGCAACCAGCAGACGTTGCAGCATTCAAGCCATTAAAAAATGCATGGAAGAAGTGTGTGATTAAATGGAGACAAGAAAACCCTTCAAGTGCATTAACAAAAATTGATTTCATACCACTACTAGAGAAATCAATCAAATACTTAACTCCCGAGACAATAAAAAATGGTTTTGTAGCTACTGGATTGTATCCATGGAATCCAGATAGGATTGATTACACAAAATGTTTGGGGAAAATTACAAAAAATAAAGATGATTTAAAGGAAAACGATGGTACAACACATATAAAAAACATTGAAAATGAAAATGCTAGAAAAATTATAACAAAAGATGCATTCATACAAATAGTAGGAGTCGAAAAATTAAAGCATATAATGACACAGTGTAACATTAATGAATACGAAGAGATTTTAAAAAACCTTAGTAACCTACTTGATATAAAGGTCCAAGACTTAAAGAGTAGAGAGACTACACGATATGCGATCAACGAGACTTTTACAAATGACTTCTTCTGCTTGTTTAAACATCCTTCCTCTGCAACCTACTCACGTTCTTCAAAACTCACAATCTCTCATTGACAATGTTATAGTTTCTCAAACGAGCATGGTGAGGTCACATGGCCAATTGTCTGCTTCTGGTTTCTCGCATCATGACCTACTCTTCTTGGTTTATTCTCTCAGAGTACCGAAGCCAAAACCTAAAATATCTATGGTTCGTAACCTTCGTCGAATTGATACTGCTGCTCTTGTCTCTGATGCTGAGTCTCTGGACTGGGATGGCATTATGCTTGCTGAGTCCATTGATGAAAAGGTGGAGATTCTCAATGGTAATATATGTCATCTTCTTGAGAGACATGCTCCGCTGAGACAAGTTAAAATAAAGAATCCAAACAACCAATGGATGACTGATGACATCCGTAAGTTGATGAGGCAAAGAGATAGGGCGCGTATCAAACACAAACAATGTCCAAATGCAGTAAATTGGGTAAACTTCATAAGTCTTCGTAATTTGTGTGCCAAGAAATGCCGAAATGCTAAAATATCCTATACTCAGGATTTATTCAAAAATTGTTCCCAAACACAGGCATGGAAACGACTTGACTCGCTGGTGCTCCCCAAACATGGGATGACGTGTGGTGACCCTACTTTAGATCCGAACATACTCAATGCTCATTTTGCCTCACCTCCTACAATTTTAGATGATGCTACCAAGTTGACCACCTTACGAGAATTAAGCACTCACTCACGTATATCTGGACCTAGTTTTGATTTCCCTGACGTGTCAGAGTTAGAGGTTAAGCACTGCATTACCTCTATCAAATCCAAAGCTTCGGGAAGTGATGATATAAGTATAACGTTTGTGTCACACTTTCTACATATCATTCTTCCTTATCTCACTCACATAATTAATTGCTCATTCGAAAGTGGCACATTTCCAGGAGAATGGAAGAGAGCTTTCATCATTCCACTCCCAAAAAAAAGTAATATCACGGGTCCCCAGGACTTTCGCCCTATTTCCATACTTCCAGTTTTTTCTAAGGTAATAGAAAGACTTGCTTATTCACACTTCAATCAGTATCTCACAGAAAACGGATATCATAATAATTTGCAATCAGGATTCCGCGAAGGGCACAGCACAGTGACTGCGCTGGTAAAGATCACAGATGACGTTAGAATTGCTATGGACAGAGGGTTGCTGACACATTTGACGTTATTGGATTTTAGTAGTGCATTCAACTCTGTAGATTTTGATCTACTTCTGGCTACACTCAATCAACTCAATATATCTCCCTCTTGTTCTGCATGGTTTGAGTCTTACCTCAGAGGTCGTGCACAATGCGTCCGACTGCAGAGTGGTGTTCGTTCTCGGTGGGTGGAATTAAGGGCAGGGGTACCGCAAGGCGGAATCCTCTCTCCCCTTTTGTTCTCAATTTTTATTAATCCAATTGCGCGACATATATCCTGCCAATATCATCTCTATGCTGATGATTTGCAGGTTTATACTCACTTTAAGTTAGTTGACCTTGCAGCTGCAATCGACTGTAAATCACATTGCCTAAAACAAATAGCCGCTTGGGCTTCCAGCAATGGACTTATTCTTAACCCATCCAAATCACAGTCAATATTTATAGGTAGCCACCATTTAATTGGTAAACTCAACAATTTGAAGCTGCCTCCCACCCAAATGAATCAAGATACAGTTCCATATTCAAAAACGGTTAGGAATCTTGGTCTGATTATAGATCAGAGACTCTCTTGGCAACAACATATAAATTCCATTCGCAAAAAATTCTTTTATTCGTTGCATAATCTCAAAAGACTCCAAAGATTCTTGCCAATTAAGACCAAAATCCTACTCGTTCAATCCTTATTAATACCGATCCTTGACTATGCAGACATTGCTTTTATTGATCTAAATGAAAATCTTTTAACTAAAGTTGAGAGACTACAAAATGCAGGCATCCGATATATTTTTAACCTTAAAAAAACTGATCACATAACCTCTTACAGAAATCAGCTGAAGTGGACCACCATACGTCAAAGACGTGATCTTCACATTTTGTGTCTAGTTTTTAAAACATTATTTTTAACGTCCTCCCCATACTATCTTAAAGAAAAATTCGAGTATCTGGCGAGTCATGGTTTACCTTTGCGATCCAACAGAGAGCGTCTTCTAGCAGTACCAGCACACAGTACGAACTTTCTGTCCAACTCATTTCTTGTTCATGGTGCTCGCTGTTGGAACAATCTTCCTTCAAAAATCAGAATGATAACAACTTTTCCTTCTTTCAGACAAGCTGTCAAAAATCACTTCCTTTCACTGAATTTAGCATCTGACTCCTAAAACCCTTTCCCCTATGCATGTGCACGCGGCAGTGTGTGTATGTTCTACTTTTTTTATTATTATGTGTCCATGAGTACATTGTTGCCTGCATGTGCCTTTTTCTTTTGTTTGATTTATATTTTTTTTTGTTTTTTTTATATATATTTATAATGTTACTGTAGATATGTATATTTATGTCTGTTTTTTTTTGTTTTGTTTTTTTGTTTTTTGATTTTAATAACCGGGTTAGTTGGAAGACATCGCATTTCAGCGATAAACTCGCCCTCTGTGCATTGAATTGTATAAATGATATTTTCTATGTTAATTTGTATTATTGTAAACAATGTACAGTGAAGAATAAAATAAATAAATAAATAAATAAATAAAGAGTATGAGTAGAGTGGAGGATATAAATCAATTGCCTATAGTATTTTGTGATGATACTGAAGATAATATCATAAAGGTCCAAGAAATAAAAAGCACAGAGAACAGTATAACACACTTACCAATAATAGCTTTTGAAGATGAAGGTGATATTGTAAATCAAGATATAAGGAATTCAAGGGAAGATATATCTTACGTGCCTATTATATTAACTGATGAAACCCAATCGAAAGAAAATGAAAATAGCAATTTGAATCACGCAACCACCTTGCATACACCATTAAAATCGTGTAACTTAAAAGATATGCTTCATTTTGCTAAAACGCCTGAGCGGAAAGGTGTGAGAAAAATTAATAGAACAAGCTATGTATTGACATCAAATGAATGGAAAAAAAATGAAGAGAGTAAGCGAAATGAAAAGGAACTTAAGCAAAAAGCTATAGATAAAAGAAAGGAAGAAAGACTAGAGAAGAAAAGAATTTCGGAAGCAAAAAAATCAAAATCCAAAATATTATGTGTTAAGAAAAAACAATCTTCTAAATTAATGATTCCAGAATCAAAACGAATTAAGGTTTTGTCTGATATAAAGATAAATGTACCTTCGGGGAGTTCTAAAACTTTATATACAACACAAATACCAGAAAATTTGGACATGTTACAGACAGATTCTGCAGAAAATAGCAACGATGATGATTTGGATAAAGTTTTGCAAAGTTATAAGAAAATATTCACACCCTCAGACTTGGAAAAGCTTTTTTCCTCAGATATTTAAGAATATTTCCATTTTTCGCATTTAAAATGCTTTAGCTATGTTATAATTTTTTCCGTATAATTTTAAGATATTGACCAATAAAAAAAAACATATTTTTGCATGTTTTTATGTTTTGTCAATTTTTATTCAAATTTCTCATTTAAGCCTTTAAGATACCAAATCTCTTATCCATAATGTACCCATAATCATTATTTATCAATATTGTTAATTAAATAAAGCAACACATCTGTTTTTTGTGATTTTATTTTACCTTAGTTAAGTTAATAAAGTATTAAAATAAATTTGAAAGTGATGCCAATAATTGGCTTGTTTTGTGCCACAATTAGGATCGAGGATGCCAATAATTGGTAATTATTGCGTTTCATAATTAATAAAATTTTGCAAATAAATGGTTATGTGTGTAGATTAATATACCACATATTGTAAAAATATAATTTATTCTCAATACAAAAGAGTCATTGAGTAATTTGAATATTTTTATTTACAATATTTACAGCAAAGAAACCAAACTCAGTCCCTTAAAGTGCCAATAATTGGGTAGTTTACCCTACATTGGGATTTCAGTTTAAATATTACTTGGTAATGTTTCTATTCTGTTAAAGTTCCTGTTTTGTATGATTTTTTCTAAATAAAGAATATAAATAACATACAACATAACATACATAGACAACTCACACAGATCGAGCTAGTCCCAAACTAAGATTAATCTTGTATTATGGGTACTAACGCGACGATACACACATATACAATGCACTACACACATATACCTACATGTAAGACCCAGACCCAGGACAATTTGAAAAAGGTCATTCTTCACTCTGCCCTGGCCGGGAATCGAACCCGGGACCTCGTGACTCAAAGGCAAGAGCGTTACCTCCACGCCACACCGGCCGACTGTTTGGTTGTTTGAATGTTGTCATGTTCAAATGTTTGGTTAACTAATCGCATAATGTAAATAAGGACAGAATGACCAAGAAGATATATTTGGCTGAGAGGAATGGTGCTCGGAGACGTGGACGTCCGAGGATCAAATGGCAAGATCATTTAAATCAAATCCTACAGAACGGTCAACGTGTTGAGCACATTGAACAGGAGAGCAGCCTGCATGAGGAATTGTATGACAGTGACGGAAGCGAAAGATGTATGCAAGGATAGAAGGAAGTGGTGCTCGATCCTTTCTGCCTACTCCGCGAGGGGAGCGGCGTGATGGTATGTATGTATGTATAATGTAAATAATATTGAAGAAGATACAATTGAAAACATTAAAAAGCTGCAACTCAAAATGTCATTTTGTCTTATGGACACTTGCTCAAGTTACAGCGTCAGTTCTTTAGGTCTGCAATTTTATTTTTAATCTTTGTGCACTGAAATCATTTGTTTTTACAGTTCTCTTGTTTGCATAATGATCTGAATACATTCACTGCTTCACTGCTCAGTTCCATACATCAACAACTCAAAATGTTTCCAAATCATTGATTTTTAGTTTACGATTTTCTTTTCATTAACTTTCTTTTATTCTTTATCATTATCATGTTACATACATACTTTATTACACATCTATATATACCTACACTTATTTGTATTGTTATAACTATTTTATGTATATACTTCTGCATATTTGTACACCGGAGCGAAACTACACTACCTCAACAGATGCTATTTTTCAGTACGGTTGTTCTTTCAACAAAATAAGTTTAGTTTATTTTGTTGTAATAAATAATAAAACAAAGTAATAAAATGATAGTTTACACGTGTTTTCAATTTTGAATTTCATGTCTGACATTGGATTTGTTTGTGTTGTGGTTTTAAATTAAAAAAATTATATTCTGTAATTTTATTTTTAAATTTTAATATCTTTTATATAATTTCTATTACATTGTCTTTTATATGTTTTTATATCATTGAGATTTGAGTGTGTTTGTGTTGTGTTTTCAATTTTATTGTTGTGGAAATTGTTTATATATATATATGTATCATGTAATAAGGGCTTTTTGCCGTAGAATGAATAAATAAATAAATACATTTGCTTCTCAAATGTTATTTAAAACGAAATTACTTTTAAAAATGATTGTGAATGATTGCTATTCATCATTAATTGTACTATTTTTTGTCCTGTTTTATGCCTTTTATATAATTTTGTATTTCTTATATCCAATAATGCATCCTACCTATCCAGACCTATGGATGCCAAACATGGGCGACAAATAACAGACACCTTCAGAAACTACGAACCTGTCAAAAGAGCATGGAAAGAAGTATGCTGGGATATAAAAGAAGTGACATAAAAAGAAACAGCGACATTCCAAGAGCCACAAAGTTGGAGGATGCAGTGCTAAAAAGCAGAAGCCTGAAATGGAGGTGGGTTGGCCACATGTGGAGGGAAAGCCATGAAAAGTGGACCAAAAGAGTCACCGAATGGACTCCTAGGGAAATGTCAGATGACTTGAAGAAGATGGCAGGACCTCTGTGGACACGATTGACAAGAGACAAAGAGAAATGGAGAGTGATGGGGGAAACCTATGCGGCAGTAGGCTGCGCTGACGGCTCAAACTGAATTATTATATATACCATAGACATTATAAAGTTAGCAAACTAGGTTAATAAATAAATAAATAAAAAAAATATCCAATAAAATAAACAAACTTTCAAAAGGGACATTGAAGAGAGTGTAGCTTAAAAGATTCTCACGACGGCGGTTTTAGCCGGTCGGTCCTTCAGACCTCCCCAATGGCCCGCCCGTGAGGACAATTTTGGTTTGAATGTGCGGATAAATAGGAGTCTATGACTCCTGAAATATCCGGGTGTGAGGTGGGTCTCTCTTCAATGCTATTCATCATATCTCACACTTTTTTGTAAAATTTCACAATACTGCATTAAAATGGCGTTGTTTTGGTTTAACAAAAAGTTGACATAACTTTTTTACATATGGATATTTCAAACTATAACTCGTTTTCAAGACAGATGAATAATATGTCATTTAAAAGAGCATAACAAGGACTACAATACTAATATATTTATAAGTCACTTCTGCCGAAATTCCACATGGTGCAGTTTCGCTCCCACGTACGGATTTATTTTATTTTATTTTATTGTTGGGGTAAGATATGCACCGCGACCTATAAGATCTATTGTACTCCCCCTACTCAGCTTTCCCGGTGTTGCCCGTCAAAGCGCACCCTCAAGTCCCAGACATCGTATGAAGTCTAATATCTTGAGAGGGTCCAAGGTGTGGAGAGATTCCACTTCTACCCAGTGTCTACCTAGGGCTTTGATTCTTGCGAATACCACAGCATTGCATTCCGCTAGGAGATGTCGAGGAGTCTCGGCCTCTCTTCACAAAATCTACAAGTGCCGTCTTCTTCAAGTCCCAGTTTGCGTAAGTGTTCCTTGAGCCTGCAGTGACCCGTTAGGAAACCTGTTACTGCTTTAAGACTTGTTTTACTTAGGTTAGTGCATACCTTGGCTCTATCGAAGTTATATCCTCCGAGTAGTTCCTTGGCTTGCCTAAGCCTAGGGAGATTTTTCCATAATTCATTTCTTTCTTGTCTCCCTTTCTTTTTAATTTCCTCTTGGAAAAACGTATGTCCCAAACCACAGAATGGTTCTGGTCCATAGAGTTGCGTTGCCGCACCCTTTCTTGCCAGCTTATCAGCTCGTTCATTTCCCTCAACCCCGATGTGTCCGGGTACCCAGAAGAGGGTGACTTTATTCTTCTTGCCTAACTCGTTAAGTTTGAGGAGGCATGTCCAAACCATCTTGGAGTTGATGATGTTTGAACCCAATGCTTTAATAGCTGCTTGACTGTCAGATAGTATAGCTATATGTTGCTTACTATATCCTCTGTCGAGATTGAACTGGATACATCTTTCCAAAGCATATACTTCTGCTTGGAAGACACTTGGGAATTTTCCCATTGCTTCAGAGTATTCGGTGCGTGGCCCGTAGACTCCTGCTCCAGTTCCCTCTTCTGTTTTGGATCCATCCGTGTACCATACGATGGTTCCATTCTTGAGAGAGTGTATAATATCCTCGTCCCATTCTTTCTTTGTGCTCAGTTTGATAGCAAAATTCTTCTCGAAACTGAACTTCTTGATCATTAGATCGGCTGGCAGGTCAATGAGGTATGCGCAGTCATTTAGAATTTCTTCTCCTTTGATGCGATTTACCCTCGTTGATTCTGTCTTCTTAAGTCTGAGATATGTCTTCTTTGCAGTTTCCTCCACTACCATGTGGAGCGGAGAAAGATTGAGGATCACCTCCATGGCTGCTGTTGGACATGTTCTCATTGCTCCTGTTATGCATAAGCATGGTAACCTTTGTACCTTTTCGAGTAATTTCCTCGTGGTAACAAGTTTGGTTCTACTTGACCATGCAATGGCTCCATATGTGATGATTGGTTTTATCATCGCTGTATACATCCATAGCAGGATGCTTGGGTTGCAGCCCCAATTTTTACCTGCTATCCTTCTGCAAATCATAAGTGCAGAGGTTGCTTTTTCGACTACTTTGTCGACGTGCCTATTCCACAGCAGCTTTTTGTCTAGTGTTACACCTAGATATTTTGCTGTATCACTCCATTCTACAACAGCTCCATCTAGAAAGATTTCCTTGGTGTTTTGGAGTTTCATTTTGTTTGTGAATGGTACTAGTGTGGTTTTTCCTGAATTCAATTTCAGTCCCACAGATAAGCACCATCTTCTTGTAAGTTCTAGTGCACTCTGCATTAAATCACATAGCACATCTTCAAACTTGCCTCTGATTGTGATGACTATGTCATCGGCATATCCATTTACATGGTATCTGTGCTCGGTGAGTTTCCCGAGTATTTCGTCTACAACTAGACTCCAGATGAGGGGTGATAGGACTCCTCCTTGCGGACATCCTCTTGTGGTTGCAACTTTAATGTTGTTTTCTCCTACTTTGGATTCCGCAGTTCTTGTGGCCAGCATATGTTTTATCCATCTGGATATTGTGCTGCCTACTCCTCTTTTCTTTAGCGCTTCTTCGACTGCCTCATGGGAGGTGTTGTCAAAAGCTCCTTCTATGTCCAAGAATGCACACAGAGCTATTTCTTTATTGTCGAGGCTCTTCTGGATTAACTCGGTCAGCTCACACAGGGCGGAGTCCGTGGATCTTCCTACCCTGTATGCATGCTGATTTGGATGTAGTGGTGTTTTATCCAGTAGCTCGCTTCTTATGTAGTTGTCTACTACTTTCTCCATCGTCTTTAGCAGGAATGAAGTTAGACTGATGGGTCTGTATGACTTTGGAAGGGCTGAGTCCTTCTTACCATTTTTTGGTATGAAAGTCACACGTGCTCTGCGCCACGATCTGGGTATATACCCCAGAGCTAGGCTGCTTCTTATGATTCTTAAAAGATGTGGAAAGATTTCTTTCTGTCCCTTCTGAAGTAGAACTGGGAGAATGCCATCTACTCCCGGTGATTTGTATGGCTGAAATGAGTTTATGGCCCACTTCAGCCGCCCCGGGGTGCAGACTGTCTTTGTCATTTCCCAATCTTCTTTCTTAGATTTGTAACACATTGTGTGCTCCAAGTCTGCTTCGACGGTTTGACTGCCTGGGAAGTGAGTTTCTAACAGCAGAAGTGCTCTCTGCTCCTCACTCTCGGTGTAGTTTCCATCGGGTTTTTTGAGAGACACTGGTCCCTGTAACCCTCCTTTAGCCAGTGCTTTGTGTAGTCTGGCTGCTATCGGAGTTTCAGTGATTCCCCACGTACGGATACTTTGTTATCATTATTTTATTTCTTTTTTCATTCTTTATATCTCTTATTTTCATTACTTAATTTTATATTAATTATCTGTTTGCCTATTTTAACCTATTTACATTGACTACCTGCTTATTATGTTTTATTACATTATTTCTATTTTTTATTATTTTCTTCTTAAGATAATTGAAAAAAAAAAACACAATATGTAGTTAACTTCCAAATGACTTTATTAACTTCGCGTACTAGTATTCGGAGACTCTCGTCTCCATCATCAGGTGATTGTAAAAAGTGAAATAAGATACAGAGACAAACAGTAGGGTAGGTTGGTACAAGAGTGCGCAGTGTACAAGAGTACGCACTGCATATCTCTGGATCATTAGTAATGTTTTCTGATATCTTCAATGGGCATTTTATTCTAGAAGTTGAGCGCTTGTCGGTGTCCATTTTTTGCGAATTTTAGTCGATTATTAAAGATTCTAGGTAAGAAAATCAGTTTTTCATCCATTTCTTAAAAATTTTAAGCTTTTTAGAGACCGTGTCAAATAAAATCTATTTATGTTAAAACACATTTATTTACTTATTTCAATTTATTTGTCATTTACAATTGTACACCCACATGTTGAATGACGTCCTCATGACATATTGGCGGGAATTTTATAATATATTTATAATGTCCACTATGTACAAGAGTGCGCACTAGAATTTTGTACAAGAGTGCGCACGCATTCTAGTACAAAATTCTAGTCACCACAAGTTTCGGCACCATAAGTTTCTCAGATACCATCAATTCACATCAAAACAAGTAAAGATACCAGAAAAAGACGGATAAACAACCCGGGGAGAAAAAAAGAAGATTCTGGGATTTCCATGACAAAAACTACATAGGATAAAATCAATTATTTCTTAATTTACGTGACTTTCAATAAATTACAATAAATTTTAACTATTTTAATTAGCTGTTCCGATTAACATTGCAATAAAGTTTGTTTTGATAACAATACAGATTCTTTATTAATCTTATTTTAGTCATAAATAACATCATATTGAACTGATTACTTATGCGCACTCTTATACACAGTCGTGCGCACTCTTGCACACACCTGTAGTGTAAGAGTGCGCATTTTAGGGTGTTTTGTTTTTATTATTTTTTGTATTAAGTACTTTCTTAGGAAATTCTACTACGAACATCTATGAGACAATATACCAAACTACTGAAATACATTATTAAGTTGGTAATTTTTTTTTAATATCTGTAAAAAATCAAATAACGTCTAAAGTGCGCACTCTTGTACCAACCTACCCTATTTATAGGATTTGAACAAAAGAAAGTTGGGAGAAGCCCGTGTTGATAAGAAAGTAATTATAACTCATTGATAAAAAACTATTGGAAAGTGATCCGCTGTGGGCGTTTACAATCGCCTGATGATGGAGACGAGAGTCTCCGAATACTAGTACGCGAAGTTAATAAAGTCATTTGGAAGTTAACTACATATTGTGTTTTTTTTTCAATTATCTTGAAATGGACTTCCAACAAGTACCTTCGGTCAACAACATTAATGTTTTATTTTCTTCTTGTTAATATGTCTTAAATTAATTGTTTATTGATCTCTATCTGTATTGATTATTTGTTTGTGATGTTAAATATTTTATAATTATTTATTTAATAATCTTAAATCTTATGTTGAATTTCCCAATTTTGATGATTTATTGCTAGTTCTGTCTTTTATCAATTAATTTTTAACAAGTTTTATTGAATGGTTAATATGTATTATATTAATTGATGGTTTAAAGCCCAGAAGACACATGTCCACATTTGACAATTTAGGGGTTTAAAACAGGGTTTGAAAGTTTGAGATTCAAAATTAATTAACTAATTTTAAATTAATTCAGAAGATGTCCTTGGTCGACATGTGCTTTTTAAGAATCAACTATGTCCATATTAATACATTCTCAAATATCTTATGTGACATGTTACATCTGTGCACAAAAAAAAAATGATAACTTAAGAATGTTTGGCATCTGGTTTTTGTTAAATATTTTGATAATGATATAAGTATTATTGGTAATTATGTAATCAGGACATAGACGACGTTGCAACCAATCTTGTACACATATTAACTCATTTTACTTAAATAGTGGACATGTGTATTTTGTGGTTTAAATCATCGAATTGTATTATATTTATCATAGGTACTGTTTTTTTCTTCATTGTGTATTGTCCTTTTTTCATAGTTACTCCTTGTCTTGTTTGAATGTACTGTCTGTCATGCATTTTCTATAATGATGTATAAAGTTGCAAATAACTTGATTAAAACCAATATTAAGGTACAGATGAATTCTAGTGTACACTCAAGAAATACAAGGACAGCAAGAGATATCCGACCTGATAATCCTAGAACGAACAGAGAGAGAAATAGTTTTTTATATACAGCTATTGGATTGTTCAATTCACTACCAGATAATATAAAGCGACTGAATAATATTGATCAATTTAAGAAATATTTGAAAAACTATATACTAAGAAGCCGAACAGCAGGGTTATTCTTGACGCTTTCTTATTCGATACTAATACTTTTTCTGATACTTTTCTTAAATTGGTATTCTTGAAATTAAGTAGTGGCGCTATTTCGATGCGAATACTTTTGAAAGCTTTTCGTGACTAGAAATCCGTTAATGCGTCTTAATTTAGTACTAAATTGGTAAGGTCAACCGGGGCTTTTGCGTCTACGGGGTGAAGGCGTCTATTAAAATTATCAGATGAAACATTTATTCCAGAATTACTAAAGTCATCTCTTGATAATCTTTAGTACTAAAACTGGAAGCTTAGTGACCATAGACTATATTTGACAGTTTTTATTCTTTATAATATGCCATATTAATTTTGGCACATCGTTCGGATTCTTCGTTAGTGACACATCAACTTTTCAACCCATTATCATCTCAGATTTTTTGCAGAAAATCGATATTATATAAATGTAAGTAGTTGTTTTATTTATTAAACATTGTGTTTTCTTAATTATTTTATGTGATAAGCTTGATATTTTATGGCACCATGCATTTAAAAAATTTAAGATTAGGATTTCATTTTGGGGTTATTGCGTCTGTCTTATAGGGGCTATTGCAACTAGTGTAACGCAATAGCCCCATATAAGGGATCCTAAACATTTTAATTAAGTGTTCGTTATATGTTTTTTATTTATATTGTTTTTTTTATTTTAATTAAAGTAATCTATTGCAGGTTTTCCAAAATGTTGCGTAATTATCCAGATGAGGGCATCTTATCTTTAAAGAAAACTTAAAATTTTTTAATATTCAATAATATTTTTTTATTTTACACCCAGTGAAACGAACTATTCGTATTTTTATGTTCTTTCGTGATAATTGATTGTTCTTGTTATAATAAAAATAATAAATACCCGACATTAAATATGTTTTTTTTATTTTTAATCAATCCAATGAATTATTATGACATATGAACCTATGACAGCAAAATTGTTTGTCTCCCCTGAAATTTTGTATGGGGTATTTGCGTCTATGTATACTAGACGCTATAGCCCCGTATTTTTTTATTTGTTCGATTTGGTGAAACCTCGCACGGAATCAGATGTAAGAGATAATAATAAACAATAGAATTATATATGTAACAGAATGAATGGTCAAATATTGCTTCTAGCTTTGTCAGTTACATGATACTACCGAAAGATGCAATAACCCCAACTGGGGTTATAGCGTCTAAAAACCTCAACTTTTAAAAAATCATTATTTTTACCCAAAAATCGTGTACAACATAATAAGATGACATCAAAATATTAATCCCTAAAACACATGAGGTCTTGTATTATTACTCACAGTTTAATATGTCAAAAAGAAAAAATATTATAATCAACTAAAATTGGGCTCAAAAGTATTGTGACGCAATAGCCCCGGTTGACCTTATTCTTGAAATAAACTTAAGACCGCCAATAAGACGGATACTTATAAAATGACGTTTAATAATAAGAAACCAAAAGTGTTGTCTTATTTGAAGAAAACTTCGTGGTGAATGATTAAAACATGTAAGTATTTTAGGAAAATAATGTACTTTATACATTTTTAAATATTGAAATATAACTTAAAAATTAATTGTTACATTATTTCTTCTTTAGAGCAACATAATATAAAGTTTAAAGTTAAATTTTGTGTTTATATTGACATATTTTTATGTGTTGATTTTGTTAAAGGGTTCACGAATATGATAATGATAAACATATTGAGAAATGCATACAACAGTGTTTAAAAGAAGTTACGTTGGCCCTAAACCACGCTAACATTATATAAAAAAATTAATATCCCAATCTTTAAGCAAAGAATGCAACGAAAAGAAAGTGAGTTATCATTAAAACAATATAGCTCATGATATAATATAATTTGCTCTACAATTCGGCAATGGTTGCCAAAATTACATAATAACACAGCCAAATTGTCTCTTCCACCATCCCTGTAGAAGATATGGCTTACGCATACTCCTTCTGAAGATACCCAAACTGAAGAACTAAGGAGAGATATGAATCAGAGGGATAAATTTTGTTGCAGCATTACAGCGGACACATCAAAGATAGCAACAAACTTTTGCTCTACATAATATAGTATATATACATATTAGTAAATAAATATTTTTTCTTAACTCAATTACCATACTTTTGCCTTGTTCTTATTATATAAACATTTTCTACTTAATTTGTTTATTTTTTATACATACCCTTTTTTCTAGTCATGCCATGGAAGGAAATATGGTAAAAAATAAAACAAAATAATATATTAAAAGTTTATTGGTTCCACTTTGTTGCGAACAAAAATGAAATGGCAACACATTACAAACATTCATAAAGAAATATTAGAATGAAATGGAAATCTGAGAAGAGTGTGTGAAAACAGACTGATAGAGCGAAGAATGTAAATTGAGGTGTTGTGAAAAGATAGAAAGTGAATAAGTTGAGATGTTATGTCAAATTGAAAGAATGATGAAAAAATCTACATGGCCAAAAGGAAGGTATCTAAGTGTGGCTGTCCTCGGGTAACATGGTTGGATCACTGTCTGGATTCTGAAGGATGGTGACGTCAGAAATAGAAGGATATGTATGAATTTGATGGAAGCGAGAGAAGTAAGTCAACACCTATTTCTTTAGCGATATATCCTCTTAGGGGATATGGTGTGGTAGGACAGATAGATGCAACACCATTATAATGGGAAAGACAGGTATATTTAAAAAACATCTCAAAATAAATTAACATTTGGTTCATCCCACAGCACCCATTCTGTATACATTTTGAAAATTGGACCACAATTCATTTTAGAATGGGCTGGGAGTGCCAAGTGGAATATTTTCATAAGCAGAGATCCAAATGTTTATTTATTTTGTTGTCAAATGTTGATATATTGATTGAATAAAGTTTTATTGTTATTATTATTTCTAATGATTTTGAAATATCTTCCAACGTTTGTCCGTTTCGCCCGTTGTTTATCCACCTCAAGTGCTCTCTTTCTATTTTCATCCTCTCCTTTTCTGCCCCAGCTCGCTTCCACTCAGCCTCAATATGCCTTTCTTCTAGATTTAAGATTCTTTCACACTCCATCTCAAAAACATTTCCGGGAGGTCTCCTTGGTGAAAATTGAGTGCATGTTGGTGGACGCTGACGTCGTAGAGCTGAAAAAAAAATTAACATCATGTAACAAATGCATCATTTTATATACTTGATTTCTGGATAAGTGTTAGAGAGCCTGAGGAGTGTGATTAGATGGAGTGTAAACTTAGATTTCAAAGGTAAGAAGAGTATTATAGGACAGTCACTTCAATATATTGTATTGTATTAGTCTATCTATCTATACCATCACAGCATATCCCACAAGTGGGGTAGCCAGCAGACCAGCTGCATACAAAATATGCAAGCTGTCTTCTCCGTGCCAATATAAAATCAAGACATTCAGGATGGGTGGCAAACCTCATCGCTGAATTTAAGATGTAAAATGTCTTATTTTTTCGAACACCTGCCTTTTACAGGACACTCGAAAACTTATGGAGAAGAGTGGGAGACCAATTCTTTATTGTATTAGAACCAACTTAAAAGGAATAACAGTGTCTTGATTACAATGAAACAGCATTCAACAATTATAATATCTACCCTAATGGTGAATGTTTTTGACTAAGTCAAACCAAACTGGATAGAGAGGACTGCAACTTGTAAGCCCAATGGATACTCCATCTAAGATTCATAAAGTGCAACATATACTTATGTAATAATGCTATGTATCTCTCATTGATGAAATCTATAATAATGGTGTAATCAACTTCATATTGTATAAAAGCACATCTTCACTACAAGTTGTTGTGCAAATATAGTAAATTAGTAAAAGACAGTTTTTAATTTTTATATAAAAAAAAACACTAACTGGAAAGTCTTGCTGCCTCGTCAGGTGGTTTACTGTTTCTTGTTGGACTTCCTGTGAATTCAATTATATCTTTTATTTAAGGTTAGAACCTTCCCTTCGATGTCATCAGCGCGTTTAATTGCATGTAGGACAATCTCGACATATTTTCTAAAAAACAGAACAAATATATACTTAATGCACTTAAAAAAGGTTTTGTTACCTGTATTAAACAATGATAATGTATATTAATATATTGTATTAATGTATTCACAAACATCCTGGCTCTATACTGAAGTATTTATTTACTTATTGAGAGTGGAAGTACATTTGTATAACTTTTTAAATGTACTTATACATTTAGCTAGAATATTGTACCTATGTGATTTTTATAAATTAATAAGTTATAGCACAAGTTAATAATCTATCTATCTAAGTAATAAACAATAAGTTATATGTGTCGCTGAGTTTCGAAATCCGCTATAACACATACATTTGAATGTGTTATAGCGGATTTCGAAACTCAGCGACACATATCATATAATACAAGTAAAACTTTATATTTACTTACCAACAAAAACTCACAACAAAATGCCGCGAAATAAATGACATTTCCTTTCAAGGTTAGTTCGTAAGCGTCTTGTCAAAACTCAAGAATCACGATGACCAACTTTGAAATATCAAATAACATTAAATAAACGAATTAAATGAAAATAACTTTACAAATAATTTATTAAATGTAGTAATTTATTGTCAATTTAAATATTTTACATATTTGTTCAAAAATATTTCGTGAAAATTAAATATTATTCGCAAAAATATGAAATTTGCCGAAACCATAGACAATACGACAAAAATTCACATTGTTGCTAACGGGCCGTTCAACTAGTATCGGATAAGATCGAAGTTCCAAATAAGAAAGAGAAAAAGAAAGTGTCAAGAATACGAAATTTAGTCATGGTCTTTTTATTTACGATCTTAAGTCTAGTATTAGTATCGAATAAGAAAGCGTCAAGAATAAGCCTGCAGTTCAATTTTTGTGAGAAGACATTTTGCGCTTGAGTTTTAGAATAACATCCTCCCCTCATACCAGCATTTCATTGCTGTTTGGGGAATACGAAGTGTTTATTGTTAACTATAATAAAATATCAATATAAATGTATCGAAATATAAATTGTGTATTAAATTAAATAAATAAATAAATATTTTATATATGTAAAAGGCTCAAGCCGTATATTGTAATAAATAAATAAATTACTTAATGTGTGCTGTTCTAAATTTGTTAATCAGTAAGTGAACTAATGTTGCTAAATAATTGTATGTGTTAATATCTAAAAAGTTTGTCGATACGCCAAATAAAATAAAATGATTTTGGTTGATATGAAACTACAAAACCATACAAATTTGATATGTCGTATCTCAGGATGTTGAGATATGGAATTGCGTTTGTACAAGTCTAAAAATAGCTAAGGGGGCATTCACGTTTGTTCACTTTCAGTGATCACTTTGGATGATCCTCCAAAATGAAAAGTTGTGAAAAGGTGTTTCATCAATAGTGAAAACAAACATTTATTTATTTAATTATTATTTGTCTTATTCTGTATGAATTAGTATTGAAAGTCAGAATAATATAAGAACAAGATATCATGCTGTCGAGAATTAAGTATATTAATTTATTTTAAATTTTAATAAGTCTTATTTTTCATTTTTTTATTTATTTAATTATTTTTTACAAAAATACGTCAAACTACACACAACATGACCGTGAGTGTTGACATGGCAGTGAAAGCATAGGATGAACAAGTGTGAATGGATGTGTTCACTTTGGATGAACAGGTTTGACCCTGACACTCTGGACGATCATCCAAAGTGAAGCAATGTGAATGCTACTTTAGATGAATAGCTACAACTTAATAACTGTCAATGTAATTTTCATTATGTTGATTTTGTAAAAATCCTCTAATGTAAAAGTGATCATTATGCCATAAATAAATATTTTATTTGAGTTCCACAATTTTAGCACTGACGTCCCACAGTTTATCTTGAATGCTCTTATCATATTTGTGTTTTGGTCTGTATATCTTGCAGTTACGGAAGAACGTTCCCGAAGATTCTTCCAAATTAATATCGGTTGCGCAGTGGAGAACAGTCTGCGAGCCCTGAAATCACATATAAGTGTGAGAAGTTTCTACGGAAGATAAAAGATACAAATAATGTTTGTCTATGGAAATAAATGACAGCTTTAGAGTGAGAGAGAAAGAGAGATGCTTATGCAAAGACATTATACTATGACAAGGTTGTGATAGTAATTGGTACAGCTGTCCCTTTCTAGCATATAGTTAGCACTACATATACCTACATAAGTTAGATATACTGGCAATATATTAGAAAGAGACACCACTCCACGATTACTATTCTTTTTCGTAGATTAATAAAATTTATTAATTATGTTTAAGCAACAATGAGTAACATGACAGTTGTTACCTTTGCGTCAATCAACAAGTTATTAAGTTATTGCGACGAAACAATGCATATGTTTGCTTCAATGTGGTCAAAAAGTGCAGTCTTACTATAGTAAAATGTATTTGTAATGGTAAAACAAACTTAAGATTTAGTTTGCTTACCTGTTGAGCAGATCTCATGTAGAATAGTGCAATGGGAGAAATGGCAATCATATGATACCAACTAAATGCATGTCTGGAAAAATTAAAAACATTTAGGCCCAAAATTACAATCAGTAGCTTATCGTGGAGCTTTAGTGAGGAGGCTTATAAGTTAAGTTGAGCTTACTGCTCACACGAGAATTTCAATCAATATTTCACTGTGACTTGACTACGCTGCAAATATGGTTAAGTTGGTAGCCCTACTAGTCGTTTTATCGTAATTTTGTCTATGTATTAACCTCACATCTGTCATGTTAACGGGGAAGCGCGCCATTTTTTTGTGTTGTCGTTTTGATTACGTGAACGTTCTTGGATTTTTTCGTCAGGGTCGGAACGAAAAATCCAAATAGCAGCGCAAATGAAACAACCTTAGCAACAACAAACAAAAAGCGTAACGATAGCGGGAACATATGACATTAATGTCAGTTTGTTCTTATTGTAACTAGTGGCGCCTCCTGGTGATGAAAAAATTAAGTTTAAGTTTAAGCGAGCTCAACGTTGTTGAGGACACCCCCGGGTATTCCTTAACTTAAGGAGTAGGTTAAGCCGCAAATTCGTGGTAAGGAGACATTGTAATTGGTGTAATTTTGGTAAGCAAAGCTTTATGTGTTCCTTAAGGTTAAGGAGGATCTTGAGCCTGCATTGTAATTTTGGGCCTTACGTGCACATCAGAAAACATAGAATAAAATACATAGACCTTTTAATTGTAATTAAGTAACTTTAAATTCATAATGGGGTCATTTCACCTATTTTTTTTATTGCATATAATAATAGTGTAGGGCAGTATGATGATATTCGTGTTTTTTTTTTTTTTTCTGAAGCATACTTTTCAAGATATGGGACTTCAAAATTCAAAAAAAAAAATGCCCGCGAAAACGATGAATTTGTGACGAGTTGTGTGTGACGTCATTCGGACTTGTCGATCGTTCGCTACTTCGATGTACTGTATTATCTATACACGACGTTGCAGCTGAGAGCGGTTCTGTCAATGTTGAATGATCGTGAGAAGTGTCTGAAATTTGTTAGCGGGATAAAACATTAAATAAAGTTATTTAAATCGTGATATTAGTATTTCAATATTGTGTTTCAAAAGTTTTATACATATTAACAATAATGGAAAGTGGATATTCTAAAGCTCAATCCGACAATTTACCCATTGTAAATACCCTCATGATGTGTACGTTTTTTTCAAACAATACTGACTATTTAAGCTCGGAAATTCGCGGAGTTAAGGCCTCAAGGTAAGAAAATTTAATCAAATATAGTTTATAAATATTTCCCATTATTTAAATTCACATTTTTTATTTTTCATCCTGAAAATATATCCCTTAAATGTCTCTTTGCTCATAACCTAACCTATACATACTTCTTGTTATCTAATTTTGGGTTCAGCTTGGCACTGTTTGATTCCTACACTATAAAATAAAACATAGATACATACAGATTATATTATTCATGTACATACATGTTTGTTTTGTTATTGCAGATCTTGCAGAGAAAATTATGGAGATAATGCCATTGGCTATGCACAAGTTAAAAGGACAGGCGCTCTTTGTACTGTGAAAGCACGGATAACTCCAGAGCATAAGGTGCGTACGAAGGCTTACCAAGTGACATTAATATGTAATGAAGAAGAAGGAATCGTTGAGTCCTGTGTGTGTGAAGACTGTCCAGCATCTCAAGGTATTTATTACATAATTTACAACACTTCTATAATATTATTTGCTAACATTATTGCCTGAACCGAGTCTAATAGGGAGGTGTTTATTAAATGTAAGTCATATAAAAGTGCATGATTTTCTTACACACAGAGCTCCCCTGGTGTTATATTGGGTGCCCATAGCTATCTTTCATATAATAAAATCAATATCTTTTGTGAATTACAGGAGGGTGCAAGCATGCATTAGCATTTTTATCTTGGGTGCATCGTCGCAGTGAGGAGCCGTCAAAAACATCCATACAGTGCTATTGGAAAAGGTCCAAGATGGCAGAAATAGGATCATCCAATAAATTAATTAAATGCGAGGAATTGGGTAAAAAGACCTCAAAGATTTATGCCAATGATGGAAGCATACTTCCAACACTTATTAGGAAGACCGAAGAAGCTGGAGTGAAAGATATCATATTTATGCGCTATTTTAGTGATGCTTCTCCAGAAGAAAATTTGAGTATTCATAAGTTGATGGAGAATTTTAGAAATAAAAAAATAGGAACTACAGCTGACGAATTTATTGGGTTTTGTAAAAACACCATGAATTCAACAGTATGTCGAGAAGCAGCAAATCTCACGTTGGAGCAGTCCAGCAGCAGTTTGTGGCACGAACTGCGATATGGCCGCATTACTGCTTCAAAATTTTATGAGGCTGCACACTGCACCACTATGGATGGATCGTTGGTGGAATATCTACTGGGAGCAAAGATATGCGACACGGAAGCGTTGAAACGTGGTC
This sequence comes from Athripsodes cinereus, assembly GCA_947579605.1. Classification (NCBI taxonomy): domain Eukaryota; kingdom Metazoa; phylum Arthropoda; class Insecta; order Trichoptera; family Leptoceridae; genus Athripsodes; species Athripsodes cinereus. The sequence continues at coordinate 3,483,973 of OX388325.1, read as the reverse complement.
GTAATTTGGAAGGTAATATACTAAAAACAGCTTAAGAAAAGCTATCCGAACATTAAAAATTGTGGCTTACTTCTCTCCGCAAATCATCCACTCTTCGGTGCTTCTCCTGATGGAATATGTGCAGATTTTATCATAGAGATAAAATGTCCAAGTACAGAGAAGTGGATTGATAAATATTTTAATGGAGATAGGCCGAGTGCAAAGTTTTTTGCTCAGATGCAACTCCAAATGCATTTTTCTAACAAAAATAAAGGTTTGTTTTGTGTGGCCAGTCCAGATTATGAAAAATCTGGGGAAATAAAAAAATGTTTTATAGACTATGACAAAAATTATTGTGTCAATTTGATGGAAAAGGCAAGAGAATTTTGGAAAAATGCATTGTTTATAAAACTTTTCCAATAAATTAATTTTGAGAATCTCGTTAGTCATATTTTAAGTTGTTTTTATTTTGAGTTATTGTAGTAAATTGTAATTCATCATTATTTTGTGACTTACCGTACTGAAATATGCCTCCATATTTAATTGTAAGTTATATTTGCTTATTTCTATGTTGATTTATGCGAACAAATCTTTTTAAATCAACATTATTTTTGCTTCTTTACATACATTTTAAATGGCAGTGAACAAAAGGATTCACATTTACATCTATATTTACTATGTGATATTTTCATCAAGTAATTTTTTTCCCTCTAAATTAATTTATATGTGTATTTGTAAGAATTTACTTTGGTTATTGTTGAATGCGTTAAGTTATAATATTTTGTCTATCCCAATCTTTTTCATAGTTAATCTGCAAATATTTTCATGGTGGTCACCTTCCTTTTGATTGTTTGACATAATAATTAAGGTAATTATATTATAAAAGATCATTTGGTTTGAAATATCTTGTATTTACAGTTAATATTAAATAATGAACATCTACATAACATATAAATTATTATAAACGTGCTATAAGTATAAAAAATAACTGATATTTTATTTATATGGAACAAAAAGTTGTAACAATAAATATAAACAAGCTAAAGAATTATAAATGCTAAAACTTATAAAAATGTATAAAAATTTGTCCTATTTGTTAATATGCTTATGTTTCTAGTTATTAATATGTAATAAAACAATATTTTATTTTGTACAATACATAAATATTTATAATTTAATTAATAAAACATATTGAGTCTTTTATACACACTATCTGTTTGACTTTTGAAACCCAATGAGCTGATGCTGTTCTTGAATACAAACTTGGATGGATAATATTATTAGATTAAATAATATATGTACAATTAAATAGTATGGTTACATTTCAAAATTCTACCTTCAAATTTTTATTAAAGATTTCTGTAAATTTATCAAACCACAAACAATGACAATGATGTGATCCACAGAAGAGATTAGGTTGTGATCGATAGTAGAATGCATTTTGAGCAAATGGAATTCTCTTATCCTGCTAATAACACGCTCTACGTGAATGCGTAACGCAGCAATTCTTTTCGCTTCTTTAACTTCTTCTTTTGTGCATACTACGTTTTTGAAGACGCTTGGAGGGCGAACAAGGTGTGATCCTTGTTTTTCCAACACGTGAGATATGTTTTTAAAACCCCTATCAGCCATAACCCAAGCACCTTTTTGGATACATTTGAAGTAACCTGAATCCTCGGCAATGGTGGAATCAGTCACTCGTCCGCCATAGCCACACGAAATGAAGTTAACCAAACCATCAGGAGTGCAAGAAACAAGATATTTCAGCGTATTGCATCCTTTATATTCTGACCATGTCAGCGATTGGTGTATTGGATTGGTTGGTTTTTGAATTTGGATTTCCAAACAATCAATTATTGATTGCACATTTTTATATCTTGCTCGGAAAGCTATTGGTAGATGTGTTCTAATTTTTTCTGGCGATGGCCAAAAAATTAGTTCATTTAACATGCTCGATAATTTGGGCAAAGTGTTGTTAAAAATCCGACATATTGATGATTCCGACATACCGAAGTGGCACCCCAGCAGTGCATATGAGAAGTCTAACCTAATTTTTTTTAATGTTATCATTATGTTCATCACCGGAGTGTGAACATTCTGTGATAATATTTCAATAATGTGATACATATCTTTTGGTATGCCTAAATATAACTGGGGAAGTCTTTCTATTAGAAGAACAAAACCCTGCTGCATTTGTTTACTCAAAATATGCTTGTCCACTTCGGCACATTCAAAATCAGAAGTATTACTATCTTCATACACATAATCTGAATCATGCGGATCTTGAATGTTTTCAAGATCAGCATGATCAGAAATACTTGGTACATCCTCATTGGTAAAGCGTTGTTGTTTTTTTGGTGGTGTTTTAAATGGAGAACAACTCGTAGTTTTACGAACTACGACAGGCATAGAGGTTCCTTTGCTCCTAAACTTTTTCCTAATAATATTTGAAAACTCCACCTGCACTGCCTTATCAAGTTGTGGTGGTGTGACTTCTTCTGTTGGGACAGCTGGAATATCGATGTTTGTTTGTACATCCATTGGGATGACAGATGAGGTAGACGGTTCATTGTCTTTGAGCAGTTCATCGATCATTTGTTTCCGAGCCCTTGCTTTGCCTGTCTCTCTTGATGTGGTCTTTTTTGTCTTCTGACAGTCAAAGATATGAGGAATAACATTCTTTTTTAAATATATGTTTCCCCCCATCATCTTAAAACGCATGTAGTTCTCCATGTCATCTTCCAACTGTAAACAAATATGGAAAAACAGAATATTAAAATATAACATTATATTATGATGAATGAGATGGTATGGTCATGTCAAGCGAAGAGATGAGAACTATTCGGTGAGGAGAGCTCTCAAAATTCCTACTAAACCAAGGGGTAGAGGAAGACCCCTGGCTACATGGTGTTCAAATATTGAGGAGTTGGCAGCACAAGATGTTTCTTGTGACAACCCCGAATAGAAGATCCTGGCGCTTACGGACAAGGAGCCCCACCCTGGATGTACCGGGACAGTGAGGCAGGGAGAAGAAGATTTTGATGAATAACTACGTACACATTATATTCAAATTCGGAATCTTATGAGGCGTGCGTCTAATGCAATTCAATCATAGCATATTATTTTAATACTGCCAGTAGAGGTATTGCAGAAATAAAATTAAAGAAAAACAAGCTACTTACATTGAAATGGTCCTCACACACAAAACGTGGAGAGTCAACACTCTTTAAAGGTTTATTTTTGAGTTCATCTCGTTTCATAGCGTGGCACCATTTTTTGCGTGTGTTAACGTCACGCGGCATACGAATAAATACTTTGTCTGGTGTTTTAATTGTAGTATTAGTACACATAGGAACTACACAGTACTTGTAAAAGTTATTCGACATTATAATTAATAAATTAGCACCAAGTAATTATTAAATAAACACAAAAAACGCAACTCCGTAATGAATCTGAAACAACCCCGTACGCACTCTACACAGTAACTCTCTACACAGCCGCGAGCGCACAAGTCCGGATGACGTCACACACACAGAACAGCCAATAGCATTTCGTTTTCGCAAGTGCCAAAATTATCGTGTTTTATTTTGTAAAATAATAAATAAAAATATTATTTTTATTAGTTTTAACTCTTATTTTATCCTTTATTATATATTTATCTACCATATTCAAATAAATTTAACCACATTCCTCACTACTGCAATGACCCCATTATATTTGTGATATTTGGAAGCGTGTAGAAAGTACATTGTGGTCAAATACGACCTGTAATTAGTACATACGTGATAATATATTATTTCACCTAGGAAATGACATGAAAATGACTGGGAAATTCTTGTTTCATATTATATATTTCATTTTCTGTTTATCTTTTGATCTAAGCTCACTATATAGTAAAACAGTTCTCTAACATTGTAGTAGGTTTACTGGAAGACATTGCCTCAAGACAATATGTACGCCTTTTGTAAAATATTTGCATATTTGACAATAAAGTGTTTATTATTATTATGCGAATGCAAGAAGAGTGTTGTGGACAGAATGCGCGTGAATAAACTACGGTGGTTTGGGCATGTTGAACGAATGAAGAGAGGTAAGAATGACAAAGAGGATATACTTGTCTGAAAGAAAGGGTGTGAGGAAACACGGGCATCCGAGAACCACATGGCTTGATCACGTGGATCAAATTCTCAAGGACGGCCACGTGTTGAGTAAGAGGAACCGACGTGCGTGTATGAGAAACTGTATGAATGTGAAGGAAGTGAGTAAAGATAGATCTGTTTGGCGTTCCGTTCTCTCTGCCTACCCCACTTGGGACACGGCGTGAGGGTATAGTAGTATTATTATTATGACAATCCGTCAAAATTTGGTTGATTTCATGAGCACAAAATTAATCTTTCCCATTTTCCGTACATTTTGTCTCGTACAATTGCGAGATTGTGTTTTGTAAAATTGTGTTTTATGCGACTCTCCTTCTGCATTACGATGAGTTTCCTCCCTTCCCTTTCCCTTACTTGCTGTGCTCGATTAATGTTAACATAACTATCATAATTTTAAATTTTATATTTGATTTGTAATGTGTTGTTTTGTTTTTATTATTCTTGTTTGTTTGTGTGTTGATCCAGTATTGAATTGATTGATGGTGATTACTGTTTGTTTCAAGATTAATGCTTTATCTCTTATATTTTTATTGTTGTTTATTTTCTTTTTATATTACATGACAACCTTATGGGCTAATGAAATATATCAAATAGTTAATTTGTATACACTTTTAAATTGGGCAATGCATGGTCTCTTGTAATGATTATAATATTGTTTGTATTTATTTGTATGTGTTGTCATACATACTACTGAATACATACTGAATAAATACATACTGAATGGAAACAATACTACTGTCAAAGTACAACATGAAAATAAATAAAGACAAAACAAAATGTATGGTCGTTGGAAGGGATGAAGCGACTGCGAACATTGCCATAAATGGAGTGAGCATCAAACAAGTAAAAGAGTTTGTGTACTTGGGCAACAGAATAAACCAGGACGGACGGTCTAAATCAGAAATTGTGAGCAGAATAAACCAGGCTAGGATTGCTTTTAACAAAAAATCTAAAATATTGGAATCCCCTAATATTGATTTAAGCGTGAGGAAGAATCTCACTAAAGCCTTTGTATGGAGCATTTTGCTATATGGGTGCGAGATGTGGACCATCAACACGATTTTAAACGGACGGTTAGCGGCCTTTGAAATGTGGTGCTATAGACGCATGCTGATGATTCATTGGTCGGAACACGTCGAAAACAAAGAAGTGTTAACCAGGGTTGGTGAAAAAAGGCAACTCCTCAAAAGAATCAGCCAACAACGAGCTAACTGGATTGGCCACAACATCAGGCACCCAGGACTGCTCATCGCAATCGCAGAGGGTAGGACCGAAGGCACAAATGGCAGAGGTCGACCGAGAGATGCTTATATGGACCAACTGAAGAGGGACATGAGCTGTGGCTCATACGTGGAGTTGAACAGACTGTCTGAGAATAGGGAGGAATGGAGAAGAATGTCCAAACTTGTTGCAGACCAATCCAATGGATTGTAACTCATTATATAATTACTAAGAATCACTGTATGAAATGGTTATGATGTCATTATAAGAATTTTATTATAGAAATGTCAAAACATTTATAAATTCACATACCCCTTTTTGAATATGCAACGAGGATATATTTTGATAATATGGTTTGCTCAGTGCCTTATTGTATAATACTGATTTTTTCTGATGGAAACTTCTTACTTGGGAAAGTGGAATAAATGCTGTGGAGATGAGATCACAGAGGAGAATGATTGGTAAAACGTTGCGTGATGGGGTGAGGAATGAGGATATTAGAAGAATGAGTGGATGCAAGAGGAGAGTTGTGGATAGAATGCGCGTAAATAAATTGAGATGGTTTGGTCATGTGGAACGAATGGAAGAGGAAAGAATGACAAAGAGGATATACTTGGCTGAAAGGAGGGGTGTGACGAAGCGCGGGCGTCCGAGAACTACATGGCTTGATCATGTAGATCAAATTCTCAAGAACGGCTGTGTTTTGAGTAAGAGAAATCGACGTGCGTGCTTGAGAAATTGTATGACTGTAGCAGAAGCGAAAGATGTAAGGACAGATCTATATGGCGTTCCGTTCTCTCTGCCTACCACACTTGAGATACGGGATGAGAGAATGGATAGATAGATAGAACTTCTTATAAAAGATGAACAAATTATTATTATATAGCTGATATGTCTGATCTCAACACAACTGTCACAATAACAACCATCAGGCCCAACAAAATTACCTGAATAATCCTGTATATGTAAATCCGGGACAAACAAGAAATACGTCAATTCCTTTATCCAATGTCCTCTCAGCGAGGGCCCTCCCAAAGTAGACATTCATCAACTTAGTGTTACTATAGCCGGGATTACGTCTTCCTAATTTCTTCTTAAATGCTGCATCATTACTCTCAAGAGCTTTGTATGTCTTCTCCAAGTTCAGATCATCAAAATCTATGACACCCTTTTCATGCAACGTTGAAGACACTAAGACGATACTAAAAAGAGAAAAAATCTGTTGTTTTAATACATACAGATTATTTTCATATATTATATTATAAAGTTATAAAAATAATATCAACACAAACACTCTTTACTTTCGCTATATTTATTTATTTTCGGCAGAGGCCTTTCGGACTTAGTCCATCTTCAGTGCCTTGTACTTAAGAACTAAACAAAAACAAACTTACAAACTAACAAGTCTAGTAGACTATGTGGAGGGGGGATTAGGGGTGGTGGTGAGAAGTTGTGTGAGTGGGGAGTTAAATGGGGGTACTTGAATGTTTACGTATACAAGTGAGACATGGACGTGGTTGAAGAAGGACGAAAGTGGAATAAATGCAGTAGAGATGCGATCGTTGAGAAGAATGGTTGGTAAAATGCTGCGTGATAGAGTGAAGAATGAGGATATTGGAAGAATGAGCGGATGCAAGAAGAGTGTTGTGGACAGAATGCGCGTGAATAAACTACGGTGGTGAATAAACTACGAGGTAAGAGTGACAAAGAGGATATACTTGTCTGAAAGAAAGGGTGTGAAGAAGCGCGGGCGTCCGAGAACCACGTGGCTTGATCACGTGGATCAAAAACTCAAGGAAGGCCGCGTGTTGAGTAAGAGGATAAGACGTGCGTGTATGAGAGACTGTATGAATGTGGAGGAAGCGAAGGAAGTTTGTAAAGATAGATCTGTTTGGCGTTCCATTCTCTCTACCTACCCCACTTGGGACACGGCGTGAGGGTATAGTATAGTAGTAATTAACTGTCTTTGTTGCGTTGAGTTGCGGAGTTTGGTAAGTAAGTAGGAGTAATCAAACACGACTGTTCGGGGGAAGTCCTACATTACTGGCCGGCACCCAATACCGGCCAGTTGCAATTTACGAAATTCTACAATGGATAGCGCTGAGACAGTTATTTCAATTCAAGTAATACGTTTTCACAAGCATTTGTCTCGCTCAGAGCCGACATATTTCGACAAGCTTCCTGTCAGTGGTAAAATTTGTGTTTAATATAGTGGACATACGACGCACAATTAAAGTTCTGTGAGTGATTGCTATAGTTTTGAGGACGAATTCTTAATAAGTCAAACTTGGTATGTATTGACTGTTTATATAGCTTGACAAGGCCTTCATCAGCTGGAACGGAGGCGAAGAGAAAAAAAACAAAGAGAAGAGACAGCAATAAATAAAATATAGTGAATTTACTAAATGAAAACTTTGGCATGTTACAGTGAGGTGAAGGCGGATGATGTAAAACACAGTTATTATTAGTTACACATGATATTTATTGATAAAAAAACAAACATTTAAAAAAAATATTATTCAAAAAAATATCAATTTAAAACTAGGTATATCTTCCTAAATAAATCTAAAAATATGACCTAACCAGTCGACTTTTAAATTGTTACCCCAATTCACTTCAAAAACGCAAACAATCACACAGTGTCCGTCTATTATATTTTGATATTATATTTATCGTAACTTAATTAATTGTTCGTGGTATTCCAAAACACAAAATCTTTCCTTAACTCACGTGTTTCCGTCCTTGGGCCTAGGAGGAAATCTGAAGATCGTCCTGCCCGCGGCCATTGCGGGCAGGCGCAGTCCTTCCAACGAAGGCATCCTGGCATATAGCCCTCAGGATGGTGTTGCCCCGAGGCTGGCGACTGCCGCCCCAAAGGAGGTCTGCACCATGCGTCCAAGGCCGTGGCAGGAACAGAACCGCGTCTAGCCTCGTTGCTCCTTGGAGTAGACCTGTCTCCACGGAATCCTGGCAGGAAGTGATCCGTAGCCTGTCGCTGGCTACTCGACCAGGAGGGGTAGTACCTCACCCCTCGCTTACCATACTCCACCCCCGCGTCTTAGTGTCGGCGTTGGCAAAATCCCGTTATGCCGAGGTATTGTTCCTAGCAAAACAATACCCCGGCGCACATAACTGCGTACCAGCAAGTATGCCCGAGAACTTTGCTCGATGCCTACCAGCACATTTCCCGCGCAATCACACATCCATATCGTATTTTAAAAAAGTGTCCATTTTCACTACCATGTTTATCTTATGTTCGCCAATGATTCACAAAAACCCCCAAAGATTACCAATCTATCCTAAAAACAATCTAAACTAAAAATACCTAAAGATAACTTACGTACTAGTTACAATAATAATGAGGGTGTATGCCTGTAGGTATATACACTCGTGTAGGCAGTATTCCATATCCCACTCGATATTATACCTACCTACAAGAGCGTTTACATCGAAATTATAATGAACATACAAACAGACACACACCCCTAAATACGATGTATTATTATGTGTGAATAGCGAGCAGATCGTAAACGCGTACGTGACATTCCTGAAGGATGGTGAACACGTGTATAAAAATGACTGTAGCTGGTCACCGAACACAGCGCAAAATTACACAATTTAAGAATTTTAATTATTATTATTAATATTATCTTTACTAAATTATTTTAAAAATATTCTGGATAATTTTTTCATCATCATGCACAGACCCTCCATATCAAGCTATTATAAAATATATTGAAAATCAATTATTATCCGCACAGTCTTATGTTATGTGGAAAAAATATTTTGCCCCATTCCCTACAGTACCGGCCACAAAATTGTCCACCAGTACCGGCCACTATTTAAATTAATGTTTGTGTAATTTATTTTGCTTATAGATACACCAAGATGTTTGGCAATGAAAACAATGGTGAGATGAAGAATAAAAGGGCACCTGGGATCCTGAAAATATGCGAAAAGCCGTGGAAAAGGTACTGAGTAATGAAATGAGTGCGGAGCGTCAGGCCGCAGATCGTTATCATTTACCAAGAACAACATTGAATGATGGAATTAGTGGTATTAAATGAAGAGGATGGATACAATGTGGAAACTGCAGTGCTTGGGTCCATGAAGCTTGTCCAAACGTATCAGAGCTATCAAATCAATATATTTGCGATTATTGCCTTAAACAAATGTTGATATTTTTGCTGGCCAGTACTGGAGGCCAATTTTTTTGAAGTTGATTTTTCTTTGTCTTGTAATTTTGTTAATAAAGTTGATTATTTCTAAATATATCGATATTTTATTGTTTTTATTTATAGTACAAGAGTTCCTTTATACATACCACTGGGTATTTTGCATGTAACCAAGAGGATTTTTATTTTATTATAAATAAACCTTAGGGTGTCTGTACTGTAGGACTTCCCCCTATAATTAAACCATTTATTCAACATCCAACGACATTTACAATACAGTAACGTGACGACTCGACCTACTTACACGCGTATTATAAATCCCACATGCGCACGACCATCTCGCACGACTGCGAGTTCTCAACTGTTCAGCCATCCCCAATCATACTTATTACTTCCAGACACCCTGTTATTTTTTATCTAATTCACACCAACATCATTGCATCTTTCATTTTCTTTCATACCCAAACTGTCACCTTTCATAGAAATATCTAACATATTTGAATCGGTCACTTGAGAAATAACATAAATCAGTCAATTAAAAACTTTTCAGAAATCACAAAAAACCGTGTTGGTTGATATCTTACTCAAATCAAAATGTTTCTTACAGTGTATTCTTTTATTATAAAAACCTTTATTTTACGTCAAAATATTTTATTTGTGTGTTAATTTAAAACCTTTGACTCAGGTTGTTTCTCAAATGAACACCATTTCAGGGAACAAAAGTCAACATTTTCATCCCAGATTATTTATTAAACGACTAAAAATCACTATTTTTCACGTTAAGTGTCAGCTGTGAATCAACACGAAAAAAATTAGTGTAGTTACAACACAAGTCAAGTGACTTGTGTTGTTTTTCTATTGACTGGCCAAGTAAATCAGCTCAGTTTGTATCAAATAGGTAAAAATTACGTGGTTTCTAAATAAAATAACGTGGTTTCTAAATGAAAAAACGTGCGTTTCAAGAAAAAGGACCCAAATAAAAAAAAAAAATTTTAGCTAAAAACCTGACTTATGTTGTTTCTCAAATGACTGATTCATTTGTATCTACATGTTTCGTATTGTTTTAACTAACTAATATTGGAAACAACCAGTACAATATCTACACACGGAGCTGTCGGGTTTTATAAAAAAAAGAGAGAATTTTGAGGACTTCGGCATATTGCTTGGTAGATTAATTGGATAAACATATCTCACGAAAAAGGTTCATGCTTCATCTGGAAAATTAGCAAATATAATTAATAAGGTGACATCGTCTTTTCTAAGTCTTATATGATAGTTTCATCGTAAAGATAAGTGGTTTATCCTTCTCCTGAAAACTGTCCTATGCAGTCTCCAGACTTGTACGCACACACTATCCGGATGATCGGTATTCAGATTTTTTAAATTACTCACCGACTTGGGGCTGCTTTTTCCAATAACTCTAACAGAAGATTAGTCATTAAGAATTGAGATAGATGATTGACTGCAAAGTGTGCTTCAAAGCCATCCTTGGTGACTTGGTGCATCTTCAGAGGATAATAAACACCAGCATTGTTGATGAGCACATCTATTTTGTCGAAACCTGTCTTCACAACATTTACAAATTGTCTGACAGACTCCAGAGAAGAGAGATCCACGTGCATGTATATCTGGAAACAGATACAATAAATATTTTAAGCCAACTAACGTTGTCATAAACAGAAGCAAAACATTAATTTAATCATTGCTTAAGGAAGGACCCTAATTTATCTATGCCATCACAAAATCTTTTAAGCAGATTGATTACTGCATACAATCAACAAACAAGTCCTATTATACGGCGACAAAACAAACAATCGTAAATCACATAACATTTCAACGTTTAATAACTTATAAATAATTAAAAGACTGTTATATTTTCACTATATTTATTTAATCTCTAACGTTTTCGCCCACTTCAATGGGCATTCTCTTCAGTACTCTTGAGATTTATAAGTTATTAAATATGAATTTTCACAGTGTTCACGCATCAACAATTAATTTGGACGTTTATTTGATATTTAATTATATTGTGACAAGGATTATATAATACTGAATAAATTATATTTTTTTAAATATAAACACTAACATACCGGTGCTAGAGTAAACGGTGCACTTCGACCCATTGTCAGCAATGATAATGTGTCGAACATGGCTAAAATGCTAGTGCACAATACCATTCTCGCACCGTCACTTATGTATGCAAGCTAAACATGGACGTGGTTGAAGAAGGACGAAAGTGGAATAAATGCAGTAGAGATGCAATTGTTGAGAAGAATGGTTGGTAAAACGCTGCGTGATAGAGTGAAGAATGAGGATATTGGAAGAATGAGCGGATGCAAGAAGAGTGTTGTGGACAGAATGCGCGTGAATAAACTACGGTGGTTTGGGCATGTTGAACGAATGAACGAGGTAAGAATGACAAAGAGGATATACTTATCTGAAAGAAAGGGTGAGGAAACGCGGGCGTCCGAGAACCACGTGGCTTGATCACGTGGATCAAATTCTCAAGGACGGCCGCGTGTTGAGTAAGAGGAACCGACGTGCGTGTATGAGAAACTGTATGAATGTGGAGGAAGCGAAGGAAGTGTGTAAAGATAGATCTATTTGGTGTTCCATGTCAATCTTCGGGATCTGATCTCACTTGTGATGAAATGTTGGTTAGTTGTGGAGTGAATTTCTTCATTACTTTTAAGCCTCCAGGTTCCTTCTGCAATACCTGGTCGTGGACCCAATATTTTTCTTAGAATCCTATTATCAAAAGACAGAAGTCTTTGTTGGCCTTTAGGGTCATACACCAAGATTCTGAACCATGGATGACCACTGGTTTAATGAGGCTGCTGTATATGTGAAGTTTCACTCTTTTGGACAGTTTTAGTTTATCAGTAATAAATAACTTGCTAAATATTATGTCTTATTATACATTTATTACACATGTTTATCTTCGTCACGAGTATGAAAATAAACTGATAAAAATAATCCATTGGAAACTGGAGCTATAATACTAACACAAGTTGAACTATTTTCTAAGATATTTTTGTCTATTTAACATTAAAAATAAATGTGCTTGCGAGAGATTATTTATTTATTTATTTATTTACATTTTGGTCAATTTCTACTATAGGTTATCCAATAGTACTCATTACAAAAATATATATTGATAATCATAGTCGTATTTATTTTCATTATCTTTCACTTTGCTCAGTTACAAGATATTTTGGGGCACCCAGATGTGAGCTAGGGGGGGGGGGGGTACAGATAATACCTACTTATATTTTAGTCCTTTACATAATTAAATTTAATGGCATAATTATGAATTTTAATAATATTGCATTCAGTGGGCGAGATGCACTCCTTCGCCCCCATATTTCCATCTGAGCATTTCTAAGATATCTTGTAACGGTACACAGTGAAAGATAATAATATACTTAAATAAAATTATGATCATCAAAATAGGTATATTTCCGTGATGGTTGCTACTGGATAACCTTAAGTAGAATTTGACCTACATTTTTATACTGCAGAGTCTTTTACGTGTTATATAAAAAAAACAACAGTAACAATTTGACAGACGATGAAAAAAATACAGCTTGTAACAGCGTGCACATAAATTGATTATAAATTATATAACCTTTCCTGAATAAAACTTAATTTGTAGGTACAAATAAAAAAAATAATTGAAATAGAAATGATAGTCCAACAATAAAAAATTGTAAAATGTGTCTCTTGTAATAATAAATAGTCAAAAGAAAATGTCAGCTATGGATTTTGAGTCAAGAAATAAAATTAGCAACTAAGAAAAATATAGTTGATGAATGTCAATAATTTGTTTGATTTTGTTGGCACTAACCATGCGGTAATCACGAAACATTTTTAATTATTAAGAATTAGTTTATTATGTACTACACCACTTTAATTTTTTAAAACACGACTGGTTTCAACGCTAAGATGCGTCATTGATGAGTGTTATACTAAAACTAAATTAGTACTAGAACTATTTACAATTATCTATGTATGTCTATCTATACACTCTTCCGCTCATTCTCCTGATATCCTCATTCTTCTGATATCCTCATTCTCCTGATATCCTCATTCTCCTGATATCCTCATTCTCCTGATATCCTCATTCTCCTGATATCCTCATTCTTCACTCTATCCCGCAATGTTTTACCAACCATTCTTCTTAGTGAATGCATCTCCACGGCATTTATTCCACTCTCGTCCTTCTTCAACCACGTCCAAGTTTCATTTGCATGCATAAGTGTCGGTACCAGAACGTTATTGTGCTCCAGCATTTTCGCCATGTTCGACACATTGCTGTTGCTAATAATGGGTCGAAGTGCACCATTCACTCTAGCACCGGCCACTTTTCTTCTTTCGATGTCCTTGTCATATCTTCCATCCCTCGCAAACATACTTCCCAAATACACATACTCATTCACTTGCTCTAAGCCCAAATACAACCTTATACACCTTTCACACTAAAAAGATTGTGCTGTGAAAGGGGAGTTTGCCGGCACCTGGGATCAAACCACTGACCCCTTGTTCTGAAGGCCGAGACTCTTGTTCTGTCTACAATGTCAGTTGACATGACTTTGTGTTCACAATATAAGCAGACCACTTACTCAGCCATTTGTTTTCTAGATCAAGCAAAATATTTTCTATCCGTTGATCCTGACAATAAAATAGTATGCCCTTTCTTTTTTTATTTTATTGATTATCCAAGCAAAACATACAGTCATTCAGTACATATTACAAATAAATATATTAAATCTTTAATTGACCAGTGAAGTTTGCGGATATCTAATATATAAAAGGAACTTGTGTGTGTTACAACACTTATAACTCAAGAATGAAACTGAGCACAAAGAAAGAATGGGACGAGGATATTATACACTCTCTCAAGAATGGAACCATCGTATGGTATACGGATGGATCCAAAACAGAAGAGGGAACTGGAGCAGGAGTCTACGGGCCGCGCACCGAATACTCTGAAGCAATGGGAAAATTCCCAAGTGTCTTCCAAGCAGAAATATATGCTCTGGAAAGATGTATCCAGTTCAATCTCGACAGAGGATACAGTAAGCAACATATAGCTATACTATCTGACAGTCAAGCAGCTATTAAAGCATTGGGTTCAAACATCATCAACTCCAAGATGGTTTGGACATGCCTCCTCAAACTTAACGAGTTAGGCAAGAAGAATAAAGTCACCCTCCTCTGGGTACCCGGACACATCGGGGTTGAGGGAAATGAACGAGCTGATAAGCTGGCAAGAAAGGGTGCGGCAACGCAACTCTATGGACCAGAACCATTCTGTGGTTTGGGACATACGTTTTTCCAAGAGGAAATTAAAAAGAAAGGGAGACAAGAAAGAAACGAACTATGGAAGAATCTCCCTAGGCTTAGGCAAGCCAAGGAACTGCTCGGAGGATATAAATCCAAAAGGGCCAAGACTTGCACTAACCTAAGTAAAACAAGTCTCAAGGCAATAACAGGCTTCCTAACGGGTCACTGCAGACTCAGGGAACACCTACGCAAACTGGGACTTGAAGAAGATGGCACCTGTAGATTTTGCGAAGAAGAGGCCGAGACTCCTCGACATCTCTTGGCGGACTGCAATGCTGTGGGATTCGCAAGAATCAAAACCCTAGGCAGGCACTGGGTAGAAGTGGAGTCTCTCCACACCTTGGACCCCCTCAAGATCCTGGACTTCATAAAATGTCTAGGACTTGAGGATTCGCTTTGACTGGTAACACCGGGAAAGCTAAGTAGGGGGAGTACAATAGATCTTATAGGTCGCGGTGCATACCATACCCCATAATATAATAATAATAACTCAAGAATGGCTGTAAAGATTTGAATGATCTCTGATTTGTTGGATTCTTTTCCACCCGGAATAAACTATAGGCTATTATTATTGTCTTAGAAGGATTTTGGATGTCAGATGGTATGAACATGTTACAAATGATGCTGTGCGCCGGCGCACCCAGCAGAGACCTGTAATCTCCGTAATACAAGAGAGACGATGGTCCTGGCTGGGACATGTTTTGAGAATGCCCAATGATAGTTGGCCAAAAAGAGCACTGTTCTTCCGTCCGCAGGGGTTCCGTAGGCCCGGGCGTCCCTCTTTCACAATACACCGTTCCTATGACAACGATATCAGAGCGCAAGGAATGTCGTGGGAAGAGGTGACGCAATTGGCACAGAGACGCTCTGAATGGAGGAGGCTGGTTTCTGCCCTGTGCTCCCGAGAGGGCGTTGATGGCGATGATGATGATTATTATTATTATTATATTATGGGGTATGGTATGCACTATAGGCTATGAAAACATCTTACAAATTCACAGTAAGAAAAAATACGAAGAAAATTATTTACGCCATACATTTTTAATTTCAAAAATAAAAACAATATGGAGAGTTATGGCGCTTTAAGCGCTCCCACGTCGCCTGTTGCATTGTGCTAAAATAATCCTTATGTTCTGCTGTATTAAGAATCAAATTACCATAATCAATATGAAAATGGTGTGTCAAACTGATGAATTAATATTTTTTCTACTATAATCTGTCACATAAATGTGGACGTGCACATATTATATTTGCAATTGTATTTTATTATTGCAGATGGAAAACTATTATTTAACTATAAATTGTGCTATTAAAGATGAAAATAAGAATGTGTTCATGTAGTTCTGTTGAAGATTGTGTTGTGAAATTTGTAGGCAGAGAAGAAAAATTACGAAGAAAATTATTTACGCTATACATTTTTAATTTCAATAAAAATGCAATATGGAGAATTATACAAAATCAACAATGAAGTTTTTTTCACAGATTGGCCTATTTACAGAATAATTTTTGTATATATTTTTAAATTAGAATCGTTATCCACACAATTCAACAACTGTGAGTGGTTCTGATATTTCAATTTTGGAAAAATCATGGAAAGAATTTTTATAAATTTTAAATAAATAGGTTTAAACCTACATAATTATATTACGTACAGCAGATAATTTATAAAAAAATCTGAGTTAAGTTAATTATCCAATATAAATTGTTCATGTCGCCGGGTGGGGCGCGGAGGTAGCACTTTTGCCTTTGAGTCACGAGGTCACGGGTTCGATTATCGGCCAGTGCAAAGTGAAGAATGACCTTTTTCAAATTGTCCTGGGTCTGGGTGTTACATATTATGTATATAGTGCATTGTATGTGTGTATCGTCGCGTTAGTACCCATAATACAAGATTCATCTTAGGTTGGGACTAGCTCGATGTGTGTGAATTGTCTATGTAAAAAAATTAATGGAATTTTCGCAGTTAAGCGGCCCCACCCGTTGTCGAGTACTTTTTTCCATAGAAAAAGTATTATTTTTGAAACTGGATGAAATTGTTGCCATATGTAGAATTATTTTAAATGCCGGCAAAAAAAATCTACGTCGAATATTAATTTCCTAAAGTTCCGTACATATTACTCGACAACGGGTGGGGCCGCTCAAGTTTCATAGTTGCAACATATATGGCAACAATTTCCTCAAGTTTCGAAAATATTACTTTTTATATGGAAAAAAGTAGGAACTCGACAACGGGTGGGGCCGCTTAACTGTGAAAGTTCCAAATGAATTTTATTTTTTACACTATACCTACGATGACACTTGGACAATTACGGGAGTTTGTAAAGAGATTAAAAATATTAATCATTCATAAAGTCTGTAGGAGAGGGCAGTAGATCGATGGGCCGCCCTAGAAGAAGCTGGCAAGGGCAGGTGTCGAACCTGTGTTTGAAGGTTGAAGGCTTGGTTTGGAGTGGCCAGAGGTCCTGGAAGCAGCGGTAGACAGGGATCTCTGGAGGAGATAACTAGGGGCAATGGGCCCCCAACCGAACTAGGACAAGGGGAAGAAGATGTATGTATGTAATCATTCATTGATTCTTAGGCGGTACGAAGTTCGCTGGGCCAGCTAGTTACTAATAAATCGGCATGTTCACAAGTCTACAAAAAAGAAAGAAAAATACAACAACGTGAAATGAGTCAATCATATTTAGTTAAAATGACATTATAAAATGAGAAAATGAACATATAGTGGGGCATTGGCAAAAATAAAAAATATAATATCGCTTTAAAACGGAGGAATGGAGGATGAGAGGATGAGAGAAATCTGAGAAATCGCAGTCGCAAACCAACTTTTATTAAACTTTTCATGTATCTTGTAGAAGGAAGGTATTACTAAAATATCACGTAAAGGCACAGCTCATTATGAACATCTTATTACCTATATTGTGACAATTAACCTTTCGCCTGCCAACGTATCACCAGCGATAACACAAAAAACAGTGTCCTGTCCGCCAGCGTCGCACCGGTGATATTGTGACTTATTTACGTTGTAGTATATCTATATATAGGTATACTAACATTATACTATACTATACTGAAAGGGCGACTAAAGGTATTCTGCAGGGTATACCCAAGGGCAGGAGACAGTTGGGGAGACCATGACAAAGATTGTTAGATAACATCGACCGAGATCTAGAGGAGGTCAATGCTAAAGACGACTGGCAGTCCATTGCTCAGGATAGAAAGGCTTGTGGATCTATTTTTTCGGAGGCAAAGGTCCTACAAGGGCTGTTCGGCCATCGGAAGTAAGTAAACTAATATTAGGTACATATGTATTTTATGTAAATAAGCTACGGTGGTTTGGGCATGTGGAAAGAATGAATGAGGACAAAATGACCAAGAAGATATATTTGGCTGAGAGGTATGGTGCTTGATGACATGTCGAGTGATCACTTGACGACTGTGAAATGAGCACCCGTAACTGCAAGAGTTTGAGATGAAAGTTGAACCATGAGCCGGGATCGATAATTTGTTGATGGAAGTAGAGCCAATCGTAGACATTATGCACCTATCAAGATATATAAAATTATCTTACGTTTACCTGTACGTTGGAAAGAAAATACACTATATCAAATTTAGGCCAACTTATGAACTATGAACATAACGATGAATTTCTTGTTAACCTTTTTATAGTGTATTTAATTACTGTGATATCTATAGATAAATATGTGAAGAGGCCGAGACTCCTCGACATCTCCTAGCGGAATGCAATGCCGTGGTATTCGCAAGAATCAAAGCCCTAGGTAGACACAGGGTAGAAGTGGAATCTCTCCACACCTTGGACCCCCTTAAGATCCTAGACTTCATAACATGTCTGGAACTTGAGGGTGTGCTTTGACGGGCAACACCGGGAAAGCTGAGTAGGGTGAGTAAAATAGATCTTATAGGTCGCGGTGCATATTTTACCCCAACAATAAAATAAATAAATAGATAGAATACCCTCCTACACATGTGACTTGTCTCTATAAGGGGAACATGTTTTAATAATAGTTTTAATCGAATAGTCTCTACAAATTATTGTATCTGTATTAATTGTTGTGTTAAAAAAAGAAATACAATGTCATTTAACAAAATATTATTGAATTTAAAAAAAAAAATGACACTTATCATAGTTAAGAGGCCCCTTTAGCAAAAACGATAAAACATTCAATTTTCAACAAGTTTGGTAAACAAACTCTCAAAACTTGTTGACCCTACGAACATTTTGATTTAATAAAATATGAAAACAAATATTTATAACCAATATCAAACTTTCACTTTAAAAAAAAACTTGATTTAAGCTTCATAGTATTCGTTTATAAAAAAGCATATTTTTAAAAATCGAATTCGGGAGTGTGTTTGGTACATAAATGCACAAGAATCCTGCAAATTTTCATATTTTTTTTTTATATATTACGAATAGATAGATAGTTATTACAATTATGGAACAAATAAATTCTATTTTTTTTTGTTTTCTTCATGGATATTGACCGATTTAAAAAAAAAAAAAAAATTTGAAACCAAAAATCACCACATGAACTCAATTTTTTTTATACTAAAAAAAGTTTGCTAAAATTTATAGGGGGAAGTCCTACAGTACCAACACCTTAAGGTTTATTTATAATAAAACAAAAATCCTCTCGGTGACATGCAAAATACCCAATGATATGTATAAAGGAACTCTTGTACTATAAATAAAAATAATAAAATATCAATATATTTTGAAATAATCAACTTTATTAACAAAATTACAAGACAAAGAAAAATCAACTTCAAAAAAATTGGCCTCTAGTACCGGCCAGCAAAAATTTCAATATTTATTTAAGGCAATAATCGCAAATATATTGATTTGATAGCTCTGATACGTTTGGACAAGCTTCATGGACCCAAGCACTGCAGTTTCCACATTGTATCCATCCTCATAATTTAATACCCCTAATTCCATCATTCAATGTTGTTCTTGATACATGATAACGATCTGCGGCCTGACGCGCCCCACTCATTTCATTACTCAGTACCTTTTTCACGGCTTTTCACATATTTTCAGGATCCCAGGTGCCCTTTTTTTCTTCATCTCACCATTGTTTTCATTGCCAAACATCTTGGTGTATCTATGAGCAAAATGAATTACACAAACATTAATTTAAATAGTGGCTGGTACTGGGGGACAATTTTGTGGCCGGTACTGTAGGGAACGGGGTAAAATATTATTTCAACATAGCATAAGACTGTGCGGATAATAATTGATTTTCAATATATTTTATAATAGCCGGTATTTGCAGCTGAGCATGATTATTGTTACCCATGCGACTAAATTTCTGTTATTGGTTTTGTTTCTTTTCTATTTGAATGTTATTAGTGCATTTTTTATATATATTTATAGACTGTTGTATTGTTGATTTGTTATACATATGTATTAAACCTATTGTAAAAGGCAAATTGCCGTTTATTGATCAAATAAATAAATATAAACAGTCAATACATACCAAGTTTGATTTCTTTAGAATTCGTCCTCAAAACTATAAAATCATTCACAGAACTCTAATTGTGCGTCGCATTTCCACTATATTTAACACAAATTTTAGCACTGACAGGAAGCTTGTGGAAATATCTCGCCGCTGTGCGAGGCATATGCTTGTGAAAACGTATTACTTGAATTGAAATAACTGTCTCAGCGCTATCCGTTGTAGAATTTCGTAAATTGCAACTGGCCGGTACTAGGTGCCGGCCGGTACTGTAGGACTTTC
Organism: Athripsodes cinereus; assembly: GCA_947579605.1. Classification (NCBI taxonomy): domain Eukaryota; kingdom Metazoa; phylum Arthropoda; class Insecta; order Trichoptera; family Leptoceridae; genus Athripsodes; species Athripsodes cinereus. The sequence continues at coordinate 3,463,333 of OX388325.1, read as the reverse complement.
CCCTACCTAGTATTTATACGCTTGATAGGATGAATAAGATATATAATTATATTTTTTACAAATAATTTGTAATTTGATATAACAAAGAGTACCTATGTAAATAAATCTCGACAGTCTGCGATTTATTTATTTTTAAGTAAAACTAATATTGGTAATAAATATTTGTTTTTATATTTTATCAAATCAATGTGTTCGCAAGGGTCAACAAGTTTTGGCAGTTTTTCTATCAAATTTGTGAAAATTTAATATTTTACCGTTTTTGCTAAAAGGGGGCCCTTAATAGCTATGATTATCCACAATCATCTTTGGCAGTGACTATGTGTTAACTAAGGACACAATATTATAAGAAGTAAAAGCAAATATAATTGTCGAAAAAACTTTGTAAGGCCATACTGAAAAATTGTGTTTTAAGACATTTTGCTTGGACATACATAATAAATTGACATTAGAGTCGAGCAGTTGTTTGGTCAATAAATTCTACTTAACCTAAAAATAGAATTAGAAGTACTTACCAACTCTCCACACTTCTTACATTCTGCTCTGATGCCTTCGATAGCTTTCTTGGCTTTCTCAGCATTACGACAAGCGAGAATGACTCTTGCATGTCTCTTTGCAAGAACTTTAGCAGTCTCAAAACCGATACCGCTGTTTGCGCCGGTTATCAAAAAAGTCTTGCCTCTTAAAGAATGCGTGCTTCTACAATGTCCCCATGCGTAATCGAGATATTTTCTTATCAAACCGATAGTTAAAACTATTGGTAGAGCTATATACAGAACCCGCTCAAACATTTTAAATATATTCAATAGATGTTGCTTTGAATTTTAAGCACAATCTCCCGTTGCCAAAATACCTACTAGATTAAAAAAAAAAATAAGCGCAAACCCATTACCCAGCTGATAAGAGAAATGTCAAACGCTGAAGGTCGCCGATTTCCAGTGCTGCCATTATAATAAAAAAAAATAAAGACGATATCGCCAAAAACCAAAAACGTTGCTTATTGTAAAAATACCCGATGGTTCCTCACTTTCATATTACATTAAAAAAAATATACGCATATAATTGCGAAAAAACTTATGATTTTATCTTAAGTTGCATATATTTTTTATTAAATTATCGGAAGATATTAATTTTTCATCAATTTATAACTATTAAATTTGAATTTTAAAAGTACTCTTCATTCTGCGCCTCATACAAATTTGACATTGTTCCTTAACACTTTGATAGCTTTTTAAAGCAAAATGTAAAAATGTCATTATATTTCAACAGAAAAAAGTATCTAGTTTAATAAAACTATAGTTAATTTCGTTACTTTCCATATATTATACTTTTTATTACCACCAAAATAAAAAAAAGCTAAAATATCTGCGTGTTCCTGCGTTATGCACAAATGTGCATAACGATATTTTATATAAAATTCTTTTTCTATTTTGATAAAACGACATTTTTTTTGTTTTAAGTATGCTTCCAACTTTTATTTCTTCATTTAGATTAGTGATGTGAGTAGAGAAAATTCTCTATGATTTTTTTCCATGGGGATTCCCCTATTATTTATTGATTTGGCGGTAACGCGGCGGGATTCCCCTACAAAATATATGAAAAAATATCGGGTATTGACACTATCACTACGTGGCAGTTCTTCACAGGGCTGGGTTCACGATGGCATAAATATGGCTCGACGTCGAGTGACCTGAGCGACCATGAAGTTGCAGTGACAGTGGCGAATGTCACCCCGGATATCGTGAACAACTTTGAGCGTTTTATGACCCAAATGTCATCATAATGGCGCCATTTTCGTAAGATTCATTCGCGATCTGAAAAATCTGCACTAACTATTTTAATTTCTCTTCCATTTCACTTCTTGAACTAAAAAAATATGATTTTCTATTTTGGAAAATTGTATACGACAAGAATACACCATAATTACGATTAACTTCGCAATTGTTTTGACAGCCATCACCACTCAAACGTCAAGGTAACTGTCAGAGCGATAATCACCCTGCTATGATCTCGGTTGTTCGGTTGTCACCCGACGACGTGCCTGAACGCGACAGTGCGAGTCGTCGGGTGACTCACTCCGGCTTCGTGAACGATCGGAGCGTCGTCGAGTGATCACTCGGCGACTGTATGAACGCTGCCCAGGCAGTGACTAGAATAGTGCAAGATGGGCAAGAAGGAATTTATATTTAGATATTTTGTCGAAGAAACGGCAGGAAGCAAGCCACAACAATACAAGTGCAAGTTTTGTGGTGCCAAGTATGTAAAAAATGTAACAAGACAGACCAATCATCTTGTAAAAAGTACAAACAACAATTCTCCTCTGATGGAAGAGAAATTTATTTCTCTCCATAATTTTTCTTAGTGGTATTATGACCCTTCTCCCAGAACACTTCGCAGCCAACCTGATTTTCTAAGTACAATATTCTTTTTACACATGACCATTTTTTGATATTTATTTTATCTATTTACATATATTCACGGCCAAAGCCTTTTACGTGTAAAACCCCTGTATACTTACAATACAAGTATACAAAGGTACGATCACTATAAAAAAAGACACATTTCATGATTACATTTTTTTTTGAACATTGTAAAAATGATCAATAAAAAATATATTTGCCACGAAATATACCATAATTAATTGTAGCCATATTGGTGATAAATTGCCTCAACATTTGTAAATTGTTATTGATTGATTGAATTAAGTACTGATTTATTATTATTATACTGTTAAATAAAAAAAAAAAAATCTCGGAAAATTCTCTACTTCGAGAAATTTACCGAGAAATTTCTCGGTAAATTTCTCCAAAAATTATTTCTTGAGAATTCCACAACACTAATTTAGATACATAGAAATATCATTCAAGTGAAAAAAATACCACAAAAGCTTATTATATTAGAGGTAGTATAATTAAGACATTTCTTTTTGTATCAAAAAAGGTACATTTCTGGCAAGGTAAATGAATATATCGCTAAAATAATATATTTAACACTAAAATAATACTCCCAACTTGTATTTAATTATAAAAAACACAAAGAAATTGCGCGAAGTTTCAAGTAAAAACAAATTCACATTATAAATCCCTTGTTTTTCGTGATGCACATTGAAGGATTTTGTATGTAAAGGACAGTTCACATTGTGGATCGCGGTATTACAACGGTGATAGATATAAATACCACATCATTATTTGAAAAATAAGTTATTTTATTAATAATATATTATATTTTATTCATTTTATTATTCATTCACATAATAATTTAATATTTTTTTTGTCATAGCTGCAATACATTATAATTATGTAAACCTATCTATATAATAAGTTACTATGTGATATACCATTGTGCTCTGAACTTAAGTCTAGTTTGAGAGATCTACAGGAGTCTGATATATAAAAATATTAATAAAAATAAAATGACACTGACGCTTGTCTTATTTTTACTCCCTAAATTTTAAATCCGAGCTATAAAAGTTCTATATTTTCAGTAATTTGCGCAAGGTTCCCATATGTACGGGGCCCGGACGGTTGTTCTATTCACCTGCCGTAAAAACAGCAAATTTATTTCTGTGTTAATAAATATTCTCATAAAATCATTTACTTCATCATTAATTTCTAACTACCTGTGCAGGTACATTGAAAACTTGAATCAAAATTTGGACCAGATGTGAAATTATCTCATTGCCGTGATGTCTATAATTTAGTCATTATATTCCAAATAGATTTATCCACCTATTTTGTTTTATAAGAATTTTTATGCCTGCGGAAGTCTTAAGTAGCATTCACATTGCTTCACTTTGGATGATCATCCAGAGTGTCAGGGTCAAACCTGTTCATCGAAAGTGAACACGTCTGTTCACATTTGTTCATCCTATGCTTTCACTGCCATGTCAACACTCTCACTCATGTTGTATGTAGTTTGACGTATTTTCGTATAAAAATAATTTAACAAATTCAAAAATGAAAAATAACACTTAAAATAAATTAATATAGCTCTCGACTGCATAATAATTTTGTACATGATTCTGACCAGGGATGTTGCGAATATTCGCATCCGCATCCGCAAATGCGGAGCTTCCGTATGTATTTGGACCAGGGATGTTGCGAATATTCGCATCCGCATCCGCAAATGTGGAGCTTCCGCATGTATTTGGACATCTGCATCCGCATCCGCAATAATCGATGCGGAAGTTCATGCGGATGCGGATGTAAGACAATTTGCGACAAGAAAGAAATGGGGCGTGGCCGGCGAATGGCGCGTGCCGTTTGCACTTGACATTAACCAATGGGAACGAAAATAATGGTGACAAGATCAGACGTGTTTTTATTTTTGCCGGTTTTATTTTATTTTTGCAAATAACAAAGAAGAAAAAAAATATTTCGCCAAAAAATTCAAAATAGTATTGTAGCAACAATTTCGCCACATATTTGATAATGGAGCCTACCAACTAAGATAGTTCCTACTTTTTTATAACATCTTAAACATCCGCATCCGCATTCGCATCCGCGGATGTGTAAAAATCGACATCCGCAACATCCCTGAATTTCTGACATTCAAAACAAATTCATAGAGAATTAAACAAATAATAAGATAAAACTTGTTTATGGTCGTTTCAGTGAAAGGACCTTTCATCAAAATTATGACGAGTGGTAATCTCTTTCCTCCGTCATCGCTAGTGATCACTAGCGATGAAACGCCCGTTCACAGTTGTTCATCTTGGAGGATCATCCGGAGTGATCACTGAAAGTGAACAAATGTGAACGCCCCTCTAGAAGGGTTTTATTTATTATTATTCGTTCACAATTCACGACTCGAGGCTTTTACACGTAGAAGATTTACATACATGATTTATATAAGGTAAGCATACTTATGTATAATGGATTAAGACACAGCAAATTAAATTAAAAGTCAACAAAAAAGTAAAAAATAACAATGGAATCGTCTCAGCAATAATAAATATTGATATCAAGAAACAATTTACTGAGCATGTGAACTGCGCTTTATAAATCTTGTGCATGACGACGTGTCTATGGTTTATAAGCAACGTTTTTGGTTTTAGGCGAGTTTAATATAATATTATTATACTCTATGGGCGAGATATACTTTGAAAGTTTAGTCCGAGTATAATAATAGTTAAAAGTTTAGTCGGAACTTCAAAGTGTGATGAAATTAATTTAATAGGTGTGTAGTGTATTATTTTTACTTGATCTTTGTTTTTACCTGTTGGATAGTATTGGATAGTATAGAAGATATACTTGGCTGAGAGGAATGGTGCTCGGAGACGCGGACGTCCGAGGATTAAATGGCAAGATCATTTAAATCAAATCCTACAGGACGGTCACGTGTTGAGCACATTGAACAGGAGAGCATGCATGAGGAATTGTATGACAGTGACGGAAGCGAAAGATGTATGCAAGGATAGAAGGAAGTGGCGCTCGATCCTTTCTGCCTACCCCGCGAGGGAAGCGGCGTGATGGTATGTATGTATGTATGTAGTATTGGTAAATCCAGTTGTTTTTCAGTAATCGGTACTTGAGACATCGTTCTTCAAAACAATTCGTTCTCGTTCGTGGAATTTGTCACGCGATTTTCACCTTAGTCTCTTTGAAAATAAAGTATTTTAAAGGGCTTTTTCCCAAAAGACGACACGAAGATTTAAATCCTTAAATCTCGTTTGTGATATATGTCACGCGATTTTAAACCTTATATATATAATGAGTTACAATCCATTGGATTGGTCTGCAAACGAGTTTTGACTTATTTCTCCACTCCTCCCTATTCTCAGCTAGTCTCTTCAACTCCATATATGAGCCACAGCTCATGTCCCTCTTCAGTTGGTCCATATAGGCGTCTCTCGGTCGACCTCTGCCATTTGTGCCTTCGGTCCTGCCCTCTGCGATTGCGACGAGCAGTCCTGGGTGCCTGATGTTGTGGCCAATCCAATTAGCTCGTTGTTGGCAGATTCTTTTGAGGAGTTGCCTTTTTTCGCCAACCCTGGTTAACACTTCTTCGTTTTCGACGTGTTCCGACCAATGAATCTTCAGCATGCGTCTATAGCACCACATTTCAAATGCCGCTAACCGTCCGCTTTCCCTCTTGCTTAGTCTCTTTAAACCTTAAACGTTAAACCTTAAACCTTTAACGTTAAACCTTAAACCTTTAACGTTAAACCTTTAACGTTAAACCTTAAACCTTTAACGTTAAACCTTAAACCTTTAACGTAAAACCTTAGTCTCTTTGAAAATAGAGTATTCTAATGGTATTTTTCCCAAAACAACTTCACAAAGATTTAAATCTTTGAATCTCGTTTGTTACATTTGACACGCGATATAAAACCTTAATTCCTTTGAAAATAGAATACTCCAATGGCGTTTTTTCCAAAATAATAACACGTAGATTTAAATCCAAGAATCTCGTTCTCAACGTTTGACACGCAATATGAAACCTTAGTATCTTTGAAAATAGAGTATCTTAAGGTTTTTTTTTCCAAAAAAAAAACACACACGAAGATTTAAATCTCGTTCGTGACTTTATTTGCCACGCGATGTTAAACCTTAGTTTCTTTGAAAATATAGTACTTTAATGTAATTTTTCCCAAAAGAACGAAAAAGACCGAACAGATTTGGTATTGAGGATTTAGTTCTTCGAGTTAAGTTGAATAACGAATACATAAAAACGAATACTCAGATTCTGAACAATACTACTGTTGGACGACGCTTACCAGGAAGACCCCCCAAACGATTGAAGGACAGCTGGGTCTCGATTAAGAAGAAGTAAAGGGTTGTTCAACAAGAACTTTGTTTTTTAATTGTGGCAACACCAGCAACATGATAGTTTTGACATTTAATTTTTTGACGTATTCGTAGTGGATGCATTGGCAATTGTTGCAATGAATTCAATTTCGCTTGAAAATCGCATTAAAATAATTAAAATCCATTATGAAAATGGTGGTTCTGCTAAAGTGACATTTCGTCAAATTCGTGATATTTTCGGACAACATAATCGTCCTTCTGAGACCGCTATTAAGAATTTGGTCGCTAAATTTGAGTCGACAGGCTCGATACAAAATGTGTTAACACCAACGCGTGTACGACCGGGTCGTTCAACTGAAAACATCGCAGCCGTGAGCCACAGTGTTGAAGCAGATCCAAATTTGTCAATTCCTCGACGTTCTCGACAATTGGGGTTATCCAAAACCACCACATGGCGAATTTTGCGTAAGGATTTGGCTTTGAAGCCTTACAAGGTTCAACTGGTGCAGGAATTGAAGCCGAACGACCATTCAAATCGCCGTAGATTCGCTCAATTCATTCAGGAACAACCCGCTGGTTTTTCTGAAAAAATCATTTTTTCAGACGAAGCCCATTTTCACTTGTCAGGGTACGTCAACAAGCAAAATTGCCGCATTTGGGCTTCTGAAAATCCTAGAGCAATTATTGAGAAGCCGTTGCATGCTCAGCGTGTCACTGTATGGTGCGCTATGTGGTCTGGAGGCGTGATTGGGCCGTTTTTTTTGAAGATGAGACTGGAAATGCGGTAACGGTCAATGGATCACGCTATCGCAAGATGTTGACAACTCAATTTTGGCCTATTATTGATGACGTGAATATCACTGACATGTGGTTTCAACAGGACGGTGCCACATGTCACACAGCCAATGAAACGATCAATTTATTGCAAACCAAATTTCCCGATCGCATGATTTCACGAAACTCAGCTGTTAAGTGGCCCACAGATCGTGTGATTTAACGCCACTGGATTATTTTTTGTGGGGCTATGTTAAGGACAGAGTCTATACGGAGCCAATCGAATCGATTGCAGCCTTAAAACTCAAAATCCGTGATGTGATTAGCGAAATAGTCCCGCCATTTTGCCAAAAAGTGATTAAAAACTTTGATGAAAAAATCGACATCTGTCAGCGTGCTCGTGGTGGACATTTGTCAGATATCATTTTTCATGCATAATTGCCAAACTTTTCTCTTTGTAATTCAATAAAAATTTTAATCATCTTCATCAAATTTTTTTGTTTTATTTTGTTTTAAAAAACAAAGTCCTTGTTGAAAAACCCTATATTATTTTTACATTCAATAATTTATTTATTATTTATATTAAAACTAAGAAATTAGAAAGGTATCGCTAAATTGTAATAAAATGTTTCAGTTATTATAATCATAATTTTATAGATAGGTAGCGTATTTTGAAAGTATGCCATTACAATACTCGCGTATAGACCATTAAAGGTCACGTGGTCTTGTCTATAGATTTGCTTTTGCTTGGGGGGCAAACAGTCAGATTGCGCAAATCATCCTTGTAGGATGTTATGCCATAAGAGAAAAAAAAGAAAGTCAGACGACAAAATCGACACTGACAGTTTTTTTGATTATTAGGTATTCTTTAGGCGTTCCACCTAATATTACACCGTAATCGTCTGTTGTGTTGGGATGCCTGATGCCCCTCAATGATTTTTCTGTGACGTCATCCTTTAATGGTCTAGTAGTAATAAGCATAAATATTTTTAGAAACTATACATGGTTATTACGCTCTAATCGTGTATATTTTCCAATAACAAACACTAAAACTTGTGCGGAAAACATACTGCACAAGTTTCCATTGCGGAATAATCGTGTAAGTGCATTTTCTTAGCGCTACACGAGGCAACTTTCTTAGAATCTATACGCTACTAGTTTCCAAGTAGCCATTTTGATTTGTTGCTCTCTCTTTTTTTCATATATACCTAATTGTTTTTATTTTTTATAACGTCTTGTTTTTTCGTAATAATTTTTTATTGTATTTTTGTTATTTTGGATTTACTTGTTGTTGTTTCTTAAATTTGTCAACATGTAAAAGCGAAATTGTAAATGTAGGGTAAACTACCCAATTATTGACACTTTAAGAGGAACATTGGAGTCAAATTCATTTATTTTTTATAATATTGTTGATATGCAATTGATTTCATTGTTTTATCTTACTAAAATATATACTTTTCATCAGCAATATGGAAAAGTAATGAATTTTAAAGCCATTTTTGTTTTATTTTCATTTTTCGTAAGGTATAGTAAAATCCCTATTATTGACACAGTTTTTCCTAATGTTGACACTTTTTTGCCCAATTATTGACACTAGGGTTTATAAATTAAATTTTGGATATATGAGGGCGAAAATGTTGTAAATTAACTACAATTCAGGTACCTACATTCTTTATCTTGATTATTTAATGAGTCATCTTTATTTCTGTTATGAGTTATGGGTAGGAAAACAAAATAGTAAATAGTTGCAAAGAAAATAACAATTTATTGAAATTATGTAAAGTGTAAAATAATAAAATATACTATCAATTAATAAAAATGGTCTAAGATAATGAAATATTTTATCACAACAACATTAATTTCAAGTCCTCAGAATATTTTCTGTTATATTTATTTATTTATTTATTTAAACATACACGGCAACAAGCCTTTTACATGTTAACAAAATACATATGTAGTAGACACAACAATGACATAACAATATATTAAATAATTTATAGTGTCGAAGATCAAACAGTAATCAGGGAATACTATAATAACAATTGAAATAATAAAATATAATAATATAGAATATAATAAAATATTTTCAATTTCACTTTCATCCAGATTTTTTTTCTTATACCGCTATCAATTGGTTTTATTTCTTTCTCTTCATTCTGCTCATTAGATATTCTATTAAATTTTTGCCCATGACATGTATTGTTGGCTTTTAATCCAACAGTAAATTTACATTTCTGAACTCTTCAGAAAATAATTTAACTTTGATATCAGAAAGTACTTTTATGCGTTTGGATTCTGGTAAGGGTATTGCTTTTTTTGTTTGTTTTGCTATTGTCAATTTTTGTTTTTTCAATCTTTCGTCTTTCCTCTTTCTAATATCTTCTAACTTTTTATTTTTGTCATCCATTTTCTGTTGCTCTACATTTCTCCACCAAGGAGGGCGCGATGGAATTTTGGCTTCTGAGAAGCTTAAATCCAAGGGGTTCACAGCTGCCGAACCCAAGGGAAGGTTCCCACGTATTGTGGTCGAGGAAGCTCACTGACGCGGATCTCCTGAGGGAGATATATTGAGCAAATATAAAGGGAACCGAAATTTCGGAGGATACTTTTATGTCTTCAACTAGAAGAGTCGCCAGGTTTGGCCCGAAAACTGGTGGCTTTGTTGGCAGCATCCTGGCCTGCACCGGGCAGGTCAGGTCTGCGCTCCTGTCCCAGGGTTTCGTTTACGTGGGATGGACCACTTGTCGAGTACGGGACTTTGTTGGTGCCACAAGGTGCTACAAGTGCCAAATGTGCGGTCATACCCAGAAGCACTGCATGCATAAGAGCACTGTGTGTGCGTTGTGCCAGGGTGGGACATGAGGAGGAACAATGCACGGTTCCCACTGAAAGGAGCGTGTGTGCCACGTGCAAGCGCTTCAAAAAGAATGCGGCCCACCCCACGGGAGACAGGGATTGTCCTGCTCTGCGGGCCGCCATAGACAGGGTAGCGATATCAACGAACTACGATGGCTAGGCGCGTTTCCGTTGCATTAGGTCAGGTTAACTTGGGACAACCTCGTGCTCTGCCATTGACTTGGTCAGACACGTTTCAGTCAGTTCTCTCCCGTTTGTTTTCGTACAAGAGCATCTGTTTAGTAGAGTGATCCTCGATGGTGCTGAATTGCCCCTTGCCATAGTTGACAAGGGTTGCAAGCCCTTTGGTTTTGGATTTGGCCTATTGGTTTTCTGCAAAAATCTCCTACACTGGCTATGAGGTCGTCCTTTCTCTTGGGAAATTCTTTTTTGTGAATTAAATCTTAGGCAATTCACCAAAAACTCCTCTTTCTTAACTCACAAAACAGTTGGAGGTTCTGGACGATCTTGGTGACCCGGATTTTTGGTTTTAAAAATAAGGGTCTTTCTTGGAACGTTAAATATCTTTGCAGCTAGTTTTTTACTCATGCCATTGTTAATAGCTTTCAAGGCCAATTTAACGCTTTCTGCTGAATATCTCTTTCTGCTATTTTCTTTTCCCATGATCTGTAATATAGAAAAATAAAACAATAAAGTAATTGCTGATGGTATAACTAATTATTGACATCAACATATCCAAATATTGACACCATGTCAATAATTGGTTTTTGAAATATTGACACCATGTCAATATTTGGAAAATGTTAAGTAACAATTTTTTTGATATAGTTTTTCCATTTAAATGGTTAAAACGAACTGTTATTGCATAAAAAAATATCTTCTGAACCAGGTCTTTATAAATCTAATTATTGACACACTATGTCCAAATTAGGCAGATGCCATAATTTTTTTACCAATTGTTGACACGTGTGATAATAATTGAATAACCAAAAAATTCATCTCGAAAATCACATACTTTATAATAACAAAATACAAAATTAAGATAAATATTATAATTGCTCATTCGAAGATAAGAATCTAAAGAGAAAAATGTAAACAAGTTAAGCACTTACCTTAACCAAAATTAATATAAAATGGCTTCCTTACAGTTCTGTCACGCGCGCTTCTCTTATGACTTCAATTTTTTAACTGTCATATTGGTAAAAACAAATGTATCATTATTGCCACACGTAAAAATATTAAAATCACCGTTTAAAATGCTTTATTTTAAAAATCTATGGTCTAGTAGCTTAGAATATCCATTTAAATGTTAAGGTGTCAATAATTGGTGGAGTGTCAAAATAAGGTATGTTTACCCTACTTAAATAAATAAATATTTTTATTATTATTTGACTGGCGTCTTTTTAAAGTAGCACTTAAGTACTTAAACATTTGTGTTTCTTTTGTATGATAAAAATATTTTTGTCCTTTGTTTTGTTTTCAATAAAAATATTCATAAAATATTATAAAAAATATTTTTATTATAAAAATATTTCTTATAAGTAATAAAAATATTTATTATAATAAAAATATTTTTATATACCCGATAAGAGCGTAATAAGCATGTATAGTTTCTAAAAATATTTATGCTTATTAATATTTGAAACTATACGCGAGAAGTCCCAACCTGTGCGTAATGGCGTTGTATACTTTCAAAATACGTTTCACTGAATCAGCGTCAGAAAGTATACACGACAATTACGCAGAAATCGTGTATATTTTCTGAGACTATTTTTCGTTACACAACTTGAAAACATACATTGCTAGAACACTATGAATGCGTACCGGCATTGTATACTTTCAAAATACGCAGATAGGTAAGGTTATTTCTCGGAATTGATAAAGAGTTAAAATGGCGTAATAAAAGTGTGTATTATATAATAAAAGTAATAAAAGTAAATAAAAAATAAAAGGAAACCACGCCCTATTTTAATTTATCAATATTTAGAACGTATGTGAGTATGGTTACATTCTGAATGGACTATCATCACTTTATGATGATGATGATGATGATTTTGGATGATTTTATTTTATTTATGACGCTGTTTTACAGTCTCTAGACCGTCTCAAGGGCGCCAGTGAAGAGTTTAGTTTTTAATTTGCCTCTGAAGCTAGTGACCGTCTGACCATCTCTCAGCAGCACCGGTAGGCGATTCCACATAACTGGTCCTACAACACCAAAGGCCCTCTCGTAGAAGTTGGACTTACCGGCTCTATTGGGCTCAGTAAGTCTATTCACGGCCAGTTCCATAGAGCACAGAGGTCTTCTAGTGGTCGAGTCAAGGGGACAAAGCTTATCCTTTATAATCATTTTATAATTTGTATTACACAACTTTATTCAATGTCCTAAATCTTAGCACATGGGATTATCATCATCATCATCACCCTCAACGCTCCTCTCGGGAGCAAATGGCAGAAACCAGCCTCCTCCATTCAGAGCGTCTTTGCGCCAATTGCGTCACCTCTTTCCACATCATTATAGAGAGTATATTTTAACTTTCTTTTTTTATTTAATAAATATTAGTTGAAAAGTGATTGATAAACATGAAATAGGTATATTATTGCATGCATATAGTAAATTGAAATATCTAGATAAGTATTTAGGTATTAAAATTGAGTTCACAAAATACTAAAATGCTGCAGGCATTATAATATATTATATCTAAGTAGTTGATATTGGCGCAGTTTTTGAGATACAAAATGTTTGGGCGAGGATAGTTTTCTTAAGCAAGGTTTTACACTATCAAAGTAAACTTGTTCAAGTATACTTGGATGGCTTACTTGGATCTTTGACTTGGATAGTGTAAACAGGTGATCAAAGTGTACCTACTTGTACAAGTAGCCGCCATCCAAGGCGGGTTTACACTATCAAACTTGATATTTTGACTATGAGTCTTAGAAGTTTCAGGAGAGGTATATCCAGGTCGTTGATTGAATCCATTCGACCCTGATGGTTTTATTTGCATGAGTGAAATGGAGTAAAACTTTCACCTCATAATATCTCCTGCCTAAAATCATATCACTTTTCATTCATGGAATGCATGTTGCACATGCATTTCGGATGAAACTCAGGTCATACAGACACTCATAATATGCGATGCTCTTCGCATACTGGATTTGATATTGTGTCGGCCATTTTGTGAGATGGTCCTGATGCCACACACGCTCAATGTAGAAACACAACATCTTTTCTACAAATCTAAACTGCATGTTCTGGTGACGGGCCGAGTCTCGTTCCATATGCAAAGGCAAGAGCCAAGCCTCTGCCCGACTGTACGCAGTGAAATGGAGTAAAATTTTCACCTCATAATATGTCTCTCAAGTATATATTTATAATGTGATATGGAAAACACTAACACAATCACTTGATAATGTAAATACAGGTTTTTAACTAATTGAATTATTTGTATAAAACATAATTTAACCAAAGAAACGACAAATTATGTTATTTAAATCTGTCTTTCTTTACATCTTGTCAAAATCCATCTCTTTATAAAAAATATCAATTTTAAACAAAAAATCAAATGGAACAAAAATTCAGAATAAAAATAATCTAACTACTAAGGGAAGTGCCTAGGTACTTATTTTAAAATTAAAATAATCTAACAAAGTAAGGCGCTGGGACGGAGATCCTCTGAATATCTGGGTCCTAGAATGTTTAATAAATTACCCAGTGATCTGAGAGATTGTGTGAGTATGAGAGAGTTCAGGGTGTCTCTGACTGAGTGGTTGATGATGATTGGAAGAGAAGTCACAGACTGAACTATTTCACACATTGGTATAGATTGAGTGAAGGATGAATGATATTAGAAATTATGTTGTTAATTATTATGTAATGTCCTTAAATCGCCTCAACACAGGCATACGCCTAGTGAGGCTATCAAATATGTTAATTATGTTATGTTAAATATGTATGTAGAATGAAAATTAATAAATAAATAAATAAATAAATAAAAAAAAAAATAAAAAAAAAAAAAATAACTAAGGTAAGTTACCTAGGCACTTTCTTACATCTCCCCATCCCAGGGTGAAAATTCTTACAATTTTCAGTCATCATCTCCATTAATTGATACTGGAAGTAATTTTGTTACGTGGTATAGTTCATTTTCTTGTTTTCGTTTTCCTGCTTTTATTTTATATAGCAAATCTGATATCTTTTCTATTATTTCATAAGGTCCAATATTCTCAATTCATCTAATTTTTTTCTGTTTAACTTGTTGCCATTTTCTATATAAACTAGATCTTCTGTGTCTAATCTGTAGTTTATTCTATTCCTGTCAAATATTTTCTTGTTATATTTGTGTGATTTTCTTGTTCTTTCAAGAGCTATTTCTTTGTTTTTTATCCAATCTTCTTTATTGTTTCTTATTTTCATATTTTCTGGTAAAATACTGGTATCTGTGCCATCTAGTAAATACTTAGGTGTAAATCCAGTCACCGTATGCTCAGTTTCATTGTACTTTTCGATACATTCTCTAGCGATTGTTGTCCAAGATCTTTTTTCTTCTTTCTCATTGATCTTACATCTCGTCTTATTAACTATAGTCTGATTCAGCCTCTCGTTCAGACCATTGGAGAATGGCACTATCAACAGCCGTAAAAATTAGTTTAACATTATCTATTAGGAATTCCTTAAAATCTCTTGAGTTTATTCCCGGATATTGATCTGCAAGTATTATTCCAATTTTGTCCGTTTCTAATACTTTGTTAACTAATTTGATGAAGTCAGTTGCATTCTGTGTTTTTGAAGTTGAAATGAATGCGTATCTTGTAAAATGGTCTACAAGCAGATGGAGGTATTTTTTTGTTGATCTTTGTCCTCCAAAGCCTCCAATGGTGTCAATGGACATAATTTCGAATGGTTTTTTTGCTGGACCTAATTGTGACATCATGCAGACCATATTTTCCTTGACCTCTTGATTTGTTCTTAACACATATTTCACAACTTTTACAATTTTTTTTTATATTTGAAATCATATTTTTGGCTGTATAATAACTGCATATCTTATTCATCATTTGTTTAATTCCTATATGGCACCATTCATAATGTATTTCTTTAATTAACTTTAAGCTGAACTCTTCAGATAGAATTATCTTTTCTTTATTTCTATTTTTTTTATAGAACACCCCATCCTTTTTTATTAATTTATTTTTATTTTTCTGCAATACTATATTTTGTTCTTGATCTGTTTAAATATCAATAATTTGTATTAGATTAACTATTTGTAGCACTTCGTCCATATTTTCATTTGATTCTAATACCGGATTTCTGCTTAAGCTATCTGCTTCAGTGTTATTTTTCTCCGGAATATATTTAATGTCAAAATTATATTGTGACAAATTATAAGTCAACTCACCAAGTTCTTCATCCGTTCTAGCTTTTATATTCATGTTTTCTAGAGGTTTATGATCTGTAAACACTGTGAATTCTCTTCCAATCAACCAATATTGCCAATACTCTACTGCTTCTTTGATTGCTAGGCATTCCAAATAAATTGCTTTTTATCTTTTTTTGCAAATCATTCAATTTCTTTGAAAAATGTGCTACTGGTTTTTCTTGACCATTATTTTGTATTTGTTTAAATACAGCACCAATGCCTTCTATTGCTGCATCTGTGTAAATTCTTATTGGTAGAGCCTTATCAAAAATTTCCAATACAGGTTGTGAACATAATAATTTTTTTACTTTTGTAAAAGATATTTCGCATTCTTCAAACCATAAAATTTTTCATTTTTTCTTAACAGTTTGTGTAACGGTTCTAATAATATTGAACTTTTCGGTATATAATCATGATAAAAAAATATTTTCCCAAGAAACTGTCTGATATTTTTAATGTTTCTTGGAGTTGGGAAATTTTGTATCGAAATCAAATTATCTTTCAATGGTCTCACGGTATTGTGTTCTATTATGTGTCCGAGGTATTTCACTGACTCTGCTGCAAACGTACATTTTTTAAATTTTAGCCTGAAACCTTCATATATAATTGCTTTTATCACTTTTTCTATGTGTTCTATGTGTTCATTGAATGATTCGGAAAAAATTAAAATATCGTATCTATCTTCAATGCGTAGTGGAATTGACCAAGTGAAGAACTTACAGTTTCTTGTTTTTATTATTAAATCTTCTATTAATGGGAAAGGCTGTGCTTGTTGTATAACTATTTTGTTCAATTCGCGAAAATCTATACACAATCTTGATCTTTTATTTTCATCTTTTTTGAATGCTAGAGTTACTGGTGCTGCGAACGGGCTGTAAGACTCTTCAATTAACTTATTTTCTAGTAATTTTTCTACTTGATTTTCTATTTCTTTTCTATCCTCTATAGTGCATTTATACGGCCTCTTACTACAATATTTATAAACCAGTAAGTCTATTCTAGCTTCATAATCTGTAACAGTGCCTACGTCATATTTATTTTTAGCAAACACTTTATTATATTTTTCTACCAAATTTTCAATCTTAACTTTTTTTTCACTGTCTAAGTGATCTAAAATCATTCTAAATTCATTTTCATTCACATATTCGTTAAAATTGACCTTAACTTCTTCTAATTCGTTATTTTCTAACAAAGTATTAATTTTATTTTCTGTTTGTAATTTTTCCCTTTGAGAAATTTGTAAATTTTCATTCTGAATCAGCATAAATTTCTTTATTGTGTCTAGACCAATAATAAAATCTTCGAAGTCATCTCTTTCTACAATGTATACATCAATATATTTTTCTTTCTCAAAATTTTTTTACTTTTATGGTTACTAAGCCTTTTGTTTCTGTCACACCATTGACCGTTTTTAAAAATATTTTATTGACATCTTTTGTACTTTGTTTTATCTTAACTAGTTTTGAATTTATTAGAGATATTTGTGAGCCTGAATCATATGTTCCGTTTATCTCTAACTTGTCTTCTAACAATATTTTTACTTTAATCAATGGTGTGCTTACTCGTTTTTTTTGTTCTGTGTTTAGTTCTACTTCTATGATTGAGTTGTGTCCGATTACTTTTGCTTCATTTTCATTTTTCTTTTTATACCAACATAAGTCTTCTGTATGATATCTATTACCTTTGTTTAACTTTTCACATGTTTTACATGGTCTCTTCTCTTTGAATTTTTTCTTATTGTCCTGCCTTTCCTCTTTTTTATATAAAAAATATTTTTACTCACTATATTTTCACATTTTCTAACTTCATGCAGTAGTCCAGTTGGATTTTCACATTTTTCTCTGTCGATTTTACTTCTAATAAATTATAATTTACTGACTTTATGGTAGTTTATGTAGAAACAGTTGCGATTGTTATTAATAACTAGTATTTGAATATGGTAAGCAGGGTAGATATTTCACAAGGGTAACCAACTCTGATGAGAACAATTGTTTTTATGTATTGAGTTATTCATATCATGGTGTATGTAGTATTTTATCCTTTGGTGTGCCATATGTACCTACTTGTAATGAATTATTTAGATGGGTTACTACAGTTTTATTTTTCTTATTTCATTCACAGGTACAAGAAGAATAATAACTTCATTTTTAACTTAACATAACATAACATATATAAACAATTCACACAGATTGAGCTAGTCCCTGTCTTATAACTCTGTTTAACACATTCAATGCTGAGCCCGTACCAGGTACGGGCAATACGAAATTCCCGGTATGCGCTGCCCGTACACGGTAGGGGCATCTAATTATTGATGATAATGACAAAAGTAATGAGTTTTGGATTAACTGATTGTGTATATAATCCCTTCAGCATATGGGATAACTTTATTATTCATCTGTATGTTGAACGATTCGGTTGTTATAGCGATTTCTCTACCGTGGTACCTCCGAGACGAGTTAACATTAGTAAATTTGCATTAGTACCTTGAATACGCGTATTTCAGTTGCAAGCATTACTGACTTGCATTGTGTTTTGGACATTAGTTGTGAATATTTATAACAATATTTATTGACTTTCACGGACGTAATACAAAGTGGTGTTGTTGAACTATTTATTTTCAAGTGTTTTACGATAAAATATTTTAATTTTGGAACATTTGGTATTTAACTACCGTAAAATTGTGCTTTGGACATTGAAAGTGATTGATTTTTCAAGTATATTTTGAACCTATTACTGTTATTTGGGATAAAGTGTTTACGTATTATTATAAAATCGTTTTTTTTGTGTATATGAACTAGATATTGTTTCAATTTTATGGATATATTTTTCATTTCAACGTGAAATAGTTCAAAACAATTGTAAGTGAAATATTTGGTAGATTTGACCGGACTTTATACGAAGTGTTATTTTTTGTACTACATATTTTTTTTATTTATTTTGACACTCATTTCAACCATGGATCAACAATCATCGTCAAAACGAGCAAGATTAGAAGACGTCTACACCTATGATGAAAGTGATTTCAACGATACCGGAAGCGACTTGGAGATCTTTTCTGAATCAGATGGAGAGGATATAGATCTAGATGACATCATTGAACCACATTCACCTACATTGCCACCATCATCATCTGATCAACAAAGAAAATGGTCAGATATGCCGAAGCCACCGCCAAATTTTCTAATCACTGGTAAATCCAGTATTAACTTTGATGAATCTGAAAAAGAGCCAATAGACTTTTTCAACGCTATTGCAAATGATGAAATGTGCAGTATGATAGTTGATTTCAGTAACACTTATGCAGTAGAGGTCTTGGCAAACTCAACTGGATACAGTAGCAGGATATCTAGATGGAAAGAGCTCTCCGTCAAAGAGTTTCGACAATTTCTGGGAATTATTTTCCATATGGGAACTATCCAAATAGGTCGACTATGTGATTACTGGAAGAAGCATCACTTATTCAATTTGACAGCTTTTTCACAATTCATGTCCCGTGATAGATTTTTGTTAATTTTAAGGGTCCTACATTTTAGTAATAACGAAGAAAATGTGAACAGATTAGACAAGATCAGACCACTTGTAGATTTCTTCAATCAAATAATGCAAACAATATACACACCCGATAAAAACCTTACAATCGATGAATCGCTTGTACTCTGGCGAGGAAGGCTTTTTATTCGGCAGTACATGAAAGGAAAAAAGCCAAATATGGGATAAAGCTGTATATTTTAGGACAATCTAATGGACTGGCCTTGAAAATTATAGTTTATGGTGGAGCGACAGACACGGAGCTTGGCGGTAAAGACCATACTAATAAAGTTGTTAAGAAATTGATGGAAGGAAAAACTGGTATGGGTCACAGCGTTTATATGGACAATTACTACAACAGTGTTCCTTTAGTAGAATACTTTCTTGAAAACCAGACATACATAACCGGAACGCTAAGAGCTAACAGAAAAGATACACCGAAGGACCTAGTAGAAAAAAAATTAAAAGCTGGAGAGACTACAAACAAATATACAAATGATGGCATATGCGTAACAAAATGGAAGGATCGTCGAGAAATAATAACAATATCTTCAGAATTTGACGGGCAGTTGAGAGAGACTACAAACCGAAGGGGAATAGATGTCACAAAACCAAGCGCAGTTATAAATTATAACAAACACATGAGCGGCGTGGATTTCCATGACCAAATGTTGTCATATTACCCTTGTCGCCGTAAAACACTGCGATGGTATAAAAAACTAGGGATCCATATTTTTCAATCAATGCTCATAAATGCACACTATTTGTACAACACTTACAAAGAAGATAAAAAAGACCTCTACGATTTTAGACTGGAAGTAATTAATAGTTTACTTGGTCCTCCACCTTCTGCAATTCCTCGTCCATCAGTATCGAGTGTCCGACATTTGCCAGCATATTGTGAAAAAAATGATAAAGGCAAAGTAAAAAAAAGGCAGTGCAAATACTGCTGGGAGGAAAACCGCATAAGGAAAGATTCCAACTTTTGTTGCAAGGAATGCCCTAATATTCCTGGATTTTGCCTCGAACCCTGTTTTCGAATTTATCACGATAAAAATAATTTGTAATTTTTTTTTAGTTTATTATAATATATTATTATGATAATAACCAGTTTTATTTGAAGTAAAAATTTGTTTGTATAGATCGATTTGTCTACTTGCATTTTTCTTTTATTATATTCTAGAAATGCTTTGTAAATAAATAATATTATTGTTATACACATGATGTGTTTGTCATCATTCTTATTTCTTCAAATTAGTATAATAAGAAGATACTTCGGATGTAAATTCCATAGTTGAAATGTCATAATCCCTTTCCATTGTTATTCTAAATATCTATGTACTATTATAAGTTTCTAAATACATAATAATTTACTTATAATGTGTTTATTTGATTGTACTTTTCTATATAATTGTTTTCATTTGAAATCCTTTGATAATAAGAATAATTTTATTTTACCTGTTATATTCACAATCTTTTTTCTTTTGTTTCTGCAAATAATAGTGGAATGACTAATTGATATTCCACAATAAAGAAATTTGTAAGCACAATACACTTCGGGGTTTTTATTTTATTATCTTCTACTACCTGAATTTAATAATAAGCTTTGCAAGTCAACAAAATAATAAATATTATTTTGGTACCTGATTCATAAGGTTCATGTAAACATCAAAATATACCTATGCAAAGATCCGTATTCTCTGAAATACGGGAGAGACAATGGATCTCGTTTTGAGAATTTCTAGTGTAGCTAGGCAAAAAGAGCGCTGTTATTTCATCCATCAGGGTTCCGACGGCCCGAACGTCCCTCTTTCACAATACACTGTTCCTATGACAACAAATTCAGAGCGCTAGGAATGTCATGAGAAGAGGTGATGCGATTGGCTCAAAGTCGCTCTGAATGGAGGAGGCTGTTTTCTGTCCTGTGCTTCCAAGAGGGGCGTGAAAGAAAGGGAAAGAGGTAGTCTTATCTAATAGAAAAAAAAAATACGCTAATGTAAATATTATGTTTATGTAAAACTCCTACCCAGTATATATGCACTGAGGAAAAAATAATTGTACATACCATACATTCTTTGTTGCGAACATTATCAAATGGGAACTCGCTGGCTACAACGAATAGTGTTGGGTTAGTTGGTAGAGATTGCTCTCATAGCGATAAACACATCATCGATTATTATGCATATTTCAAATGAATATATCTTGTCATGAAATTGTTTATAATTATGTCATGAAATTGTTTATAATTATGTCATCAATATACAGTAGAGAATAAAATAAATAAATAAAAGATAAAAAAATTACATATTTTGACGAAAATATTATGAAGATAAACATTGCATTCATTTTTTGTCACAAACAATAATAACTAATAATTAATGTAAGTACTCGAATTTGGATGCACGCAACTTGTGAAGTGAAATGTGTTGGTGTAAACTCATATTTATTTCGCTTTGCGCAATAATTTGTACATCATCTACGCAATATGAAATATATTTATTACATTTTTGCTCAACGCATTTGATAGATATGGCTTCCAATAATAATTGTAACTAACAAAATATATGATATTTATATTACTAACGTTGCAATATAGTTTTAAAAATGATGTATTTTGTCAGCACGGCTATGATTGTGTCGTGAAAAATGTCGCAGTGAATGTGTTAATTAGTTAACCTTGTATGCTGAACAAATTTATAACATACTAATGTGGGATGTGTGAGCAGTTATTCTACTGTTTACCCTATCATAAGATATTCAATGTTAATGTATTGATTTGGTTGTGTTGATAGAAGGAGGTCCTGCCGCAGCAGCTGACCACAGTGGCCCTTCTCCACCTCACCCCATCTCAGCACCACCACCTGTGTCTGCCGCTGCTCCTTCTCCTCCGCCCCCTCAGCCTGCTACAATGATATCAAGTATGTTGGCCAGGCTTACGGCTAGGGGATTGGCTGAAGCTCAGAACCCGAGACTTCAAGGTATGTGTTAATTTATGTAAAGAATGTGTTGTATCTTTTTTCTATTTGTTACTGATTCAATAGAATCATTGTTCAAAAAAGTTCAAATTCAGAACTATCTCAACTCTATTATAGTTATCAATATCGCTTAAAATATCATCCATCAATATGTAAACTGTGTTTTATTTTAGAATAAATGAATTGCAGCCGTATGTACGTATACAAAGGTGTACACAGTTAACGCATACTTTCATATCCATATTTAATTTTAATTTATAAATTACGTATTTAATTTGACCAAAATTATATTGGTAGGTATAGCATAAACACTGTATACAACATTATACAATCTTACAATATTATTAACATTGCGTTCAAAATTATACAAGCCATACATCGTCATTGCATTCACATACACATCTATTAAAATGTAACATGTCTGCACAGGCAATGCGCCATAAGGCAGTATGAGTTTCAATTTACTTATACATAAAGTCCCCCATATAACACTCTGGATATTCACTTGCAGCACCGCAAATCCACTAAGTCTCTCATGCAACAGACCACATAAGCATGACATTCGTATACACTCACACCTTGAAACACGAATACATGAAACAATCATACAGAGTGTTTCGTACTGGATGGCACCGCCTGCATAATCTAGTCAATATTCTATTCTTGAAATCGCTATTTTGAACATACGTTCATAATAAATGCATACGTCACAGTTCATTGCACTGTGTTGAACATCCACATTTCCTTTCCTTTCTTTTTCACGAACACAGTTGGCATTTTGGAGGTTCATCTTTCCTGTCACAGGTTTCAAATTTATGTTTTCCTCCGCAATGTGAGCAAGTGGGTGGATCCAGCTTCCTCAGTCAATTTAGAGAGATATGTCCTATCATCAGGCAGTGGTAGCATCTTACAGTTGGATCTACGTCCACCACCGGAACACGCTGATATTCCAAACTCAGCATACCTTTCTCCATCAAACATGTTTTTGCTGAAGGACTTGCCTCAATTACCACATTCATATTGTCAGAATTTCTTCCAATCGGTATCATTTTAATTATTTTCATATTGTCTCTTCCCACATTCATTTTTTGGAGTTTTGTGTTCTGGAGATATAGATCTTCCAATACATCTTCTTTTTTATAATCGACCGTAACTCCTTTTAGAAAAATTCGCGGTTTGCGTTTTTTAGGAGTTCGGCGTGGCAGTATTTACCTAGTTTTTCGTTGATGGCTGTTGTCAACATGTTCTATGTGTTCATTCAATGATTCGGAAAAAATTAAAATATCGTCTATGTAATTTTCTGAAAACTTTTTTAAATTGTGCTTTCTTAAGATATTTGATAAAATTCTCTGGAATATTGCTGGTGATGTTTTCAATCCGAATGGTAGACATGTCCATTGAAAATGTCCCTCTTGTGTAATAAATCCAGTTTCCTGTCTATCTTCAATGCGTAGTGGAATTGACCAAGTGAAGAACTTACAGTTTCTTGTTTTTATTATTAAATCTTCTATTAATGGGAAAGGCTGTGCTTGTTGTATAACTATTTTGTTCAATTCGCGAAAATCTATACACAATCTTGATCTTTTATTTTCATCTTTTTTGAACGCTAGAGTTACTAGTGCTGCGTACGGGCTGTAAGACTCTTCAATTAACTTATTTTCTAGAAATTTTTCCACTAGATTTTCTATTTCTTTTCTATCCTCTATAGTGCATTTATACGGCCTATTTCTACAATATTTATCAACCAGTAAGTCTATTCTAGCTTCATAATCTGTAACAGTGCCTACGTCAAATTTATTTTTAGCAAATACTGTATTATATTTTTCTACCAAATTTTCAATCTCAACTTTTTTTTCACTGTCTAAGTGATGTCATACGAGTTTCGTAAAATTGATACTTGTGTCGCCATCTATTGAAAAATCCGGTGAAGCACTGGCCGGAATGTCCAAAACAAAGGTAGTTCCCGTTTCTCTCATCGCTTGCCTCTAGTTTCCGTCGCTGCCGTCAGTCTACCTCCGTTGCTCTTAGAATAGACAACGGGGGTATGAACTCCTTCCTTCTTTCGTTATTAAAAGCATACTGTGAGTGTCACATAGTATTAGTTCTGTGTAAAATGTGAAATGTTTTGTGTTTATATAAGAAAATGACAGATGTGTTCTTCAATAAACTATTTGTGCCTCTATCCTGGTGTTTTCACTTACAACCAACAAGCATTCTCATATAATATTACCCAACGAAATCCCTGAGTAAGTTTCTGAAATCTGCCGACGAGAGTGAGGAACCCGTTACAGAATGGCACTCCAACGTGGTGGCCTGATTAATGAGAGTGTTTGATGTGTTTTAAGTGAATTTTGCAGTGCGTAAATAATATCAATAATCAGTGCATAGTTATGCGTATGTATAAAAAACCGTTACGTAGTGCGTGACTCAGCATGTTTCCGTGCACCATCGACATACACACACATAGAGACCTCGTCTAGAACATTCGACCAAAAAACAGTTGAAATTCTCGCTTCATCACAACAGGTGTACACAACTGTGCTCTTCGTAATTTTCATCACATGACCAATAAGGGTTATAATAGTGCTTCTGTGAACATTTGAATTGATAATCAGTGCAATAATAAAAACATTTTAATAAATAAATAAGTGAGTTGGAATTCTGCTATTATAGCAACAGGACTGTGCAACTGTCTTCTTTGCTCTTCGAAAATTTGAAAAACACTTCTAATACTTCTGTGAACGTTTGAATTGATAAACAAACAATAATAAAAACATTTTAATAAATAAACCAGTGCGTAATATATTTGCCCGATTTGCAAAACTTAAAAAAATAAATTGAAAATCCGTTACATCACAAAAAAAATGAACGAGTCCTAGTATTTGAATTATAAACAGCCTTTTAATAAAAACATTTCAATAATATAGAATAAAAACAACAAGAAATTCACAGGATTGTGAACAAATACTCCAAACTTTTCTAAAGATGTCCAAATAATTTCTTTCTGAGAGGATGAAAATCTCCAACGATACAATTTCTTGAGAAGCCTGATACCACCACTTCGAAGGATGTCCAGAGCAGAATTTTCTTCCTTGACGGTTCCTGACCTCCTATAGAAGGAAGGATGTTTCCATGTTTTGTCATCCAGACCTGACGTTTCTTCGAAGCCTTCTTTATCTACACAGAGAACCTTTGATGGTTTAGATCAGGGCTTCTTAAACTTTTTTATATAGCGACCCCCTTCAAGCTTAGGAAATTTTAAACGACCCCCTCCTCCATATAATGAAATATATATTAACCATATATTTTCATTTATAGGCCTTACATAACATTTTTTTAAAAGGCAACATTGTAAAATTTTAAAAGGCAACATTGTAAATATTCAAATCCCTTCACCTTCTCCTTTATTAAAACCCATGAGTCATTCTTCCTAGTACAATTATCCCAACTCCACCCCTATCCACTAATCCTGCTATCATACACGCCCACCCTACCCTACCCCCCCCCTCTTTTGTATAATTCTCATTGTAAGACATTAACTTTTGTTTTTTAGTTTAGTTCTCTTGAAAATGTCAATTCATTAACATTGACGAAAGCGCTCGAGGTTAGAATAAATCTTAGTGAAAAGTAAACTGTGTGTTATTTAAAGTATAATATCATAAATTGAGAGAGAAAGATAATTCGCAAAAGATTAAATTGTTTATTTCTAGTTATAGTAAAATATTCAAAAGAGTGTGTGATGAAGCAAAAAGATTGTTTTTCATTAATAAAATTAAGGATTCTAAAAAAGTTATCAGAACAACTTGGGATATTATAAAACAGGAAACTGGTAGAGCAAATACTCTTATCAATGACAAAACTACTAGTAGGAATAATATTCAAATTGCTGATTATTTTATAAATGTGTGTAGGTCTCTTACAAATGATTTGAGTGCTTCGGCTGAGAGGGCAAAAAGTTACTTGGAAAACATGAACCCTTGCACAGATGTTTTCTCGTTTGAATTTGTATCACAGAGTGACATTATTAATACATGTAAGCAAATTAAAACAAAAGACTCTGCTGATCTGTGGGGTATCTCCACAAAATTATTGAAGCGCATCATTACTGGACTTGCTTCTAATATCGCTGATATAATAAACTTGTGTTTTAAACAGGGAATCTTTCCAAACTTATTAAAAATGGCAAGGGTCATACCCATACATAAAAACGGTGATAAAAATGATCCGGGTAACTTTAGGCCTATCTCGATACTGCCTGTGCTTAACAAGTTGTTTGAAAGGATTGTTGCCAGCCAGGTTCTCCATTTTTTTTGAAAGAAATAATTTGTTTCATTCTCAACAATTTGGTTTCCAAAAGAATAAAAGCACATCAGATGGAATAGCAAGCTTGGTACAAAATATATTGGAATCGTTTGATGAAAAACATGACATTTATGGTATTTTCTGTGACCTATCAAAGGCTTTTGATTGCGTTGACCATGAAATCCTTATCTGTAAGTTAGAATTTTATGGAATCAAGAACACTGAAAAGGCCTTTTTTGCATCGTATCTTAAAGAAAGAAAACAACTGACAGAACTAGATAATGTTAAATCTTCTTTCGGAAATATCAACTATGGTGTCCCTCAGGGATCTATTCTTGGTCCATTGTTGTTTCTAATATATTATTTATTTATTTATTTATTATTGCAATAAACGGCTTTCGCCTTTTACAGTTTTAAAAAGTACAAACAATATTTTACATACATTACAAGCGGAAATAAAATAAAAATACTATTTATGTTCAAGACAAAATCAAATATAAAGCTTTACAAGTAAGTAAGACAAACCATTATATGTCTCAATATAGAATATACAAATAAACATAATCATAGGCACCCACAGGTATTACAATAATATTATTCATCCAGGCCCACGGTACCTCACACTATACACACCTACATTCAGTACACATAAGTATAAATAAGTACCCCCACGCATACTACGTACAGACGCAAGCGGGCACAGCGCATCGTCTATTGAATGCGAAATATAAAATAAATAATTACCGCCCATTCCCTACTAATATCAAAGATAGGTAACAATACCAGACAATACACTGCTCGCTCGGGCACAGTCAAACACCTTGAACCCGGATGTGTGGGTTTTATACCTTAAAAAAATAATAGCAATATATATTAATGATTTGCCCCTTTCCTTGATTCATGATGAGAAAATTATAATGTTTGCCGACGATACGTCGTTATTGATAAAGAGCACTAAGGACGGAGAACATACACAGGCGAAAACTCTACATGCTTTAAATAAAATGGAGGGCTGGTTTTGTGATAACAATCTTGTACTGAATAAGACGAAAACTAATGCGATTCGCTTTTCTCTGAAACGGCCTATGCAAGATGATCCAGTGAATACCATGTTAAATAAAAAAGAAATAGTTATTAAGGATGCATGTAAATTCCTAGGCGTTACTATTGACAAAACATTACAATGGAGCTCACACATTGAAAATATTGCTCCAAAACTTTGTTCGGCAATCTACGCAATTAAAAAGATAAGAGAGACCTGTGGAGTAGAAGCTGCAAAATTGGTATATTTTGCATACTTTCATAGTATCATGTCATATGGTATATTGTTTTGGGGAAACGCCCCTGACTCAAAAAGAATATTCGTTCTGCAAAAGCGAGCAATGAGAACTCTTCTTTGCATGAATTATAGGGAATCCTGCAGAACTGTATTCAGAGAGCAAGGAATCCTAACCATGGTATCACTTTTTATTTATGAGTGTATATGTTATGCGCAGAAACACCTGGATAATACACCACTAAATGAAGATTTCCATAGTTATAATACCAGGTCGAAACACAAAATTAGACCAATTGAACACAGGCTCTCTAAAGTAGATCGAAGCTTTTTGTGTCTTAGTGTAAGACTGTATAACAAACTCCCAGACACAATAAAATGTGATGATGTATTGGTCTTCCGGAGAGAGGTGAAATCGTATCTAGTTAATAAATCATTTTACACGATTGACGAAATGTTAAATGGATAAAAATGTTTATGTTTTATGCCTTGTACCTTTTTATAATTTTATTATTTCTATATTTGACGCTGTAGATCCAAACCCTTTACATTTGCGACTACATATTATATTTAACTTATTTAATTATTTTTCTCACTTGACGAAATCCTAATGGTTGGATATATTTTATGTTTTGTGTGATCGTTACTTAATTTTGATTGACTTGTTTTTTGATATAATGTTTGTAATATTCATTGGTTATTATTTTCTACATTTGACGAGCCCAAGTGTCCGCAATATAAGGACCTAAGGACGATATGAAAAAATATAATATAATATAAAAATATAATAATAAATATAATATACAGTAGAGAATAAAATAAATAAATAAAAGATAAAAAATTTACATAATATGTTGACGAAAATATTATGAAGACAAACATTGCATTCATTTTTTGTCACAAACAAATAATAACTAATAATAAATGTAAGTACTCGATTTTGGATGCACGCAACTTGTGAAGTGAAATGTGTTGGTGTAAACTCATATTTATTTCGCTTTGCGCAATAATTTGTACATCGTCTACGCAATATGTAATATATTTATTACATTTTTGCTCAACGCATTTGATAAATATGGCTTCCAATAATAATTGTAACTAACAAAATATATAATATTTATATTACTAACGTTGCAATATATATTACTAACATGGCTGTGATTGTGTCGTGAAAAATGTCGCAGTGAATGTGTTTAACACATGCATATTACAGAATATGTTTTTATTTATTTATTTATATTTACAGATGGCATTTTAAACTTGCAATGGGACATTAAACTAGAATGGCAAAACCTGAGATGATACAGCCAATAACGTCTTCTAATAAAGAGATTTAGTCACATTGACCTGAACTCATCACATAGGACTAA
The DNA here is from genome assembly GCA_947579605.1 of Athripsodes cinereus. Lineage (NCBI taxonomy): Eukaryota > Metazoa > Arthropoda > Insecta > Trichoptera > Leptoceridae > Athripsodes > Athripsodes cinereus. The sequence goes on along the minus strand of OX388325.1, from coordinate 3,434,089 downwards.
GGGCCAACTTAATATTTAAGTCCTTCACAAAAACATTGAATATGGTAAATAAACTATACAACTTCATTCTCTTCTCTTTTCTCTCTATTTTCATTTATTGTTTGCACTGCTATTTATTTTATTATTTTTTCTCTGTTTAGGAAAATCGTACATCTTACGTTAAAAGAAATTCAGCGAATCATGGACTCAAGAATGAAATTTGTTTTATAACAATATGTTTACTCCACCTAGTCAATGAGGGACGTAAGTTTTCAATCGCAACGCAAATGAAACAGTCGAAAGTCGGAATATTCGATGATTTGACGATCAAAGAAGATCCAAGGAACAAGTTCACATGTATTCAACTTAAACATAAAGATAATCCGAAAGGTAGTATAAAAATTAAGAAAGAGGATTTACTCTCAATTAATGTTGATAACGTTTTTGGTCTTCCTAAATATTTATGCTCTATTTTAATAGCACTTGAAGACAATGAAGACCCGGATAATGAAAAATCCTTTATTTTATGCACAACTTTAGATATTGCCCCAAATTTAACGAATTATGTAAAAGAAGTGACATCGGTTCCAAGTTGTATACCACCAAACTTTAAAAAAGAAAATGGTGGAAATATGACATTTTACAATCTAATCACTGATAACACTGATAATATCACTGAATTGGGCGAAAGCTGTATAAAATATTACATTAAGTACATACTGCCCAAAAAGCTAATAAATGATATCTTGGCGCATTTCAGTAATATCGTGAATGCGGCGCAAGGCAGTAATATCGTGAATGCGGCGCAAGGCAGTAATATCGTGAATGCGGCGCAAGGCAGTAATATCGTGAATGCGGCGCAAGGCAGTAATATCGTGAATGCGGCGCAAGGCAGTAATATCGTGAATGCGGCGCAAGGCAGTAATATCGTGAATGCGGCGCAAGGCAGTAATATCGTGAATGCGGCGCAAGGCAGTAATATCGTGAATGCGGCGCAAGGCAGTAATATCGTGAATGCGGCGCAAGGCAGTAATATCGTGAATGCGGCGCAAGGCAGTAATATCGTGAATGCGGCTGTTAATAATATCAATGCTACAGCGGATATTCGTCTCTCTAAAAATATGTGTCTGAAGGCAATTGAATTGGAATTGTACAAAAACATATTTGTTTTAGGTAAAGAAAATCAATTTGTTTTAGAAAATCATGTTGTAAAAATGAAGGATGACTTTGTATTCGGAAATACGCTAAATGATATGTGTCAAGATTTTCGACTCAGTTTAGTAAATCAAGTGACTCTTTGGGAAAAGAAACTCAATCAATGGATACCCCGAAATAATATGTTACCGTTGGTTTGGATCAACAAGTTCTTCAGTCAACGTATATACACACTTAAATGCGAGGAACCGCAAGATCCAGATGTGCTGGAGGAAAAATTTAAAAAAATTGTAAATTTATTCCAATTGGCTGTTAATCAACCTGACGTTAATGACATGCCTAGATTTATAAAGTTGCTAATGGAAAAAAATCCTCTATTCAAAGGACAACCTGTGTTAAAGAAATATTTGATTGAAGAAGTAGAGAAATGGCATGACAATAAAAAAGGAAATTTTATAAACCAAGAGAATTATAAAGAATTATTTAGGCGTGCTTTTCTACTCGGAATGAATGCACAATGTGTAACTAGTAATTCTAGTGTCCACTTAAACTTCACTGAAAAATCCAACACAAATTTTAGAGAAAATATATTCATAATTGGAAAGCCAATTATTCTTTTCTCTGTGAATAAAAATCATAGTCCATTGATTATGAAATTCTATGAATCTTTTCAAAATATTATTGGTAATATTTACTCGTATATATTGGATGTGAAAAAACTTATAGAAAGAGAAATCTCTCTGCAAGACGTGATAGACTTGTTATATGACTATACTCCAGATGATTCGAAGATAATAGTTGTATTCAATTGTAATTGTTGCAGTACAGGCGAATGGATTGAGTTAAGTAATATGTACCAAAATGATAAAAAAAATAAAACACTAAAACTTGTGTTCATTGTCTCAAACAATGATATAAAAAAAAAAATAGTAACTAAATTTGAAAAAAAAAATGTTCAAAGATTGTTTTTAAAGCAAAATTCTACTGAAGAAATAAATTTTCAAGAAAAAAAGGAATCACTAATACGTAATTGTGAAGAATCACTACACCGGAAGAATACCGAAAGTATAAAGTCATTAGAAACAGAATAAACCTGGAGATTAGCAGAATAAAGAAAGACTATTGGATAAAACTCACAAAAGATATGGAGTACCTATGACTTATATGGCTCACAGAAAAAAGTATGGAAGATGTTAAGAAGGCAAAAGAAACCAGTAAACGAATTCACACAAAGTAATAAGATATCAATTGCAGACTGGGAGAAATACTTTGAAAACTTATATGCCAATGAAAATCAGACACAAGATACAGTAGTGGAAAGACCTGAAATAGAGGACCCAACTGCTTTCTCTGAAGTAGAAGTTGATATGGGGTGGTTTTTGGCCGGTGATAAAAAAATTATCCAAAATATTTTTCGTAATAATATTCGGTTAGTAATAATAATAATTAAAATATCTAAATTTGTGCAAACTTTGCGATACACCCCAAAGCAGGTACCTACCGGACGTGATTCCATGAAACACATGTGGTCACCATTCGTCGCCGTCATTCGTGTCTCTCGCCAATCAACCCATAATGTTATGTTATAAGTCAGGGTGTGTGTTTGTTTGTATGTACATTGTAATCTAGATGTAATCGTTCCTGTAGATAGGTATAATATCGAAGTTGATATGAGATACTATCTGCACGAGCGTAGATACCAACAGACATACACTCTCATAACATTGTAATTAGTATGTAAGTACTAGTTAGGTTTTGTCAATATAGATTGGGGTATTTGTTTGAAAATAGGGGGGATAAAAAAAATGAACCGGTATACTGTGGTGGAATTGGACACTTTTTTTTATAATTATGAATTGGAACAAAGCGTGTGATGTATGTGTTGCGTGGAATACGCTGGTAGTCTGGGAGTAAAGTACCCGGGCATACTAGCTAGTAACGCCGTATGTCCGGGGTAAAGATGCAGTATGAAGGCAAAGGGTGCGGTGTGAAGGCAGAGGGCGTGGGGTCAGCATCCCCTAAGCGGGCCATCAGCGGCAGACCACGCCAACACTACCCGCCAGGCTTCCGTGGAGAGCGTTGCTCCTGCCCTTGTGTGGCAGAGCCGACGAGATGGTACCCCGCCGTTTCCCGCCCAGGATGCCGGGTCCCAGGATGTAGCCTCTCGTGGGCTTGAAGGCCGCTGGCCTCGGAAGGATCCCATTCTGAGGGCCATATCCCAGAATGCCATCGTGGGAAGGATTGCGCCTGTCTGCAGTTCAGCGGGCAGGACGATGCATCAGGGTGGTGTGAGCCGGGCTGGGGTGCCTAGGCTCCCACCCAACGTGAGCGATTCTTGTGCATCCGTGTTTTGTTTTGTTTTGATAGTGACAATTAATTAATATATAGTGAACAGACTGTGTAGTGATTTTCTTTTTAAAGACAAATTTTTATTGGGATAAAGGGGTAGATATTTTTATTTTAAATCTTAGATAGGTTAACATTAGTTTTAAATTTTAATTTTTTTAATTTTTTGATAATCGTGTGTTTTTTTTTTAAATAAATATAAATGTAAGTACCTTACTCTTGTGTTTTCATCACCGCCCCATATCATTGTAATATGCCAAGGTTTTGTATTTTTTTTGTAATTATTATTATGAATATATGAGATGAGTATTGTAGGTATATTATGTATCTCTTTTCTCTCTTTGCCTGCTTCCAGCTGAGTCGGGCCCTTGTCAATTTGGCGCCTCAACAAATGGGGCACTTAGTGAAAAAATACATCCCTAAAGGGTGTATAATCACTTAAACGGACCCACGATTAATACCCCTGAGAGACAAGGAGCTGGAATGGAGTGAGAATTTTGGTTTTCATTTCGTAGAGTTTTTATATATGTATGGCATATTACTTTGATTTGTTTTGTCGGTGATGTAGAATAATTTTGAATAGTTTTGGTTATTTTTCTGAAAAATAACCTGGCGCTCAAAACTGGATTGGTTAAATTGATTAATTTTGTGTATTATTTTATAGGTGTACTGGTAGGTACTCGAGAATAATTTGTATGTATTGTAGTGATAACAGTTTCAAAATTTGTGTGGGAAAATGTGTTAATTTAATGTTTCAACTGTGTATAAAAATGAGATGCTAGAAATTAATGTGTAATGTAAAAATAGAGGTTGTGTTATACTATATCTATGTGGGTAATATTCATTGTTGTTTTGGATTTTTTTTTTATAATTAAATGATAGTTATTTGTGAATTTAACGAAGAGTTGCGCAAGGTGTAATAGAGTTTGTGAAATGGTGCGAATTGAAATGCGCGGGCAAAATACAGACACCGTGGTAGTATTAAAGCGCGCGGTTTTGGGGGAAAACGCGGGAAGATTGTGTACATGCGCGGAAGTTGAGCATAGTTATGTATGGTGATACATGGTAGGGTATGTCTTGCAGAGTGAAAGAGAAAGATGGGGTAAATGGGAGGTATGTCGGCGAGGAGCTAGGTAGAAGTTTTTGTGAAGTGTTAACTAAATAACGCGATGAACCCTAAATCATCTGGAGACGAGGCGACCGAAGCCCGCGTGGTTTTCACGCCCCGTCGGTTCCGGGAAGCAGGTTAAAGAGTTTGGTGCCTGTGGTTCGGATGCCGACACTGAGGGATCCGTGATACATCGTAAGGGGAAAAAGTGTGTGAGACAGGCCTCTGCTGCTTCAGCAGAAGATTCTGTTGCTGTGCCTGATGGTGTACCTTGTACCGCACGGCCGCCGCTCCTCTCGGCTGGCAGGTGACAAAGCCTCTGATAGCTCCACAGCGGTACCGTACTCCGGATGGTATGGAGCAGGGGGTGAGTAGGGGGGTTCGCTGGTTACAGCCTCCGCTTCGGCGACGTATGGCGCACCGGGTATGATGATGGTATATGATAATCCTCCGTGTAAACGGTGGGTGGCCCAGACACCGACACAGTCCGCACACGTCGGAGACTCTCTCGTTCAACCGGCCTGGGGATGTTTACTTCCGCCGACACCACCTCGCTTCAACACCTAGGCGCGGCTAGCTAGTGCACTCGCAAGTACGGGCGAACCGGGCAATGATCCCAGCAAGCGCTGACTATATCTCTCGTGCATGGCATTAACAGTATAAGTCAAATTTCAACATTTTACAGGAGAGCATTTTAAAGTTTTTAAAATAAGCTTCTGAAGTCAAATATTGATATAAAGACGTGAAATTTACAATTTCAATGTAAAATGTGTATTATTTTGTTACTGTGTATACAAAAGTTTAAAAAAAACTTAAATAAAAGATTAAATTGACTTGTACTCATAGATTCTGATATAAAAATGACATATACTATTAGATTCTTACATATACTGTTGATGTCAGTTGTGTTGGTATCTGGTTTCAGTGACATATACTGTTAGATTCTTACATATACTGTTGATGTCAGTTGTGTTGGTATTTTGTTTGTGACGTATACTACTAAATGCAACTTTTTCATAGGCTAGCTCTAAAAATAATATTAAAAATCATCCAATTTCATAAAAACAGACACTTCTTTGGAAGACTAAAAAACATTTTACATCTTAAATTCAGCGATGAGGTTTGCCACCCATCCTGAATGTCTTGTTTTTATATTGGCACGGAGAGGACAGCTTGCATGTTTCTTATATGCGGCTGGTCTGCTGGCTACCCCACTTGTGGGATATGCCGTGATGGTATAGTAGTAGTAGTAGTACTTCGCTTTGTAATGGTATAGATTGCAAGTTTCCATGGTGGTTTCTCATTATCCACTGTGAGTGTTTAGGAAACTATTTTCATATTTTGTCTACCAACTGATGGTGCCATCTTCCAGGGTTGCAGCTTTCCTAAACTTCATCCATCCTCAGACAAATGGATCCTTAAATTCGCAGACATACTTGCCCCCCTTCAGTGCCAAAACATAATGAAATATCTCAATCCTATTCCCACTTTGCTCTTGGAGAAATTGACAAAAAGTTTAACGACAAGGAACTAAAGCTGGTCCTGAACTGCGTTACAGATACATCCCAGGAATCGATGGAATAACGTATAGCCTTATACAAAGAGTTTCTCTAGAATATTTACTTCACATTATTAAAAATATTTTCATCGTAGGCAATATACCTTGCTCGAGGAAAACTCAGATCATTATTCCAATCTTGAAAGCAGAGACTGACCCAAACCAGGGCCAATCATATCGACCACTTACATTCTCCTCAGCAATAGCCAAAAATACAGAACACATGGTGAAAAATCGACTAGATTGATTTATAGAAGGTAACAGGAAGCAGCTATCTTGGTTATCCAATTTCAAGAAGAGAATGGGAGTCCTGGACAGCGTAGCTATTTTGGTCACATATGTTCACGTATCGTTATCGAGGAGAAAGCTCTTGGGAGGTGTATGCTTGGACATCAATAGTGCTTTCGATAATGTTATTATTTTTATACTATGTGCAAAGCTTGATCAATTGGACATTCCTTCTACCCTATCCGGACGTGAACCGAACCCGCAACAACCCTCCTATTAGAAAGACCATTCACAGGTGATTGCCGCAAGGCTCAGTGTTCTCACCCATTCTATTCAACTTGTACACGCATGATGTCTATCAGTCAGTATCTACGGATTTCCAAATTTTGAAATCTGCGGATGATTTGTTCGTATATTGCTCCGATAAATCCATGGACAACTTCCAGGTGTCCTTGCAATCAGAGTTGTTGTCGGAACACGGCCTTAATGCTTCCTTCCAGAAGTGCAAAAGCATAGTATTCTCCAGAAAACTCCGTCTTGTCTACCTGAAATTTTGATTTGACCAACGGTTGATTAATTCTTTTAACGGAATAAGATTCCTAGAGGTCACATTGGTCACTGGTCTTTGATGGACCTCATTTATTGAACTCATACACCACAAATGTCAGACCGGCCTCAAAATCATGAGAGCCGTCTCCAGGGTCTGATGAGGTTGCCACCCCGCGACTCAGAAAATCTTTTATACAGCATTTATCTACAGCCATTTGGACTTTGGATCCTTTTTAATAACCCCAACCTCCAAGAAAACTTGTTGAGACCGGATCCGGTCTCAGTCTCTTCCGTTAATTACGGGTAATCCTCACCTATCAACGCATTACAGGTGGAGGCTGCAGATCCCCCACTTGGACTGTGCAGACATCTTATGTGTAACAGGTTTTTAGTCAAAATCCTGCGTTTTATTGATTACCCTTTATTGATTACCCTCTGTCTCTCAAACTTCATCTCCTCTCATACTTGGTAAGTCATTTACCGGTATGGATGGGTAAAGAACCACCACCTCTTGTTACCAGCTATAGAAAAATTAAAACTCCCTCGTTGGAGAGCTACACAGTTCTTACTGTATACTCTTTGTCATTTCCCACACTAAGTTTTAAACCGAAAGTTGCTCTCAACCTGGGTGTCAGTAATGGCATATTCGCACCTCATATTTTCAAATCGATTTTTGATTCCGATTGGCACTACTGGCACCTATCTATACAGACAGTTCGAAAAGTGACAAAGAGCGTACAGGGGCTGGCTTCTTTTTTTAATATAACACTAATAAAATGTTCAGGCACAGAGACGAGTCGTCAGTCTTCTCAGCGGAATGTCTTGTTATTAGAGAGGCTATAAGGGCTCTGACCATACGCCATTACAGGGTTAAAACTCTCCTCAGCGACTCTCAAAACGCTCTCCAGTCCGTTCTCCCTCCAGGCCGTTCTCTCTCCAGCATTATCCCGACCAGATGATCTTTTATCTTTAGATATTAGATACCTCCTATATAAACTTCAGATTTTGGGTGGAGAGGTGGTACTGGGTTGGATCCCATGTGAACTGTGGGATCCCGGGCAATGAGGCGGTATATCTATTGGCCAAATTGGGAACGAACCTCCCTAACCCATCGGAAACTGTCTCAGCCTCCGATTACACTTTGATATTCGGCCGAAATCTCATCCAGTGCTGGCAGGCAGAGTGGTCAGAGACCAGCCAACTCAAAGGAAGAAAGTATACCTCAATCCAACCCAATGTGTCCACGAAACTTTTATTTTTCGGAAATTTCAATGAGTAAGGCTGACACCTCCACGATCTGTATAATGAAGTTAGCTCATTGCTTTGCCAGATTGCATCTCTACCGAATCCACGTTATTGGTTCTCCTCTATGCGACCGCCTGAAGGAGGAGGACCTTGATCATTTTTATTTCGAATGCCCGATCAATAACTTCTACCCAACTTTGATTAACAACCTGGTACATTATAGGGTTCCGTTACCTACAAATACTTCCTTGCTCCTGGGTTCAAGAAACAAAAGTATTTTCAAACTCCTTGTCCTATTCCTTAAGCCCCATTTGATAAAGCTTTGAATGTTTTGTTTTTTGTCCTGAACATTGCCATTTTTCTTGGCAGTTTCTGGCTAGGAAGAAAGCCAACAAAAGAATAAGAGAGACAGCACGTGATATCAACAGTATAAGTGAATTAGTAAGAAAAAAAAAACATTCAAGCGGCTCATAGTAGGTACATGTTGACTTATACTGTTGATGCCACTCACAATGTTGAAAACTAACCATAATGATTGGTCACTAAGAGTATAGGTCGACATATACTTTTAATGCTATACGAGTTTGAAAATAAATAAGATATACTATTAAATACAAATATTGTTTTTAAGGTCTTATAATTACAATTTGACTTTTGTTATCGATTACACATGTGTAGTTTGAGATATACTACAAGGTTCCATCAAAAAGTAAAAATCGTTTTTTTTTTACTTATACTGTTAATGCCATGCACGAGAGATATTGAGTACACTAGAAGCCACACGGCGGCGTATTCACAAGGCGGTGCCGGGTCACGGTAACCACCTCAGTGCAGGTATCACTCGAGAACTCGTCGGCGATTGGAAGGTGTGCGACGATCTGTTGCCTGCAGTTCACTGTAGTAGGTAAAGGTGAAGTAGTAAAACGCGCGGTTGTGGTAATGAAGAGAAGAGTAGAGTAATTTATTTATGAAAATGAACATGTATATAAAGCGGCCGATACTCGCCGTCCGCGCACCTCACCACACAGTGGCGGGAGCGCGGCGCGGACGCGTACCGGTCGACGTAAGTAACCTCCCCACTCCTGCGCGACACCTCACATGCAAGCGGGCTGGCGCACAGGAAACATCTCGGGGAGGCAGACACAATATTATGATGTGATACATGAATGATATGCTGACTACACTCATCGCACGGCTGGGAATGACGTGGCGTCATAGCCTTTATTTATTCTACCCATACCGATACGATGTAGTGTGCCATTACATTAAATTATGATATGAAATATGTTACATTTACATTGATTAAGAATTATGAGGTATGCTATACAATGCAAAGCAAACTATTGTGTGATGCGTGCTGCCTACGCTCACCGCGCGGCAAGCAAGGACAGACAGGTTTATACCTATCTGCTCTGACATCCCAACTATGCCAACACGGTGTAACGCGACAACACACAACACTGGAATATTAAATATGATTATGAAGTTATACATTATGACAATATGAAATGATATTGAACACATGAAATGCAGTTTAAATAAACCTTGAATAAAAGTGCGTATGCCATCCACACTCACCGCGCGGCTAGGCACGACAGCCTAAGTATATACCACGCGGTGTAGTGCGTCGACACACTGTTACGAGAGTACACGGGGAGAGCCACGTTCGATACATACCTAGATCGCATTATTTGCTTGGTTCGTTGTTGGCCGTTGCGGGGAAGTCACGGTTAGCTGGAGCAGTACGTATGGATGAAGAGGACTGTATGGACTCGGATGGATCTGTGTTTTCTGTTGCGGCATCGGAGGAGCTGCCATCAAGGGATGCGCCGTCAGAGGAGCTAACTTACTTAAAGATCTAAGAAGGAGTGATTATTGTAACACAGTCTGTTGTGTTGAAAACTGGATTTCACTTGCTCAGAAGTGTGGATGTCAATCAAAGAAGGAGCTTCGGGTGGCGGATAGTCCTACCTCAACTGCTATTGCGGATGTTGATTCCTCTGACACCTTTGGTGGTGTCAAAGAGGACAAAATTATTTATAAGAAAATTGTCGTTAGTTGCAGACTTACTTTGGACCAGAAGGTCGAGTTGAGGGGTCAGGTTGCCGAGATGGGTGATCTCCTTTCGGGGAGCCATGTACTTTCGGAAGCACGTGTAATCAATCATCTCCAATCAAGAAGGAAATAAAGGAATGGGACAGAAAATTGGAGCAGAAAGGAAAACATCAAATGATTAAACCCCATGAAACCCCGAAGTTATCAGGGATCTTTTACTAGAGTCAATGAAACGCCCTAAGGATGTTGTATCAAATATATCTATATTATTAAAAAAAGAGTTGAAATTGTTACATGCTCGGTGTATGAATGAGCTCTGCAGATAGTTGGTCGTGCAAGAAGGTTGTTTAAATGTCAATGTGGTTCTTGTCCGTCTTGTAGGGCAGTTAAAGTAAAGTCTGTTTAACAAGTCAGCAGAGTCGACAATGTCGTTCACAATTTTGTATAAAAATTTCATGTCAGCCATGGAACGTCCATTTTCTAAAGTCATTATTTTGTGATATTGAGCAGAAAGACGGTAATTGTCAAATGCAACACGACATCTGTAATTAAGAGTCCTAAGAAAATTTGTTCTGGATTTTCTCAATTCTTTCAGTGTATGTTATGTATTGAGGGTTTCAAACAACCGTGGTGTACTCTAAACAGCTTCTAACGTATGTACAAAAAAGTAATTTTAGCGTACTTACTGACGTAAATGGCTTGGAGACTCTCAAAATAAATCCCAATTGCCTAAAGGCTCTACCAACGATCCCTTCAGTATTATGATGCCTAGTGAGGCTGCCGTCGTGCTGGGTCAGAGCAATCTAGGGCGAGGTCGTGCATCGGCTATTGATTTGGTTAGGTCTATTTTTTTTTTTTTTTTTTTTTTTATTTTATTGGCACATCTACAGGTTTTATACAAATATAATATATTACAATATACAAACATATTAACCCATTTACAGATTGCACATTTGTATTCGAATGTGTTTACATAGCTAAAAGAAAGATAAAGTAATAATAAAAAACCAAATACTAAAATACAAAAGAAGAATAACAAAACGACAAAAAAAGAAGTTACTTAAAAAATAGACATGTGTCATGGGAGCATTGTAAATTTGGTATTGTAAAATGGTACTTGTGTTGCCATCTATTGAAAAATCCGGTGAAGCACTGGCGGCCTGTCGAAAGGTAAAGTAGATACCTTTTGATATTATGATAAAACAGATTCCTTCTTAACCCTCTTCCGTTCGAGTCTCCCATTTTGGATCAGTCTACCCCCGTTGCTCTTAGAATAGACAACGGGGTATGAACTAAAAAAAAAAGAATAATCTACCTTCCTTCTTTCGTTATTAAAAGCATACTGTGAGTGTCACCTAGTATTAGTTCTGTGAAAAATGTGAAATGTTTTGTGTTTATATAAGAAAATGACAGATGTGTTCTTCAATAAACTACTTGTGCCTCTAACCTGATATTTTTCACTTGCAACCTACAAACATTTTCATATAACATCACCCAACGAAATCCCTGAGTAAGTTTCTGGAATCTGCTGACGAGTGGGAACCCGTTACACATGACACGATTCCCCAGAGCACCATGCAACCACCGCCATTCCCCGAGCCTCCCACTCGCCACCGCGGCCCCGGCGGAGCGCCCACCACCAACGAGCGTCAATCCAAAACTTTAAAAGCTTTAGACTAACGCCCGCCAACGGCGGACGCCCCACCGAAACCGCGGTAGCAAATAAAAAGCCCAAAAAACAACAACAATCACACAATACTCCAAAAAATCATGTCATGTCTAGAAATTGTTATATCGTTAATGCCGAAAACATAAACAAAGTAAAAAAAAGACATTGATTTTTACAAAAAAATAAAAGTGGTTCCAAACCATTCAGTAAAAGTTAAAAATAAAAGATGAAAAATATGATAAAGCAACAAAAAATAGTAGAATAAATCAATTAGATTATTTATTTATTATTAATACGGAGAATTTGTAGTAAAAGTGGAAACTATTTTGTAAATTTTTGTTTTCTCTGGGATCGCATTGGCCGAAGGCTGTAATGGTCCCAGTAGAGTATGGTGTTGTTTTCTAATAATAATAATAATAATAATTTATTTATTTATTAACAATTCACGGCGCTAGCCTTCTACATGTTGTTATACATTTACATACATAGTTCTTATGATGTATATACAAGTGTAGAATATTAAGACACAACAATCATAATAAAAAATAAAAAAAAAACACAAAAAAAGAACAACACAGCTATCAGTATCACAGCATAAGTTATGAATGGAAAAAAAAGTCAATGGATCACAAGTCAATTCGATAGTAGGTTATATTGTCAAATTTTCAATAAAAGAGTATTTATGAGATTATTTCAAACAAAAATAAATGGGACGTCAAGTAGCACACAGTCTTTAAAAATGGATGTTGTAGAATTAATAATATTCAGTGTCAATAGCTGAGAAAAGTCAAATTATTGAAAAATGTCAAAACAAAAACAAATATTTGGTGTGGTCAATTTAGGTGTCAATGAGTAAAATGTAAATAAGGTAATTGTATTAATTGGATAAGAATGAACAATTTACAATGGTGTGAAAATTATGCTGTCATTTTAAGGAACAAATATACACACAAACAAACAACAACAAACCACAACTGCCCAATGTCAATCTATATATTCAAATAGTTAATAACGTCACGTTTATATTTGAGGAACTTGTCAGCAAAAATGTCAGTTTCACGTCCAACCAGATTTCCCCAGTCTGTGAAGCCTATTTACAGGTGAATGGAAGGTGTAATTATTCCTTGTGTTGGATTCGTGGAACAAAACAGATTGTCTGGTGTTCCTGGCTGGAACATTTAATTTGATCAACTCAATCAGTTCTGGAGAATCGATTTCACCATTAAGAAGTTTGTGTAAAAAACAGAGATCGAACATAATTCTGCGACTCTCCAAACTGAGGAGACCGAGCTCACACATCAGAACAGGGTAGTCAATTTTCTCGACCGGTATTCCCAATCTGTAGTTCACAAGTCTCAGAAATTTCTTCTGTATCCTCTCTATTGCTTTAATGTGTATATTATAGTTTGGAGACCAGATTGTAGTATTATGCTCCAGCAAAGGTCTTACAAGAGAAACAAAGAGAAGTCTGTAAGACTGAATAAATTGTAGGTCTGTCGTCAATCTAAAGATGAAGCCCAGTGTCCTCATAGATTTACTGACAATTTCCTCTATGTGTAAATTGTAAGTGAGATCTTCAGAGAAGGTAATACCGAGATCTCTCAAATTAGAGACGCAATCAAGTACAATCCCATCAATCGAGTAACTGAATGTAATTTTGTTTTTAATTTTATGGAAACGAATGATCTGGCATTTGGTGATGTTAAGATGAAGTTTGTTCCGTTTGCACCAGTCACTTAAAGAATCTAGATTATTTTGCAATGTTTTACAATCATCTGCACTTTTTATGGTCTTATATAATTTGAGGTCATCGGCGAATAATAATACCTCTATGTCTCTGAAGATCTCGACTATGTCATTGATAAATAAATTGAATAAAATTGGTCCCAAGTGCGATCCTTGCGGCACACCACTACATGCATATATTGTATCAGAGACACAATTACCAACCTTAACTTTAAGAGTTCTTTCTTTGAGGTAGCTTTCAATCCACTGAAAGAAAACTCCGTCGACTCCATATCCACGTAGCTTATTCAATAGCATGTCATGTGACACCTTGTCAAAAGCTTTGGAAAAATCAGTGTACACGGAGTCGACTTGTCCTCGTTATGTAAGTGAATTTATGATGTAATTCTGATATATAAGTAGATTAGTAAGTGTGGATCTTTTAGGAATAAATCCGTGCTGTAAGTGCGTTAATACATCATTAATAGGCTGTCTGATTTTTTTAATAATTATGGACTCGAAAAGTTTTGGTATGGCAGATAATATGCATATAGGTCTGTAATTAATCACTTGACTATTATCTCCCTTCTTAAATATTGGTTTAACAAAGCCCTTCTTCCAAAAGTCAGGAAAAATGCCAACTTTCAATGAATATGAAAACAACATTTGTAAGTGATTTGCAAAAATATCAACACAATTTCTCAATAATATGTTGGGAACTCCATCTGGACCTACTGTTTTAGAAGTATCCAATGCAAGGATCGCACTTCTGACCTCGTCAACAGTAATTGTAATGCTGGGCAAGTTGATTATTTTATTTGAGAGAAAATCTGAGTCAACATTAGTGGTTGAAACATCGTAAACGCTTTGAAAAAAGGTAGCGAAAAGATTTGCTCCACCTTGAGCAGATTCAGAATATTGGTTATTATAAAATAATTTAGGTGGTATGTCGACTCGATCCTCTCTCAGTTCATTAACGAACTTCCACAGACCCTGAGAATCCCTAGGTAAGCTGTTTTCTATGTTTTCCATACGCTGTGAATAACATTTTTTGGACAATATAGTACATTGTTTACGTAAATCTGAAAAATTGTTGTAATCATTAATGTCCAAAGTTTCCTTGTACTTCCTATGTGCTAATTTCTTTTTTAAAGTTATACTTTTCAGTTCTGGACTGAACCATTTAGGGTGAAGTGAAGGTTTTATTAATTTTTCAGGCACACAGGTATCAATACAAGTTCTTATATTAGTGTAATATAGTTCAACAGCAGTGTTAATATCATTCTCGTTATGCAAAAAACTGAAATCCATATTCTGCAAGAAATTATTAATAGCGGGATAATCAGCGCCGTGGAAATTCCTAGTTAAAATTGGTTTGTTGTTTATACAATATAATTAGATTAGAAAAAAAGCAAATTAAAAATAATAATAAGAACTTTGTGTATGCATACACACACAAATATACATACAACTACAACAAAAATTAAAAAATGTGGCTAATAGGAGGGGGGAAATGGGAAAGTTAAAGGAAATATCCTCCGAAGCATGAATGTAAGCATCTTACCTACACTACACACCCATCGCCATCGATGCAATCTCAGCCCTGAACCGCGGAAGAGTAAGACTAAATATGTCAGCCCTCTGAAACATACAATTGTAATTCTCACAGGAACGGCGAATGAACTTATTTCTGGCATAACTGGTGCCAAACCCGGTGATGTGAAATGTCTGCGGATGTCGTGCAGCAACTCTGGGTACATGAAAGAGAACCAGTTTGTTGAGAGCTGGGCAGTCGATCAAAGAATTAATGATTTTGTATAATAGTACCTGGTCAGCAATCCTACGCCTACTAGAGAGTGACTGCAGGCCATGATATCGTTCAGCCTCCCCGTAGTTGTCAAACCTCTTGAAACTTAAATAGTTGAGCATTCTCAGAGCCCTATGCTGAATTTTTTCTATTCTATCTATATGAACTCCAAAATGCGGACTCCAGACAGACGAACAGTACTCAAGGATACTCCTAACAAATGATATATACAAGGTCTTGACAACCTCGGGACTTCTCAAAGGCTTAGTCACCCTAGAGAGAAAACCAAGCATTCTCGAGGCTTTTGACACAATACTTTCATATAATACATTCAATACTTTTATTCATTCTTACCTTTTGGTAATGCATATTTTTGTTATAAATGTTTCCTCTTGTTTGTTAGAAGGTACCTGCGTGTGTGCATAGTATTGTATATCAATGATAGATACATGTAATTATATTTTTATTAGTATATTTTTTAGTATATCAATGATAGATACATGTAATTATATTTTTATTGTTATAAGGTTAAGCGGATTGTTATGATTGTGTATAAATTGCAGTATAATGCTTATTTTATATAATGAAATTTGTTTTTATCTTTTGTGGTCGATATGTACCTTGAGTGTATAACTGTGATATAATAATGATATATGTTCAAGTATACTTTGTAATACAATGTAAAAAGGCTTAAACGCCGTTTAATGTATTGAATAAATAAATAAATAATGATTACGAAATGTCATATTGTCATCTATTATCACACCCAAATCTCTCACCTCAGTTGTCACCATCAATTCTGAATCATTGAGTCTGTAGTCAAACCCGATGGGATTCTTACTTCTAGTGAATCGAATCAAATTGCACTTCTCAACATTCAGATACAAACAGTTAACCCTGCAATAGACAGTCAACCGGTCAAGATCACGCTGGAACTTTACACAATCTTCGATGGATCGAATCCGTGAGTAGATCTTCATATCGTCTGCATACAAAATATGCTTACAAAATTTAAAACATGAGTTAATGTCATTTATATAAACATTGAACAAAGTGGGACCCAAAATAGAGCCCTGTGGTACTCCAGATGGAACACTAATCCATTCTGATCTGTGTCCTCCAACAACTACCGCTTGTCTTCTATTCGAAATGTAAGAGGAGAACCATCTAAACAGATCTCCACATATGCAGCGAAGGGGGATTCCGTAGGTTTTTGTCCAGGAGCAATTGTTCTCGCGAGTGATCCTCGATGGAGCTGACGTGCCGATTGCCGATCGGCAAGCGGCCTCGTCTCATGGCGGGTTTCTTGGTAGATACCAGTAAGGTGCAGCCGGTGCTTTTGGATGTGCTATCGGATGAGTACCGATGTTGCGTCTGCCTCAGAATCAATGGCCGAGAGATTTTCCTTATATTTGTTTATTTCAGGTACTCTGACAACGTGGGACCACACCTGCGGGGCCTAAGGCGGGCCCTGCTGGTGTGGTCCCACGTTGATTGATTGATGGTGACTTCAATGCTCGCTCTCCTCTCTGGTATGATAGACCAGGCAGGGATCGCACTGGGAATGCTGGACCGGTGGAGAATTTTATATCTTCTGCCGACCTTAGTCTCCTCAACGCTGCTGGTCAGCCTGCTACGTTTGCTGGGCCGATGGGGGAGTGCCATATTATGATCATACTCTATGTACAGAAGATCTGCTTGCGGATTTCTCCAATTGGAGGGTCCTTGTTGGGGAAGTTTCAAGCAACCATCGTCTGATCACCTGGTCTGCCGGAGGTTCGTTGGGAATTGAACCATATTTTGGAGTTTCAGGAACTCGAGGTTAAACTGTGATTCCTTTGGAATTTGACTGAAAGAAGAGGTGAGAAATTTTGATATATGGTTGTCTGATAGAGCTGAAGTAGCTGGGGAAAAGTTTAACTCAGCAGTCGTCTCAGCGGCGACTGTGGTGCTGGGTAGGTGCAGGCTTGGGGGACGTCATTTCACCAATTAGGTAGGTTTTTGTTACTTTTTATCTTTTAATTACTGTTGTATAAAACCTGTTTTTTATACCTGGGGGTTGTCCTTGACAGGGGCTTCACCTTTCTTCCGCACGTGAGAGCGACTGCCGAAAAAGCGGGAGTGTTATTTGACACTCTACGCAGACTCGGTCGTGGTACATGGGGCCTCAGGGCGCGGACTGTGCGTACCATTTATCGGGTGACGTATGTGGCCCAGGTCACCTATGACGCCCGTGTTTGGTTGCACCGTCTTGCGGTTGGTTCTGTGTCCGCAGCGGTTTTGAGGGAACAGAGACTCCCCCTGCTCGCTGTCACCGGTGCGTATCGAACGGCCGCTAACGATGGCCTTCCTGTCATCGCTGGTGTGTTGAAATCTTAGATGGTGTAGCTAAGCGTAAGCTCAGGGCTGACGGCAATGTTGAGCTTGGAATATCCGTTCATGCGGAGCCTGGGACTAGAGGACTCAGAAGGGCAATCGGCATGATTCGAAAGAGAACTTTTGAAGTCTGGCAAGATAGGTGGGATCGGGGGAGAACTGCTAGACTGGTCTACAGTTTTCTTCCCGACGTATGTGAGAGAATGATGAGGCGTTTCTTTTCCCTTAATCACTATGTAGTCCAGCTTGTGACGGGCCACGGAGATCTAAAGGGCAAGTTGTATGACCTTGGCCTTGCCCCAGGGGGCTCACTGTTCCAGTGAGTTACGGGAATGGCGCACCCGGGTTACCTGAGCTGAACGCTGATCTGTCCATTTATCCTTCCATCCGGTCAGCGCTCTCCCAATCCTATACCCACTACTCCTTCAATCTTCCCTGCTCTTACCCCTTTTAACTCAATCACAAAAGTCCCATCAAACCATCCCAACCCAAGCTAAGGTGTTGAGCGACCCGTGCTGATAGCTGAATGGCACCAGGGTATGGTGTCTCTAACGGGGCCTTCAGGATACCAGGCGACCTCCTGAAGTATCTAGCCTTACTGTGTCATGCGGGGCTCTGATGCAGCGGACCTCTAGTTCCCTAGCTGCTCGTGGGACCAATATGGATGTTAAAAGAAAAAATAAAGGAAAAACAAAGAAATTTAAGCGGGCATGCCCCGTTAACACCATGTCCAAGCCTGAGGACAGGGCATCGCTGTCTGCTCCTGAGGGGCAGTCAACGAGTCGACACCTAGACCAGGCACCAACAGTTGCCCGTCTTCTGGAAGACCGCCGAAGACAGGAACCCAGCAGTGTTTCCACTGGCAAATTCACCGGAAAAACCGGGGCTAGTGGTGGCGAAGCCTCTACCAGTAATAAACCCGGGCCCTCCGGGAATGGTGGTGGTGATGCTTCCACTGGCAACACCGGAAAATCCGGGGCAAGTGGTAACAACAAGCAAAAGAAGCCGAGGTGGCGGACGATGCCACTACCAGCCCCAGGCGAGCCCGGGGGCCCGGACGATCCACTGAGGATAGGCCTCAGTGGTGCCCGAAAGAAGTGGTATCTCCGCTACCTCACAATTGGGCTTGAACCAGAAAAGGCTAGGAAGAGGGTGCTTGATGGGAAGGTCACACCTGAACAGCAAAGCGCCAATGGATCATCCGAAGGGCATGCACCTGAGGCCCCAATTGCAAAGGGGCCTGTACCCAAAGAGCAAAATGCCAAGAAGAGGCTGATAACTCCCCCACAGGACCCAGCCTCAAAGAAAAGGGCAGTTGCACAGACCCAGGCTAGTACTAGGTCAACTGGGCAAGTCACCAGTTATGCAACTGCTCTTAAAACAGTAAGATTAGTAATTCTGCCGAGTGAGTACCCGAAAGTCATCATTGACAATGAAGGTCTCACTAGGCTGGAGAACCTAATCTTGAAGGAGATGATGTCGGATACGACACCATCTCAAAGTAAAGTACAGTTCCGAAGCATACGCTTCAAACCAAGCATGCTCTTGGTGGACTGTGCTACCACATCAACAGCTGAGTGGTTGAAGTCCGTGGTCGGATCTCTGGGGGGATGGGAGGGGGCGGGGCTTAGGGCATGCTCAGAGGAGGATGTCCCGAAGGCATACACCGTCACCATCTTTTTCCCCAGAAGCCAAGACATGACCACAGAGGAGGTACTAAAGATGCTGGATAGGCAAAATGAGGGGCTCAACATCACCCTCTGGAGAATCCTTGCCAGCAAGAAGGACGGAACTGGGTGGCTCCTGAGTATGGAGGTAGACCAGGTCTCACACAAGAACATGTCGGAGAAGAGGGGAACACTCTTCTACCGATATGGAGAAATCCAGGTTCAGGGACTGGGGAAAAAGAAAAAAGAGGAGAGTGGAGTCATCATGCCACCTACCTCCCTGCCTGACTCTTCCGGGGGGGGCATCTTGTCGGAGGGGACTTCCTCTGGTGGGGTGCCTCACTCGGATGAGAGAGATAACGTTGAGATGGAGGACAATGCGAGCCCGCTCGCAAGTCCGAACTCATTGACGAGCTCAGGTGGGGAGGAAGAACTGCTTTCAGCAGAAGAAGGGGAAGATGACGCCCAAGTTGTGGACATGGTCCAGGAGTAAGAGGCTTGCACTCTTAACAGAAGATAATAATTTATCACAGCATATATATATATATATATATATATATATAAGCATATATATATATATATATATATTTATAGCTCGCAGCACTTAACGCATCACACACGACTAACGAACAAACCTTGTACATTCTATACCCTGGAATATATAGCAGCTCACATGATATAGGAAACTAATGTCGTTTTTATTTTTATTTTAATATTCTCAGGTAAGTTTATATTCCATATAATATTGGTATGCTTCAAAAAAAAATCACGACGGTTAACATACAATACCTAATCCATATAATTTGCCTAAGTTACTTGATCATGCGACGTTGCCGATGATGCTAGAAAGAGAAAGACATTACTCGGATTTGTGCTTCATTGTCCTGATATGCGCGAATATTATTATTAATTGTATTGGTAGGTAGGTATATGAATTATAAAGATTCATCCTTAAACTGCCATGATGATCAATGCTACGTACAAAAACAATGTAATTTGTACCTACGTTTAATTCCTTTAATATTTTTCGCTAACTACTGTAGAATGTTGTTGAACATGCAGTCATAATTCATTAAATCTTCATTGATCATGATAGGTATATTTTTTTATCGCAACTATTATCACTTAAATACATCGCTAGGTACCTACCTAGGTATAATATTTTATTTCACTTTGTAACAATTTATTAGTAATGTTCACATATTTATTTTATTGGTGATGAATTTATCACCGATAAGAAAACAATACCTATTCAATATTATGACTAGTACTACTACGACTACTATACCGTCACAGCACATCACACAAGTGGGGTAGCCAGCAGACCATCCGCATATAATAAACATGCAAGCTGTCCTCTCCGTGCCAATATAAAATCAACACATTCAGGATGGGTGGCAAACCTCATAGCTGAATTTAAGATGTAAAATGTCTGTTTATATTTCTATTATATTTCTACTATAAAGATTTTTCTACTATATATTTCGCATATAAAGTGAGTTACAAGTTACAATCCATTGGATTGGTCTGTAACGAGTTTTGATTTTCTTCTCCATTCCTCCCTATTTTCAGCTACTCTCTCTAGTTCCAAGTAAGTGCCACAGTTCATGTCCTTCTT
The DNA here is from genome assembly GCA_947579605.1 of Athripsodes cinereus. Taxonomy (NCBI): domain Eukaryota; kingdom Metazoa; phylum Arthropoda; class Insecta; order Trichoptera; family Leptoceridae; genus Athripsodes; species Athripsodes cinereus. Next base: position 3,413,004 of record OX388325.1, on the reverse strand, counting down.
CAGTTGGTCCATATACCTAAGCGTCTCTTGGTCGCCCTCTACCATTTCTGCCTTCGGTCATACCCTCCGCGATGGTGATAAACACTCCTGGGTGTCTAATATTGTGGCCAATCCAGTTAGCTCGTTGTTGGCTGATTCTATTAAGGAGTTGCTTTTTTTCGCCTACACTGGTTAACAACTCTTAAGTTTTCCACATGTTCCGACCAATGGATCTCCAGCATGCGTATGTAGCACCACATCTCAAAGTCCGCCAATATCTTCAAAATAAATATCGTATACGTGCTGGATATTGATACGTGTGGTATTGATTACGAAACTTTTGGTCATTATAATGTATTTGAATTTCCGGTTGTTGATTTCGGGATCGCAATGAATTATATTTTTCCTTGCGAAACGTAAATATCCTTGATTTGTGAACCGGTAAATTCTCCGATACATAATATTATTGAATATGGTAAGTTATAATATTACTTACTATTTTACTACTACTGTAAAGAACTATGCCATCACGGTATATCGGCTTAAAACGTTGACAAGAATTTCAAAAATTGTCCAATTACGTTTTTATAAAAGTAAAAATGATATATTTTTATAAAAATGCGAGAAATCTTATATACCTATAAAAGGAAGTAGTGTGTGTTTCAACACTTATAACTCAAGAATGGCCGTACCGATTTGAATGATCTCTGATTTGTTGGAGTCTTCTCCGCCCGGAATAAACTATAGGCTATTAAAACATCTTACAAATTCACGGTAAGAAAAAATAGGAAGAAAATTATTTACGCCATACATTTTTAATTTCAATAAATAATGCAATATGGAGAATATACAAAATCATCGATGAAGTTTTTTTATAGATTGGCCTATTTAAAGAATAATTTTTCTATACATTTTCAAATTAGAATCGTAATCCATACAATTTAACATCTGTGGTTCTGATATTTCGATTTTGAAAAAATCATGGAAAGAATTTTTATAAATTTCAAATGAATAGGTATCTACCTAAAATTAGTACCTACATAATTATAATACGTATAGCAGATAATTTATAAACAAATCTGAGTTAAGTTAATTGTTCATGTCGGTTGGTGGGGCGCGGAGGTAACGCTCTTGCCTATGAGTCACGAGGTCCCGGGTTCGATTCCCGGCCAGGGCAAAGTGAAGAATGACCCTTTTCAAATTGTCCTGGGTCTGAGTGTTACATATATGTGTGTATAGTGCATTGTTTATGTGTGTATCGTCGCGTTAGTGGCCATAATCATCATCATCATCATCATCGCCCTCACCGCGCCTCTCGGGAACACAGGGCAGAAACCAGCCTCCTCCATTCAGAGCGTCTCTGTGCCAATTGCGTCACCTCTTTCCACGACATTCCTTGCGCTCTGATATCGTTGTCATAGGAACGGTGTATTGTGAAAGAGGGGGGACGCCCGGGCCGACGGAACCCCTGCGGACGGAAGACCAGTGCTCTTCTTGGCCAACTATAATTAGGCATTCTCAAAACATGTCCCAGCCAGGACCATCGTCTCTCCTGTATTACGGAGATTACAGGTCTCTGCTGGGTGCGCCGGCGCACAGCATCATTTGTAACATTTTCATACCATTTGACATCCAAAATCCTATCCATAGTACCCATAATACAAGATTCATATCTTAGTTTGGGACTAGCTCGATGTGTGTGAATTGTCTATGTAAAAAAAAATATGGAACTTATGAATTAATTCTACATATGGCAACAATTTCCTCATGTTTCGAAAATATTACATTTTCTATGGAAAAAGTACTAGACAACGGGTGGGGCCGCTAAACTGCGAAAGTTCCAAATGAATTTTATTTTTTTACACTATACCTACGACGACACACTTGGACAATTACGGGAGTTTGTAAAGAGATTAATAATATTAATCATTCACAAAGTCAGTGGGAAAGGGCAGAAGACCGGTGGGCCGCTCTAAAAGAAGCTGGCAAGGGCAGGTGTCGAACCTGTGTGTTCAAAGGCTTGGTTTGGGGTGGCCAGAGGTCCTGGAAGCAGCGATGGCAGGGGTTATCTGGAGGAGATACCTAAGGGCAATGGGACCCCGACTGAACTAGGACAGGGAGAAGAAGATGTATGTATGTAATCATTTATTGATTCTTAGGCGGTACGAAGTTCGCTGGGACAGCTAGTACTTCATAAAATGTAGGAAACACCACACGCTTCCGCCAACCGTTCTGTCAAAAAATCATAGATTTTTTGCCTCACTTTTGTAAATGAGTCAGGGTTCTAGGTTTTGTATGGAATTCTCTGGTTATACCATGAAAACGGGCGTTTTATCGGGAAAGATGTAAAACAATTATATTTAATAGTAATAAGTACCTAAATTAAAATAAAGCGATGGATTGAAGGAGTCATATCATTATATCGTACACACAGAAAAATAATAAACATCATAACAAACAATCAAAAATATTAAATGAGACGAAATTTCACTTCGATTGGACTTCCTAAGAAGTCGAGTGTCAATACCCAGAAATGATTATACTTATTAAAAATTGAGCACCCGGTAATGAATTTGTCTCCCACTCTTCTCCGTAAATTTTAGAGTGTCGTATAAAAGGCAGGTGTTCGGAAAAATAAAGACATTTTACATTTTAAATTCAGTAATGAGGTTTGCCAATTCTGAATGTCTTGATTTATTGTTGACAGGGAGAGGACGGCTTGCATGTTTGTTACATGCGTCTGATCTGCTGACTACTCCACTTGGTTGTATTTTTCTGCAATACTGAATGACAATTCCCCTTTTAACCTACTAAAACAAATAACAATAATACAGTTATTTATTTTTATTTATTCTTCACTGTACATTGATTACAAAATTTCAAATCAAAACAAGTTATCATAGAAATATCAGTTATACGATTCAATGTACAGAGGGCGAGTCTATCGCTATAATGCGATGTCTTCCAACTAACCCTTTTTCCCTTTCAAAAACCATTACTTTCGTCTTCTTTACATTAGTCAGTCCCTTCTCTTCGAACTTTTCATGCACAAATGACACATTTCTCGGCAGATCGCATTCATTATTAGCTAATAACACCAAATCATCAGCAAACATTAAAGCACATACGTTTACACCGTTCATATCAGCTCCTACATTCAGAAGCTCCAGAATATATAGGTTTTATGAGATAGTTCAGGGGTGATTTCGGAGTTTGTCCCTTCAACTACTTATTGTACATCGGGTTATCCAGAATGGTTTAGTCATGAGTTGATGGAAAAGATCAATGCAAAGAAGGTGGCACACAAGGCTTACAAGATCTCTGGGGAGCACCATGATTACCAACAGTTTCAAGTGTTGCGCACCGAGTGTAAAAGGATGGCTGATTCTTGTTATAAAAAAATTATAGACAACATAGAAAGTACCATTAGTATAAATACCAAACACATTTTTAAATACAGTAACTCGCTTCGGTCGCAGGACTCGGGAATCCCGAGATCTATGGAATTTGGTGATACGGTGGTAGACACTCTCCCTGGGATTGCGAATTTGTTTGCGGACTTTTTTGGTTCTTTCTATCATGGATCCCATAGTACGGGACATGGCACTCATGATGTACTTACATATGACCTGCATTTATCCTCAATCAATATAGAAATCAAGGACATTGTAAAATACATCAGAGGCCTGGAGCTAAAAACTAGTAGTGGTCCTGATGGTGTTCCTCCTTTATTTATGAAAAAATGTATGCATAGTCTGTCCTACCCATTGTTTGTTATTTTTAATAAATCATTGACATTAGGTTCTTACCCAGAATGCTGGAAACACAGTTATCTCGTACCAATTTTTAAGACTGGTAACAAGCAGAGCGTCTCTAATTACAGACCTATTTGCATTCAATCATGTATACCAAAGTTACTTGAGAAGATTGTCTTAAGTAAGATAATCTCCCTGTATCACTAACATAATAGCTGAGTCTCAACATGGTTTCATGCCCTTAAAGTCTACTCAATCAAATTTAATGGTTTATGAGAACTTCATATCAGATTCGTTGGCCCATAAAGCCCAGGTTGATGCGATCTATACGGACTTCAGCAAGGCTTTTGATAGGGTGGACCATGGGATTCTTCTAGAGAAATTAATGATGATTGGAGTCACTGGTTCGCTGTTTACTTGGTTTGTAAATTATCTAAAGGATCGGAGATTATCCGTCAGAATCGGTGACACATATTCGTACGAGTTTCTAGCCCTGAGTGGGGTGCCTCAGGGTTCCCACCTCGGTCCCATCCTATTTAATTTATTCATAAATGATGTAATGAAGGTGTTCACTGATGTGGAGGTTCTTTTGTATGCCGATGACCTCAAGATATTTAAAGCAATTAGTGATGAAAGTGACAGCCGTATTCTTCAGGAAAATCTGAATAGATTTTATGATTGGTGTACAAATAACAGTTTAACACTCAATGCAAAAAAATGTCACGTAATGCGTTTTTATAGATTAAAGAGTCCAATAGTGTACGAGTATAAACTTGATGGTGCCTTGCTGGAGTCCGTGGATGAAATTCGCGATTTGGGTGTCGTTTTTGATCGTCGTCTTAGTTTCATCAGCCACATTAACATCACTTGTAATAAAGCTATGAGGCTTTTGGGATTTTTATTAAGAGTGTGTCAGCAATTCTCCCACATACACACTTTGGAATTGCTGTATGTTTCTCTGGTACGTAGTGTCTTGGAGTTCTGTTCATCAGTCTGGTCCCCGTGTTTCCAGATTCACATTAATAGCCTGAATAGGGTTGAACGAAAATTTCTGCAACATATAAATTTTAGACTGGGAATACCCAGAGAACATTTGGACTACAATTTTCTTTTAAATTATTTGAATTTATTGCAGATATTAGAGAGAAGAAAATTAACCGATTTAATGACTCTGTTCAAGTTAATACATGGTTTTATTTACTGCCCAGATCTATTGCATAAGATAAATTTTCATGCACCATTGAGAGTTACTCGACAATCCTTACCATTTTATGTTGATGACTCGACCACTACGTATGGTCAGAATTCATCTCTAAAAAGAATTCAGCGTTTGGGAAATGAATTTGCTGGAGGGGTTGACATATTTCACTCATCATTAGTCCAATATAAGTCACATGTGACAGAAGCCATGTTGAGAATCCAAAGGATGTGAATTTGCAAGTGTGAATAAATTGCTGTAATGTTCAGTGATATGGATTCTTCTGTGATGTCATTTTTATTGTTAGCTATGATTAATCCATCTTTTTGTATCCAGTCTTGTCTTGTTATTTTTATTGGTAACTATAATTGATGATAGTTTACACGTGTTTTGAATTTTAAATTTCATGTCTGACATTTGATTTGTTTGTGTTGTGGTTTAAATTAAAAAAATTATATTCTGTAATTTTATTTTTAAATTTTAATATCTTTTATATAATTTCTATTACATTGTCTTTTATATGTTTTTATATCATTGAGATTTGAATGTTTTTGTGTTATGTTTTCAATTTTATTGTTGTAGAAATTGTTTAAATATATATATTATGTATCATGTAATAAGGGCTTTTGCCGTAGAATGAATAAATAAATAAATAAATATCTGTAAAGTGGAAAATAGGTGAAATATACGTATACATATACAGATGTGCATATGTGCATGAATATGAAAAACATAGGTTATGAAAACAACAACTATAACATTTCACAATACAATTTTATAAGAAACTCAGGATCCGTATTACGTTACAATACACGATTTGTTCTATACTGGTGATAAAATTAACATTCTTTTCAATTTATCAATATACGTACGTTACATCGATGGATTCCTTTACTACGATTGACGACAAGTTACATTTTAACATGACAAACATATAAAACAAAAGTTACATAATTAAGGAAGTGACACGTTTGACACGTAAATACAATTTAATAGCTATAAATGAAATTATCAGAATTGTAATAATGAGGTTTTAATTGTTACTACGGAGCGCACAAATCTGACGGGAACAGATTTATCAATGAATGAGAATATTAAACGCATTATGCAATTTGCGGTCCACAGGAGTTGATCTCTTTATGGTATAGGTACCTATGAAGTATGAATATAATATGTACCTATTTCATTCACACATTACTTCTTTCTCTTACTACCGATGTCATACTGACAACAACGCATTACTGATCGAGTAAGGGCGATTAATATTATACAGAGAAGAAAAGATACATGTTATTGAATAATAAAAAGGTAAAAATGCCTATAGCGGCATATTTGAAGCATACGAAATTATCATAAAACGCATCAGGGTACTTCAATGGTACCGATGGATTTATCTCTTCGAGACGATTTCAAATCTGTAAAAATCGCTGAGCCAATAAGTGCTTAGTGAGCCAAGATGTGCAAATGAGTCACAATCGGCTGTTATTCGCACAGGGTTTGTGCAACTAAGTGCGGAATGATAAACATATATATATATATATATATATATATATATATATATATAAGCATATATATATAATATAAATAAGTAAATAAAAATTAACACAAAATCAATAAATACTATCACCAGGTTAGCTCAGGTAAACCTGCATCATGCTAGGGGAGCCTCTGCTGCCATTGCGAACATGTTTGCTAAAACTAGCCTGGGAATTGTGTTAATACAGGAACCTTGGATTTACAAGGGACAGATCAGAGGTCTGTCTAGCTTGGGTGCTAAAGTAATCTGGGACATGAAGGATGACAAACCAAGAGCTTGCATCTTGATAAGAGACAATATTAAATATATGTCTCTGTCAGAATTCATGTCCCGCGATCTAGTACCCATCCGAGCAAGTATCGATATGGGTGATACATGTCGAGATATAGTAATTGCAACGGCATACTTTGACTTTAATGGGCCAGCGCCACCACTAGAAGTTCAAGGTTTGGTTAAATATTGCAGCAGTAAGAACCTCCCTCTCATATTGGGATGTGATGCAAATGCTCATAACACTATGTGGGGGAGTAGTGATATCAACAGAAGAGGCGAAGAACTCCTAGAATTCATCCTGACTGAAAACTTAGATATATTGAATGTGGGAAGTGATCCCACATTTATCACTAGAGTAAGACAGGAAGTATTAGATATTACACTTTCAAGTGGAAATATCAATAGAATGGTCAAAAGATGGAGAGTATCGCAGGAACCCTCTCTCTCCGACCACAAAATCATAAGATTTGATTTAGAAGGCCTGTCTATAAAGACAGATCTTATAAGAAATCCCAGGAAAACAGACTGGGAGCGATATATGACCAGTCTTAAGCACAACTTAGAACTGGTCAATTCTAAAGTAAAAAATCATTATGAACTAGAACAGGCTGTACAAGACTTAAATGTAGCAATTTTGGATGCATACGAGTCAAATTGTCCTGTTCGAGAGAAAAGAAGTTGTAGGGAAGTGCCTTGGTGGAACAACAAACTGTCAAATCTGAGAGCCTCAGTGCGACGATTATATAATCGTGCAAGAGGGAGTGGAGACTGGCAGGAGTACACTGAGGCACTCACTTACTACAACAAGGAAATAAGGAAAGCAAAGCGAAAAAGCTTTAGAGATTTTTGTGAAAGAATCACTGAAACTCCAATAGCAGCCAGACTACACAAAGCACTGGCAAAAGGAGGGTTACAGGGACCAGTGTCTCTCAAAAAACCCGATGGAAACTACACCGAGAGTGAGGAGCAGAGAGCACTTCTGCTGTTAGAAACTCACTTCCCAGGCAGTCAAACCGTCGAAGTAGACTTGGAGCACACAATGTGTTACAAATCTAAGAAAGAAGATTGGGAAATGACAAAAACAGTCTGCACCCTGGGGAGGCTGAAGTGGGCCATAAACTCATTTCAGCCATACAAATCACCGGGAGTGGATGGCATTCTCCCGGTTCTACTTCAGAAGGGACAGAAAGAAATCTTTCCACATCTTTTAAGAATTATAAGAAGCAGCCTAGCTCTGGGGTACATACCCAGATCATGGCGCAGAGCACGTGTGACTTTCATACAAAAAAATGGGAAGAAGGACTCGACCCTTCCAAAGTCATACAGACCCATCAGTCTCACATCATTTCTGTTAAAGACGATGGAGAAAGTAGTAGACAACTACATAAGAAGCGAGCTACTGGATAAAACACCACTACATCCAAATCAGCATGCATACAGGGTAGGAAGATCCACGGACTCTGCCCTGTGTGAGCTGACCGAGTTAATCCAGAAAAGCATCGACAATAAAGAAGTAGCTCTGTGTGCATTCTTGGACATAGAAGGAGCTTTCGACAATACCTCCCATGAGGCAGTCGAAGAAGCGCTAAAGAAAAGAGGAGTAGGCAGCACAATATCCAGATGGATAAAACATATGCTGGCCACAAGAACTGCGGAATCCAAAGTAGGAGAAAGCAATATTAAAGTTGCAACTACAAGAGAATGTCCGCAGGGAGGAGTTCTATCACCCCTCATCTGGAGTCTAGTTGTAGACGAAATACTTGGGAAACTCACCGAGCACAGATACCATGTAAATGGATATGCAGATGACATAGTCATCACAATCAGAGGAAAGTTTGAAGATGTACTATGTGATTTAATGCAGAGTGCATTAGAACTTACAAGAAGATGGTGCTTATCTGTGGGGCTGAAATTGAATTCAGGAAAAACCACATTAGTACCATTCACAAACAAAAAGAAACTCCAAAACACCAAGGAAATCTTTCTAGATGGAGCTGTTGTAGAATGGAGTGATACAGCAAAATATCTAGGTGTAACACTAGACAAAAAGCTGCTGTGGAATAGACACGTCGACAAAGTAGTCGAAAAAGCAACCTCTGCACTTATGATTTGCAGAAGGATAGCAGGTAAAAATTGGGGCTGCAACCCAAACATCCTCCTATGGATGTATACAGCGATGATAAAACCAATCATCACATATGGAGCCATTGCATGGTCAAGTAGAACCAAACTTGTTACCACGAGGAAATTACTCGAAAAGGTACAAAGGTTAGCATGCTTATGCATAACAGGAGCAATGAGAACATGTCCAACAGCAGCCATGGAGGTGATCCTCAATCTCTCACCGCTCCACATAGTAGTGGAGGAAACTGCAAAGAAGACATATCTCAGACTCAAGAAGACAGAATCAACGAGGGTAAATCGCATCAAAGGAGAAGAAATTCTAAATGACTGCGCATACCTCATTGATCTGCCAGCTGATCTAATGATCAAGAAGTTCAGTTTTGAGAAGAATTTTGCCATCAAACTGAGCACAAAGAAAGAATGGGACGAGGATATTATACACTCTCTCAAGAATGGAACCATCGTATGGTATACGGATGGATCCAAAACAGAAGAGGGAACTGGAGCAGGAGTCTACGGGCCGCGCACCGAATACTCTGAAGCAATGGGAAAATTCCCAAGTGTCTTCCAAGCAGAAGTATATGCTTTGGAAAGATGTATCCAGTTCAATCTCGACAGAGGATACAGTAAGCAACATATAGCTATACTATCTGACAGTCAAGCAGCTATTAAAGCATTGGGTTCAAACATCATCAACTCCAAGATGGTTTGGACATGCCTCCTCAAACTTAACGAGTTAGGCAAGAAGAATAAAGTCACCCTCCTTTGGGTACCCGGACACATCGGGGTAGAGGGCAATGAACGAGCTGATAAGCTGGCAAGAAAGGGTGCGGCAACGCAACTCTATGGACCAGAACCATTCTGTGGTTTGGGACATACGTTTTTCCAAGAGGAAATTAAAAAGAAAGGGAGACAAGAAAGAAACGAATTATGGAAAAATCTCCCTAGGCTTAGGCAAGCCAAGGAACTACTCGGAGGATATAACTTCGGAAGAGCCAAGGTATGCACTAACCTAAGTAAAACAAGTCTCAAAGCAATAACAGGCTTCCTAACGGGTCACTGCAGGCTCAGGGAACACCTACGCAAACTGGGACTTGAAGAAGACGGTACTTGTAGATTTTGTGAAGAAGAGGCCGAGACTCCTCGACATCTCCTAGCGGAATGCAATGCCGTGGTATTCGCAAGAATCAAAGCCCTAGGTAGACACTGGGTAGAAGTGGAATCTCTCCACACCTTGGACCCCCTCAAGATCCTAGACTTCATTAGATGTCTGGGACTTGAGGGTGTGCTTTGACGGGCAACACCGGGAAAGCTGAGTAGGGGGAGTACAATAGGTCGCGGTGCATATTTCACCCCAATTAATAAAATAAAATATATGACCTTGGCCTAGCGGAGAATCCGTGGTGTGTTTGTGGGTTGGGGGCGCAGTATGCCGAGCACATCCTATGGGAGTGCTCTGTGATGAATAATGCTAGAGATGCAATGCTAGATGATATGAGTGAGAACAGTCCCAGACCAATATGGTTTGGGGAGGTTTTGCAAAGCCCAAGGAACCTAAAGGCATTTTTGGGGTTTGTGGATGTTTGGGTATCTCGTTGGGAGCTTCTGCGTCAGCCGAGTGTCTTAGGGTTGGTTTTGGCAAACTCGTCTTTTCGTTGTGTCGTCCTGTGGTGGAGAGTAGGTTTGGTAGGGATGTCCCTTTTGGGAGGGTTTAATGTTTCCACACCATGCTGGCGCTGGCGACTCTCGGACTCGCGCCTTTTAAACGCCTGACAGCACGTCTCTGGACACCTCACTTCGGCCTTATGTACTTACCAATTTATGTACATATATATATTTTATTATCATGTTTTTTCTATTTTGCTTCACGTTTTGTATTATTTTTCTTTTTTTTTTTTACTTATATATACCTATTGTATTATAACGATCCACCAGCGATGATAGATGAATATGAAGGTCTTGATGTCTCAGAAGGTATTATGTACTGGTGTCACGTTATATGTCGATTGTTGTGCAGGGTAGTCAGAGAAAAGAAGTTGGCGGTGATAATTAATTTATTGTAGAACTGGTTAGCTTTAAGTACAGATTATGAATGAATATGATTCGATACAATACAATGCTTATAGGTATATAGTGAATATGGATTATTGGTTCGTGTGCAATGCAAAGCTGGTATGCGAAAGGAATGTACTTAACATATTATTTGCTGGGTCAATGAGAGAGGCTAAAATTGAATCTTAGAAAGAGTGGATTACTGAGGTGGGAAATACAGACCCTTGGTCGGCAACCAGAACTGTGCTGCGTGAAGGAAGATCTGCTGAGCATTACCTTTCAAGTATTGTTCGGGGCGATGGGGAAACAATGGGTATTGATTCTACTCTAAGGGTCTTACTTGATGGTCTTAAACCCTTTTATTCATATGAGTTGGATACAGATTATCATAAACAGCTGAGAGTTCTGGCTCGTCAACCACCAATTTCATCAGATACTAATTCCCTGACGACTCCAGTTACGCATGATGAATAAAATAAAATCATTATTCGTTTGGGTCCACGCAAGGCGCCTGCAGCCCTACTCCCGACACAATCTAAATACGATCTAATCTTGTTTGCATCTTAAAATGGCGAATTCGTACTGTTGAACACGATCTAAATCTTAACTTTTAGACCGATCTACTGTGATGTCTTAAAAATTCGTTAAGATCTTAAAATTTGTATGAAATTGGTACTCTTGAAACAAAATTGTCAAGGCCGATCTTAATACCGGTCTAGTATAGCGATCTAGTAGCTGTCAAAATTTAAGATTGCCGTCGACGTACATTTTAACAATCTAAAAGTCTTTTTCCGTCGTTTTTCCATCTTTTTACAACGCAAGTATGTTTATTTTTTAGAATAATGTTTATTTTAGTGAATTTCTAATACTTTTTTTCTATCTTGCTGTGTTTTTTACGTAAATATAATTTAGTGTTGATTGTTAGTTTTGTCCGAGTCGCTTGTTTTGAAGTGTACCTGTTGTGATGAAATGAATATATACAAGGTTGTAAATATTATTTTAGATTGTAAATTTAATATTATTATTTTCGTATACCTAGATGGAATATTTGTAGTAGGTAATTAATAAAGGGATGGAACTTAGTTTGATTTCAAGTGGATGGCAAGCTATCTATGTAGGAGACAGAGACAGGTATATTTTGGTGTGTGTCAGATAGAGATGGATGTAGTTTTTTTTTTGTTGTTTTGGGTCGACATTTTCAGGATCTGAAGAGGGAGGGTAGATTACTCTTGGCAGTTCGTTTTGAATTCTTAAGAAATTAGGTTGTGCCCATATTAGTTTTAAAAGCAGTGTTGGAATTTATTGATTAAAAGAATAATTAATTGTTGGACACAACCAAAGTATTATTTATGATTTTGGAGTGATATTCACGTACAGAGTGGATATAATATTTTACATCCTAAATAATAATTGTATTAAATAACAGATTCAGTTACCTGCCAGCCGCAAAGCTAAGTGTTTTAATATTATCTTATTATTTATATATATAGGTGCTAGGATACTCTCAGGATGTCTGTTGTCTATAAGGCAATATTTGTACTCAAGGATTTATTAATTTACAGATTTTGAAAACAAAGGAATTATGTGTTGTGTATATTTAATTTCAGTATTTTTGCATGTATGTATGTACCTGTGACTGATATAATATAGCGGGGTACGACACATCTAGAACCAGACCGATAGCAGTGGCGCACAGATCTAGCTAATATTATATTTTTATTTAATTTATTTTACCATTACGAAGGATTAAGCAGTTTGGAGAGGAGTTTTATGTAGAGCAGGATATTATTTATTTATTTAATTACATATTTTATCATCGATGTCATTTTCTTCTATAAACTTACTGGATTTTTCTACTTATATTGCTGTGACATTCTAGAATGTATTAATTAACATTTTTGCAAGGCATGGTTATATCGTATTGTTTATGTATTATTATATTAATATATTTATATTAATACCATTTATCCAAAAATCCCTACATAAACCCTTTTCCTTCTAGGGAATGCAGTTTTGTTCAGTCGTTTGTTAGGCCCCAGACGATTTGGGTACGACGTTATTCCTTTCTTAACAAAATATATGATATTGTAGTATATAATTATGCATGATAATTATTTAAATCAAATTTTGTAAATATAAGTACATAGTTCAACTAACAAAATTCTCTCCTTTCCCTATATGCTGGAGGACCCACAATCCATTATAAGGTCTTTGGGCATTTGTAAATGGATATTATGTTTAATTAACTTTAATTATTATTAACTGGTTGGTAAATCACTGTTCGTGATATTGCTAACTATATTAGTAGTCTATCTTATCTGTTCTGTAAGAACACACCTTGCAATCATTAACATGGTTGGATGTGCGTGGAGATTGGTGGTGCTTTCTCTGCGTATAAATCAACTTAACCAATGAAAAAGTATTTATTTCAAATGTTCTCCGACTGAAGCAGGTACAGCTCCATTCCTCGAATTTTCTGCTAGAGTATAACTTGAAGGGGTTATCTGCGCCCTTTGGTTGAGGCTCAATGATCAGGAATCTTTAGAACTAATATCATTATATGTTTGCATGTCCGCATGTTTGCAATATATTGCATGTCCTAGTGATAATATATCTTATATATTATTTTATATATATCCGGCTGTAGAATAGTGCACTCGGGCTCAAAGTACGGCATGGCGAGTTTGAGACGTGAGGGAGCGAAGGCGGCGCTCCTTTAGCATGGACACAGCATGCTTTCCATGCACTAACATGGTAGTTAGTCTCTGAAAATGATGTCATAGCAATTGTGTTGAAATTTAATTAATATTCAAAAGTAATAAAGTTATGTTTTTGGGTGCGCCACTGTCCTTTACGACGCAACGAATTAGTAGGTATGTTGTAGAACATATGTACATACATCGGCTATAGAAACTATGAAATGGTTATCTTATGTAAGGACATAGATCGGCAACCAGTTACCATACAACATTCTCGTAATGATATAGAATAATATTATTTGAATTTTATGTTATGATGATTGTTATGTTATATTTCGTTATGTTTTATTATGCACTATTTTTATTATGTTATTTTACAGTATCTCAAGGTAAGTGATCTGACGTCAAAGTTGACCTCAGAGTTAATATGTATCAAAATTCATGTTTAAATTGTTTTATTGATTTTGTGATTTTGTTGTTCTTTTTGATTATTGAAATGTATATTTCAGGTGACTTATTTTGCGTTTTTAAAAATACACAACGTAGGTAAAATTATCGGCAAAACACAACGTACTGGGTCCAAATCTAACGAAAATAGTTAATAGATAAATCTAGACGATCACGAAAGGCCAAAATTCGTTAATTAATTCAATTAGGAATGCGATATTTCGTACGTATATTTGCAACAATGCGAAAATTCATACAATTCTTAGCTAGCTGAATAGGGTTGTCACTTCTAGTTTGGGAATCAATTATTACAGTAGGTATAGTTTAGAAGCTAGGATGTTGCAAATTCGGAGCTTAGAATGGTTTGAAATAGGTAGGGTCATCACACTGTGAAACTAGTTTTAAAACAAATAATACATTGTGGAATTATCTCGTGAACAGTGTATGTGTTGTTTATCTGACTACTGTCCTATATTCTCATTCATTGGAGGTATACAAGGCCTCCATCGTGTAACAGACGACGCAAAAACATGACTTTGGACACTCGAGATTCTAGTCTAGCGGACCAAAATAAGAAGATGAGTAAAAAAATATTATTTCAAAACCACATTATTATTCAACAACGACTTAACTGGATTGGCCACAACATTAGGCACCCAGGCGTGCTCATCACCATCGAGAAGGGCAAGACCAGAAGCAGAAATGGTAGAGGTCGACCAAGAGACACCTATGTGGATCAAGTGAGGAAGGACATGAACTGTGGTACGTACGTAGAATTAAAGAGACTAATGTCCCATCCATCCTAAATGTTTTAATTTTTCGTTGGCACGAAGAGGACACCTTGGAAGTTTATTACATGCAGCTAGTCTGCTGGCCACCCCAATTGTGAGATATGCTATAATGGTGTAGTAGTAGGAGTAGAGAGGCTAGCAGAAATTGGATGATATTAGAACTGATGTTCTTGAAACATCCAGGAGTAAATGGTGGTAGCCCTTTTCTTAAATGTAGACTAGCATAAAATACGGAGGAATGAAGAAGAAATTACAAATACTTTTTACTTGTGCTACACAAATAATACATTATTTTCCCTTATTAAATAATGTTTCGTTTACAGGTTATATTTGGATATTTAGATTTGGCTAACATATTCTTGGAATCCTTCTCAACTGTCTCCAGATAGCCTTTAATGCTGCTGCTGGAACCATTTACAGAGAGAATAAGCGCTGACACATCACACCATTGCTTAAGGAGCTACGTTGGCTGAGAATCCCAAAGAGAGTAGAGTTCAAACTGTGCCTCACGGTT
The DNA here is from genome assembly GCA_947579605.1 of Athripsodes cinereus. NCBI lineage: Eukaryota > Metazoa > Arthropoda > Insecta > Trichoptera > Leptoceridae > Athripsodes > Athripsodes cinereus. Next base: position 3,397,635 of record OX388325.1, on the reverse strand, counting down.
CGTAAAGCCTTGAGCGGCGCAGCACATCTATACCTCACTGAACTCTGTCCCATCGACGAGTAAGGCGACCACTGCGCTCATCTTCCACCACTGTCAATAAGCTTGTAGAACCCAACATTATTATTTTTACACTGAGTCCCTTTGGGTGTTATGTGTCAGCAGGATTTTTGAATAAAATATCTTGATGTTTATATTTGATATATTTTTAAGCATCAATTACATGGTGAAGACAATAGAAATAGTAAAATATTGATAATGATGTATGATAAAGAAGAAGTACAAAATTGATGGTTCCAATACGGAGACGCATCATTAGCCGGAGCTAATAGCTATCTAAAGTACCCTTAGGTATCTTAGTCATATTTATAACAATTTTAACATAAAATTATACATAACTACCCTTAATCATGGTTATCTCTTTCTTACTTAGATGAAACTTATATATACTTAGATGAAACAGACATAAAAACGTAACGGGATTCTTATATCAATATTGTCCTGAAATGACCTTTAACCACAAGTGCATCCCAATATGTAAATGTCTACATATATTGGGATCAATATCTAGTATAACTAGCTGTTTCCACGCTTTTACTCGGTGTTCTGAGAATTACCTAAGTTATAATGATATTACCAATAAAAATCATAATCCTCCATTATTGTTAAATATTAAATACATCATACTTATTTCTGTACGAGATACCATAATTAAAGTTAGTTTAGCATTTACAGAAAGAATACAAAAATATGTTAACAGAATTAATACATATTTAAGTTTTATATGGTTTAAGATGTGTTTAGGTAATAATTAGCGAGTAGTACTGTACGTGTTAGTTAAGTTGTGTATAAATCGTAACATTAGTAATTAAAGTGTAGTATAGTTAGCGTGTAATATATAGGTAGGGAACTCATAATTTTACAGAAAGAATACAAAAGTATGTTAACAGAATTAATACATATTTAAGTTTTATATGGTTTGTCTAATAATTAGTGAAAGCATCGAAACTAGTTGTAAGTATATATTATTGTAAGGTAGTACTATCAATGAATCAAGTTTCATTGTACGTTAATCGATGTTTAATTATATAATCGACATACAAATAAGCTTGATTACTTATTTGTGTTAACACATATACATGTGGTTCATATTAGTCCAAATCCAATTTAGTATTCATATTCTAGAAAAATCGAAGTTATCTTAGCTTTATCGCCTTGACAATGACCTATACGACTGAAAGGGTCGCAAGTAAAGGAAGTTGTTAATACCCTTATCGTAATGTTGATACAATTATCACATAGTATGCTTCGTAACAAAACTAGCATGATAATGATGTTTAATTATAGTGTTATGGAAAGCTTTCTTAAAAGATAGTAGGTATAATAGTTCTATGAAGGTCAGAGATCAAACGATGATAATCATACAAGTAAGAGATCTGAATAAGTACATAACATCTCACCCCTTTAAGATCGAAGATGCTAATTTTTTTAATCAAAGCATCTTCATCAACTATATAAGTGAATATATTGTTAAGTTTATAACTTCTTATTTGACTCTATGCTGTATTAAAATGGTCAAAATCATAGAATATATGATGTAGAAGTATAATTTTTCAACATATCTTACGAATGAGTATGCATTCAGATTTCGAGTAGGTATTATTGATATACATTTAAGCAATTAATTAATCGATAAACAAAAATATAGTTTAAAGTAAATATAAAAGTATCTTCTATCAGAATTTAAATATTAATGTTTCACTAATTATAGGACACAGCAAAGTTGATTACAAATTTAATAAAGTTAAATCAATCCTCCAATTCACAATTATATGAAATGACCTCAAAATCATTAAAAATAAGAAATTATACAAATAAAGTAGTTGTATATTCAATCTTAATAATTATTCTTAATGTTAAATATAATATCGATGAGGTCGGATCATTGCCAGATGGGTAAAAGTAATTTTTATTGGGCAATGTCCTAAAATAACAAATATATAATTACGACTTACATCTATTACATAATCTTAATAATTATTCTTATGTTAAATATAATATCGATGAGGTCGGATCATTGCCAGATGGGTAAAAGTAATTTTTATTGGGCAATGTCCTAAAATAACAAATATATAATTACGACTTACATCTATTACATAATCTTAATAATTATTCTTATGTTAAATATAATATCGATGAGGTCGGATCATTGCCAGATGGGTAAAAGTAATTTTTATTGGGCAATGTCCTAAAATAACAAATATATAATTACGACTTACATCTATTACATAATCTTAATAATTATTCTTATGTTAAATATAATATCGATGAGGTCGGATCATTGCCAGATGGGTAAAAGTAATTTTTATTGGGCAATGTCCTAAAATAACAAATATATAATTACGACTTACATCTATTACATAATTGTTCTTAATGTTAAATATAATATCGATGAGGTCGGATCATTGCCAGATGGGTAAAAGTAATTTTTATTGGGCAACGTCCTAAAATAACAAATATATAATTACGACTTACATCTATTACATAATCTTAATAATTATTCTTAATGTTAAATATAATATCGATGAGGTCGGATCATTGCCAGATGGGTAAAAGTAATTTTTATTGGGCAATGTCCTAAAATAACAAATATATAATTACGACTTACATCTATTACATAATCTTAATAATTATTCTTAATGTTAAATATAATATCGATGAGGTCGGATCATTGCCAGATGGGTAAAAGTAATTTTTATTGGGCAATGTCCTAAAATAACAAATATATAATTACGACTTACATCTATTACATAATTGTTCTTAATGTTAAATATAATATCGATGAGGTCGGATCATTGCCAGATGGGTAAAAGTAATTTTTATTGGGCAATGTCCTAAAATAACAAATATATAATTACGACTTACATCTATTACATAATCTTAATAATTATTCTTAATGTTAAATATAATATCGATGAGGTCGGATCATTGCCAGATGGGTAAAAGTAATTTTTATTGGGCAATGTCCTAAAATAACAAATATATAATTACGACTTACATCTATTACATAATTGTTCTTAATGTTAAATATAATATCGATGAGGTCGGATCATTGCCAGATGGGTAAAAGTAATTTTTATTGGGCAATGTCCTAAAATAACAAATATATAATTACGACTTACATCTATTACATAATTATTCTTATGTTAAATATAATATCGATGAGGTCGGATCATTGCCAGATGGGTAAAAGTAATTTTTATTGGGCAATGTCCTAAAATAACAAATATATAATTACGACTTACATCTATTACATAATCTTAATAATTATTCTTAATGTTAAATATAATATCGATGAGGTCGGATCATTGCCAGATGGGTAAAAGTAATTTTTATTGGGCAATGTCCTAAAATAACAAATATATAATTACGACTTACATCTATTACATAATTGTTCTTAATGTTAAATATAATATCGATGAGGTCGGATCATTGCCAGATGGGTAAAAGTAATTTTTATTGGGCAACGTCCTAAAATAACAAATATATAATTACGACTTACATCTATTACATAATCTTAATAATTATTCTTAATGTTAAATATAATATCGATGAGGTCGGATCATTGCCAGATGGGTAAAAGTAATTTTTATTGGGCAATGTCCTAAAATAACAAATATATAATTACGACTTACATCTATTACATAATTGTTCTTAATGTTAAATATAATATCGATGAGGTCGGATCATTGCCAGATGGGTAAAAGTAATTTTTATTGGGCAACGTCCTAAAATAACAAATATATAATTATGACTTACATCTATTACATAATTGATCGAGATGTAATTCATTTATCATTGTTTGATTTGTAAAAGTATAATTAAAATTAGGTATAAAAAAAATTATCATTCTTATAGACATAAGAAACAGTGTAGATTATCAGATTTGAAGACAAAGGTATTAAAATTTTAATGCAAAATGTAGTAATGGTAATATAGACACACTTCCTTTAGTAATTTTCAGATAATAAGTAAAGATTAAAGAATTTTATTAAAAGTTAATATATACATACATACATACATCTTCTTCCCCTTGTCCTAGTTGGGTCGGGGGCCCATTGCGCCTAGGTACTTCCTCCAGAGATCCCTGTCCACTGCTGCTTCCAGGACCTCTGGCCACTCCAAACCAAACCTTTCAACACACAAGTTAGACACCTGCCCTTGCCAGCTTCTTCTAGGACGGCCTACCGGTCTTCTGCCCTCTCCCACAGCCTCCAAAGATCTAAGTGGTAGTCTGTCTTCTGGCATGCGGAGAACGTGACCCAGCCATCGCAACTGCGACCTCTCTATATGCAGGAGTACCGGTTCTACCTTGAGAGCCTCACGAACATACGTATTCCTTATACGGTCTCTCAATGACACACCAGCCACTCCCCTGAGGAACCGCATTTCTGCTGCCTGTAACCTTGATCTCACGTTCTCTGTGAGCATCCAAATCTGGTGTCCATATGTGAGGATAGGGCGGTATATTGTCTTAAATATGGCCATTTTCGTCCGTTGGGTCAGCTCGGATTTACGTATTATCGGGTTTTTAAGCGCTTTCAGCACATTTCCTGCCGACACAATCCTCTTGTCTATGCATGCTGTTTGTCGACCATCTGCTGAGAACTCTACTCCCAGGTATTTGAATGTCGAGATCTGTTTGAGTTGGGCCCCGTTCACATGTACCGCACACTGCACTTCTTCTCGGCTTATAACCATTACTTCCGATTTAGTTGTGCTTATACTCATGCCAGCTCTATTTGCAACCGACTCGAAACTACTCAACCATTCCTGCATACCACTCTGAGATGAAGTTAGTCTTACTATATCGTCAGCAAACAACAGTGTTTTCAGATTCACATTACCCACTGTTATTTGATCAGGAGTTTCGCTCTTTCTGTTCATCCAATCCATATATATCGTGAAAAGAATCGGGGACAGCGGACAGCCCTGCCTCAAGCCTATACCAATGGGGAATTCTTCTGTTAGACTCTCACAAGCCCTCACTCTACTCATGCAGTCAACGTACAAAGATTTTATCGACGACAACAGGTTACCTCTTACTTCATATGTTTCTAGTACTTGCCATAGATTTTCACGAGGTACCGTGTCGTATGCTTTTTCTAAATCGATAAAACTTGCGTAAACAGGCTTGTCATATTCCCAACACTTTTGAGAAAGTTGGCACAATGTAAAAAGGTGATCAACAACGCCTCTACCTTGTCGAAACAAACACTGTTCCTCTTGTAAGCGGGATTCTACTCTACTACGACACTTTTTGTCGAGAATTTTTGCATATAATTTTCCCGGTTGACTCAACAACGTGATTCCCCTGTAATTGGAGCACTCCTTCTGATCACCTTTCTTAAATAAAGGGATAATAATTCCTTCTCTCCAACTCTTGGGTACTACACACTAATATATACATTCTGAATAATTGAACACATACAAATAAATTCACCAATAAAAAAATTTGAAATCCCCAAACAGCAATAGTATTGCTGGTATAAGGGGTAGATATTTATTTCATTTTGTAAATAAGTTTGAGTGTTCTAAAACACTGTAATGATAAATCATTTAATAAAAGCTGAGGAAATTAGAAAATCATATAGATAACATTTTGATTCTTCGATAGCTCTAATTTAATAAATGAACCATTATTCATATAATGTAATCGACACAAACTTTTTACCATATATAATTAGCAAAGATTCAAAGTTTACATTGCATAGTATAGCATCTACATAATATTCCTTCCATTTTTATATGAAAACCGTTATGCGATTTAGATTGAAATTTGAATGCGTTGTATCATATTAATTAATTCGATTTTTCCTTTTTTTTATAAAATAATATCATATCCACTATCCAAAACAAACCATAACTTAACAAATGCAAAATGTATTGATGTAATTCAATTAAATCATATGACAATTATTATAATGCCATACAATAGCTATTTTAAATGTAGAGTTTATAAAATTTAATTCATAATTATGTTCACAATAATCTGTTCACAATAAGATTGATAAATTAAAATTATAATGCATTTAATTTGTTGCTCTAACCACAATGTTGCACTACAATTTAAATAAAGTTCAATTTAAAATATTCGTTTATAATTCTGTATTTTTTTTTTTTATATTTATCTATCATTGCGTGTTTACAAACACGTTTTCCTTTCCTTCAATTTTCCTTATTCTTTGCAAAAACAATTCTTTATATGATCAATTATAATAATTTTCAATTATGGAATTAATGTCAACAATTTTGTTCAAGATTATAGGAAATTAAAACATGAATGCATTTATGATTCAAAAACATATGTAAATATCCTATATTTTACTTCAAATATTCAAAAAGGGCTCAATTTATCCATTCTTTGGTCAATTTATAAGTTATTAAATGTCTCAAAGGCTACATCCAAAAAGTAAAATAGTAAATCAATAAGTTAGTGCCATCCCAGTAATATTTACATGCTAATACATGATCATAATGGTGTGAAATGTGGGAACAATATATTTTAAAATGTGGAACATATGTATATAACATCTTCAATATAAACTTATGGAATGGAGCACGACTTTAGTTTTATCAAGAATAAAACTGATCTTAGGAAGCTTAGTTTTCTTCCGTAATGATCCCAAAAGAACACATAATTATTCAAAAGTATTTTGTTTAATTCAAATAAATTCATCAAAGAAAAAATCCGAGCATTATTTTTCAAATGCTTCATTGAACAATTTTTACAATTTTAATTATTCATTCAAAGTCATTATTAAGATCCATTGGATTATTTTATTCACATCTCTTCGAGTGAAGATACCTAAATTGAATATTTTAGTATTTTCATCAAATTGAAAACGTCTCATAAATTTAATTTTAATATGTGTATAGTTTACAAACTGTTCTCATAAAGTAAACCACACAAAGATAACTAAATATTTTCATTTTATACCAAGTGAGTTACAAATCTATTGCAGAGCAATATATATTTAGGACATAATAATACATAATATTTTATTCGATAACTACTTGAAATTTACCATTAAATACAAAAATTTGGTATACAAATATAATAATAGTCAACAATTCAATTATTCTGGTAGTTTTCGTCTACATAAAAAAAAAGGTTCAGGTCATATTTTTATCTTTCTCTTTTTATTTCTTACTACCGTTTTGATTAGTGATAAAACGACGAAGTGATGACTACATATAGTAAAATATACAAATTTAATTTTTTTCTTAATCACTAACATACTTAAACAAAATAAAATATTCATATCATTAAACTAATTATAACAACATTCATTACAACAAGTTAATTTTATCTACTTTTCACATTTCATTAGTGAAATTATTTTTTTTTTTTTTTTAAATCGAAACGTATATTTTAATTATTATTTGCATTACAAAGCAAATATATTTAAAGATTAATTAAATTATTTCATCCACTTCCCTCGAGGTGATGAAAATTATTTTTATATGTATTAAATATATTTGATAAATTTGTTTATATATGTATATATTTTTCAAGTGTATTTTATATTTAAAAAAATGCAATTGTTTCCCTTCACTCCCCTCAAAGTGATAAGGTTTTTGCTTTTCAATGTTAAATAGTTTTCCATTTCCCTCAATTTGGAAAACATTATATTTTTACATCAACGTATGTAGTTATGTATATATATTTAATTTCATAAAATATTAAATATTTTCCCTTTCACTCCCCTTAAAGTGATAAGGTTTTTATATTGAATCATTTTCCAACCCCCTCAAGCTGGGAAGGATTTATTTATTTATTTTATTATTACATTTTATTCATTTTTCTTCTTTATTAATAAACAATAATCTTACTTTAAGTTAAACGCCGTTGCGAAATGCGATACTTGTTAAATATGAATTATTTCTTTAATATTTTAAGATTCAGGCAGATTGATTCTACACGTAAGATTGGGTTTCACGGTTATATTGTGCGTATAAAATTATTTATTACGAGTACCTACATTTTATAGTTAGATTAGTTAATATTTTTGTTTTGTTTAATTTCCCCTTTTCTCTTCAATTCGTTTTTTTTTTTTTTAGATTTCTTTCTGTTTTGTTTCTCAAAGTGTAACAAGCGTTTATATCGTGACCTAATTTTTTACAATAGTTGCACTTAATATTTGATTTGTAGTTCTCCTGCCTAACAAACATTATGTTTTTAGTTAAATTTTTATTCGTGGAATTAGAATCCTTAAGTTCCAATTGAGAACCTTTACGAATCTTAATTTCATTTTCATATTTTCTGCAAAACATAGAAGCTTCTTTATGTGAACCGAATTCTTTAATAATCAATAATTTTCTAAATTGTGGTAGAACTCCACTAACAAAACTATGGAGATAAACAATATTTATCATTTTTATCATACCCGATATCATAGTTGGGTCAGAGGATTCATTGTCAATCGCACGCAGAAATTCACTTTCCAATATTTCTAAACGACAAGTAAAATCAGATATGCTTTCGTCTGGTAATTGCTTTAATAATTGTGATTCAAAAATAAGTATATCTAAAGATTTGACAGGCGAAAAATATAGTGTTAGTATATTTTTCAGACAATTCCATGAAGGAAAGTCTTTAACTGAAACTAAGGCCTTGGCCTTGCCCGTAAATTGTTTTTTCACGTAAGACAAAAGGATGGAATATTGTTCTTTATTTGCAAACTCGAATGCAGCATCTGTATTAGCTATGAATTCATTCAAACTATGTCGAGATCCGTCATATTTGTCAATCCATTTGAATAATGTTGAAAGACTATAAATTTTTCGATTAGTTCGGGTTCGTCGGTAGCCTGGAGGTAGAGTCTCGGCCTTCAGAACAAGGGGTCCGTGGTTCGATCCCAGGTGCCGGCAAACTCCCCTTTCACGGCACAAGCTTTTAGCTTAGTGTGAAAGGTGTATAAGGTTGTATTTGGGTTTATAACAAAATCCAGATACATCTTTTAAAAAAAAAAAAAAAAAAAAAAAAAAAAGTTTTTTTTTTTACTAATCATTTCAGAATTATTTGAGTGTGAATAATCGTTTTCACTCATGTTAGTATTTTAAATCAATATTTTAAAATAAGATAATTTAATTTTAGAAATCCGTCCTACAAAAATTAAAATATATCAATCAGACAAATTATCACATGATAAATTAAGAAATATTATCTCTTTTATAATGCGATTTTAACAGTAAAAAGTATAATGTATTATTTGAAATACATATTAGAATATTCTATGCCATGCAATACCAATTCATATAATAATTTTTATAAATGTCTATATCGTTTTCATAAACCCTTTTCTATACACCTTAAATAATAATTCGTGAAAGAAATAATCGACATAAAAAGATTAATGTAATGCTTGGGTAACAAAGTGGGAATAAAACCTATCAGTAAACACAAGAAGGGAATGTAATCATTTAATTATAATAAATTATGTTTTTAGAAGTACACAATTTACATGTTTATATTGGAATTTTTCCAGTTCGAAATAAAAACATATTTTTAACGTTTATAAGAATAGGTATTTTTTATATTTATTATTATATATAAGCATATATTTGTTTTCTATTCTACCCAAAAAGTTTCCATAAAAAAAAATTATATTATGTTTCCCTGACAATCAGGAGAGACCGTTTACTCATACAATTTATTAAAGAGGGTTTATTATTAATTTACTTATTTCTAATACGTGTTTCCCTGTTAATCAGGAGAGACCGTTTACTCATACAATTTATTAAAGAGGGTTTATTATTAATTTACTTATTTCTAATACGTGTTTCCCTGTTAATCAGGAGAGACCGTTTACTCATACAATTTATTAAAGAGGGTTTATTATTAATTTACTTATTTCTAATACGTGTTTCCCTGTTAATCAGGAGAGACCGTTTACTCATACAATTTATTAAAGAGGGTTTATTATTAATTTACTTATTTCTAATACGTGTTTCCCTGTTAATCAGGAGAGACCGTTTACTCATACAATTTATTAATGAGGGTTTATTATTAATTTACTTATTTCTAATACGTGTTTCCCTGTTAATCAGGAGAGACCGTTTACTCATACAATTTATTAAAGAGGGTTTATTATTAATTTACTTATTTCTAATACGTGTTTCCCTGTTAATCAGGAGAGACCGTTTACTCATACAATTTATTAAAGAGGGTTTATTATTAATTTACTTATTTCTAATACGTGTTTCCCTGTTAATCAGGAGAGACCGTTTACTCATACAATTTATTAAAGAGGGTTTATTATTAATTTACTTATTTCTAATACGTGTTTCCCTGTTAATCAGGAGAGACCGTTTACTCATACAATTTATTAAAGAGGGTTTATTATTAATTTACTTATTTCTAATACGTGTTTCCCTGTTAATCAGGAGAGACCGTTTACTCATACAATTTATTAAAGAGGGTTTATTATTAATTTACTTATTTCTAATACGTGTTTCCCTGTTAATCAGGAGAGACCGTTTACTCATACAATTTATTAAAGAGGGTTTATTATTAATTTACTTATTTCTAATACGTGTTTCCCTGTTAATCAGGAGAGACCGTTTACTCATACAATTTATTAAAGAGGGTTTATTATTAATTTACTTATTTCTAATACGTGTTTCCCTGTTAATCAGGAGAGACCGTTTACTCATACAATTTATTAAAGAGGGTTTATTATTAATTTACTTATTTCTAATACGTGTTTCCCTGTTAATCAGGAGAGACCGTTTACTCATACAATTTATTAAAGAGGGTTTATTATTAACAAGCGTATGTAACCCGGCATCGCTCGGGTTTAATTAAATAGAAAACCTTGCAAATACATGGGTTAAAACAACAAAATCTTATTGAAAAAAAAAACGGAGTAAGCACTTACGTGGATAAAAGAAGTAAAGAGCTCTTCCCAATGAGAAAACTTAATTTTTGACTCCCTACATGCCCATAGCTTAGTAACAATAAATAGGTAGGTACCTACATTATAAAAAGCATTGCAAATCTCTAAATGAAAAATCTTGAAGTTTGATACCTCACATGCCCATATTTAGGTAAAAAAAATAGGTAGGTACCTACATCGAAAAAAGTGCTGAAAAACTCTTCCCAATGAAAAATCATGAAGTTTGATACCTCACATGCCCATACTTAGATAAAAAAAAATAGGTAGGTACCTACATCGAAAAAAGTGCTGAAAAACTCTTCCCAATGAAAAATCATGAAGTTTGATACCTCACATGCCCATATTTAGTTAAAAAAAATAGGTAGGTGCCAACATCGAAAAAAGTGCTAAAAACCTCTTCCCATTGAAAAATCTTGAAGTTTGACACCTCAGATGTTCACATTTATGTAAAAAAATAATAAGTAGGCACCTACATGGAAAAAAAGTACTAACAACCTCGTCCCGATGAAAAAGCTTGAAGTTAAGAAATTCCACATATTGGTAGGTACCTACATGGAAAAAGTGCTAAAAACCTCTTCCAAATGAAAAATATGTGAGCTCGACACCTCGAAAGCTCATATTTTATTTAGAAAAATAGGCGGGTACCTACGTGCAAAAACTACTAAAAACCTCATCTTAATGTAAAAACTCGAAGATTGTCATCCCAAATTTCTATAAGAAAAAAAGGGTAAACATCCCTTTTCGTATTATAATTGTCCACATTCGAATTTGTATTTTTGGTTTGCAGTGCATAAATGGGTATTTGCTATGAAATTAAAAAAAGTCAAGAATAAATTGTCATAAGTATTTACTCTTTATTCCCAAAAAACCTTAAAAATGGATTATCTGCATCCTTCATTATTTCAGAATATTTTACTATCAAATATTTCATAATTTATGTAAAAAATATTAGGTGAAAATAAATAGGTTCCCACTCATTGAAAATCATTTAACATTGTTTATGGATTTTATAGGTAAAACTATTATTATTCTACAGTATAGTTTTCTATGGTTTCATAATGTCTTCCATTATGAAAATAGCCCAATATGTCAAAAATATGCAATTTTTATTCACGTAATTCAAGAGCTTTTCTCATTAGCAAACACGATATTTTATTACGAAAATAAACCCTAAATATTTAGTTTCAGAATTGTTGTATTTATTGTTACATCCATTTTGATATTAATTCAATACAATGAAAAATGTTTGACTGTGAATATTGCTATTTACTAAATCTTGCATTAATTTTACATACATTTTGTTGCTAATTTTGTGACATGGTCGCATTAAAATTAAAATATCTTTATCAATACGTAAGATATTTAAAATGTTTTTAGCCTTAAACCTGCCCAGAAGATGAGACCTTGTATAGAGTGTATTATTTTACTTCGGTCTTTCCTAATTTCTGAGTCCATTAAGGACATATGTACATACATACATACATACGAACGGACTCAAATATTTATGTGTGGATTTACTTATTTCTAATACGTGTTTCCCTGTTAATCAGGAGAGACCGTTTACTCATACAATTTATTAAAGAGGGTTTATTATTAATTTACTTATTTCTAATACGTGTTTCCCTGTTAATCAGGAGAGACCGTTTACTCATACAATTTATTAAAGAGGGTTTATTATTTATTTACTTATTTCTAATACGTGTTTCCCTGTTAATCAGGAGAGTCCGTTTTACTCTTTACTCGCGAGTTATTCCTTTTTTATGATCTTAGAATGTACAAATGATGTAATTGTACAAAAAGGTACGTACGTGTTTTCCCAAGATGGGTGAGTCTACTCATATTTTTTATTTATTTATTTTGAAAGCTGCGCAGAAACTTCTCCTTTTGGAAGAGTCAACTCATAATATCGCAAAAATATTTCCTTTTGGAAAAAAAAAATACACGGATGTGAGTAACAGCTTATTTCTAATTCATACCCACGATCAAATATATACAACTAGCGTATTATTCGATACAGGACAACCATGTCGTTAATCATTTATGTGCAACATACTAACTTAACGACTTATGCGTACGTTTAAACGCATAGTTAGAATGTCCTCTCGTGTAATCGGTACCTACGTAACTTATTTAATTAGTATGTGGTCCGAAATGCGATTTATATTATATAATTAGAGCTCAAAGGCTCAATGCATGCAAAATAAGAATACATATATATTATGAAAATAACACGATTGAACATAGCCGTGATACTAGACAAAATAATTAATATTTATATCATGAATTCGTTTTATTGCCCATCTCGTTGCATTCAATATCATATCATAAATTATACACATTTAATATTATTATAATGCATAGGAGAAAAATTATAAAAGTCGATGTAATTTTATAATACATCAAATGATACTTAAGAAGGTCAATAAACTAATTTATCAACAGCTGATTTATTCTGGTGTCTATATATCGTTGGGGGTGTATAAAACACTCGAGAACTTTAAGATTTAGTCGATATATTATTATTATTGATAATTTAAGTAGGTAAAGCAAGATAAATTGAACGTTATCATATGCATTTATATCATACTCATTTATGCCTATCAATCCTACAATGTTACGATGTCTTCAATAAGAAATAACATAGAAATAAAATGAATAATCTATAATTGTAACTATTTTAAAATTAATAAAATTTTTGGTGTATGTATTGGAAATATTAAAATTAAATATTTTATAATTATGTCAAAGCAATTTCAAAGATCATTTATCAATGATGAAGATTTCCTTCATATATTAAGTTTTTCTTCATAAACATATTATAAAATGTATACTGTGAAGTTTTATTATCCATTTAAGTGATAAAAGCAATAACAAAAAGTATTGTTTAAATTTTAAAATTGTATTAATTTTCAACCTCAAATAAATATTTAGATTCATTGATGAGAAATTACATTAAACCAATATATCAATGTTGCAGTCATTATTTTTTTTTTTTTTAATAGTTATTGTTGATTTTTAAGTAAAGTACCGTAAAATGAGGTGAAATGGACCACCCGGGGTGAAGTGGGTTATTTACATCTTGCCACACAAAAATTATTTGTGTGTCAACACTGTTTCAATAATTAATATTTTATTTGTGTCTATGGTTTAACAAGAGTAACTAGCGTCTAATGGTAGAAGAAGAGGGTTTGAAAATACGCATGCGCAGAAACACTGAATTGTGATTGGCTCTGTCATGCGCAGAAAATATTGCTTGTCAACAAGTGCCTCGTGCCGTGCTCATCATTCAGTTTCCGTATTCCGTTGGTGCGTTTGAAATTGTGTTGTTCGGTGAAGATAATTACGAGGTTTTTTAGAAATGGATTTTCATTATTTTTCAAAAATACATAGTTATCGTAGATCTGGTAAGTTATACAACATTTATTTAGTATGTTTTCAATAGATTATATTAAAAGCTACGCATTAGAAGGTCTTTGTTATTAATTTGTGTTTTCTTCGTTTTATCAAATCATTAGGATTGGACTTGGCAAGGATATCGGCACATGAAAGAACAGGAGTCTTGGAAAACAATGAGACGGATTCGACAATGGCTACGGCACACGGTGTTACGATTGTGGACAATATTGGTGGAGAGGAATATCAAATTAGCATGAATGGATCTGGTACGTAAAATAATCATATGTTATTTAGTATGTTTTCAATAAATTATATTAAAAGCTACGCATTATAAGGTTTTTGTTATATATGTTTTCTTCGTTTTATCAAATCATTAGGATTGGACTTGGCAAGGATATCGGCACATGAAATAACAGACGCAGTCTTGGAAAACAGTGAGACGGATTCGACAATGGCTACAGCACACGGTGTTACGATTATGGACAATATTGGTGGAGAGGAATATCAAATTAGCATGAATGGATCTGGTACGTAAAATAATCATATGTTATTTAGTATGTTTTCAATAAATTATATTAAAAGCTACGCATTATAAGGTTTTTGTTATATATGTTTTCTTCGTTTTATCAAATCATTAGGATTGGACTTGGCAAGGATATCGGCACATGAAATAACAGACGCAGTCTTGGAAAACAATGAGACGGATTCGACAATGGCTACAGCACACGGTGTTACGATTATGGACAATATTGGTGGAGAGGAATATCAAATTAGCATGAATGGATCTGGTACGTAAAATAATCATATGTTATTTAGTATGTTTTCAATAAATTATATTAAAAGCTACGCATTATAAGGTTTTTGTTATATATGTTTTCTTCGTTTTATCAAATCATTAGGATTGGACTTGGCAAGGATATCGGCACATGAAATAACAGACGCAGTCTTGGAAAACAATGAGACGGATTCGACAATGGCTACAGCACACGGTGTTACGATTATGGACAATATTGGTGGAGAGGAATATCAAATTAGCATGAATGGATCTGGTACGTAAAATAATCATATGTTATTTAGTATGTTTTCAATAAATTATATTAAAAGCTACGCATTATAAGGTTTTTGTTATATGTGTTTTCTTCGTTTTATCAAATCATTAGGATTGGACTTGGCAAGGATATCGGCACATGAAATAACAGATGCAGTCTTGGAAAACAATGAGACGGATTCGACAATGGCTACAGCACACGGTGTTACGATTATGGACAATATTGGTGGAGAGGAATATCAAATTAGCATGAATGGATCTGGTACGTAAAATAATCATATGTTATTTAGTATGTTTTCAATAAATTATATTAAAAGCTACGCATTATAAGGTTTTTGTTATATATGTTTTCTTCGTTTTATCAAATCATTAGGATTGGACTTGGCAAGGATATCGGCACATGAAAGAACAGACGCAGTCTTGGAAAACAATGAGACGGATACGACAATGGCTACGGCACACTGTGTTACGATTATGGACAGTATAAATGGAGCTAAAATAATCAAATGTGAATTGGTACAAATTCATAAAAATAAACATTAAGATGTAACAAAATTAGTAGTAAGTTGAATAAAACAACAATAATAATAAAATAAAACAATTGTAATATATTAATATGCAACGTTGATTTAATAATTTATCTGTTCATCCCTACATTTTAAAAATTTGGAAATAATACCCTTGTCTTAGTTTGACAATTCCAACACTGCACTTTTAGCCCTACATTTATCTATCAAAAAAAATAATCTTAAAACATTTTTATTATATTATCAAATATGATAAATATTTATTGTTATGTTTTATGTTACTGTTGAGTAAGACTAACGCATGACCGAGTTCGCATCATCAAGTGCTGATCTATACTGAATAATTTGTTTTACCATCAGGTGCTGATCTATACTGAATAAAGCAAATGATTCAGTATAGATCAGCACCTTATGATGCGAACTCGGAGTCTGCAAAACCGGTTGTGCGTTAGTGTTACTCACCAGTAACATAAAATAATAGATATTTATTTGATAGTTTAAAATGAAGTGTTACAAAGTTAATGCCGATACAATCAATGACATTTTTATTAATTCCGTTTTTTATTTTTACAGTTGTAAATACAATGGAATCTAAAACCAAATTTGTATGTCAGTTGTGTCAGAAAAGCCTCAGAGACAATTTTAATTTAAGGAAGCATCTAAAGACACATGAAGCGAATTCTAAATCAAAGTTACCAATTTGCCCATTGTGCAAGGTATCATGTTGTGAAAAAGACATTAAAATACATCTTTTAAAAGCGCACAATATCCAAATAGAAAAAGTGCATTTAGAGCTGAATAGCCTAGATGAATTTTTTATTTGGAAGAGAGAAATGGAAGTTAATACAAAAGCTGAATATATTAAAAAATGCGGAAGTTTTCTAACAAAAACGGGTAAAGTATCATACTTTTATTGTCACCGCGGTGGATTTTACAATTCTAAAAGCGACAACAAAAGGACATTAAAAATTAATGGTAGCAACAAAATTGATGCTTTCTGTCCATCCAAAATTATAGTTAAAGAATGTAACGAAAAGATTAATGTGGAGTATTGGAAAACTCATATTGGCCACAAATGCGATATAAGTCATTTACGTTTGCCAAAAACAGCAAGGGCAGAATTAGCAGCTAAAATACAAATGAAAATTCCATTTGAAAATATTCTGAATGATGTAAAAGATTCAATAAAAAATGATGATATCCAACGTGTTCACCTGCTTCACAGAAAGGATTTATACAATATTGCTGACTCATATAATCTACTTAAAGCTGAACAGTTTGATCAGAATGATTGGACTAGTGTTGATTCATGGGTGAAATACATGCAGAATACGTCAAACATTATAAAATTTTACAAACCCCAAGGGGAAAGGAATGATTCCTATCCACAGTTACAAATTAACGATTTTTGTTTAATATTGGCAAATGATGCCCAATTAGCGCTTTTAGAAAAGTATGGAAACGACATACTATGTATTGATGGGACACATGGATTAAATCCATATGATTTTGAACTTTTTACCATAATGGTACTTGATGACTTAAGAGAGGGATTTCCTTGTTCTTTTATGTTCACCAATAATAGTACAGCTTCGACAATGGAACTTTACTTTAGGTGCATAATGTCATCAGTAACACAAAAAATTGAGCCAAAAATTTTTATGTCGGATATGGCAGAAAATTTCTACAATGGGTGGACTGCCGCAAATGATGGTAAAAAAACCAAACGATTATTTTGCACTTGGCACGTGGATCGTGCATGGAGGCAGAATTTAAAAAAAATAAGTAAAAGAGAAGTTCAAATTAATGTGTATAAAAAAATCAAAGTGCTGATGACTGAAACTGACCAAATGGCTTTTGTTTCCATGTCTGAAGCAATAGAAAGTGAATTGAAGTTAAACGATGACACAAAACATTTTGGGAAATACATGGAGAAGTTTTTTAAAGATCCTTTGCCTTGGGCATATTGTCATCGTATGAATACCGGCATAAATACTAACATGCATCTCGAAAACATGCATCGTAGCATAAAATATCTTTACTTAAAAGGTAAAAAAGTTAATAGACTTGATAAGGGTATTCATGCCATTATGCAATTTATCCGAAACAAAATACATGATAGGATTATAACCTTATACAAAGGCAAGGTTACAAAAAAAATTTCTGATATTAGAAGCAGACACTTAACTTCTGTTCATCTCTCAGATTCTTTGTTATCCAAAGAATCTGAAGACACATGGTGTGTCTTGTCGTCCACACATAATGAGATCTACAAGGTAAAGAAACTGGACAGCGTGTGTACTTGCGATTTGAAGTGCACTGAATGCATGGTTTGCATTCACCGTTTTTCGTGTACGTGTTTGGATGCAGCCATTAAATGGAATATGTGCAAACATATTCACTTAGTGTGTAGAAAAGAGGTGCCAGAAGTGGATACAAGAGAAACGTTGGATAAAGCACCAGAGAAATCTTTATTGATAAAGGAAATTTCTATGAACAATAATAATACAGACATTAAGAAAAAAATAGAAGTATTGTCTAATGAAATGCATGACATTCTGAACTCAATTAATGAAGATGCAGAAAAATGTGAAATCGTGACGAAGCAAATGGAGGTTATAAAAAGCTTACTACGTTCCGTAGATGAAAAAAATGAATTTAAGAAGAAAAGAAAGTTTGTGGCAGAACAGACAAATACAAATTTGGAACCGCCAAACAAAAAAATCAAGACCCAGAGAAGATTGTTCTCCACTAAACAAAAAAATGTAAAAAAAAACACCATTCCAAAACCATCGGTCAAAGAAACTGAACAAATAGCAGCAAGCATGATATTAAAATACAATAAGGATCATGAAATACAATAAGTTGCCTGCATGTGCATTTTTAATTTGTTTGCTTTATATTATGTTTTTTTTTATATTTATAATATTACTGTAGATATGAATATTTATGTCTGTATTGTTTTTTTGATTTTAATAACTGGGTTAGTTGGAAGACATCGCATTTTAGCGATAAACTCGCCCTCTGTACATTGAATTATATAAATGATATTTTCTATGTAAATTTGTATTATTGTAAACAATGTACAGTGAAGAATAAAATAAATAAATAAAATAAATAAATATAATTTGATGCCTGTCTGTCACTTTAAAATAAATTATTTATTTATTTGTCATTGCTCTTTAAAATAAATTATATATTTATTTGTCAATTCACAGCCTGGGCCTTTTACATGTAAATATTAACATTATTCTCACCTAATATATACAACTAGTAGGATTATTATACACTTACAGATATGTTTTTTAATAAACCACAATTGTTAAAATCTAAATATCTCTTTTAATCATCGCTCCTGCTAACAGATAGACTATTGTAACTAAAGAATTAATATTTTTTTGTTGACCCTTCTCTCACCCTGAGATTGAGCTAACTGGCTGAAGGTTCTCGTCTAGGAGGAGGACCTGGTTTAAGGAAGAGGAGGGGTGTGTCACAGTGGAAAAATTGACGAGTTCCGTCTTGACTGGAAAGGAGGCCAAGAGAGAGCAGCAGCAGTTTAAAACTTAACATATGGTGTTCTTAGGAACACATTAAATTAAATAGTATTAAAGTTAAAGAGCTATGGTATAGTACTATGTGAGGCAGGTGATGTAAAACACAAAAATTGGTAACAACATACTATTTATTTATTAAAAAAATGCCACATTAGAATAAAAATATAGGAGTGAAAGAAAATAATAAATTTAAAACCACTCTTAACCTAAAAACACCTTACCCTATCCATTCTTTTTAAATTGTCCTTTTAGAATACACAAATTGAATGTTCGTGTAGAATACATTTTAATTATTCTTTATCATCAACTTTCTCCATTAAGACGAATATTACATTCATACCATCACGCCGCTTCCCTCACAGGTTAGGCAGAAAGGATCGAGCGCCACTTCCTTCTATCCTTGCATACGTCTTTCGGTTCCGTCATTGTCATACAATTCCTCATGCATGCTTTCCTGTTCAATGTGCTCAAAACGTGACCGTCCTGTAGGATTTAATTTAAGTGATCTTGCCATTTAATTCTTGTACGTCCACGTCTCCGAGCACCATTCCTCTCAGCCAAATATATCTTCTTTGTCATTCTTTCCACGTGCCCAAACCATCTTAACTTATTTACATTCATCCTTGTTATTACACCAACTTTCATTCCACTTTCCTATCGTTGATATTTTGTAAATTTTGTAAATTAAATCAAAATCAGAGCTGGCTAATGAAAAGATAGAAAAAAAACATTCATGTAGGTATTTTCTTCACAGTTAAAAACTTCATTGGTATGAAAACAGCAAAGTTTTTATTTTAAATTAATTGTTTTTATTAAACTTCCACTATTGGATAATTTAATTGTATAAATAGAAATAGAGCTTTCAATGTTGTAAACCGCAAAAGTAAAGCACTTAACAGAGATCGTGTTTAAGAAAGGGGACTTTGCCGGTACCTGGTATCTAAAACCACGGACCCCTTGTTCCCAAGACTGAGACTCTTCCTCCGGGCTACCGACGAACTCATGACTTCTTATAATGAAATCACGTTTTATAAAATACCATAATTATGCATGTTTGTAAATATCGTCTCGAAGTTACTTGCAAGAGCACTCAGTACGAGACACTTGACACTGACAGTTGACAAGCATTATTTTCTGCGCATGACAGAGCCAATCACAATTCAGTGTTTCTGCGCATGCGTATTTTTAAACCCTCTTCTTCTACCATTAGACGCTAGTACAAGAGTACCTTGAATATTGTCAGTTGGAGAAATCATCTGTAGAGTCACAGGTTAGTAGTGTGTTATGTTTTTTCCACAAACTTTTATGAGATATACTTGGTTATAGCTCTGTTTATAACTATTGTACAGCTAAGTATAATTTAATTGTTATCATGTTGATTTCGTTAAATGTGATTTGTTTTGTTAGTTTTAGAAGTATTATTATTTTAATTTAAAAATTGAATTTCTAGGTGTGAAGTGGACCAGCAAATTTGATTTCAAGTGGTGAAGTGGGTCACTTTTCTAATATAGGAAAAATAATATAGAATTATCCATAACTATGCCAAGAATATACAAACCCAGGATTGATGGCCCAAATTACTGTAAATATACACAAGAAAAAGTGAATGCTGCCTTCGAAGACATAAAAAAGGGAAAAACAATAAGGCAAGCTTCGAAGGAATATGGTATTCCAAGAACAACACTACAGCGACGGCTAAAAGGGACCCATGTAAAGAAATATGGTGGACAGACTATCTTGTCTGATGAGGAAGAGGCCAATCTGGTAAAGGGTTTACTTGCCTGTGCCGAGTGGGGCTTTCCTTTAACTACTAAAGACATTCGAATGCTTGTCAAAGGATACATAGATAGGAAAGGAATCACTGTGGCAAAATTTAAAAACAACTTGCCAGGTATTGAATGGGTAGGCTCTTTTTTGAAACGCCACAAAAATTTAACAGTGCGTTTTGGTGAAAACATAAAACGTGTTCGGGCTGAAGTAAATACGGAAACCATCCAAAATTATTTTGATAACTTGGGCAGTGTTCTCTTGGATGTAGAATCCGAATCAATCGTCAATTATGATGAAACAAATTTCTCTGATGATCCCGGAAAAACCAAATTTATTGTGAAGAGGGGTGCTAAGCATCCAGAAAATATAATAGATTCCAGTAAGACCAGCATTTCAGTGATGATTGCAGCTAGTGCCTCAGGGAAAGTATTACCACCATATGTGGTATACAAAGCTGAGCACTTATATCCAACATGGATAGAAAATGGACCAGCAGGGGCTCGATACAATCGCAATAAAAGTGGGTGGTTTGACGGTCCTATTTTTGAAGACTGGTTCAATAATTTAGCCTTACCGTATTTGAAAAGTTGCCCATCACCACGGGTATTAATAGGTGATAATTTATCATGTCACCTATCACAATCTGTGATTGAAGCATGCACATCAAATGACATAAGATTTGTCTTATTACCACCAAATTCTACACATATTTGCCAGCCCCTTGACGTGGCTTTCTTCGGTCCATTGAAGAAGAAATGGAGGGAAACTCTTCTGGTATGGAAAAAAAACAACAGGGGCGTTTTTCCAAAGTCTGATTTTCCAAAACTTCTGGATGATACTTTTACAGCCTTGGATTTACAGAGTGCTGCAAACATTAAAGCTGGGTTTGCAGCATGTGGAATTGTACCTTTGGACAGATACAGAGTTTTGAAGAAGCTACCAAATTTTGAAGCAATATCAACCACCACTGATTGCAATCCATCAGTATTGACTGATTCATTTATAGATTTATTGAAGAGCGTAAGAGAGAATAAAAAATCTGAACCAAAAAAGAGAGGCAAGCGTATGCAAGTGGAAGCTGGAAAAAGCGTAAGCTTTATTTATGGAGATACTACCGAATATTTAGACAATGATGAATTAACTGAAGAGATGATAACAGATCCCCTAGAATCATTTAATGATGAATTTACTGAAGAGATGATAACAGATCCCCTAGAATCACTTAATATTGATAAAGGAGATACAAATTTACTAATTATGGTGAATGAAGATGTTGGCTTAGACGACTTTGACAATGAGACAAGCTCAGACCCAATTCAATCTACATCAGTTGACACAACTAAAAAAACCGATTCTCTTCCACCAGGTAAAGGAGATTATGTTCTCGTAAATTATGGAACAAAAAAAAATCGCAAACAATATATTGGCAATATTATTGAAATTACGAATGATAATTATAAAGTAAATTTTCTGCGAAAATCTGTTGGGAAAAAAATTATTTATTTTTCTTACCCAAAAATTGAAGATGTAGATGAAATAACCGAAGACCAAATTATTTTAAAATTAAAACCACCAGTCGCATTAAGAAGGGATAGACTTGTTTTTCGTGAATTGGAAAAATCAAAGTTCAATATACATTAAGTACCTGTAATACCATAAATATGTTTTATAATAAAGATAATAATATTTTTTGTAAGATTATAAATGTTTTTTTTTATTATGGAATCCTGAAAATTTTATTTAATACAAAATTTAGCTCTTAGGAAAAATATTAGTACAATGCTCAATGGAAAAAATAGTACTAAATTGAAAAACGGGAAAAAAACACGAAAAAAAACATGAAAAATTTTTTTTTACAATTTTTTCTTCATTGTTTTTGGGTGTTTTACAAAACTGTTCTATCTGCATGTGGATAAGTGGATTGGTTATGAAGTTATAAAGGGTGGTTCACTTCACCACAAAATGAGGGTAAAGTGGGCCACTTTTCAACTGACAATAACTTTGCTCATGTCACATAAATATTTTTTTTATTTTACGCTAAAATAAGCGCAAAGATGTATTTATTATATATTTGGAATTACAATCCAATCCTACCATAAATGAAAGAGTTATTAAAAAAAAACTTCAAAAATTGGCCCTCTTCACCTCATTTTACGGTATTAAAAAGCAATTTAATAAATTTAATAAGTGGGGGCAATAAAATATAAAAACACAAATATTAAATACGTATGGGACTTACAATTTTGCTGTCTTCGTTTTTCATTCAAATCTGCTGACGAAGTCAAATTTCGAAGCTTAAGGACGTCTCCTCTTGCTTAGATGTTGACTCTTGAAGTTGTGGGATCTTTCTTCTTATACACCGGACTGGATACTGGACGGCTTCCCAACCTTGCAATCGCTCGTTCACAGGATGATCGAATGGTTCTCCATGCGTTGGTAGATCGTCGAATGTACTGACGGAGTGTCTGCAATTTCCTCGGATGGAATGGCCCCACAGAAGGACGGCCCTCAGGTACCTCGTTGTTGCCAGTAGGATTGTTAGTCGCTCTGGGCGTTCACTGGTCCTCAGAAGATGTCGCCTTCGTAGTCCACTGAAGGTTGATGTGATTCTTTTCCACTGTTGCAGCACTAAACACTTTGGTTGAGGAGTCATTTTTATAACAATTTTAACATAAAATTATACATAACTACCCTTAATCAAAAAATTTAGAAAGAATAATGTGATATTATTTAATATACCAGAGTCCACAGAAAATGACCAAAATGGACAAATAAATGATGACATTTCAACAGTCAAAGGAATTTTAACCCCGTTACACAAAGACCAAAACATTGAGATAAGAAAAATATTCAGATTGGGAAAAAGAAATGATGGAAAAGTCCGTCCAATAAAAATAGAACTATCAACCAAAAGCCAGGCAGATATTCTTCTGCAAAATAAAAGAAATCTAGCTAAAGATATCTCATTGAAGGCAGACATGACATGGCAACAAAGAAAAGAGATAAAACGTATTTGGGAAGAATTTAACAAAAGAAAAAGTGAAGGCGAAATAAACATTAGGATTAAACATATACATGGGATTCCGAAAATTGTAAAATCGGATCAAAAAAACTAAATAGCTCTCTCCATGTCTTATATCAAAATGTTCGTGGCTTAAAGACTAAACTAGGAATATTGAAAGTGAGTGGTTTGAGTTTTGTATACGATGTTTTAATATTTAGTGAAACGTGGTTGGACAAGAAAATATCATCAGCAGAATTAGGTCTTGATAAGTATAAAATTTACAGATTAGATAGAAATACTGATACAAGTGCAAAGATCAGAGGAGGAGGAGTTCTTATTGCCGTAAATAAAAATATTCCTTCTCACAAAATCGATATCGGACATCGAAATATCGAACAGGCATTTGTCTCCATCGACTGTAAACCTAATAAAATTATAGTAGGAGCCGTATATATTCCTCCTAATTCAGATATAAGTCTATACAAACACCACAGTGAAGATATTGAACTATTAAGATCAAAATACACTAAATCAAATATCATCATATGCGGAGATTATAACCTACCCACCAACATAGTTATGAACTCTGATGAAATTGATTCTGAATTACCGAATGCCTCAGAATGCACAAAGTGTAGAGAAATTCGTGATATGGCAGCATTCTTAGATCTCGCACAAATCAATAAAATCAAGAATGATAACGACAGAATTTTGGACCTTATTTTCACGAACATTAAGCATAATATAAAAATAAATAAAGCTGACGATGTTCCACTACCAATAGATCATCATCATCCTCCGTTAGATTTTTGTATTCCAAATACTTTTAACGAGAAGATCAAATCAGATATGGAGTTTAGGGACTTTAAAAATTGTGACTATCATGCAATAAATAATGACATTCTGAGCATCGATTGGACAATTCTCGAAAAGACTAGTAATGTGAACGAAAGTGTTAGTGTTTTCTATGACATAATAAATTCAATTATAGATAAAAATGTACCTAAAATAGTTATTAAGACAAATTTCTTCCCTAAATGGGTGACCTTAGAATTAAGAAATTTAATTGTAAACAAAAAAATAGCACATAAAAAGTATAAAGACTCTAATGATTTAGCTGATTATCGATTGTTTTCTAGCTTACGTAGTCAATGCAAAACCTTAGCGCAAAATTGTATGGATAATTATATAGAATCTATCGAAAATGACATTGTCGTGAACTCAAAAAATTTCTGGAAATATTGTAATTCATTGAAGGAGGACAATAGTGGCTATCCTAGTGTTATGTGCTTAGATGGAATATATCGTGAGGATCCTGAAGAAATTGTTAACCTTTTTGCGACGTTTTTTGGTCAAGTCTATGAAGATGAGTCCTCCAATTCGAACGGGAATCTTATCAATACTGATTATACATTAAATTCCAATTTGAATTTGCGCAACAATTCGAACGAGAATCTCATTATTAACAGTGATGACACATTACATTCCAACTTGAATTTGAACAGTTGTATCATATCTGAAGAACAAATATATATAAAGATTCGATCTCTGGTTGACAAAAATTCTTCGGGACCCGACGGTATACCTTCGAGATTTTTATTGAATTGCGTTGAAGTGTTAGTACATCCATTGAGCATATTATTTAATGCTTCATTATCCTGCGGAATTTTCCCAACATATTGGAAGAATAGTTTCATTACTCCCATTTTCAAGAATGGATGCAGGAACGATGTGAAAAACTATAGACCTGTGTGTATTCAATCTGCTCTGCCAAAGTTATTTGAATCACTGATTCTTGATAATATAAGTTATCTTATAAAACCTTTTCTACATCCTGAACAACACGGATTTGTTTCGGGTAAATCAACTGAAACAAACCTACTTGTCTATTCCAATTACATACAAGAGTGTCTTGCTAGAGGATTACAAGTCGATTCCATCTATACCGACTTTAGCAAGGCATTCGATAAAGTTGACCACCAATTACTAATCGAAAAATTATTTAAAATGGGTATCAATGGCAAATTTCTGAATTGGTTTAACAGTTATTTATCAGATAGAAAGTTATCCATCAAAATAGATTGTATCACCTCAAAAGAAGTCTTGGCAACGAGCGGAGTACCTCAAGGATCACATTTAGGACCACTATTGTTCCTAATCTTCATCAATGACATAGCTGATTCATTAAAAAATGTTAAAGTATTGATGTATGCCGATGACCTGAAGATATTCGGAGAGGTTCGTTCCATTCAGGACTGTGAAAAATTGCAGGAAAATTTAAATCTTTTGTCAGAATGGTGCAAATCGAACAACCTTTTTCTTAATGCCAATAAATGCAAGGTTGTCAAATTTCACAGAACAAAAGAAACATTTAGTTTTTCATATAGACTTGGCGACCATTATTTGGAAAATGTTCCCCAAATCAAGGATCTAGGCATTGTGTATGATGACAAACTTACATTTGTTCCGCACATAAACACAATAACTGAAAATGCAATTAAGATATTAGGTTTCGTACTAAGGATTGCGAGCAAATTCACATCCTTGAGATGCTTTGGAGCTTTGTACTGTTCATTGGTGAGAAGTTGTCTTGAATATAACACTCCGATTTGGAATCCATTCTACCGTGTACATATACATGGAATAGAGCGTGTTCAACATAAATTCCTTAGATTCATTAACTATAAACTAAATATTCCAATAGAGGACATTGATTACAATTTTCTTTTAAAAAAAATGAATCTACTTTAGAAGATAGGAGAGCTGTCAATGATGTACTTTTAATGCATAAAATTATCAATAATAAAGTTGACAGTGCTGCAGTGGTAGATCTAGTAAATCTTCATGTACCTGCTAGAATAACAAGACAACATGAGACATTTCATGTTCCGAACGCGCACACCAATCAACAGTACAATAGCGCAATGTGCCGTCTTCACAGACATTCTAATGATTATGGAGATCTTTTTGATATCTTCAGCGATTCGCATACATCAGTGAAGTTTAATATGTATAGACATTTCCTAAATGGTTATTAACTTGATTAATTTTAAGGTTAACAAAGATTTTAAATTCAATTAATTATTATTATTTTCTAATGTTTATACATTTATATATTACAAACATGTATAAACATTTTATTGTGTATTTTAATATATATAATATTATTATATTTTAAACATATGTAAACATTTTATTGTAAACATTTTCTAAATGTTTACTGATTTGATTAAGTTTAAGGTTATCAAAGATTTAATTAATTATTACTATTATTTGTAAATTAACCTTATTATATTTTATTTTGTATCGTATATTATCCTACCTACTAATAATTTCTATGTATTAAGGGCTTAGGCCGTTTATTTTTAATAAATAATAAATAAATAAATAAATAATCATGGTTATCTCTTTCTTACTTAGATGAAACTTATATATACTTAGATGAAACAGACATAAAAACGTAACGGGATTCTTATATCAATATTGTCCTGAAATGACCTTTAACCACAAGTGCATCCCAATATGTAAATGTCTACATATATTGGGATCAATATCTAGTATAACTAGCTGTTTCCACGCTTTTACTCGGTGTTCTGAGAATTACCTAAGTTATAATGATATTACCAATAAAAATCATAATCCTCCATTATTGTTAAATATTAAATACATCATACTTATTTCTGTACGAGATACCATAATTAAAGTTAGTTTAGCATTTACAGAAAGAATACAAAAGTATGTTAACAGAATTAATACATATTTAAGTTTTATATGGTTTAAGATGTGTTTAGGTAATAATTAGCGAGTAGTACTGTACGTGTTAGTTAAGTTGTGTATAAATCGTAACATTAGTAATTAAAGTGTAGTATAATTAGCGTGTAATATATAGGTAGGGAACTCATAATTTTAAGAATGAAGTAAGTAAAAACTAACGCCCCTTGACGCGAATACCAGCGATGAGGCTTGCCACCCATCATGGCGTGTCAAAGGGGGGGAAGGGCACACAGAGGAGACCGGAATGTAGGTTAGGAGTGTTGAATGTAAGAGGAGGGATGCTGAGAAAGAAGAATGAAATCGTTGAGATGATGGATGAAAAGTCTCTAGATGTTTTGTGTGTGTGTGAGACTAAAAGGAAAGGAAGTGGGATGAATGAAAGAGACGGAAGAATCGAGCTGTGGTCAGGAGTCCCTGACTCACAACATGCGTGTCAGGGTGTGGGTGCTTTTCTGTCGGAGAGAATGAGCAACTGTATGAAAGGATATGAATGTGTTGGCCCCAGGCTAATTTGGATCCGCTTCAAGGTAGGGTTGACGAGGATCCTACTCATGATTGGGTACGGTCCCGGAAACGATGCATTGGATACGGAAAAGGAAGAGTTCTGGGACAGTGTGCGGAAGATTGCAGACGATAAGAATGAGAATGAAAGATTGATTCTGGCAGGTGATCTTAATGGTTGGGTCGGTGTCAGAAGAAATGACCTAGAGAGTGTGTTGGGAAATTATGGCGATAGAAGAGTGAATGACAATGGAAAACGTATAATAGAAGCGTGTTTGGAGATGGATCTCTTTGTGGCAAATACATTTTTCGCTCACAAAGAAATCCATCAGTATACTTGGGAGAGAGGGAATGAAAGATCGATGATAGACTTGTGTGTGTGGACTCTCGTCTGAGAAAGGCGACTACAGATACCAGAGTTTACCGAGGCGCTGAGTTGGAAACAGATCATTTCCTTGTTGTTACTAGGATAAATCTGTTCTCTGGCTGGCGGTCAAGAACACATAAAACCGTGCCTTTTAAGAGACTGAGAGTCGAAAAACTGAAAGATGCGAATATACAGGAAGAGTACGAAAGAAAGACGAATGAAAAATTTAGCGCGCATGAAAGAAGAGAATGTACACTGAATGAACAATAGGATGTTATGAAAGGTGTGCTAATAGAGTGTGCAAAAGAAGTATGTGGTGAAACCACCGTTGGACGCAAAAAAGGTGATGCATGGTGGGATGATGATGTGAAAAAGGCCGTGGAAAAGAAGAAGAATGCATGGAAAGATTTGATGAGTGTGAGACAGGGAAGTGAAGGCGAGAAAGAACGAATGAAAGAAACATACAGAGCGTGCAAGAAAGAAGTGCGAGAGATAGTGGAAATGAAGAAAAAATTGCTAGAAGACAAGGAATGCCAGAAGTTGTCAGCGTGTGCGAAAGAAAATTTGAAAATATTTTGGATGGAGGTGAAGCGGAAGAGGACGGGTGTGGAAGTAAACTCAGTGAAAGGGATAAAAGATAATAACGGTAATGTGGTAGTGAGTGGTGATTGCGTGTTAAGAAGATGGAAAGAGTATTTTGAAGAATTATTTGAATGTGGTGGTGTGAATGCAAATGAGTGCAATAGTAGAAATGATAACATGAGTGTAAATGATGAGATATGTTTGACGGAAATTACGAATGCGTTGAAGAAAGCTAAGTGCGGTAAGGCTGTAGGATATGATTGTGTTTCAATTGAGCTCATCAAGGCTGGTGGGCAGAAGACTCTCGCACGGTGCCTAGAACTATTCAACACTTGTTGGAAAGAAGGCGCGACTCCAGAGGACTGGCGGAAGGCTATCATCTGTCCGCTATATAAGGGAAAAGGTTCTAGGCTTGAATGTGGGAGTTATCGGGCTATTAGTTTGCTGAGTTCAATAGGAAAACTGTATGGAAGAATTCTGATTGAGAGAGTACGAAAGGCAACAGAGTGTAAGATATGGGATGCACAAGGAGCTTTTTTGAATGGAAGAGGGTGCACTGATCAGATCTTCTCCCTACGAATGGTCGTAGAGAAGCTTCTGGGTAAACACCAGAAGCTTTTCTGTGCGTTCGTGGATTTGGAGAAAGCATATGATCGTGTGGATCGGGAGAGATTGTGGCGCGTGTTGTCGGAGTATGGGGTGAACAGCCAGTTGATCCACGCAATTTCTTCGCTATACGTTGGGAGCTCCGCCTGCGTGAGGGTAAATAACGCCTTCTCCGAGTGGTTTGTCCTCACCAAAGGAGTGAAGCAAGGTTGTGTCATGTCTCCATGGCTGTTCAACCTTTTTTTCGACTACTGTATGCGTCCTTTGAAAGAGATGGATGTTGGCATTGAACTGAATGGAAACCGTGTGAATGCGTTGATGTATGCAGACGATTTGGTATTAATGGCTGAGAGTGAAAGTGATTTACAAAAGATTGTGTCAGTTGTATATGAAAGTTGCAGTATGAATGGGATGAAAATGAATGTGACAAAGACGAAAGTGCTGGTATTTGAAAGAGAGAGTGAAAGAACAATGTGTGAAATAAAGGTTGGAAATGAATGTTTGGAGCAAGTGGACGAATATGTTTATTTAGGAAGTATGTTTGTAAGGGATGGTAGGTACGAAAGGGACATTGAAAAAAGAAAGGTGGCTGGTGCGAGAGTGAACGGTGCACTCCGAGCTATTGTTAGCAATAGCTATGTCTCGAACATGGCTAAAATGCTGGTGCACAACGCCATCCTCGTACCGACACTGATGTATGCAAGCGAGACTTGGACATGGCTGAAGAAGGACGAGAGTGGAATAAATGCAGTGGAGATGCGATCACTGAGAAGAATAATAATAATAATAATATAATAATAACAGCTTTATTGATATAAATAAATTCAATTTTAACATATTCATTATATGATTCACCTAACTAGGCTACTAGAATGGTAGGTAAAACATTGCGTGATAGAGTAAGAAATGAGGATATTAGAAGAATGAGTGGATGCAAGAGGAGTGTTGTTGATAGAATGCGTGTAAATAAATTGAGATGGTTTGGTCATGTGGAACGAATGGATGGTGTAAGATTGACGAAGAGGGTGTATTTATCTGAAAGAGAGGGTGTTAGGAAGCGCGGGCGTCCGAGAACCACGTGGCTTAACCACGTGGATCAAATTCTCAAGGACGGTCGCGTGTTAAGTAAGAGGAATCGGCGTGCATGTATGAGAAACTGGATGAATGTAGAGGAAGCGAAAGAAGTATGTAAGGATAGAGCGACATGGCGTTCCGTTCTCTCTGCCTACCCCACCTGGGACACGGCGTGAGGGTATAGTATAGTAATAATTAGTGAAAGCATCGAAACTAGTTGTAAGTATATATTATTGCAAGGTAGTACTATCAATGAATCAAGTTTCATTGTACGTTAATCGATGTTTAATTATATAATCGACATACAAATAAGCTTGATTACTTATTTGTGTTAACACATATACATGTGTGTTAGATATTTCTATGAAAGAGAATGAAAGATGCAATGATGGTGGTGTGAAAGGGATCAAGGGTAGTAAGGTGCCTGAAAGTCGAAAGTATGTTTGGGGATGGCCGAACGGTTGAGAACTCGCAGTCGTGCGAGATGGTCGTGTGCGTGAGGGATTTATGATACGCGTGTAAGTAAGTCGAGTCGTCGCGTTACTGTATTGTAAATGTCGTTGGATGTTGAATAAATGGTTTAATTATAACAGTCGTGTTTGATTACTCCTACCCTCACCAAACTCCGCAACTCAACTCACATTTAATACTTCAGAAGTGGGATTACTCAGTCCGCATGTGTGGTGCCGATTTGGCGGGAATGTGCGTGTTTTTTTCGCGAATATTGACAGTTGTGTTCATCTTGACATTGTGATTTACAGCAGAGACGTTTTGTTTTAGTGATTTATAGACAATTTGTGTAAGATGTGTGTTGATTTACGAAAGAGACGTTAAATTTTTATCTTGGAATGTGTTGTTATGGACAGGAGTGATTTATTTTCGATAGAGACGATTTAATTTTGGTGCAATCACGACAGAGAC
Source organism: Athripsodes cinereus (assembly GCA_947579605.1). Classification (NCBI taxonomy): domain Eukaryota; kingdom Metazoa; phylum Arthropoda; class Insecta; order Trichoptera; family Leptoceridae; genus Athripsodes; species Athripsodes cinereus. Next base: position 3,365,553 of record OX388325.1, on the reverse strand, counting down.
GGTTATTTTATTATGTAGTTGATAGTGAGACTTTATTATGTGCGATATGGACGCTTATTTTTGTTTGTCTGTGTTAAAAATTATGTCCAAGGAGAGACACGATGTTGAAGAAGGATTGGCGCCAGTGATATGTAATAGGAATAGATACGTAATACAATGCTTTTCTAGGATCCAAACTTGTTGTCAAATATACCATTAAGGACGAAACACTGAAAATCTTTTAATATTTTAAACAAAACCTATTCAAAAATATATCTATGCCTTTCAATTCATTGCATTAGCTATACCATAAACGTTCTTTCTGTCTCTTTTTCGCAGAACGCATTGGTAATTAATGGATGCGCCCCTACCCCCTCAAACATTTCTCTTTACCGTGACAACCCATATATGGATTAGGGTTGCGAGACAAAATTAGGAAAATATTAATTAATTTTTCGTATTTAATATAAAAACAATGAACATGTTACACAACATTTATTTTTATTTATTAATTCTTTACTGTATATTGATTACTAACAATTATGTACATAACAGGTATACCTACATTCAAATCAAATACAATCAATTTACAGAGAGCGAGTTCAATTAAGTATACCAACAAATTAGAGAACTAATAATTATTGAAAAATCTTCAATATTACAAAAAAATATTATTTATTTATTAATACATTTTACAGCATGAGAGCCTATTGCATAACAGAAAAACTGCAAAATTACACAAAAAATATTCCATACATTACATAAAAACAAACCTAAAAATACATACATTAGAAACTAAAGAATACAAAATTACATTAATTCCTAACAATAAATATTCCGACAAAACTGGTCAACTTTACATCCATCTAAACATTTGGGTGTTAATCTTTAGGTAAATCAATTATAGAAAATCAAAACTAATTTGCAATTATCAAAATATATGTTATATGTTTTAACTAAATAATATTTTTTTAAATATTGATATCTTAAAAAATATATATACTTTATATTTACAGAATTATCATTAGAATTTTTTTTTATTTATTCTGTATGGATCAAACAGTTTTTTTTAAAAAAAAAAAAAAAAAAGCTATATCTGGGTTTTTGATATAAACCCAAATACAACCTTATACACCTTTCACAGTTAGTGAAAAACTTGTGTCGTGAAAGGGGAGTTTGCCGGCACCTAGGATCGAACCCCGGATCCCTTGTTCACAAGGCCAAGACTCCACCTCCAGGCTACCGACGAGCTCAATTGTACCTTAAGGTATTCTGCCAGACAAGATGGAGGTGAGAAAATAATTAAATTAAAAAAAAATTGGACAAAAGTTACAAAATCCGTAAAAGAATAAGTAAGGACAATGTTAGCGGTAACCCTGATTTATCTTCAATATAGATGAAGTTACACGAGGTTGCACAGAAGAAATTAAATAATTCTTTAAAAAATATTTATTAATTCAACTATTATCTAAAAAATACATTTAACTGTGCAAAGAAGTACTTCGGTCCTTTTTGAATGTGTCTCTTTTAATTTTGCATCCTTTAATCACATCTTTACCCATTTTTGTTTAATATTTTTACACTGCATCAAAACGTCTCGCGTCTATAGCGGTACAAAACACACTAAATAGGGAGTCGCCACGGCTGACGGCATATGGAGTCAGTGAGGTGGACTCACATTTCGTGCGTTCTCTTCGTATCTATTCTTATAACATATCTCTGATTGGCGCGTTTTTGCAAGCAACGCGGTGTCTCGAACATGGCGCCGGGTGGCGGCGACGGCGCATAGCTATGCGCTGGGCGTGAAGGCAGTGGCGCCTGTATTCGGTGTCGGCGGAGAGATGTCTGGATGGAGCGGCGGTGGCGGCGAGGCGGAGATCGCGTGCTGGGCAATCGTTGGCGCGGTTAGGTATACATCGCAGGCGGCGGCGTGTGCTTGATCGAGCATAATGGTGAAGCGGCGTAGCTGAGGAAGAACCGGTCGGGGGCAGGGACAGGATGACGGCGTGGGGCGAGACAAGTGGTCTTCTGGCTGACCTATGAGGCGCATAGGGAGCCGGCCTACCCGAAGAATTGTTTATGTCTTCAGCTGTTATTTTGATGCTATTTGTTATTGTTATTTTCATGTTATGTTTTTGTTGTTTTGATTTTGGTATGTTGTATGAATGTTGACGTGCTGAAGAATGTGTGCATGAAATGAACCAGATGAATGGATGTAGATGGATGGGTAGTGACAGAGGCATAGAAGGGGAGGACGCGGCGAGTGACTGAGATGAAGCGAAGGTGTAGGGCGAGACAGGTGGTCTTCTGGTCGATCTACGAGTCGCGTGGGAGGCCAGCCTACCCGGAGAGTTATCAAAGTCTTTTGTCGTCATCCTCCATGGCGTGTCTTGTCATTGTCAATGTTGTTTTGGTGATTTGTGTGATGTGAACGTCGATGTATGTTAGAATCATGTGTAGCAAAAAGGAAGAATGGCTGACGGTGACATGACGGAGGAAGAAGCAGCGGGAGATAGGGTGAGACAATGGGGTAGGCGATAAAGACAGTCGGGTCTTTGGGGTGAACAGCGAGTCGCGCAGGGAGCCCCCCTACTTGAAGCGTTGTGAATGTCTCCTTCTGTTATTCTGATGTTTTATGTTAGCTGTTGGTATTTTGATGTTTTGTTCTTGTAAAAGATTGTGAATGTTGATGTGTGTTAGAATCATGTGTGGCAATCAAAAAGGAAGAATTGCTGACGGCGACGCGACATGACGGAGGAAGAAGCAGCAGGAGACAGGGTGAGGCAACGGGGTAGGCGATAAAGACAGTCGGGTCTTTGGGGTGAACAGCGAGTCGCGCAGGGAGCCCCCCTACTTGAAGCGTTGTGAATGTCTCCTTCTGTTATTCTGATGTTTTATGTTAGCTGTTGGTATTTTGATGTTTTGTTCTTGTAAAAGATTGTGAATGTTGATGTGTGTTAGAATCATGTGTGGCAATCAAAAAGGAAGAATTGCTGACGGCGACGCGACATGACGGAGGAAGAAGCAGCAGGAGACAGGGTGAGGCAACGGGGTAGGCGATAAAGACAGTCGGGTCTTTGGGGTGAACAGCGAGTCGCGCAGGGAGCCCCCCTACTTGAAGCGTTGTAAATGTCTCCTTCTGTTATTCTGATGTTATGCTAGCTGTTGGTGTTTTAATGTTTTGTTTTTATGAAAGTTGATGAGGAATGTCAGGATTATGTACGAGAGCTCAGAATGGCCGGATGTTAGATATTTCTATGAAAGAGAATGAAAGATGCAATGATGGTGGTGTGAAAGGGATCAAGGGTAGTAAGGTGCCTGAAAGTCGAAAGTATGTTTGGGGATGGCCGAACGGTTGAGAACTCGCAGTCGTGCGAGATGGTCGTGTGCGTGAGGGATTTATGATACGCGTGTAAGTAAGTCGAGTCGTCGCGTTACTGTATTGTAAATGTCGTTGGATGTTGAATAAATGGTTTAATTATAACAGTCGTGTTTGATTACTCCTACCCTCACCAAACTCCGCAACTCAACTCACATTTAATATGTGGTTCATATTAGTCCAAATCCAATTTAGTATTCATATTCTAGAAAAATCGAAGTTATCTTAGCTTTATCGCCTTGACAATGACCTATACGACTGAAAGGGTCGCAAGTAAAGGAAGTTGTTAATACCCTTATCGTAATGTTGATACAATTATCACATAGTATGCTTCGTAACAAAACTAGCATGATAATGATGTTTAATTATAGTGTTATGGAAAGCTTTCTTAAAAGATAGTAGGTATAATAGTTCTATGAAGGTCAGAGATCAAACGATGATAATCATACAAGTAAGAGATCTGAATAAGTACATAACATGGGCAAACATTTCCAAATTTGCAGAGAGGAGCTTCAGTGTCACGGGGGCCAACTGCCTGGAAATGATATTTTTTCACAAAATAATACTACAATACACAAACACAAAATATTTCACAAAAAAATATCATGGCGAAACATTTTATGAAACCAATACTTTTTCATATAAAATGTTTACCTTTAATCAATAGCTTATCCACTATTTATTTCAACTAAACCTTTGCACAGTTCACAATAAAAAGTATTTTCCTGATTGAAATTAATTGGTAGTATGTTGTTTTTTTTCCTTTATTTATATTGTTTTTCTTTGTTTATGCATTATTTCTCTTGACTGTTTTTTTTTTAATTTGTATTATTTGTAAAGGCTGATACAGCTGTTTGTTAATTAAATAAATAAATATTTTATGGACAATAAATGTCATTATTATTATTCTTATAATAGGGAACTTGCACTCGAGAGGAATAATTTGTGAAATGCATTAATTAGGTAGAAAAAAGGTTATATATCGATTATATTTTGATTAAAACTCAAAAATAATTATTTTTCATTTATTATTTTAATAAATAAAATCACAATTTTTCGCCCGCTGTTTGAACGCCATATTGCTGGCTATTGCATTTGTGACGTCACATGTCCTGAGTGATGTTTTGTTGTTTATCGTAATGTATGGGATTAACAATCGCTTGGTATTTGAGTCCGGTTTTTAACATTTTCGAAGTAGGTAAATATATCTTGGATTGATACAAAATGTTTCCAAAAAGATAATACAAATATTGCGTAGTCCAAGGTGTACAAATATAACTTATACGACACCGAATAAATTATTTCTACGCATGCCGATATTGTTAGCTGCATAGTAATACTGTAAGTTCAGCGACTTCTTTGCAGCTTTTCATATCTATCGTCCAATGACAAAACAAACAAAATCATTCGCAGTATAAATATTGTTATTAGGTAATGAACACATCTAGTGGATGCTTATGGTGTCGACATTTGTTACTATATCCTTAAAATACTATCTGATTTACAATAAAAATCTTTTGGTTTTGACACAATGGCTGTCGGAAACTCATTCGGTGTGGATATATTTGTAGATGATCGATGACTCAAATTTAACTTCTGTGCTAACTTCAGCCAACTTTGATTTTTTCCAATAACATTGGACAGATTTTTTAGCAGGATGTTCACTCCGACCATGCACCCAGTACAGAAAAGTAATGGCGTATTTAGAACCTGTAATCACTAATCAGATCTAAGAATGATGGAAAATTGATAATAATTGCCATTGAATATATGTAATTATTACACAATGTTGTATTGCATTTACAAATTAGTAATAACATTATAAGACAAAGCTATAGCGCCTACCGGCGGGCTTATTATTATAGGCATGATAAATATCCGATCGCCCCTTGAGAAAATCGTTTTCCGTCATTATAACTAAATTAAAAAAATAGGAACTGATGTACGTTTATACGTAAACATTTAATTATCTTGAAGTTTTTGGCAAAAAAAGCGTTCAAACCCAAACCACAACAGTAAATAACCTCGTCAAACTAATAGATATATACTACGAAATGTACTAAGCATTTGTAGACAGAGAGATCGAAGGGACATATGACGTCATCAAAATGGCGCTTTCGGATGCGGTGTTTTCGTGGAAATTCAAAAATCGAAATTTCAAAATGCTATAAAACAGAAATTAAGCAACGTATCGAAAAAAAAATTACTGATATGTGTTACTGATTACTTTATTTATGATTCTAAAGAATAAAAAAAATATGTGCAAGTTCCCTATTATTGAGTACTCCGTTCAGATATTAAGTGTAAAAATCTCCATACCGTATGAAAGACATAGTGGATCATAGACAATAAGCTATCAACACCGGAAACAGCTCCGACCCGTAGACACAGGTATATGCTGCAACCGGAAAGACCCGTGACCCGTGTATGTACCTACAGCGGAAACGGGTCCGAGCTAAAGACAAAGATCTGGGTTGTAACCGGAAAGACCCGTGACCCGAATCATATGTTCGGCTCACTGCTATCAGTGGACCCGAACGGGTCGGGTCGCCTCAAAGTGATCTGTTACCCATGACTACAAAGTGAAGCTTCATTACTAGTTAGGTATGTGACAAATAGAAAACAATAGATTAAAATAGTCATAGACATACTAGACTTGCAATTCAGTACATTATTGCGGAATATTCGTGTTCCAACTTAACGCATTAATAATAACAATAATAATACGCAGCCCGTATTTCCACTGCCATAGAAACGAAACAATTTATTTTGTCTATGGAATATTAAAGTGATTGGCCAAAAACGTTATGGTTATGTATGGCTAGAAAAAAAAGAAAGTATTTTTGACAGATCGATGACATTTATTGTGGCGTGTATGTTTCGCTACGTTAAATAATTTTGATGAGCAATTTTTAGCCGAGAATCTACAACCTTTTATTGATACATCTGTGGGTAGACTCATGGAATAATGAATATACTAAAGTGGGTGGAATGCGGCTACAGCGAAGTTCAACAAGTAAACTGGAGCATTCTTTCCTCCTTGATCTTCGAATCAGTGCTGGCGAGAGTGAATACATTTATAACGATGCCTTTTTTCCAGATTTCCTAGGTTAATAAGTTTAGATATCTGGGACATTGTTGACCTAAAAGGGTGGTGTTTTTCCACTCACCAGGTTACCAACAGCCTGGAAGACTCATAGGTACAAAATAAATCATTCCTAGGACAGCAACCTCACGCAGTTAGAAGTGACTTCCTCACACATTTGATGAAGAACCTTCCAGAATGGAGGAGGCTAGTTACTTCTGTGTGTTGTTATATTGACTGTCCAGCTCCATAACTCAACAAGGCAAACATATAATTTATAATACACACAATCAACGCCACTCTTCCAATTTCACAAACAAATAACAGCTATAAAAAATGTATGCTCCCTTTATACTTATATTAAATATTTAGTTATGGAAAGCTATTTTTTGCAGTCCTCTGATTTTTTCACAATCAGCTGATCTGGCAGTAATATTCTACTATTATCAACAACATCAGCTCACCGACTAACCTCACTTTCGTGACAGTTGTCAGTAGTGCAAGATAAAATTCTTTTTTCTGTGGCCGTGAAAATACGCGATTTTTGCAAGTGACAAGTGCGATTCCAAAGTCTGGGTTCTCCACCAGGTGGCGTTAAAATCAATTAAAAGTCAGAAAATATAATATAAATCATAATTTGTAGTCAAAACTATTATTATTGGTGTATTATTAATTTTCCTGCCATTTTCAGTGTATTCTAATTTTTAAAAGAAAACTAATGTCACAATTTCAATTCTATTTTTTTTTTATATTGCAACACCATGGAAAAAAAAAGAAAAAAGGTAAAAAAAAATCTATTATCTGTGGCCGTGGAAATACGTGCGGCCATAATAATATAATGCTGTCTCACTCCATATCATTGAGATGATAATGGTTATGCGCTGTCTCACAAATGCTATTATTTTAATCTATTGTTTTCTATTTGTCACATACCTAACTTGTAATCAAGGTTCATTTTGGTTTTGCCTGACGATGAGAGCGGAAGTTCTTGAAAGCTGGTTCGCAAGAATAAATAAAGTTAATAGTGGAATTATTATATATTGTGTTTCATTTTAAAAATTATTAATATGAACTTCCACCAAGAACCGTCGGTCGATAAATCAAACTTTACTCTTTCTCTAAGACCCCACTTGGGATATAACGTGATGGTATATTTGTTGTCATCACTTGAAATGTTTATGTTTTATTTATTTATTCTTAACTGTACATTGATCACATGCAAATTTATCTTTAAAAAAAATTAAATCAATATACAGAGGGTATATACAATATTGGGTATAATCAGTATACATAGTTCTTCCAAGTAACCCAAAATTATTTATTACATTCTGTGTATGTTGTAATTACGGTGTGTATTCTATTATAAATATTTAAATTTTCTTCATTTCAAACATGCTATGTCACATCACAGCTTTAAAAGCTATTATATTAAATAAAATTTATTATATTACATAGCTTTTTTAATTTGATGTCTTTGTATCATTTCATGAATAGATGTAGTCTTGATTGGTTCATGTGTCATAACATATAATATTCTTGTTGGGTATTGTAACAAAAACTGTATGACTAATACAATAAAATATAAGTTAACTGTATATTATTTATTTGAAATAAATAGACATTATGTTTTGAAATTACAATGTTTTTTCCCTTAAATTACATCCTTGTCAAATATATTCCTATAAAACTGAGAAACTTTAGATATATCAAGTATTTATTATTGGTAGAAAGTAAAAAAGTAACTTTTTTAAAACCCACTGTTTTGAAATCAATGAGTAGACAATTTTTTCAAATCTTGTATTCACAATGTGTCACAACTCTTAAATGGAGATGGGTGGGACACATAGCTAGAAGCCCAGATGACAAATGCCTAAAGTCTCTTACATCTTGGAGACCAGGAGTAAAGGAAGATCCCCAATGAGGTGGATGGATGATATTACTCGAAATGCTGAGGTCAACAGGATTCAGACGCCGCTGGATCGAATGGCGTGGAAGGAAACGGAGGAGGCCTTCGTCCAGGAGTGGGCTAGGAAGAAGTTGTGCTTCCAGGCTTCTATTATAATAAAAATTTGGAATAAGTGGATGAATGTGTTTATTAGGGTAGTCTATTCACGTGAGATGAATGATGTGATATTGAAAGAAGAAAATTTGGGAAACAAACAGAAATGTTTCTTTTGTAGCTGAAAGGTTGGTGCAATCGGTTTACTTAGTGCCAACACTAATGTATGCAAGTGAGACTTGGACTCAGTTGAAGGAGAATTAAAATGGTATAAATGCACTTGAAATTAAGTCATTGAGAAGAATGTGTGGTGAAAGTCTGAGAGACAGATTGTGTAATAGTGTGATCCGTGAAAATTGTTAAATGAAATCTGGGTAGTAACAATAATGAAGGTGAACAAACTATGGCGGTTGTGAATGTGGTAAGAAAGAATGAGGACAGAATAACAAAGAAAACATATGTGGCTGAGAGGAATAATGTTCAGAAATGCTGAGAGGAATAATGTCGTCCAGGGATTAAATGCTTGAAATAAGAAAGCAAATGTTTTTCCCACTATATTGATCTTTCACATATATCAGATTGACAATGTCCTTGAAAGACAAAAGATGTCCCTATAAAAATCAATATTGGGGAAAAAAATATTTTACATAAATAACAATATAGAGAAAGAGTGAACGATAAAACAATTTGCGAAATAAATAAAAAGTTTGGTAATGAATGTTTGGAGCAAGTAAGCGAGTATGTATAATTGAGAAGTTTGTTTGCGAGAGATGGAAGATGCGATAGGGACTTTGAAAGAAGGAAAGTATGGAATCTTAGAAGTATGAAGTATTTGTTTGATAAGGTTGTTAAAAAGAAAACATTTTTAGGTCAAAACATGTCAATTTATTTAAAAAAAAAAATAAAAAAATATTACATGTATGTATAGATATAATGATTAAAAAAAATCTAAATTTATTTAAAATAGGATACACAATTTGATGACTAAAGTAAAGACACAATCTACACAAAAGAGTATAAATATTTCAGCTAACATTTGAGTCGTAGATCTAACAAGCATTCAATATGCAGTAGAAAATTTAATAATATAAAAGAAATAAAAAACGATATAAGAATCAAGTATAAACAGACTCTACACAATGCAGAGTATAAATATTTCAAATAATATTTGACTCTTAGTACTAACATGGGTGGCCAATCTTTTTAGCGGCCGAAACAGATTTTAGAAATGAGTTTTTCTACCGGGCCGCACAACAAACAAAAAATACCTATATTGTTTTTTAAGAAGATATAACAAAAATGAGAATCAATTATGAGAGTTTTTTGACTAGTATACTGTGTCGTATTTAAGAAAAAATAAAAAAAGGTACAATGATAATGTGACAAAAAGAAGAAAGTTATTATTATTAGAGTATTTACCTATATTATAATGTTAAAATATCCTGTAATTTTTTATTTTGATAAATAAACATTATACAGTGGAACCTCTCATAACGAGTTTAATTCGTTCCAGACTCTTACTCGTTATGCGAAACATTTTTATCTATACAAATCAATGTAAAATACAATAATGCGTTCCATGCCGAAAGAATAAGTATTCTTGGAGACCTTAATGATTTTTTTTATTAAGGTTTATTCAAATAAAATTACTTATTAAAGAGTGTAACAACTTATAATACAATTTAGATTTGGAAAAAATGTGAATTTATGACAAATAACTAACTATGAATAATAGTAAACGTAACCGTTAGAGTTGGGAATAACGGCTCTTTGAAAATAATGGAACGTAAGCGACTGTTATTTATTTATATTCTGTTATTAGAAAAGCTACCGTTATCAACCCCCCCCCCCTATAAAAAAAAATATAATAATAATAATAATAATCTTTATTGCACAAAATTAGTATACAAAGAAGAAAAAACATGGTAACATAACAATAAAATACATAATTTTGTGCAATGGGCGAGTTTATTGCTGAAGCGCAATATCTTCCAACTAACCCATTAAACAAAAACAAATAATAATAATAATATATAAATAAATAAGTAAAACAAAATAAAATAAATTAAGATATATATATAGATAAATATATAAATAAACACATATGTATACCAAAATAAATTTACACATAAAATAAGCTACTCAAATATAATACCTAATCAAAAGAAATAACATTGGATAAGCGACTCGACACAGATGTTGAGTAGGGACGGATGGGATAAAGTGGAAGGGATGGGGGTAGGACTGCTCATCGTGTTTGGATACACGAAAAATAAAAAAAAAAAAAAAATTATAGAAAAATATTGAAAACCTTAGGAATTTTTTGTATGTAAACGCAACAGAAGACTAGCGACCATTAACCTCCTTCTTGAAGATATAAAAAGAAGAACAAGTGCGAATTTTTTGCGGCAGCTGGTTCCACAACCTAGCACCATGAACTGAAAAAGAATCGGTGTAACAGCTCGAATGATGGGACAGGATAACCAGAAGATTGTTGGAGGCCGATCGTAGTGGTAGTCCATGAGAGTGTAAAAACTCAAACCTTTCCTTCAGATACAACGGAGTGTTGGGATCAAATAAAACCTTATAAAGAAGACAAAGAGTGTGAACATTTCTGCGTTGAGGAATAGTTTGCCAGCCAAGGCGTTCACGATATTCAGATATATGATCATACTTCTTGAGCCCGAACACATATCGAATGCGAGTATTCTGAAGACGTTCCAACTTATTCAAGCCTTCCACCGAGAGATCCAAATAACAGACATCCGCATAGTCAAATAAGGGATGAATTAAAGACTGAACCAATAGTTTTTTTGTGTCTACTGAAAGGAAATTCTGCATTCTCCTAAGCGAATGCAGCGAACCAAATACTTTTTTACTGATCATGTTGACTTGTTTCCACCATGATAATTTAGTATCGAAGAATAAACCCAGATTTTTAACAACATCAGAAAAGGGGATAGTAGAGTCATTTAAGACTAAAGATGGTAAAGGAGCAAGTGAAGTAATAGAAGACAGACTCCTAGGACTTCCGATAATGATTGCCTGCGATTTGCTTGGATTAACCAAGAGTCCATGGTCTCTACACCACAAATTTATATATTCGAGATTGGTATTCATATTGAGAAAAGCAGTATCAATATTATTCAGATCAAAGTGAATGTATAATTGGAGATCATCAGCATAAAGATGATAGGCTCCATGAAGATGTTCAGTAATCGGGTTGATGAAGATAGAGAAGAGTAAAGGGGACAGTATGCAACCCTGTGGGACTCCCACCCCAAGGCCGACCCAATCGGATGTTCCATCACCTATACAGACTCTCTGCTGACGGCCCCTAAGGTAGGAGTCCATCCAACGGAGAGCATCGCCAGAAATATTTAGGGCCTCCAATCGGGCCAGAAGGATATCAAAATCTACGCTATTGAAGGCACTACTAAAGTCTAAAAGTGTCAGCAATGTCAATTGTCTTACCTCCATAGCGGACCTGACATCCTCAGAAATCTTAAGAAGGGCGGTGGTTGTACTGTGTCCCCTACGAAAACCAGACTGGAATTGATTGAGATAATTATTAGCCAGAAGATAGTCATTCAATTGCTGATACACAAGTTTTTCCATGATCTTTGAAAGTAGAGGCAGAATTGATATAGGTCGATAATCCTTTGGAGAAGATGGCGAGTCAACCTTAGCGAGCGGGATCACATTTGCTTTTTTCCACTGGTTAGGAAACGATGCTGAAAGAAACGAAGAATTTATTAAAAACACAATGATTGGAGTAATATAATCTGAGATAAGGTTTATCATTTTCAAACCTATACCATCACACCCAACAGCTGTGGACTTGATAGATCTGAGAGTTTTGCGAACCTCCTCCAAAGTTACCAATCTAAACTTAAAGGGTTCGCTGGAAGACTTTACAACCCTAAGATTGTTTAAAGAAGCGGTTTTAATAGAGGGATCAATTTCAACAGGCGGGGTTGAAAAGTGGAGATTCAACTCATCAAGGCCAATAGTTACAGAATCAGCAGAATTGCTCTGCTTACCCAGACCATATTTCTTTAAAAATTTCCACGCATCGCCAGGAGAGGATGAGTCAATACTGGACAGAAAAAAATCTTTTTTAGCCAAACGGCAGAGATGTGAGCAACGATTACGTAGAAGCTTGTACTTCTCCCATTTAAGAGAGGATTTAGATGTTTTAAATTTTACTTTTGCTCGATCTCGCCGGGCCATAAGTTTTCGAATTTCATCTGTAAGCCAAGGCGCTGGAGGATGCTTCATTGGAATAAACTTTACTGGGGCATGTTTATCAAAGAGATTGGTAATGGAACGGTTGAACTCCTCAACCATAAAGTTTACGTCATTAGATGCATAAATGTTTTGCCAGGTCAATTTTCCAGCATCCTCGTATAGTTGGTCTAAATTTATGCGACGAAAGTTTCGAAAAGAGTAAATTTTTGGTTTCACCTTAGGTAGTTTGACTTTGTATGATAAATAAATCAAGTCATGGTTTGAGAAACCCGAAGCAGTCAATTGTCCATGACGTTTTACATGGTCAGGCAAAGATGTAATGATTAAGTCCAGTAATGTCTCTGATATGGTGTTTGTAGTGTATGTGTGGTGAGTTGGAAGCAGTGGCAACACCTGTAGATTCAAGGCGCTCAGCACATTAAGTAGTTTAGTAGAACGATAATCATTCTTGATAATGCATGTATTAAATTCGCCCATTATCACACTATGTACATACTTATGAGTCAAAGACTCCAATAAGGTTTCAAATTCTGCAAAGTAGTTGCATGCTGGAGGGCAGTATACAACTCCCAGCAAAACTTTAGTGTGCATGGTAGGTACCTCGATGAATAAATACTCCATTCCCCCCACCACCTGTGATTCTGAAGATGAGACGACCTTATAACCAATATCCTCCCGTAGGTAAATGGCGACGCCACCACCCACACGGTTAATTCTATCGCAGCGAACCAGATTGAACCCTGGGATAGTGAAAAGTGACGACGGTAGCATGGGCTTAAGCTAAGATTCACTGACAAGGATAGCATGCAGATTAGTATCTGAAAAAGAAGCAAGTAGTTCATTATGATGAGCGGGAATACTCTGTGCATTTATATGACAAATATTGAGAATTCTTCTAGAAGAGTCAAGGGATGATTGTAAGAGTTCAGAAAAAGATGGTGGTAAGCCAGTCGAAGAATTAGCAACCGAAATATATGAATCAGAAAGAGACTGTTGAGCAGAGATGTAGGAAGAGATTGAGGAAGAGGGGGAACGGGAAGGAGAGGGAGGGAGGGAGTGGAAAGAGTCACCATGTTGTGTCGCACCATCCATATTGCCATCCGTTTCAGCCATTTGTACAATATTAATAAATAAAATAAAACAAAATAAAATATATAAATAAATAAAGAAAGTAGGTGTTATACTTAATATAGAATAGTAAGCAAATAAAAATAAGTGATAAGATTGTTTTATAGGAGCGATTTACCGCGAGGCAGTTTTAGATGGGTTGTGCATTAGAGTCAATATAAATATTTAAAATGTTAATCTTGCTGTGTAAATAGTTAAATGATAATCAAAATGTAAAGAAAAAAAAACAAACAGACAGAGTTGTATGCACTTACCACCTCAATTAATGCAGTATAACCTTAGCAATTCAGTTTGTGACACATAATATATGATGGTAATATTTCAAAACATCAATCCAAATTTCATACATAAATTAGCAAAAGTATTGGTTTATATTACTACGAATACATTTACAGAATCACTTTTATTCAATTTAACAAGATTTTTGATATCTATATCATGACACACGATGAAAAAAAAGAAACACAATTAGTAAACAGAATAACAGTCTTAGTGTTGCAATATTTACATATAAATCATAGAAAAGGAAATATTATTATAAAGGTGGCGAATACAATTAGTAATCAGAGTAGAAAACAAACTATGGTATGCGCCCGCTTATATCTCTATGGTGTATTTACGAACGTGAATACACAAACTTATCTGCATTTTACGCACACCAGTTGAGAAAATTATTAAGTTACCTCACCTGTGATGTAGAGGCGCAAGAGAGAATGCGCACAACTGCTATATTTGTGGACAACTTCACGTTTGTTTACAGTTATTTTGTGATGAGGCTCTGACACATTAAAAGTTTTAGAAAGTGTGGAATTATACATGCAAAATAATAATAATTAGATTAAGTGACTGTACTAACTGTGAAAGGTTGACAGTGAAGCGTTAAACGGAGAAAAAACAGAAGAAAAGAAAAAAGAACTATTTGTGCGACCGCGTTCTCAGCTGTCTCTTCTCTCCAACCGGGCGTGCGTCATCCAGGTCAGCTGATTTTGTTATTTTTCTCTTGCTGTTGTCAGGAAGTTTCACAAAAATATCCCCATTCATAGTCCAACAATTATTGAAACCCACTTTAATTTTAGCTTCTGATAGTAGCGAGAGGGTCCTCGGAGTGAGAGATTCCGTGAGTAGCCATTTTGATTTTTTGAGTGATGATTTTCTCTTCCACACATCAGCCTTCTGTAGATACGTATGAAATCTTAAAATTATTGGCCTCGGTTTCTCTCTTTTTACGCCAATTCTACGGATTTCCTTTAACAAAGCGGGATCAATTGATAGCGGTGTTTCCTTTAATGCCGCTTCTATACTTAGCTCCTCCGGGGCACCGTGAAGAATCAAGGTTTTTCGGCGACGGGATTTCTCCAATGCCTCCACATGATCCTCTAACTTGCTGGTCTTTATCTCCATAGCTGCTAACTTTGTTTCTAGGGAATCCAATCTTTTTTCCATCAATTTTTTGAGGGAGGCAATCTCTGCAAAAACGTCGGCCGATGTTCCACCGCAGTGACAGGTATTGATTTTGCTCTCCAATTCAGCGAATTTTTGTTGGAAGAACGACTTCAGCACTTTTGTATCCCCGGAATCCATTTTTATCCTGATTTAACTGCGTTCGCGATTGTAAATCGTTTAAAAAGATTAATTCATTGACGCGACGAAATATACCTGATTATGTTCAAAAATATTTTTTATCTGGCAACGAACAATAATAAGATATGCAAGATTAAAGCAAATAAAAAAGGAAAGTTCGAAAAAAGTCATTTTAGATCTTAAACTCAGCGATGAGGTTTGTCTCACATCCTGACTGTCTTGATTTTTTGTCTGTCAACTTTTCTAATAATAATATAAATAGTTATAATTAAAAGATTAAAATAATCTCTTTTAAATTACATCAATCATAAAATTAATATAGTAAAAGATTTTTAACTATATTAATTAGATTAAAAGTTTTTAATTTCATTTTATGAAAAATAAACATGTAAAATCATGTGGAGATAGTCCTTTGACCACTCAGGTGATAAAAGGGTTATGAATAATTATCTACCCGTATCTCGAACTCATTCTACTTTTGTGTCAATCAACAGATGTCCGTAGTAGTACCGTTTTGAGGCGAAAAAAAGAACGCGTTCCTTTTCAAATAATACCTAAATATTATTTTCCATAATAAATGTATCGCCGCGTGATTTGTAACGTCATCGGGAATACCTAAATGATCGTCCATAGTAAAATGTATGGCGACGTGATAAGTAACACTATTATTAATACCTAAATGATCGTCCATAGTAAAATGTATGGCGGCGTGATAAGTAACACTATTATTAATACCTAAATGATTTTCCATAGAAAATTTAATATCTGTGATAATTCACGTCGTTCAGAACGAAGTAGCGGGTCGTCGTCAGAAATCACTCGATAATAGTGTGATGTGATATATCGATATTCTGCTACCAAGCTCCATAAAAATAATTTAATATATCACGCGTTCCTCGTTATAACGACCAACTCTAGTAACCGTTTCGTAGACATTCTTGACACTCCCTTTGAAGCATCTAGATATGCCACGCTCACACCTTGTTCTCGTTTTTCAATGATTTTACATTTCATTTCAACAGTTATTTTTATTCTTTTCTGGCTGTCTTCTTGTGTTTTTTTCTTCGGGGACAATTTTGAATGGATTATAATACTTTGCGCATAAAAAAATTACTAATAATATCAATAGAAAATTTTGGAAGAATGGGTGATCACATGCGAAACCAACGTGCTAACGGAGCGAGTGCTAAACACAGATTGATGTACTGGTGCGGAAGTCCCGGCTCACAAGGTCACAAGTGAATGTCGTGAAAAAGGGACTTACCTCGTTCTATGTAATTCGTTATGCGAAATATCGCTCGTTATGGGAGCAACTTTTTCACTTTTTTTGTTTGTGATGCGAATTACTCATGAGTTATGATGAGTAATTATGAGAGGTATCACTGTATTATTATTCAACATATTTATTAGATTAGAGTAAGGCAATATAAATAATAATAATAAAAAATAAACAAAATATATTAAATATTGACATCTGATTGAGTGAGACATATGACTTTGTTTTTCAGAATTAATGTTGATAATAATTGATGTTGCTACACGTTAACAGTTTTTCAAATCCCAATTTGGACAGTATGTGTTAAGTATGTACATTCATTCAATGCTAGAGCATGAAATATGAACTTAGATACCCGATTTTTCAATTTATCTTTAATATGTTTATCGGGGTGCACACTTCTTAAAATTAGCTTAAAATTAGCGTTGTGATTCTTTGTTAACACGAATATACCATAAAAGAAATTGACACAATAGTTGAACCAACGTACTGAGATATATGTAAAAAACTACACAAGCATTAACTTTTTTTAAACTCCACTTTTAGGGAGATTGATTTTACTTTCAAATGCATTTATAAACTCACAATCTTCAATAATATCATTTTTCAAAAAAAAACAGATTCTTCATGCCGATCCATTTTAAACTTATGCAATCCTTTGGATGAGTCCTCTTGATGCTTGTCTTCTTCGTTAGATAAATAGGGGTATTAGGAAAAATGCTAGGAATAGCATCTTTCACAAAAAGACAACAGTTCAATGCAATTAATTTTACATATCCCGTTGCTTTGTCTTTGAGAGGCTGATGTGCAACAACACCTTTGGGGTTGAAATATTTAATACACACTGCACTTTGTTCAGATGGTTTCCAATCTTTACAAGGAATAGCCAGGCTTTGGACATCTGTCATCTTTTGGAAACTTGACAACTGGAAACGTTTCCTCTACTTTGATAATGCTGTCATAGTTTGCTTAACACCTAAAGGGTCGTTCACATACGTTCACTTTCAGTGATCACTCCGGATGATCCTCCAAGATGAATAGGTGTGAACAGGCGTTTCATCAATAGTGATCACCAAAGAGAATATAATACTACGTAATAAGAGACGCAACTCCATACAAACAAAATTGACAGAAGGCGGATCTGGGTGCGATAGACGCAGCGATCGGAATTGCATTTTTGGAATTTGGTTTTGGTTGCAGTGTTTCAATTTTATATATATTGGTGTTTTTGACGCAATTTTTTCTTTTTTTTGACAATTACAGTGTGCTCGCGATCAGTAAGTACAAACTTCAAAAGTAATTAGAATTACCAAGCTCATTGTGTGTTATTGTTACCCGCATTGGTGCATTCCTTGATATTGCACTCGACACATCCATATACGAGTGTAACATATTGAACTACTGACTAGTATTGTTCAGAATCTGACTATTCGTTCTTATGTATTCGTTCTTCAACTTAACTCGAAGAACTAAATCCTCAATGCCAAATCTGTTCGGTCTTTTTCGTTCTTTTGGGAAAAATTACATTAAAGTACTATATTTTCAAAGAAACTAAGGTTTAACATCGCGTAGCAAATAAACACGAACGAGATTTAAATCTTCGTGTGTGTTTTTTTTTGGAAAAAAAACCTTAAGATACTCTATTTTCAAAGATACTAAGGTTTCATATTGCGTGTCAAACGTTGAGAACGAGATTCTTGGATTTAAATCTACGTGTTATTATTTTGGAAAAAACGCCATTGGAGTATTCTATTTTCAAAGGAATTAAGGTTTTATATCGCGTGTCAAATGTAACAAACATGATTCAAAGATTTAAATCTTTGTGAAGTTGTTTTGGTAAAAATACCATTAGAATACTCTATTTTCAAAGAGACTAAGGTTTAAAATCGCGTGACATATATCACAAACTTGATTTAAGGATTTAAATCTTCGTGTCGTCTTTTGGGAAAAAGGCCTTTAAAATACTTTATTTTCAAAGAGACTAAGGTGAAAATCGCGTGACAAATTCCACGAACGAGAACGAATGTTAAGAACGAATTGTTTTGAAGAACGATGTCTCAAGTACCGATTCCTGAGAAAGAACTGGATTTACCAATACTACTACTGACTTTATTTTTTTCCTCATAATTTCCAATCATGGATGAACTCCATAAACCCAGACCTCCAGATAAACCTCCTCCTTATGACACCAGTACTCAGTCATTGGACCTTCAAGGAGACACCCCAACATCTCCTGCCGAATTTGTTGTAGTTACAACTAAAAAAAAGAAAGGGAAAAAAAGGGCCAAAACTATGGACTCACCTAACCTCAGCGATGAAGAGACCTGTTTTACTAATGACCCGACAATCATACCTACTTCCCCCAAAACTCTTCTCCCATCCTATCAAGCTTCTCAAACCCTCCCCACATCTTCGCATCCTGTAAATAACAATGTAAGAACGATATATAACCATATGGACAAAGGTCCATTTGTTGTTCATGTGTCCAAAACTGACAATAGCCTACTTCATGATATTGACTTCGGGAAATTTTTAGTTAAAAATCAGATTACCACAGCTTGGAACGGGATAACTAAGGTTGGCCGCAACAAGCTTGCAGTTAAATTCACTGACTATAAGGCGGCTAACCACTTTCTTTCTTTGGAAAACGTAACTAAGAATTTTAATGTTTTTCTACCCTCATTTAACATCACGAGGATGGGTGTAGTCTCGATTCCCCCTCACATCCCCGAATCGGAGATCTTGGAAGGCATTGAGATTCCACAGTCCGGATCAGGACGACTGATTAAATGCAGAAGGTTGAGCCGGAAGAGTAAACAAGGTGAAACGACGGAGTGGATCCCAACCAACAAGGTGGTCCTCACTTTTGATGGTCAGGTGCTCCCCTCTAATGTCGCGATGTACCGAGTTATTCTACCGGTGAAGCCATACATTTATCCCACTCTCCAATGTTACAAGTGCTTCCGATTTGGACACTCCCAAACAATATGCAGATCTGTTTCCAGATGTTACAAATGTGGAGGGAACCACAACAAAGAAGAATGTGATCTTGCTGCCGATGCTATTAAATGTGCAATTGTAAAGGCAACCATTCCCCAACTTACAGGTTCTGTCCTGAGGCAATCAGACAGAAGAACATCAAAGTTTCCATGGCCACGGAAAGTATATGTTACGCTGAAGCGTGTAGGCTCCATGCAGTAGCAAAACCATCTTACGCAGAAGCAATCAAAACAGTCACCCCCACTTCCGAAAGGAAAACAATCTTTAAACCTGTTCAGCCACACAAACCCCTGTCTTCACCCTCTTCATCTCACAATCATCTCTTACTCTTCCCAAACGGTCAACAGCCTACTATTCCTAATGGTGCTGGACTAGTTAATAGCTCAGCTCATGATCTGTCTAATCAACTATCAATTCAAACCATCCCATACATCTTAGAACTTATTCTAAACTTAGTTAAGATCAATAATAGTAACATACCGTCCAACGTAGCATCCGAAATTAGTTCTATTCTCT
Source organism: Athripsodes cinereus (assembly GCA_947579605.1). Lineage (NCBI taxonomy): Eukaryota > Metazoa > Arthropoda > Insecta > Trichoptera > Leptoceridae > Athripsodes > Athripsodes cinereus. The sequence continues at coordinate 3,345,359 of OX388325.1, read as the reverse complement.
CACTTTTTAAACATGGGCAATCCCCAACCCCCTCCCCCTCTTCTCCCTAAGATTCTGCAGTGGAACTGCAGAAGCCTTAGCAATAAAAAAAATGAACTTCTCAGTCTTCTGTCAACCTCTTCCATCGACGTAGCGGTGGTCCAGGAGACGTGGCTAATCCCGGGATCTCATTTTAGCATCCCGGGCTACCATTGTGTTCGGGACGACCGCGTTGATGGTAAAGGTGGTTCTGCCATTTTCATCAAAAAACAAATTCCTTTCTTTCCCATCACAATTACTACCTCTAACCGTAGCTACGAGATCTGTGCAATTCAAACCCTGAACATCAATATATATTCTATATACATTCCCCCCTCTCCAAAGCCTAATTTGGACTCACTCACGTCACTCTTCTCTCTCTTTTCTCCTCCCTGCCTAATATTGGGAGATTTCAATTCCCATCATAACCTGTGGGGCTCAAGCCAAACCGACAGAATGGGTCGTCAGATCCTTGACCTTATGAATGAATCCCACTTATGCCTTCTCAATAATGGGACCCCAACTAGATTCCAAAATCCCAACCAGCGCCCCAGCGCAGTGGACCTGTCACTCGCCGACCCTTCTCTTTCACCCCTTTACTCCTGGTCTGTGATGGACGATCCTTGTGGAAGTGATCACTTCCCAATTCTGCTCGTACCCCCACAACCTTTCATTCTTTCTTCTTCGCTCTCACTAAAAATAAAGAGGCACAATCTTGCAAGGATTGACTGGATGAAATATAGTCAAACTGTAGAGAATAGAATCCCATCCCTACCTACAGTTAATCCTGACGACATCTCGGCATGCTACGAACAATTCGTAGAACTTATAACCGAATCTGTCGAGTCTTCAATTCCAAAAAAATCTGAGAGAAAACTCCGCAGACCTCCCCCTGCCCCTTGGTGGGACCAAGATTGTGAGAACGCAGTTAACGATAGGAGACTTGCGGCGCTCGTTTTCAGACAGAACAAAACCCAGGATAATTTTATTCACTTTAAACATGTCGAGGCCAAAACCAAAAGAACCTTGAAAAAGAAAAAAAAGCAGGGTTGGAAAGACTTCTGTTCCTCTTTGTCCCCTGACACACCGCTTTCTAGGATCTGGGACAATATTAAGAGATTTAGAGGGGTATTCTCACCTCCTAAACTCCATCCATCCTCAGACAAATGGATCCTTGAATTCGCGGACAGACTAGCCCCCCCTTCAGTGCCAAATCACAATGAAATTTCTCATTCCTATTCCCACCCTCCTCTTGGAGAGATTGACAAGGAGTTCAGCGACGAAGAACTAAGGCTAGTCCTGGAATGCACTTCGGATACATCCCCGGGAATCGATGGAATAACATACAGCCTTTTACAAAGACTACAAACGGTTTCTCTAGAATATTTACTCAACATTATTAATACTATTTTCATTACAGGCAAATTACCTTGCTCGTGGAAGACTCAGATCATTGTTCCAATCTTGAAAGCTGAAGCTGACCCAAATCTGGGCCAATCATATCGACCAATTGCACTCTCCTCAGCAATAGCCAAAACTACAGAACACATGGTGAAAAATCGGCTAGATTGGTTCATAGAAGGTAACAGGAAGTTGCCTCCTTGCCTATTCGGCTTCAGGAAGAGAATGGGAGTCATGGACAGTGTAGCCACCTTGGTCACAGATGTCCACGTATCCTTATCCAAGAGAGAGCTCTTGGGAGGTGTATGCTTGGACATCAATAGTGCTTTTGATAATGTTATTATTCCTAAATTGTGTGCAAAGCTTGATCATTTGGGCATTCCTCCTACCCTCTCCTCCTTTATCCGCAATCTTCTATCTGGACGTGAACTGATAATTAATGCCCGTAATCATCCTCCTATCAGGAGAACTGTTCACAGAGGATTGCCGCAGGGCTCAGTGCTCTCACCCATTCTATTCAACTTGTACACACATGATATCTCGCAGTCCCTATCCTCGGATGTCCAAATTCTGCAATACGCGGATGATCTGTTCGTTTATAGCTCAAATAAATCCATAGACACCCTCCAGGCCTCCTTGCAATCTTCACTTTCTTCTCTGAACTGTTGGATGTCAGACCACGGTTTTACACTTTCCTCCCAGAAATGTAAAAGCATTGTATTCTCCAGAAAACTCCATCCAGTCCTCCTGAAAGTTAAAGTGGACCAACAGTTGATCAATTCTGTTAACAAAATAAGATTCCTGGGGGTCATATTGGACTCTGGTCTTAGATGGAATTCTTTCATTGAACACTTACACTCCAAGTGTCAGGCCGGTCTCAATGTCATGAGAGCCGTTTCCAGGGTCTGGTGGGGTTGCCACCCCTCGACACAAAAAATTTTCTACACTGCATTTATCCGCAGCCACTTGGACTTTGGATCCTTCCTAATAGCCCCAACTTCCAAGAAAAACTTGTTGAGACTGGACCGGATCCAGTCTCAGTCTCTTCGGTTGATTACGGGTGCGATGAGATCCTCCCCTGTCAACGCCTTACAGGTAGAGGCTGCGGACCCCCCACTTGAACTACGCAGACAGCTCGTATGTGACAGATTTTTAGTCAAAATCTTACGTATCATCGATCACCCGCTGTCTCACAAACTTCAGCTCCTCTCTTACTTGGTAACCCATTTACCGGTATGGAGAGGTAAAGATCCACCGACTCTTGTTACTAGCTATAGAAAAATCCAAACTCCCTTGTTGGAGAGCTTCGCAGTTCTTCCTGTATACTCTATGTCATTTTCCACTCTAAGTTTTAAACCAAAAGTTATTCTCAATCTGGGTGTCAGTAATGGCACATTCGCACCTCGTATTTTTAAATCAATTATTGATTCTGATTGGCACGACTGGCATCTAATCTATACAGACGGCTCGAAAAGTGATAGAGGTCGTACAGGAGCCGCCTTCCTTTTTGAAGACAACACCAATAAAATGTTCAGGCTCAGAGACGAGTCGTCGGTTTTCACAGCGGAATGTCTTGCTATCAGAGAAGCTCTAAGGGCTCTGACCATTCGCCAGCTCAAGGTTAAAACTCTCATACTCAGTGACTCTCAAAGTGCTCTCCAGGCCCTTCTCTCTCCTGCATTGTCCAGACCAGATGATCTATTATCCTTAGAAATTAGAGACCTCCTACATAAACTTCAGACTTCGGGTGTAGACGTGGTTTTGGGCTGGATCCCAAGTCACTGCGGTATCCCGGGCAACGAGGCGGTAGACCTATTAGCCAAATTGGCTACGGACCTCCCTAATCCATCTGGATCTGTTTCAGCCTCTGATTACACCTTATTATTTGACCGGAATCTCATCCAGTCCTGGCAGGCAGAATGGTCAGAGACCAGTCAACTCAAAGGAAGAAAGTATGCCTTAATCCAACCCGATGTGTCAATGAAACCCTGGTTTTCAGAAATTTTAATGAGTAAGGCTGACACCTCCACAATCTGCAGAATGAGATTAGCTCATTGCTGTACCAGATCCCATCTATACAGAATCCACGTTATCGACTCTCCTCTGTGCGACTGCCAAGAGGAGGAGGATCTTGATCATTTATTTTTCGAATGCCCGATCAACAACATCTACCCAACTTTGATTAATGACCTGGCACATTACAGGGTTCCACTACCTACAAATATTTCCTTGCTCTTGAGTTCTAGAGACCAAAACATTTTCAAACTCCTTGTCCTGTTCCTCAAGACCCATTTGATGAAGCTTTGAATGTTGAATTTTTGTATTTTTTCCTGATTTTTTGCTGATCTAATAATTTTTTCTTGCAGTTTCTGGCTAGGAACACCCTCAAGGGTGAAAGCCAACAAAATAAAAAGAGAGAGAGAAAATTGACAGAAAAAATGTATGGAAGATCCGATGCGAAGGTACCAATATTGGGATTCGAAATTCATTATGATTATATTGGTATTCTGGGGGAACTATACACTGCCATCTATAGAGACTGCAGTGTAATAGTTTGTAATAAAAGCTTTCCAGAATAACCACAGATGGCACATAATATGCGTATATTATAGGTAGGTACTACTTTTCAAATAATATTTTTTTTTTTGATAAAATGAAACAATACTTTTTGAAAATTGATTTATTACAGTATAAGAAACATATATTAAGTATAACATTTAAGAACAAATTGCATTATTATAGTTATAATACTGAACATAATTTAATACAGGCAAACAGGCACAAATCACTTGTCAAGCGGAATGCCTTAATAAAAATATATTACAACTTTAGTAAAAGGCAAAAGATTTATTCGTATTGAAGGGAAACCAGAGTTATATTACAACTGTCAATATTAAATAAATTACGAGTTCTTTGAATATAGCAGAATATGAATTCATTTTTATATTTGGCAGCTGACTCTCATCTTCAGTTGTTCATTCTCTGTTCTCAGCTCATCAATGAGTACATCACACCTCGAAGACAATACAAGGATATTATATCCAATTCTGAATCTTAGTCGCACTAACTAAACCAACTTTTACAGCTCAAATGCTGTCAAAATGAACTATTTCCTTATACAAAATTAGTGCAACTGTTGAATCAACAATAATTATATTTTTATTTATAGTATTTTTATGGTGGCAACACCTCATACATTTGCAGTGTAGTACTGTATGTTGTATTTCCTCTTCCCTATAAATCGTCGAATAAAGAAGTACTGTTCAAAATCACTCCCAGAGTTTTAAATTAAATAAAAGACAATTTTTTCCCCATCCCCACATCTGGAGTTCAACAGAAACTAAGATTCAGAATTGGCATACTGTATTAAAAATATACAAAAACACAAGAGTATTATCGGACAGATGTTCACGTGGCTGACGATCTGAAAACGAAAAAATACAATGAAAATCTACACACAAAACAAACTACTTTTGTGAAATTACAATGACTTTAGATGTTAAATATTCACCATTTTGAAACGTGTTCCTACGACTCGACAAAGCAACATAATCTTCAAATTTGATGAAGAATAATATACAAATCAGGATCAATAAGGATGGCAGTTATTCCTCATATCTAAACACATACACATAGATGAATGGCGCATCAGAGTATTGAGATGCAATTTCGCCCTTGATAGGTAGGGAACTCGAAATTGTCACATGATTTTACGCAACCATTTTTCAACATTGATTATTAATTAATTGCAATATTTTCGTGATCGAGATGATATTTTTACTGTTTGTTTTTGATAATATCAAAATTTGAACATATTTTAATGTATTTTTAATAATAATAAAAAAAATAACCGAGAGATTCATGTAGAAATTATCGATTGAAAAACACCTTCCGAAATTTCATCACGACTAGCAGAGGTATTTTAAGACAATCATCTTAGAGGTTACATAAATGATGAAGTAAATTTAGCTCCAAGGATGCTTTAGAAAAAACCTATTTTTCTTAAATTTGGGTAATATTTAGCCGTATTTTTTTTAATATGCGAAAAAAATGGGATTTGTGACGTGCACATAAGAAAATATAATTTTTAGTTCGTCAAGTTCGAATAAGGAAAACATATTTAAAACAATTTTAATTGAATAATTTATCATATGATTATGATAGCGTGATGTGTTATTTATATTTTGAAATTTTCATTTTAAATTTTCCGCTTGCGGGAAAGTTTTTATGAAAATTTCCGTAGAACTCAAAATTCGGTTTTAGTTCGGCCAGCCGAGCCAAAGAGTCGGCACGCTGTTGAATCTGCGTCTGATTATTTATTTAAAATTATTAAAAAATAGAGATGGTTTTATGCTTGAAACTACATAATTACAGCACTAGATTACTTGATTTTTACCAAGGAAACATATTTTTATATGTGTCATCAAGTAATCCCTATATTAATGTTTTTTTTTTCATAAAAAAAAACATTATAACTTAATATACCTAAATAATATTTATTTCCATGTCTGTCAAAATGCGAATCGACGAATACGAGAATGAGTGTTCAGTACTATAGATGAGGAGTTCACAAGTAAAGGCACACCGATCCATTTTTCACAAATATTTAACTATGAATGAAGTAAAATAAATCAGTGAAGTTGATATTTTCAACCGACGGTTCTCGGTGGAAATTCATGTTGAATTACTTACAAATAAATCACTTATTTATATTATATCCACTGTGACTTTTAATCAATAAAAAGTCACAGTTTAAACACTACAAATAAGTGTTTTATATAATTAATTCAAATAAATTAGTATTTTTTTATTTTTTATTTAATGTTGGTGAACTTGTTTGTGTACTTAATAAAACTGTAGATTGACCTCAGCATATCCGCCTATTTCTCTTTTTGCTTATTAGTTGCAACAAATTTCTTTTCTAATGATAAACGCAAAGTGCCAGCTAATATCCAATTATTAAAAGATGAATACAGAAAATATGCTCTTAACACTAAATTACAGTTCGTATACCTTACAAAGACTATGATAAAATAATACAAATACATAGAAATATATCCGGTATCAGGGATCTAAATTGCTGCCGGTACCTACTCTGCAAAGAATTCACCAAATTTATTTAGGTATGCTGTTTTCTTAGTTTCAATGTTCTAGAGTTGATGTAGGTAACTTTGTGTATGAACTCCTCAGAATGACATTCACCGATGTCAATACTGTTGTCATAGCAACATTTTGTTATTTTTGTGAGTATTAGTATTAAATCAGAAATATACTAAATACACTGATTTATAGTTTTATTTTAATTTTTTCATTATTTAAAATGACGAAAGAGTCATTACGAATGTTAAGAAAAAATAAATTAGCTACATATTATTCACATGATCAAAATGAGTGAGTATATTATAATGGTTGATTTATATTATATTGTTTTTGACATATTTTTTTTTGTAACGTAACCCTTCCTAAAGTAATTATTAAAAATAAAATATTTTAATACGCGTGAGTAAGCAAACAATGTTTCTGATAGAATAAATTAATAAATTTTTTATGTTTTATACTTTCCAGATTATCAGATGATTAGATGATTAGTGACAATATTAAAACGGTGATGGAGAATTACTAAGACTTGAATTATCATTTGCAAATGTAAGTACATAGTTCTTAACTGATATCCTGATATTTAGGTATATAGTAAAATCAGCACGTATTATCTTATTTTCATGTTACTATTTCAAATAAGCTGATATATGAATACACGCAACATGTTTGAATCTCGGATACATATGTATGTTTTAAAACAAGCTTTGGTACAATTATTATTATTTTATTTTATGTATTTATTCATGATGCCATTCACTAGTTTGCGAATGATTTAAGTATTGCATTTGATTTTTAGATTATTATGAGTATTCGAAGTTTTCTAAATATGCATATTATATATTTACGTATTTGCAGAAACCACTTTGCATGTATGGTTACTATGGAAACATATAATATTTATATTTTGACATTCCATTTCCACGTGAAATTTTAGCACAAAGACATTGTACTTTAATAAGACTGTGCATTATTGGCCGGTTTCAATAATCTATCTATCCGCTCCTGTCGATTGAAATCTATTGTGTTCTATATTTTGAATCATACATTTCAATCGATAGTCACGGATAGATAGATTATTGAAACCGGCCATAAGACATGATTACACATTAAATCACTTTATTGCTATAATTTTGTTTTATTTCGATGATGAAAAAATACTCTGCAAATATATGGACAGATTGTAAATTTATCCTTGGATAATGATGACTCAAATCTTTTTTTGTGATACTAAAGATGCATGAATCATTCTCTCCAAATCCCGGACTTTTTGTTGTTTGCAATTTAATGGTGGAGTCAAAAATTATAAACAAGGGAAAAACATATTAAATATTCTTTTATACTTTTGCAGCACTGGTGCCACAGTCGCCGTTTCTTAAGGCAGCCATCTTAATTTGACGTCCCAGAAGAAAGAATAAATTATGGTCAACTCAATGCAGAATGGTGCAACAAATTATGGATAAACTCAAATATACCTACTTTACGTGTACTTTTTAAGGTGTATAATATAAATTATATAATTGTTGCAGAATAAAACTGAGTATTATTAAAAAAAAAGTATTTGAGTACTTTATTGGAAATATACCCACTTATACGCCCACATATATGTACATACAACAAGGTAGACATGTAAAGATAATAAGCTTTTTTATGACCAATGATTTGATTAATCTATCTATACCCTCACGCCACATCCCATGTGGAGTAAGCAGAGAGAAGGGAACGCCAATTAAGTAAACACCTACCATTATCCAGCAAAAATAATAATAGTCTACCTACCTACGTGTTTGCTATATTCATGTATAGGTATATGTAGGCCTATTTATAACTCTTGGGGCATGAATGCTCTCTCGCAGGTGGGCCTTGGTGACCTCTGGTGCATCAATTGCATTATACATGCCGTTTTTTCAATGGAGTGCACAATCTTGTTAAAAATTATGTCTTTGTACGCAATGATTTTTGTGTCATTTGGTGTCATAGATAATGAGTGAAATATACATCACGTACGTCGCATTTTTTACCTCCTTTTTCACTTACCGCAAAAAGAGAGACAGTGATTTTTTAATGTTCGTAGTTTTTCGGACATAATATTAACTATATTTACGTGTGTTAGTGACCAAGTGGTGTATAGATAATGAGTGAAATATACTTCATTTCTTTATCTCCCTTTTCACTTACCGCAAAAAGAGAGACAGTATTTTTTTAATGCTTCGTAGTTTATTGGTTCGTACGTAGTTTAAAAGTTAAAATTTGGAGTAAACACCTGTTTTTAGGCAATTTTTTGCATATAGTCGAACGATTTCAAATTAAATTCTGGCTGTGAAGTCCTGTTAAGAGTATTATCGGACAGATGTTCACAGTGGCTGATGATCTGAAAACAAAACAATACAATGAAAATCTACACACAAAACAAACTACTTTTGTGAAATTACAATGACTTTAGATGTTAAATATTCACCATTTTGAAACGTGTTCCTACGACTCGACAAAGCAACATAATCTTCAAATTTGATGAAGAATAATATACAAATCAGGATCAATAAGGATGGCAGTTATTCCTCATATCTAAACACATACACATAGATGAATGGCGCATCAGAGTATTGAGATGCAATTTCTTAGAGTATTATCGGACAGATGTTCACAGTGGCTGACGATCTGAAAACGAAACAATACAATGAAAATCTACACACAAAACAAACTACTTTTGTGAAATTACAATGACTTTAGATGTTAAATATTCACCATTTTGAAACGTGTTCCTACGACTCGACAAAGCAACATAATCTTCAAATTTGATGAAGAATAATATACAAATCAGGATCAATAAGGATGGCAGTTATTCCTCATATCTAAACACATACACATAGATGAATGGCGCATCAGAGTATTGAGATGCAATTTCTTAGAGTATTATCGGACAGATGTTCACAGTGGCTGATGATCTGAAAACAAAACAATACAATGAAAATCTACACACAAAACAAACTACTTTTGTGAAATTACAATGACTTTAGATGTTAAATATTCACCATTTTGAAACGTGTTCCTACGACTCGACAAAGCAACATAATCTTCAAATTTGATGAAGAATAATATACAAATCAGGATCAATAAGGATGGCAGTTATTCCTCATATCTAAACACATACACATAGATGAATGGCGCATCAGAGTATTGAGATGCAATATCAGTTATTTTAGAAGGATTAACTATGTAACAGTTACGAGACATTTTGAATGTTTTTTACGTGTTCTACAATGCACATCCGTTACTTGATTATTAAAATCGCGATCGATTTCGGTAAAGTAAACGATTTACGTATGAATGAGTAAGAAATGATAAAAAAAAAGTACTTACCGATTTTCATCCAGTGGGAACCGTGAAAAAAAGTCAGTTACGCTATATATTTTTACATTACACGCTATCCCACCTATCTTCGCTCGGGCTTGTGCTTCTTCACTCACTTATCCTCTTACTCGGCTCTTTAATTTATCTCTTGATTTGGGGGTCTTTCCATCCATTTGGAAGTTTAGTTATTTGATCCCAATATTCAAGAAGGGTGATAGGAGCAGTGTTGAGAACTATCGTCCTATTTGTTTATTATCGACACTGGGTAAACTATTTGAGAGGATCGTTCTTCACTACATCGTTCCTCATGTTTCTCCCACTATCTCTCGTAAGCAGCACGGTTTTATTTCAAGCAGATCCACTGTTTCGAATTTGGTACTTTACAGCGATTTTTTGACTACGTCACTGGCCGGGGGAAGTCAGGTTGACAGCATATACACTGATTTCTCCAAGGCCTTTGACACGGTTAGTCACCCTGTGCTAGTTTATAAACTTGAAAGGTTGGGAATCTGTGGTAATCTTCTTCGTTGGGTCGAGAGTTACCTATCGGGAAGAACTCTTGCTGTAAGGGTGGGAGGTGTCGTATCTCGTGTTTTCGTTTCTATCAGCGGTGTCCCACAAGGGTCCCACCTTGGACCAATTCTTTTTAACATTTTTATTAACGATATTGTGAATGATCTGAATGGGGTCGAGGTTCTTCTATATGCTGATGATCTCAAAATGTATAGGGTCATAAAAAACATTGATGACTGCAAGGTACTACAAAATAACATAGACTTAATATCTGCTTGGTGTCATAAAAATGGTTTGATGTTGAACACTAACAAGTGCAATGTCATAAGATTTGCTAAAACTAGAAGTAGAGTCTTGTTTAATTACACCCTGGATGGAGTCGCTCTTGAGGCCGTTAGTGAGGTGCGTGATTTGGGTGTATTATTTGATGACGGTTTATCCTTCACCGGGCATATATCAAGTGTCGCGGACAGAGCTTTTCGGATGTTGGGCTTCATTATACGCATTTCCAGAGACTTCAAAAACACATATACCCTTAAGATTCTCTTCCAAGCCTATGTTAGAAGTCAGTTGGAATATGCATCATCAGTGTGGTCCCCTTATTATGGTGTGCATATACATACTATAGAGAGGGTTCAACGCAAATTCATGCGTTATATTAACTTTCGGTTAGGCATCCCATATGTTGACTTCTGTTATGAACATCTTTTGCTGGAGCTTCGAATGTCTAAATTGTTTGACAGGCGTGTCCTGTTGGACATGATTCTTTTATACAAAATTGTAAATTCATGTTTTGATTGCCCGGAGCTCCTTTCATTGCTCAATTTTCATGTCCCTGATCGTCCTACTAGACAGAAAATTTTATTTAAAGAATCAAATACTCGAACCAATTACCAGAGACATTCCGTCATTAATCGTCTGCACATGCTTGGAAATAGATTTATCGATGTATTGAATTTGGATTTGTTTTTTGAAGGTGACTATGTAATGAAAGATAAAATAATCAAATATTTTAATCAGACTTATTTTGAAATTGTAAATAGTCAATAAATGTATATTGTCCTGATCATTCTATGCTTCATTTGTTTATTTAGTGTCGGTTTTATTTTTGCGTAAATTTTATTATATATGCGCTGTTTGATTTGTTTTACAAGTGTTGTTTTTGATTCATAAACTTTTTTGGATAAAACTAAATGAAATAAATTAGATGTGATTAATAAATTTGAATAAGTAATATTTGAACATGTGTCAGGAATCATTTTATTGTGTTGGATATAAACTTTTGGTTTTCTATTGTTGTGTATACTTGTATGGATTTGGAACACTATATTTTTGATCGAGTATGTATTGTAATTGTGGTCATTTTATTGTTTTTATATTTGTGTATGTATTTTTGTTTTGGTTTTTTGATTTTGTCAACTTGATTTGTTGATTGATATTGTCAACTATAATAATTATGTAAGAAAAGGCATATTGCCGTATATTCATGAATAAATAAATAAATAAATAAATATAACACATCTTCTTCCACCAGTCATTTTAAATATATATTATTCCTTTGATATATACTGGTCTACAAATAAATAAATGGTAAAGGTGTACTCAATTTACGAATAAACAGAGTTTTAACCGTTTTAACGATTTGCTTACAAAAATATGCTCTCAGCACGGGTAGGCGACTCCGACGGGTTTTTGCGACTTTTTATGACTGAGAGAAAAAATAGGAATTTGGACTAGTGGGAATGAATAAGAATATTAAAACGGATTTAGAAAAATTTATACGGAACAGATATACAAAAATACATACAAAAAAAAAGGAAAAAAAGAATATAAGATAAAAGAGATGTCTAGATTCGTTTACATTCAATAATTTTGATGTATAACAAAGATAGCAATATGTCTTTGTTTTAAATAGCATGACCCCTCGTCCTTCTATAAGGCCTTGTCCGCACTGCGATTTTTTTCCGCGCGAATAAAATTCGCGCGAATTAAATTCCATGATCAAAATTTCACCCTGTTCACACTGCGAATAAAAATCGCGCGATTTTTGTCATTTCTATGCAGTTCCCGCCTGAGACGAACGTCTAATGGACACCAGAAAAATTTCAATTGATACTTCGGCTGCGGCATAACAGACGTATCAAAAGATGACAATATTTTGCAGAATATTATCATTCATCGAAAGGGTCAATTTCATGACAATATGAAAAAATATAAATAAACATCTACCCTAAACCTACACACAGACAAAGAAAAATTAACAATGAATTATATACGTACTTATATACCTAATAATTAATTAGTGTATTTTAATTGATCTATACTCCCTCCCTATACACGAGATACCTATCTCTACTAGGGATGTAGAATATTATTGTGATTGTTTTTTTATCGTTTATTGAAAATAATTGTATTGTGTACTTTGGAAATAAATATATTTGTTATTAAAAAAATAAATTAAAAAATAATAAAGAATTTGTTCCCAATATAAATCTTCACATATTTCGTCTCACAATCTCACCGATGTTCAAGTCAATGTTCTATCGAAGTATTTTTGTCATTAAAAAAAAATAACTTGAATTTCTGTTTATTTTTTACATGAATTTCATGTAACAAATAAGCATGGAAATTCAAGTTAAAATATATTTTTTTTAAAATGTCTAGAAATTGCTACATACATAGTTAATGCCTCTAAAATAAGTGAAGTATTTTGATCAAACTTATCCCACACGGGAGGTCTGATGTGTTTATTGTCATTAATTTTTCAATTTCAATGTCGTCCTCATTTTCTATAGCCCGATCGGGAGACGAAGCACAAGACATCTCAATCATCTCATCGTGAGTGCCGGCGCACGACTGAGCAAAATTTGCGATTTTTATTCGCAGTGCGGACATAGCCATACCTACTGCATACTATGCAAAATATTCGCGCGGAAATTATTCGCACCAAATTTGCATCAAATCACAGATTTTTTTTCCGCGCGATTTTCTAATCGCAAGTGCGGACACTCCCATAAGATTCAATGTGTTACAGAATTGCGGAAAAAAAATCGCGCGATGAAAAATCGTTGTATGCCGGTTTGAATGGGTAGGTAGAATGGTGTATGTCAACGGACAGGTAGGCACCATATGGAGACGTATTGTAGGTATAATTATGTGCTAACAACAATGTTTATTAACATTACATGAAAATTTATTGTTTAATAATTTAGTAATTTAATAAATAATTTAGGCATAATAATTTATTGTTTAATAATTTATTGTTTAATAATTTAGTTGTACAATAATTTATTATGCTATTACCATTCTACCTACCCATTCAAACCGGCATACAATCGTGTTAACTTGCTTCATCTGCCATACACTACCGCCACCCCGTTGAGGTTTTTCAAAGCTTTACTAGCGCCACTACACGCTGAATAGACAAAGCAAAAACTTTACTAGCGCCACCACAAGCTGAATAGGCAAAGCATTCTGGGGTGTTGAAGTATATATTAACCCTGGTTTCACACTTATGGTGTACGGTATATCACTTTCTTACGAGACAATATTTGTGATATAAATTGACGCTGGTAAATCATGCCAGCATATGTGCAAAAATTGAGTTATTGATGTAAAAAAAAACAACTTTTTTTCCGTCTCTTTTTATGTCGAACCAGCATAGTTCGTATATTTGAGATAGCGTTGGGCCGTTACGTCGTATTCGATACCGGAATTTTTACGTGGAAGTATCAATTTTTTTTCAGAGAAGACAGATCTTTTGCGCAACACGCCGGTCGTTTCAAAACTTAAAGAGGAAAGACTTCCACCATTTAAGTCTAACCGAATTATCTCACAATATACAGGTTTCAAAATAAGAACCCAGTGTGACACAAAAGCAAATAATACACTGATTTTTAAGTCATACTGGCATATCTACATATTTCTCTTAATTTAAGCAATTTACGATTTATTTGCCATTTCTACTTCAATAAGCAGTACATGCTCGTCTAAATTTTATTCATGCATAAAGTGGCATTGAGGTGAATCAAACGGACGTTAAATGGAAAATATCACATGCGAAAAATGCTCTGGTGAAAAATATGCAATTCGCAGATATGTTGGTTTAATTTCACAGCGACTAAATATTCGAATACTATAGCGAGCACACATTGCATGCACTCTTGTGAGTACGTTAACCTTCGTATTATTTGAATACTATTTTCAATTTAGCTACGTAAAATTGACGCAATGCGAACGTGAATCCCTTCGCACATACAAATTTGGTTGTAGAAACATGGTACACGCTGTGAGCGAATAATTTTAACTGATTTGTGCGATTTGAGAGCAAACTACACTAAGTCGCAAGATATAATTTTTTCAACCTATGCAATTACTTTTGCACCCCATATTTTTATTAACACAAAACACTGTTTAGCAATATTATGGATCATTAATACTAACTTTTGCTCTATTTTTCAAACTAAGATCAATATAACGTTCCGTTCTCTTGAGTAGTCAGATAAGTAGGTATTGGTATTTTTAAACTTCCACGGCGAAACTTTGAAATGATTTTAATATTTCGTAGGCCTTTATTTTGTTAATCTAAAAGAAACATTTCATTATTTTCACCAATAATTTTATTAGTAATGACGAAAGTAAATTATAGGTTCTTGGTAAAAATTCAAATACATGTTTTTATTTATTAAAATAGTTTGTTCTTTAAAAAAAATGTCTATTTATATTTCGGAATATATTTTTTTTTTGAGGTAAGTAATTTTTTTTTAAGGTAAAAAAGGTTACATTTTGTCCACGAGTCGTTTTGGACAAAATTTGACATAGTATAATTTTACTTCGACATACGAGCTCTACAATAGAAATATCCTTGAACTAAAAAGCACGTGATTGCAAAATTAATGCCTATTGGTCGGAATCGACACACACACAAACACACACACTCATAAAATATAGAATATCATAACATAACTTCTAACGTTACGAAACTTTCCTGCGTTGTAAGTACAGTCAAACCACGAAAGTAGTTAACTCGGATTAGGTAGTAAAATTCCTTGGTCCGTCCTATTCAAACTTAGTTATTTATTTATTGATTCTTTACTGTATATTGATTAAGAGCAAATTTAGATAAAAATACATTCATAGAATCAATACATAGAGGGCGAGTTTTTCGCAGTGAGTTTAGAAATTAAGTTTTTTTTGAAGCACTGTTTCATATTTTTTCAAAACAAACTTAAAAACTTATACAAAACATTACAATTATGGTTTTAAGTGCTTGGTACTTAAATAATAACCCATATAAATAATTTCTTATTGATATAAGAAATATTTATTATATGCTTGCATCCGTAGTAGTTATGCATTTTTTCATTACGTAAAATACACACCTTAGTTTTAAAAGGCTATCATTCAAACGATCAGCATAATATTGATTTTATGTCCAGCAGAAAAATGTATTCTGCCGACAAATATATCATGTTGATATGCTACTTATGCCCAGCGAGAAAATTATATTTCTATTGCAAATAATATGATATTGTAAAGCTCTAAATTTAATCGACCAGCAAAATTATTATTTGACCGGCATAATGATTATTTGTCCAACAAAATAAATAAATGAGCAGCAAACCGTGAGCTTATTTTATTAAACTTGTTCAAATAATAAATCTTTGTATGTACATCTTTTTATGTGATTTTATTTGTAGCATCTGAAAGAACGACACTAGCGTTTTTTGACATTTCAGTTAGATATTTCGTTAATATAGCAAACTGGCATTAAACTACGAAGTCATCATTTATTTGATAAGTAATCACAAAAACTTCACGTGATTCCGAAGGTAAATAGGTGTGTGACAAATATTGTTATTCTAATATTTTCTGCCGGTCAAACAATAATTCTGCTGCTCAAATAACAATGCTGCTGGTCAATTAATTATTTTGTTGTGCAAGTATTTATTAAGCTGTTAAAATTTGTTAATTTGTCGATATAACCAACAAGTGTTGCGCTTATTTTTATTTTTTGCCGATGAAAACATTGTTTGCTGTGCAAATGACTTAAATACTGATTTTTTCTTGCCGACCGAATGGATTAATAGCCGAACAAATAATTAGTTCCCGTTTTAAAATAAATATACCTACATATGCCTATGTTATAAACTAAATGAGCATATTATGTTTATCGCTTCACTAGTAAGAAGACAATAGTAAAAATTAAAGATGTAAGTATGTAGATATGTTTATATTCTGTGTCACATAAGTATTGTTTTAAGTTGTTAACATATGTCTCATCTGTATAACTGGTTGGTTGTAAGAAATTGCCTGCAGGCACTAAGCCCGCCATTTGCACCACATGAAAAATGTAAAATAAAGATTATTTTATTTATTTATTACTGTTTTCAACCGCATTCACATTGTTTTTGATTTTTGACGAGGACTCTCGCCCAGTGATATATGTTACGAGTACCTAGTATAACATATCGCTGAGTGAGATATATAATAATCACTTTGAAAAATAGTGATGTTAACTTGTTTTAATTTTTGATAAATGGTATTTTTAATTTTTTTATTTATTTAATTATTTTTTTACGTAAATACGTCAAACTACATACAACATGACCGTGAGTGTTAACACGGCAGTGAAAGTATAGGATGAACAAATGTGAACAGACGTGTTCACTTTCGATGAACAGGTTTGACCCTGACACTCTGGATGATCATCCAAAGTGAAGCAATGTGAATGCTACTTAAGCTGTTAAACTTATGTTCGCGAACCCCTGGAAGTATTGATGTATCTACTAAGCAACATCTTTATATTCTCTGATCGTTTCGCTGTGTTTCGAAATCCGCTATAATATATTATATATGTATATAAGTATATATGTCGTTGGATTCGAATTTAATACTCTATAACCCTAGACAACTGTTTCTTTCAACACATTCCCCTTTTGTACAAAAGATAAAATAAAAAGATGACGAGAAAAGAATCCCGCTATGTCTCTTTATGCGTGTTAATATCATCTATATATTTTTATTCAATAGCAAAATTTATTTTAAAATTGAACTGTTGTAACAATTTTATAATTCAAAAACTTGTTTGACTTCAGGAAAGTACGTTTAATACTTATATAATAGTTTTTATCGAATTTCTCTGAATCACAAAACTGTCTTATAGCGGATTTCAAAACTCAGTTACACAGTAAATAATATATTTAAGGCGAAAACCATAATCGTTTTTACTCGTTTGATTCTTAATGTACGTTTCATATATTAATTTTCAAAGTCACATACAGTGTTCAGGATACACAATAGTCCAGGGCCACAATTAATAACCTCTTAGCGTTAAATGTAAGTCACCTTTTTATCATCCCGATCTTCTGCAGTTGAAAAAACAGACACTGACAAGAGATCTAACGAGCTTCTCAAAAATCAGCAAGGAGTCTATTATGGTTCTTAGGAGAGTGACCGACATTGCAGGTTTTATTGAAGAACCCACAACAGTGATATCATCATTTTCATTTGGTATCAGATTTCGTCTCCTAGACGACAACCACATAAACTCTGTTTTGCTCGATTTAAGCACAATTCATCCATAGATAACCATTTAAAACTCCATCAAGACAATGAGAGATAACTTATATCCGGAATTATGCATGGCCGTTTTTGGAAACTAAATAATTTTTCATACTATCCTCCGAAGATATACTATAGCTTGTACGCGACTAACTTCGCGCTCTCAACACACAAAATCAATGTTGAGAGCGCGAAGTGTTGAATTGTTGCGTACAGACTATAGATAGGTAATTCAAAGAAAAAATCTGTTATGCAGCCAATCAAATTTCGCAACCAGTTTTAAACTGACGCTAACGTCAAGACAATACATTGCTCATGCTTGAAGGTCATCGATGCTGGAACACAAAAATTCCGATAAAATGTATCGCATTGCAAGTCTAGTATATTTATGCTATCCCCATTCTTTAATCTCAATTTTGATTGCTTTTTTGCTATTTTCGAGATCTAAGAGTACATTTATGCACCACACAACTGCGCTTAGTAGCCAGATTTTTATTCGAGGATGTCATCAAAGGCCTAGTGATGGCGTTTATTGTCTCATGGCTGATCCACACAGAACTGAAACTGAAAGTCAAAAAATTAAATATCTTTTTATCAACTATAATCAAAAATTATTAATTAATAAAGAAAAATTTGTACCAATTTTATTTTATTTCCACTAAAAAAGATGAAGGTCATGACGAATGTAAAAATATTTTTTTAGAGAGATTCGAATTTTTTAGTGTTCGTCTTTTTTCACTATTTTAAATCATCAATGCTGTTTCTAGTACTACACCATAAACATTATGACACACAGAAAACTAGTTTTTTACTAAGTAATCTTTTGAATAGATTGAGTGAAATAAGAAATCAAAAATCATTTCGTGGCTTGCTGAACGAGTTCAGAGATCATAGAATACAATTTTTTATTTTATTGTTTGGTTTTGGAGAACTTTTGGTTTGGATTGTAATACATAATTATAGAGATTGATAATGAAACATCACTCATACATTAGCTGCAATGCAAGAGAGAGAGAGAGAGAGGGGGGATAACGAAGCTTTTTTATGAGTTATCAGATGGGGAAATTTGAGATCCGGAATTCTACTTCAAAGTCCATGTGTACTACTGCTGTTTAGATAATTATATTAAATTAAGACTAACAAAGATTTCAGAGCCTCTGTGATCTGATTGATATGTTCGACATCGAAATATTACAACTCGATATCTATTTCTATTGAGGAAGCAGAGGAAGTCACGTAATTATTGCTGATAAAATTCAATAGTCTCTCATCCAGTTGTATGAAGGTAATAAAAACATTATAACAACGCTAAAAATACTGAATTGTACAATAATTGAGGACAAGAACACATTTAAATTGTGTCAAATATTATACAAAGTCGTATAAAACATGTCACTTTTATATATTTCCGGCATTTCCGGACTTTTAGTCCAAGATACTGTTTCTCGCAGAGCGCCTCGTTCATTCTAGTATTGGTAAATCCAGTTCTTTCTCAGGACTCGGTACTTGAGACATCGTTCTTCAAAACAATTCGTTCTTAACATTCGTTCTCGTTCGTGGAATTTGTCACGCGATTTTCACCTTAGTCTCTTTGAAAATAAAGTATTTTAAAGGCCTTTTTCCCAAAAGACGACACGAAGATTTAAATCCTTAAATCTCGTTTGTGATATATGTCACGCGATTTTAAACCTTAGTCTCTTTGAAAATAGAGTATTCTAATGGTATTTTTACCAAAACAACTTCACAAAGATTTAAATCTTTGAATCATGTTTGTTACATTTGACACGCGATATAAAACCTTAATTCCTTTGAAAATAGAATACTCCAATGGCGTTTTTTCCAAAATAATAACACGTAGATTTAAATCCAAGAATCTCGTTCTCAACGTTTGACACGCAATATGAAACCTTAGTATCTTTGAAAATAGAGTATCTTAAGGTTTTTTTTCCAAAAAAAAAACACACACGAAGATTTAAATCTCGTTCGTGTTTATTTGCCACGCGATGTTAAACCTTAGTTTCTTTGAAAATATAGTACTTTAATGTAATTTTTCCCAAAAGAACGAAAAAGACCGAACAGATTTGGCATTGAGGATTTAGTTCTTCGAGTTAAGTTGAAGAACGAATACATAAGAACGAATATTCAGATTCTGAACAATACTAGTTCATTCGTATCGTTCCATGACAAGGTCTTCGGCATAGCAGGTCACTGGGCTTGGATTCAAAATGAATGCCATCCTTTTCACCTTTGCCATTAAGACGGTCAAAGAATCAAATCATCCAACATCATTATTGTTAAATAAAAACAATTTTTTTTCTACTGAATTGATTTTTATCAAAAGAGAGACATCTTTCACCTTTCAAAGACATTGTCAATCTCAATAAAATTACGTAAAAAAAAATCAACAAAGTAGAAAAAAAAACATTAATTTTATAATTTTATTACGGAATTCAACTGCCTAAAATACCGACACAGTGATCTTTGTTGTCTAATAGTACAGCTATAATTCGTGGTTTGCCTGTGTAGGATCATAATAAGAAACTACAAACTGCAAAAAATCAGGTAATTTGTGTTACTTGCAACAGTGTTGCAAGTTTTCCTCCTTTTACAATTTTACATAGATCTAAGAACTTTTGGTACTTTCTTGCATTGACAATTGAGACCTGAAAATTCAGAGAGCTAGAGAAATCATCAAATTTTGGCATCCGAGATCTAAACTAAGTCCTCAATTTTGAAAAATAGTACAACAATATCAAATTCATGAAATATGCAAATTGATTCCCAAAGCCTTTTAATCTGATTTGGCCTTTTTTTATCTTCGACTTGGCAACACTAGTTGGTTTTGCGAAATGTTGGGGTGTTTGTCATCTTCAAGTAACGCACCGCTACAGAACAGGTTTTTATTCCATTTTCATATTCTTTTATCACATTTTCCACTTCTTTGAGTTATTCAATCAAAATAACAGTGAACTTGTTCCATTGTGTGTGCATATTTATCAATCTAGCGTGTTTGTTTGACCTTGACAATTGTTATTATTTTCTGGCTTATCCTGGGTGTATTATTTTGTTTGTTATTGGTTTATTTCATCAGATTGGGTAAACCACGTGTATATTCCAGTGTTTTAACATATATTTCATTGCTAACTGTGTCATTCCTATTTTATTTCGTAAATAGAGGTTAGTATTATCAAAAATAGTATAAAACACTTGTTTATTCCTTAACCTTCAATTTTTGGGCGTGTTTACTGTTCAAAAACACGTGCATCCATTATTTATCATCAAATTAGATCAATCATCCAAAAGATATACAGTCTGGGTTAGTTTTGTGAACAATTATAGTCATATTCATTAGTGTGGGGTATTATAGTCATTGAGAGAGCCTATATATCCAAATATCTCATAAATTTTGTCACCTTTAGCAAGGTTGGTGGTTTAGTTCAGTTACTTAGCATAGTATCGTCCAGACAAGCATGTCAGACAGGATGAAAGCACTAATCTCGAAGCGTGGCAATCTGAAGGGGCAATTAACAAGATTTAGAGACTTCTTGAAGTCCAGCACTGACAAGTGTGAGATAGAAGTCAGGTTGAAGAAGGTGGAAGAACTATTTGACAAATTCGATGAAATTCAATCTGAAATCGAAGAGATTGATGAAACCGAGATAGAAAAAAGGGAACAGTTTGAAGATCTTTACTATTCCACATTGGGAAAGGCCAAATCAATTGTTACTCAAACACCCAACATTGTCTTTGAAGTGAAGCTTAGCCCGCTGCAGGTGCCTAGCTTCACAGGCACTTACGAGGATTGGCTGCACTTCAGAGACACATTCATGTCTCTGGTAGATGGAAACTCTTCCTTGAGTGATCTACAGAAGTTTCATTATCTCCTGAGCAGTTTAAAGGGACAAGCCCTACAATTAGTATCCTCCTTAGAGATAACTTCAGCAAACTATAACGTAGCATGGGAGATATTGTCCGGAAGGTATCACAATAAAATAATTATAGCAGATAAACATATTCGCGGTCTTTTCAATACGGCATCCATAAAGAATGAAGACCACATGGCGCTACGTAGACTTATCGATGACACACAGTTGCATCTAAGAGCGTTAGACACAATGAGCCTTCCAACCAGTCGGTGGGACGCCCTCCTAATACATTTGGTAACGGGCAAATTAGATCCTGCTACTCGCCATCATTGGGAATCATATGCGTTAGAAGGGGAGTTGCCTACTTACAAGGAACTTATCAAATGCCTTTCTGAACGGTCCCGTATCATCGAATCATCCCACGTATTACATAGAGGAACCAGCAACAGAACAAGGGTGACACTCCACGCAGGAGTCAGTAACCAAGGTTGTCCTCTTTGTAAGGGAAACCACAAACCAAAAACCACACGAAACCACCAAGAAGTTGAAGCTGTGTTTCAACTGTCTGGGAGCAAATCATGCTCTCAAAACCTGCATGTCCAAGTCAACATGCAAGGTGTGCAACAAAAAGCACAATACACTTTTGCATAAGGCCAACAACCAGACAGACTCAGATAACTCTACAGTCATGACCCACTCCTCACTAGGAGGCAACGAAGTTTTATTATGGGTCCCAAAAATCAACAAATGGCAAATCAATCAACGACGTACTCATGACTGGCCCTGTTATACAGAGTGAATTGTTGGCATTGCTGATTAACTTCAGGAAACATTCGTATGTAATCACTGTAGACATTGAGAAAATGTACCGGCAAATTAATGTGTCTGTGGAAGAAAGGAACTTCCAAAGAATAGTATGGAGAACTTCGGAAGATCAACCACTTCATCATTTCCAACTAAACACTGTGACATACGGTCTAACATCATCGTCGTTCATTGCCACAAGATGCTTAAAGCACTTAGTGTAGACTTTGCAGATATTTATCCACTAGCATGCAATATCATTGTGCATGATTTTTACATGGATGACCTCCTCACAGGTCATAACGATGAAAAAATGTGTCATCAGCTTAAAGAAGAAATATCAACCATACTTAACTCAGCAGGTCAAAACCTTACTAAATGGAAGTCCAATATTCCAACCATTTCAGAGCAGTCCAACGATGTATCATTGTCAAAGGATGATTTGCACGAGACAAAAATCTTAGGGCTATATTGGAATGACAAAAAAGATTGTTTTAAATACAAGGTTGAGAATACTTCTAATCAGCCAATTAACAATATACAAAACATTGCAATATACTCTCCAAGTACTCAGTTATTCATACAAATGATATAATATTATATTGATTTTGTCTGTATGGTCTGTGTTTCAGTTTTCCTATTGCTCATAGAAAACTCTCCACTTATTTAAGAAGCGTCCTCTCATCCTGTCAATCAGCCAGCCAACCAGGTATACAATATTTCATACATAATATACAAAACAATGCAATATACTCTCCAAGTACTCAAGTTATTCATACAAATGATATAATATTATATTGATTTTGTCTGTATGGTCTGTGTTTCAGTTTTCCTATTGCTCATAGAAAACTCTCCATTTATTTAAGAAGCGTCCTCTCATCCTGTCAGTCAGCCAGCCAACCAGGTATACAATATTTCATACATAATATACAATGCAATATACTCTCCAAGTACTCAGTTATTCATACAAATGATATAATATTATATTGATTTTGTCTGTATGGTCTGTGTTTCAGTTTTCCTATTGCTCATAGAAAACTCTCCATTTATTTAAGAAGCGTCCTCTCATCCTGTCAGTCAGCCAGCCAACCAGGTATACAATATTTCATACATAATATACAAAACAATGCAATATACTCTCCAAGTACTCAGTTATTCATACAAATAATATACTCTCCTCGTATACACATACTGATTTTGTCTGTATGGTCTGTGTTTCAGTTCTCCTACTGCTCATAGAAAACTCTCCACTTATTTAAGAAGCGTCCCCTCATCCTGTCAGTCAGCCGGCCAACAGAAGCGTCCCCTCATCCTGTCAGTCAGCCGGCCAACCAGGTACACAATATTTCATACATAATATACAAAACAATGCAATATACTCTCCAAGTACTCAGTTATTCATACAAATAATATAATATAATGCAATAATATACTCTCCTCGTATACACATACTGATTTTGTCTGTATGGTTTGTGTTTCAGTTCTCCACTTGATACAGTAAGTTCCTAGTACTCCTGAAGAAATCTCATCCAAAAAGTCTCAACAGATCCTCCTTATTAAGTCAGCGACCCAGCCAGTCAGGTACACATTACAATTTTACATATTAAGTATATCCACTTTTTTAAATTTATATAGCTCGTCCCAAACTAAGATTGAATCTTGTATTATGGGTACTAGCGTGATTATACACATACACATATATTCGAGGCATTTTATCAAACTCTTAAGTGGCTTTAAAGTAATGCAATGATTTTGAGTGAGTTCAGTTTCTACGTCCCAGTATCATACAACTGTTCTCGACAGCATGTACTTTTTTACCCCCCTGATGAACAAACATAATACCAAACGCTCCTGTCGGGAAGGCTTATAATTTATTTTTTTCAAATTTCAAATATTTTTATTTAAATAAAATTAACAATTTAATAATATTACATACACACCTTATTACTAAAAAACTCATTTATTAGTTAGGTACATTTTTGACCCTCAAAATTGGGTCTAGGAAAATTCACCGACAGCAATTTGCTGACGGACAATTTACCAACAACAATTCACCGAGAGGACAAATTACCGAGAGGATAATTCACCGACAGGATAATTCATCGACGTACATTTCACCGACAGACAATTTGCCGACAAATACGAATAATATAATTCTGGCGTGGTCGGAAGTTCTTTTTTTAAAAAAGACAGATTGTTTATTGTAGTGGGTGTTTAAATATGTTGTTACACAAATACATAAACAATAAAATACAACATTACAAAACATGATTATATTGTTTTGTATTTGTCGGCAAATTGTCTGTCGGTGAAATGTACGTCGATGAATTATCCTGTCGGTGAATTATCCTCTCGGTAATTTGTCCTCTCGGTGAATTGTTGTCGGTGAATTGTCCGTCGGCAAATTGTTGTCGGTAAATTATCCGGCTCCCTCAAAATTGAGCAGTGCTCGTGCTTTTGTTTGTTTAAAGATTTGAATGTTCACGTCGATATTTTCAACATAACATACGAAGACTTTATCGCCAGGATAGAGATTATCCTTTGATTCTGTTTCTTGTTGATGATATCTTTTGTTTTTTTTTTGACTTGGCATTTCTTTGTTTGTTTTTTTCTCTTTTGTTTTTCATTTTTCCTGCTAAGACCGCCTTGGCCAAAAGCTGTTATGGTCTCAGTGCAGGGTGATATTTTTAGAATAATAATATACAATACTAAACACATTTAGGTTGATATGGGGGGGGTAGAGAGGTTGGAGAATTAGTTGATGTTATATATAAAATAGAGCATGAGAACAAGATGCAATGTAGACTACTACTGGCGCTTCTGATAGCGTCCAGGAGTCCCATATGTAGCATGAATAAAAATTAAATGAATTTTAATGGTCTCGATTAAAATATGCAGAGGTACATAATTCAAGAGACCTGGCAAGTTATATGTCGTCAATGACAAATGTATAAAAAACAGATTTCAATTTTAAATAAACATTTAATTAAATGAAGAATAACTTACCACTATTACAAACACACGAAAATACGGCTAGACAATACTACGACTTACTCACTACCCCGTATTGTCTGTGCACATGTAATTATCCCAATAAAAAAAATATTAACACACTTGATTATTCTTTCAATAAAAACGAAAACGAAGCACTTTTAAAATAATTAAATTTCACTTTGCGATGATTGTAATGGATCCCACGTTGAGGGCGCCTCTAGCATGAAAATGCTTAGAGGCAACACAAGTTGAAGAAAGCGCCCCTGAGCGCAGTGCTGAAAGGGCAGAGCCCTACGTCCGAGGCTCCTGGAGGCAATTACCAGCCTACACAGGTGCGGAGTTTGTACGTCATGACTTCAGGAGGAGAATATCTCAACTCGACTGAAGTCCAATGACCAGAGACCGACTTGTCTCTCTGAAGGTCAGATGATGAGTGATGGCAGGAGCGATCCTTCTACCAAGGACAACTGACTGCTCACTACGACTCACTGATGATGACTGTTGATCACTACCGATGACTGGAGGAGACTGTCTGATCTTTCAAGGACATTTCTCCGCTGTTCCTTGAGTGGTGTAGAGAGGTGTTGGTCCTACCCCTTCGATGACGCGATACATCCACGTGCAGCGGCGTGATTGGTTGATTGCAGTAGCAATACACGCCTACTGCAAGTTCCATTGTATTGCGGGTACAACTGCACCCTTGTCTGAATTCCAAGAATTATGCGATAATGAAATAAATATTTGCATATAAATTTGATGATATATAATAAAGCGTCCAATGCACTGATTTTAATTGAATCCACACATTTATTAAAGTGTCTCTTTCACTGATATCAAATATTTCTTGTGTCCTTTATCACCATTTATAATTATAGCGTCTTTTTCGCACAACACAAAATAACACACCTTGTTCTATTACATATGTCACAATACAACCCTTTAGGTAGATAATTAAATACTCAAACTATGTTTGTTAAAATAAAATTAAAATCCATACCTAAAGACTTGCTTACATAAATTAAAACATATCATCGGTATCGACACTCAATAGATCGAAGCGTAGGTATAAATCCAACCAAGCCGATACTAAATAATAATAATCATACGCAGACATTCTAGAATATTCATCATAAAACAATTAGTCGAAGTTGATACATAATGAATTCGCCTTAATCCTTTGTCGATATTATTCTCTTTATTACCCCTGTTGCTATGCAGGTAGAGTAGTATCAAGATAACAGCGAGAGTCGCTGTTGTATTAGTGACAAAAATGGTAGGGTGACCACGTGACTCATGTGTTCTACGAATTAAATAGATATTTTTGTAATTATGTTCTGAGTCACAACCCATGACAATGCATCGTAATTAACAAATATAAGATTTTTAGTATTAACGTACAATATAGAATTACCTTTTACACTTAGTTCACTCATTAGCATTTCCTAATAGTGTGAGTAATATCCATATCCCATGTCTACTTACCTATTGTATTCATACTTGAAAACATACCCCACATCTACCTGAAAATATATATTTTATACCTTTGACAAACATACCAGACATATCTACCTGAAAATATACCTTTTTTAACTTTGAAAAATGAAATAAAAACTTCTTTATACCTTATAGAGAAAAACATTTTATTTCCATACAAAAAGTATAAATAAATAAATAAGATACGAGCACAAAAAATATTATTTTAGTGAAGCTTTCAAAGATATGTTTATGCAAAGGTTTGCTTCGTTCACTTTTATTTTCCATCTCGAAAAAAAATAAATTATTTACAACGTGTGGTCACCGTGCGCTAAGAAACAACCTTCCACTTTGAGAGCTTTCAACGTACTGACTTGCACACCAGTCAACAACAAAGGGCTCTGTTTACGACCCAGCCCCTATCGGTATACACTCACACAATAACATTTTTTGTTTTTGGGCCTATACGTATACGTCTAGAACTCACTAATACAACAGCGACTCTCGCTGTTATCTCGATACTACTATACAAATATATATAAACAATAATATTTTGTATACAGGTACGAACAGGTAGTAAACAATTATAATATTAATGCAGGTACCTTTTAAGTACAGGGATATTTTTAATGTTGGGATTTTCAGAGTTCTTATGAACTGCATTGTTTAATATTGAATTCCCGTACAACTTTCTAAAAACCAATTATTATTTTAATGGTAACTTTTCGGCACAATAGCCAACTACTCCGGGCATATCAAGGTACATACAAAATCCTTGCCCAGGATAATTTGTTAGTCATTCTTCATTTTGCCCTGGCCGGGAATAGAACCCAGGACCTCGTGACTCAAAGGCAAGAATGTTATCTTTGCGCTAAACCTGCCGCCCAACCTAATAAGTTTTAAATTGCCTCTAGGTTCGGCTTATCACATTATTATTATTCTTTGCTTTTCCTTTTTTTATAAAAAAGTAGGGTGACATAAAATAATTAAGGGGAGGGTGTAGCGCCGTAAGATTTCGAAAATGCGTTCTACGGTAGATTTCTCCCTCCGCGCGATCTGCATCTTCCCTTTCCCCGCTGTTGTTTCCTAGATACGAATTAAAATCTTTCGAATTAATTTCTTATAAGAATTCAGTAAGAATACTATGTAGTTCGTATATTATGATTATTATGAATACATTTGCTTCTTTCTCGCTTGCACCATACCACACTCTTCACATACCGCACTATTTTACAACCGAGTCAGCAGGTAATAACAATAGATATATACAACAATGCTATAATCGAATGGCTGTACTTCAAAATACTGTATAAAGACACCAACATTATAATCTCTCTGGCGGCTGGCGTGGCACGGAGATAATGCTCTTGCCTTTGAGTCACGAGGTCCCTTGTTCGATTCGCAGCCAGAGCAAAATGAAGAATTACCTTTTTCAAAATGTTCTGGGTGTTACATTTATTAATCTTATTTTTATTCTTCAATATTACAAAAATTACTTGGTTACAATATTACAGAATGAAACAGTATCATAAAAATATCGGTTATACAACTCAATGTGTTTAGTGCATTTTTTTTATAACACAACACGTATAGACAATTCACAGAAACCGAGCTAGTCCCAAACTAGGATATGAATCTTGTATTTTGGGTACTAACACGACGATACACATATATACAATGCACTGAACACATACACATGTAACACACAGACCCAGGACAATTTGAAAAAAGGTCACTCTTCATTTTGGCCTGGCCGGGAATCGAACCCGAGACCTCCCGGGACGCCTTCTTTTAGACAAGTATATCCTCTTTGTCATCATTTCCTAATTCATTCGTTGCACATGTCCAAGTTGATATTATTGTGTATACTTATTGTACCTAGGTTGATACATAAATGCATAAATGTAACACTAAGTACCTATACCTACACAATACTTTATAAAATAATGAGTACATAAAAAAAAAACATAAAAACGTGCTCGACTAAAAAATTACAGAAAAAAGTGGGTATAAAATATCTTGGCAGAGAACCAAGATGCCAAGATGAAGTGTGAGGAGGCGCGGACGGCCAAGAACCACGTGGCTTGAGCACGTGGATCAAATCCTAAAGGACGGCCGCGTGTTGAGTAAGAGAAATCGGCGACCATGTATGAGAATGAGGAGGAAGCGAAAGAAGTTTGTAGGGATAGATCTATATGGCGTTCCGTTCTCTCTGCCTACCCCTCCTGAGACACGGCGTGAGGGTATAGATAGATAAGATAAAATATCTGTCTAACCCCTCACCTCAAGTCCTGTGCAGAAAGGATGGAACGCTCGACTAAGCTAAATACATAGATAAAGAGAACTTGATCTTTACAAGTGATAACTAAGCTTATTTTCTGTTTTTTTTTTCTAAAAAACTGGTAATACTTTTAAAAAATGTCTAAAAATAGGTGTCTAGATAAAAAATATCGATCTATATTATGTTTTTTTTTTCATGAACATTGCATGAAAGTTATGCGTATTTCAGTAATTGAAAGACGCATAACAAGCCTGAAAATTAATGGACAGAAGATTGACAGATTTATTCTCTACCGGAGATTCCATGGGTTATATAAATATGTATATCATTATACTATCCCACTTGTGGGATAGTAATTTAATGGAATGCATGTTGCACATGCATTTCAAATGAAAATTAGATCATACAGTCTTTCATAATATGCGATACTCCTCGCATACTGGATTAAACGTTGTGTCGGCCATTCTGCGAGATGGTCCTGATGATACACATGATCACAATGTTGAAACACAACACCTTTTCGACGAATCCAATCTGCATGTTTTGGTGACAAGCCGTGCCTCGTCCCGTATGCAAAGGCAAGAGCCAAGTCTCTGCCAGACTGTACGCAGTGAAATGGAGTAAAACATTCATCTCATATTATCTCCTGCGTAAAATTACATGATATTTCATTAATGGAATGCATGTTGCACATGCATTTCGAATGAAAATTAGATCATACAGTCTTTCATAATATGCGATACTCCTCGCATACTGGATTAAACGTTGTGTCGGCCATTCTGCGAGATGGTCCTGATGATACACATGATCACAATGTTGAAACACAACACCTTTTCGACGAATCCAATCTGCATGATTTGGTGACAAGCCGTGCCTCGTCCCGTATGCAAAGGCAAGAGCCAAGTCTCTGCCAGACTGTACGCAGTGAAATGGAGTAAAACATTCATCTCATATTATCTCCTGCGTAAAATTACATGATCTTTCATTAATGGAATGCATGTTGCACATGCATTTCGAATGAAAATTAGATCATACAGTCTTTCATATATATATATATATACATATATATATTATTTTTCAACAGACATCTGTGATCACATAAATCTTAACCCTTTTAGTGCTGAGGTAATTTTCGCATATATTGCATAAATTGAGTAAGGATTTTTTGAAAAAAAAACCTCATTAATTAAATGTGCAAAGAATCTTGATTATTTCCCTCAAATATAGATTGATTTTCGTTATTCTTTCTGTTATGTATAAATGGCATACCAAACTACTCAAATAAAATACATTTTCTAGTGTAACTGTATTTATTAATTTAATAAAAAAAAGAAAAAAACCAAGAATATAAAAAAAAAATATTAGCAAAAATGTTTCCCCACACAAACCCCATGGACTCCCTTTTTACAGCGCACACAAACTAGCGAAGATTGAGTCACACCTTTTCCTCCTTTATTACTACACACCACACAACGGCGAAGCATCGTCCCTGGTAACTTTTCCAATCCAAAATTTTGTTTGGATCTGGTTGGTGTTTCTGAAATATTTTTTGCCTCTAGCCACTCTCTCTCCTTACTTTCTATTATTTGACCTGTAAATTGTAGTCGAGATATTTTTTTTTCTTTTGTATTATGCGAATACAAAATGTACGAATTTAGAACCATTCTCCCGAAGATGTTGAACGTTACTTTCTTCCAAAACTTTAGGGTCTTCTGTTCATCCAAATATACGTAGAGCATTTTATCCGACTCGTCTACACCACCCATAAACTTATTATAATTGTGAATCATACTAGGCTTGGTTTTTTCTACTTCAATTGATCCTTTTTTCTTTTTCGTGGTTATAGGCCTTGTGTTTGCATTTGTAGAAACAAGTAAAACCGGGAGCTTATTAGATGTTTTGTCCCTGAACGAACATAGGAGGATATCTTTATTTTTGAAGTACTTTGGTACTCCAACATCCGCAGTTTTTGCCTCTTTTGGTAAGTTTTTCCTGTTTCTCCTAATTGTGCCTGTTATGTAGGTGCATTTCTCCAACAAAGCTTGAGCAAGCTTCAGGCTGGTGAAGAAGTTGTCTGTGAATAAATGGTACCCTTTGTTAAAATAATCCCCAATGCTTAGTAATTTTTGTACCACAATGTATCCCAGACCATGCTGGTTTATTTCATTTCGTTACTCGTTACCTTTGCTCCCTTGTAGCAAAAAAACCTAAGCAATAATTAGTGATGGAATCGCACAACATCCAAAATTTTATACCCCACCTGTGATGCTTTTTATTCGGTAGGTATTGCTTCATTACCGAGTTTGCATTTGGTACCAACTAATGACTCGTCAATTGACAATTCTTGGTGAGGCTGGAAATAGTGTCTGAAGATTTTATTGGCGTGGTCAACAATCGGGGAAAATCTGGCAGATGGATCATAGTCAGGATGGCCTGGACGAGCTATTTTTTCGTTATTCACCATGTGAAAAAATTTAAGGATCAACTGGAAACGATCCCTTGAAAACATTTTTTTGAACCATGGTATACTTCTGGAGTTATTAGACCAATAAGAATATATAGTTGGTCTGTTGGTTATACCCATCTCCAATAGAACTGCAATAAATGCCTTAATTTCTAATTCTTTAACTGACCTCCATTTCTTAACTCGTTATCTCGGTTTTATTTCTCTTCCTGAGTGTAAAAATTGTTGGGCGTATCAATTAGTTTCTTGTACTATAGTATTGATGAGCAAGGAAGTAAAAAACAATTTAAAATATTCAATAGGCTTTTCAATATCGGTAGATAAATGTTTTGGTCTGGTAATTTCGAAAAAAGTATTAGATTTTTCGTTGGAAAAATCTATATCAGAAGGAAGTTGCACAAATGTATCGGTGTCAAGGTCATCCAAAAGAGGTGACTCGTTCTCAGAAGATTTGCTACTTTCGCTATATATACGCATTCTGCGATTTGTAGACATTGTAATTTCATCCTCACTGTCACTATTATCAATAAGAGAAACGTTTTCACTCGAAGTGTTTTCATCATCACTACTCAACATTTTGAAAGTTTAAAAAAACAAAATTTTAATATTATATTCACTTTAAAATAATTTGAAATGGATAATAACTCGTTGAAAACGTTATAATGTACATGCGCGTGCTAAGACACGTCCGTACAGGTTAATATCTAGAAAAAGACTGCGCAATAGTACTAGCGTCGCAATAGCGACGCTGCGCACTTTATGCACATTCATGTAGCGACGATATATCGACGGTTAGCACTGTAAGGGTTAATATACATCCCTTTATGGGCAGAGAGAGAGAGAGAGTATGGGTATTTCCAATGCTTACGAATTGGCTTTTAGCTGGTTTAAGCATGCTTTACTCTAGAAACATTCACCGATTTCCACCACATTCTTTTTATATCTCTCATATTACTTTCTGTTCGCAACCGGTGACCGATGGTCTGTGAGAGCAGAATCTTCAATGAAATTCCAGTCACCGGGATTCGAACCCAACACCTCTATGTTGATAGATCAACACTCTCACCGCTGAGTCATGTGGAGATGTGACGTCACCTTGATATTTTTGATATATGAAAGTATTTAAATATATAGGAATAGAATAAGAAGGAATATAAGCAGAAGGATTTAGGAGGTTATAAAAGCAAATGAATGGTTTTTCAACGTCAGATGGACAGCGAAATTTTATATAATTATTAATGACTTTTTTTTTAACTTCAGATACTTTTTATATATATTTTTCAATATTGTAGATACTTGACTAACATGTTGCTTTTACTGTTTTTGATTTCAGGAGCTCAGTCTGTGCAGATCAATACAATGGATTCCACTACAATAGACAATACATCACAGAAATATCCCAAAGGGGATTCAACTAACAATCAAGGTGCGACATATCCAATTAACTTATTACTCGCTCTGTTGCTGTGTTTAGCTTCTGATGAAACTTATAGTGACGTAAAGTTAATGGTAGAACTTCATACAGATATCTCAGGAAAATTTGATGATGTTATTGTGCAACAAGATGAAAATATGAGTTATGTTACAATGATGCAACTTAAACATAAGGCAACAAAAGATGCGATTATAAACAAATACACATTAACATCTCCTAAAAAATCGGCTTTCAACATTTGGAAATATATTAAGTCTTATTTTGCAAAAATTACAACTTATATGTCTTCCAATACTGATAATCCAACCTTAAAACATTTAGTGCTCTACACCAATAGCCCCGTTGAGGAATCCTTCGAGAAAGATTATCTTACGGAGCCCAGTGAAATACCTTCCTTCCTAACCAGCATACATCCATCAGGATTCTACAAACTTAGATATGATAAATGCTTAGAGTTATGTTTAACATGCATTGCCATTGAATATTGTTTGAACATCAAGAAACAAAAAAACTTTGATTTATCCAAAGTTGATTTGGATTTATGTAGAGATGTGTTGCAGCTCGATGATGAAAGCCGCATTACAGGATTGAAAAACGATTTCGTCACGGGTGAAGGAAAGTTCAAAGACACAAGCTCAATACATGTAGAATTCAGAAAACATGTCGTTTCGGAATTAAAGAAAATAGTAACTAAAATCTCAGACTTTTGATACTCCAAGAAGAAGGCAATGTAGTAACGCCAAAAATATCTATTACAAAATTTAAATAAATAATAATATATAAAATTTCTTAGCTTCGGTTGAAGGCAGGATCAACTGCAAATTAGCTGCTTCGAAACACAGAATTTAACGTAAAATTATAATAAAATTTAGGATGAATTTCTCATTATTTCCATTGTGGAAATAATCACTAAAAAGAGAATATTATATTTATTACTCGGAGAAAGGAATGTACACAAACGAAAATCTAATAGAATTCAACACTGCTTTTAAAATTTAACCTCTCTCCTCTAATTTCAAGAGAAAACTGTCCCCCTTGATTACCAGATAAAAACTGCCTCGAGTTGAGTTCGGACATAAATTTTATAGACTCATTCCTTTGTCCTCATCACAAAAATACCCACTCTCTCACTCCTAGTACAAGTATCTACTTTTTTATGTAAACAACCACACGTGTATCTCAATCCTTTCCTTACTTACTTACTTTCCGTGTCCATAATCATCTATACTCTGTCCCTCCAGTAGTTCGCAGCCAAAATGGCATTGTCATTAGCTCGCCATAGATCTTCCTCAGAGCACCCCCCTCCCATAAGCGGGCAATTCAGCAGGTGTGTCATGTTCTGGGTTTCCCCACAGTCGCACTTCACATCCTGGCCGGCCTCCAGCATTCCCCATCTGTCCAGGTTCACCCTGCATCTTCCTACGCCTGTCCTCAGTCTGTTCAGGGATTTCCAGGTTGCATATGATAGTTGGTGACCTGTTGGAAGTTCCTCTGTTGGTTTGGGTAGCCTTTCCTTGAAATTATTTTTATATTGAAATATTAATACCTACATAACATATCAATATAAACAAAATTAAACCTATCTACCTAAAAGCCATTAATAGTTCATCCAACTTTTTTTGTTTAAATTCAATTTGGTACTTTTCTTCACCCGATGTACTCATGCCTACTCTTCCGTCATCTAAATATTAGACACGTGTTAAAATATTCAATGTACCTTCCTAATAAAAATATATCTAATAGATATGTACTCTCTGAAGCATGTACCATTTATCTACCAACAAATATACTTCGAGTAACACATTCATATACCACTTAAAATAGTAAACCGAATTATATTTATTTCAATCTCAAACAAAGTTTGTTAAAAAACTAAGACCATGTCATTTTGCATACGGAACGAGGCTCGGCCCGTCACCGGAATATGCAGTTTGGATTTGTCGAAGAGATGTTATGTTTCGACATTGGCGCATGTGTCTCATCTACTTGAATAAATGGTACCCTTTGTTAAAATAATCCCCAATGCTTAGTAATTTTTGTACCACAATGTATCCCAGACCATGCTGGTTTATTTCATTTCGTTACTCGTTACCTTTGCTCCCTTGTAGCAAAAAAACCTAAGCAATAATTAGTGATGGAATCGCACAACATCCAAAATTTTATACCCCACCTGTGATGCTTTTTATTCGGTAGGTATTGCTTCATTACCGAGTTTGCATTTGGTACCAACTAATGACTCGTCAATTGACAATTCTTGGTGAGGCTGGAAATAGTGTCTGAAGATTTTATTGGCGTGGTCAACAATCGGGGAAAATCTGGCAGATGGATCATAGTCAGGATGGCCTGGACGAGCTATTTTTTCGTTATTCACCATGTGAAAAAATTTAAGGATCAACTGGAAACGATCCCTTGAAAACATTTTTTTGAACCATGGTATACTTCTGGAGTTATTAGACCAATAAGAATATATAGTTGGTCTGTTGGTTATACCCATCTCCAATAGAACTGCAATAAATGCCTTAATTTCTAATTCTTTAACTGACCTCCATTTCTTAACTCGTTATCTCGG
This sequence comes from Athripsodes cinereus, assembly GCA_947579605.1. Classification (NCBI taxonomy): domain Eukaryota; kingdom Metazoa; phylum Arthropoda; class Insecta; order Trichoptera; family Leptoceridae; genus Athripsodes; species Athripsodes cinereus. The sequence goes on along the minus strand of OX388325.1, from coordinate 3,309,530 downwards.
TTTTATTTCTCTTCCTGAGTGTAAAAATTGTTGGGCGTATCAATTAGTTTCTTGTACTATAGTATTGATGAGCAAGGAAGTAAAAAACAATTTAAAATATTCAATAGGCTTTTCAATATCGGTAGATAAATGTTTTGGTCTGGTAATTTCGAAAAAAGTATTAGATTTTTCGTTGGAAAAATCTATATCAGAAGGAAGTTGCACAAATGTATCGGTGTCAAGGTCATCCAAAAGAGGTGACTCGTTCTCAGAAGATTTGCTACTTTCGCTATATATACGCATTCTGCGATTTGTAGACATTGTAATTTCATCCTCACTGTCACTATTATCAATAAGAGAAACGTTTTCACTCGAAGTGTTTTCATCATCACTACTCAACATTTTGAAAGTTTAAAAAAACAAAATTTTAATATTATATTCACTTTAAAATAATTTGAAATGGATAATAACTCGTTGAAAACGTTATAATGTACATGCGCGTGCTAAGACACGTCCGTACAGGTTAATATCTAGAAAAAGACTGCGCAATAGTACTAGCGTCGCAATAGCGACGCTGCGCACTTTATGCACCCCATACAACCAAATTCGGTCGCGGTGACTGAAATATTAGCCACAAAATTATCTTTACACCGATTCCAGTATCAGTATAATAACTGTGAATACAGTTTGGGAGTGCGTGAGGTATAGAACACAGATAGTTCATACAATGTCCACACGTCGAGTCCTGAATGTCACTGTGTAAGGTTATATTACAAAATGTACATGCAATGTCAACGCACTGAAACCATTTTGAGGGAGCGTGAGGTTTAGAACATGAAGTATATATACAATGTCCATGCATCGTTCCCAAATTGCCACTGAATGATGTTTAGAGCACTAAGCGCACCCAAAGTAGTATCTGTTACTGAAAATGTTATTTCAAGGTCTTAGTCATAAAACTAGTTGACAGATGTCAAAACTGTACCAGTGTTGCTCAACGTGTTGAATAATATATAACTGTGATGTGCCATGTATAAAGTTATAGTTTTAATAATCTATCTTTTTGTGTAACGTGTTGAAATATTCATTGTAAATTATCAATATGAGTAAGCCGTTTAAACATTCCTCCAGTTATTATAGACGTTTACGTGCAGTGAAAAATGTACGAAAGATACTTCCAATATCTACAAATATAACGACATCATCTTCTTCATCCGCACATGAAATTGTACAGCATTGTTCATCTGCCTTTCCAGTTTTGAGTAATTCATGTCAAAACTCGACGCAGACATTACCACAAGACAGTTCTAATAATATTATATGCAATGAAGTATATGATTCGAGGTTAACTAGTGAGTCGGATAGTGATGATAACTATCTCACACTAAGAGAGAATTTAAAGCAATGGGCTTTGGAGCATAATATTAAACATAGTGCAATAAATGATCTGCTAACTATTTTGCGCGAAAACCGCAACGTTATACCATATTTACCCAAAGATGCTAGGACCCTCCTACAAACTCCTAGACACAATAATATAATTTCGATGGGCAAAGGTTCATACTGGTACCATGGTATTAAAAGGTGCCTTTTAGATACTAAACAAAGCATTGGTCACTTGCCATCTTGTATAAACATGACAGTAAATATTGATGGAGTTCCTATTGCAAAAAGCTCAAAAAAAGAATTTTGGCCAATATTAGTAAAAGCAGATGGGATAAATACACATCCTTTGGTAATCGCAATATACTGTGGGGATACTAAACCACCCGTAAAGGATTTTTTGAGACCGTTTGTTGATGAGCTGATTCTTTTGAGGAATGATGGATTAGAAATAGATGGACAGATTATTGAAATAAAAATTCGTTGTTTTGTATGTGATACTCCTGCAAGATGTTTTATCAAAGGTAAAGGCAACATAAAAATATATGTTCTGTTTATGACATTATTCTTATGACAAGATAATAGTTTATTATAAAATAATAAAAGCTTTAATACTTTTTAACAAGAGTTCTCTGTTTCAGGTACAATTAGCTTCAATGGCTACAGTAGCTGTATGAAATGTACTATAGTTGGAGAATATGATAAAAAAAATCGACATATGACATTCCCTCGAGTGGATATGCCTCTTAGAACCAATATTTCTTTTCGTGATCGGCTAGACCCAGATCACCACAAAGAGACTACTCCCATCGAAGATTTAACTATAGATCTTGTTGAAGATTTCATCGTAGCAGATGCCTTACATTTGTTACACCTTGGAGTAATGAAGCGATGTTTACTGGGATGGATAAATGGCACATTTAATTTCACCTCCAAATGGTCTGCAAGAGAAATTCTTGCTATTTCAAGTGATTTAATGGACAAGAAATCTACTACACCATATGAAGTGCACGAGGGAAGAATGAGAGGATTAGAAACAGTGCACTTTTGGAAAGGTGCTGAATTTAAGAATTTTTTGATGTATTTTGGGCCGGTGCTATTAAAATATTATCTGCCACCGGAAATATATCAACATTTTTTGTTACTCTTCTGTGCAACAACAATCTGCTCGTGTGATACATACAAACCATATCTTTCGATTGCTCAAAATCTGTTTGATACATATGTTGATCGATATATAGATATTTACGGATATGATGCTATCACAAGTAATGTTCACAATCTTTGCCATATTGTAAATGATGTTTCAAAATTTGGACCTCTTTCATCTATTAGTGCTTACCCGTTTGAGAATATGCTAAATAAGATTAAAAATTTATTAAGGAAAGGAGAAGCTCCGTTGGAACAAATTGCAAATCGTATACAAGAATTATCTCAAATAAAAAATGAAGACACGATGCAAAAATACCCATCAGTTAAGTATCCAAAAACTATTCAAGAAGAAAAAGTATATACCATGATCTATTTGAAGAAAAACTGCTCTCTTCGTTGTACAGATAAAGATAAATGGTTTCTATCTACTGAAAATTTTGTAGTGGAAATGCAATATACAAAGATGATTGGAACAAAGTTGTGTATAGCTGGAAAGAAAATTAGGAAAACTTATGATTTTTTTGAAGTGCCTCTCAAATCATCACACCTTAACATACATGTTGTACAGAAGGGGTATGAACAAGAAGAAATTAAAATGTATGATCTTGACAGAGTAAAGTGTTAACTCATCTCTATAAGTGATAAAAATGATATAATATTCCTACCTGTATTATCTACAATGTGAATTCTGTTTGATTAAAATTTGTAATATTTACCATCTTTTTTACTCTTACCCTAACATTGGGATGGAATGGAAAGTATATTATAAAAACACAAATATTGTTAAAAAATTTAATTTACATAAGTTACATGAAATGAGATATGTAATTTCTATTGCAAATTTCTTATTCAACTATGCACACATAGCACAAATCTAAACAATAAAAAGAATAAACCTCCCACTCTTCTGCATTTTTGAGAGTCTTGATAAAGGCGGGTTTTCGTAGAAAAAATACCCCACTCATACTTCTCAAATGCCTCAGCTTTTCACATATTGATTTGAACGTAGATAAAATAATAACCTTACAGTGCCACTGCATATAACTTTAACTTCTAGTAATGAACTAATCATTACAAATAAAAAACCAAATTGGGTGAGCTTCCTTATAATTATAAAATGGTTTTCAAACAATCAATTGGTCTTTTCCATTTCAATTTGCATATCTTCTAATTGTCCCGATTCTCTTACCAGTTTTAATCTGAAAGGTAATAGAACATATTATTCATTCAAGAACTCTTTCGTCTTTGCAAATAATTTTAATTTCTTATATATGTGTAACGAATTTTCTTACTCTCGTGACTGCAAACAGTTTCAACTTCTAGTAAAAGTCTTATCATTACAAATAAAAATCCAAATCAGGCGATCTTCCTTATAATTATAAAATGGTTTTAAAATAATCAATTGGTCTCTTCCATTTCAATTTGCATATCTTCTAATTGTCCCGATTCGCTTACTTGTTTTAATCTGAAACGAATGTCAATAGAAAATATTATTCATTCAAGAAATCTTTTGGCTTTGCAAATAATTTTGATTCCTTATATTTGTGTATTGAATTTACTTACCCACGGGAACTGCATACAAGTTCAACTTCTAGTAATGAACTCATCATTACAAATAAAAATGCAAATCAGGTGAGCTACCATATAATTATAAAATGGTTTTAAAATAATCAATTGGTCTCTTCCATTTCAATTTGCATATCTTCTAATTGTCCCGATTCGCTTACTTGTTTTAATCTGAAACGAATGTCAATACAAAAAATTTTTCATTCAAGAAATCTTTTGGCTTTGCAAATAATTTTGATTCCTTATATTTGTGTATTGAATTTGCTTACCCACGGGAACTGCATACAAGTTCAACTTCTAGTAATGAACTCATCATTACAAATAAAAATGCAAATCAGGTGAGCTACCATATAACTATAAAATGGTTTTCAAACAATCAATTGGTCTTTTCCATTTCAATTTGCATATCTTCTAATTGTCCCGATTCTCTTACCAGTTTTAATCTGAAAGGTAACAGAACATATTATTCATTCAAGAACTCTTTCGTCTTTGCAAATAATTTTAATTTCTTATATATGTGTAACGAATTTACTTACTCTCATGACTGCAAACAGTTTCAACTTCTAGTAAAAGTCTTATCATTACAAATAAAAATGCAAATCAGGTGAGCTACCATATAACTATAAAATGGTTTTCAAACAATCAATTGGTCTTTTCCATTTCAATTTGCATATCTTCTAATTGTCCCGATTCTCTTACCAGTTTTAATCTGAAAGGTAATAGAACATATTATTCGTTCAAGAACTCTTTCGTCTTTGCAAATAATTTTAATTTCTTATATATGTGTAACGAATTTACTTACTCTCGTGACTGCAAACAGTTTCAACTTCTAGTAAAAGTCTTATCATTACAAATAAAAATCCAAATCAGGTGATCTTCCTTATAATTATAAAATTATAAAATCATTTAAAGAATCAATTGGTCTTTTCCATTACTTTCCGTCTTCTAACTGTCCCGATTCTCTTACTTGTTTTAATCTGAAAGGAATGTTAATAGAAAATATTATTCATTCGAGAACTCTTGTGGCTATGCAAATAAATTTGATTTCTTACATAATATGTGTAATGAATTTACTTACCCTCGTGACTGCATATATTTTTAACTTCTAGTAATAGTCTTATCATAACAAATCAAATCAGGTGATCTTCCTTATAATTATAAAATTATAAAATCATTTAAAGAATCAATTGGTCTTTTCTATTACTTTCCGTCTTCTAACTGTCCCGATTCTCTTACTTGTTTTAATCTGAAAGGAATGTTAATAGAAAATATTATTCATTCGAGAACTCTTGTGGCTATGCAAATAAATTTGATTTCTTTTAAACTATGTGTAATGAATTTACTTACCTTCGTGACTGCATATATTTTTAACTTCTAGTAATAGTCTTATCATTACAAATCAAAATCAAAATCAGGTGATCTTCCTTATAATTATAAAATCATTTAATAAATCAATTGGTCTTTTCCATTACTTTCCGTCATCTAACTGCCCCGATTCTCTTACTTGTTTTAATCTGAAAGGAAAGTTAATAGAAAATATTATTCATTCAAGAACTCTTTTGGCTTTGCAAATAATTTTGATTTTTTTATATTTTTGTGCGTTGTATGAAGTGTGTAACTGGCTAAATAAATAAATAAATGTGTAATGAATTTACTTACGCCTTTCTTGTTAACCTTTGTTGAGCGTGCTTTATTATACTGTGTTGGATATAGTTGTCCACCTCCTTTATAGTGCACGTTTTATCTGCAAGACTGCATATTTTAAAAAAAAGATCCCGGATTCTCAAAAAATTAATAAATGGGATTTTCGAGCAACCCTTAATCCCCTTCCACGTACACAAAACCCACACATCATCTTGAATAATGAGTTTTGACACGTGTGTGCCAAATTTAAAAAGCTTTTGCAGTCCATCTCTGCCATTGATTAGTGAAAACTTTTTAATCTGAAAAAAGATATGCACATAAATATTTATGAAAAATTATGAACATTGTGTTTTATTTATTATTAATTAGTAACATTAACATAAGTAGATTGATTAGTGAAAAGGAGTTAAATTTCTTCAGCAGCATGCACATTGCCTAGAATATCACCCACTATCTTCAAATGGTTTATACAAGCAAACGTTGATTAAAACAAATTATGTAAAATGAGTAAAATGACTTACTAATTGATTTTCGAAGACTTTATCTCCTAGTCTAATCTCCAATAGTTTTAAATTTTCCATCGTATTAACTGGAAATTCAAAGTCCACATCTTCGTCAAACTCTACAGACGAGGACTGAGGAGGAAGGCTGATATTGTTTGCCGCAATTACTTCTAAAATTCTGTCCAATTTCACCTGCATTACGTCAAACCTCCGTACAACATCTTCATGATCTAAAAAAAACAAATTTGATACTCATTTATCAAACTGAAGCTATGTTAAAATCAGACAGCGTTACTTCGCTGATATGCAATACGATATAAGCTCAAGGGAAAAAATAAATCTACTTACATTGCCGAAGCGCCTCTTTCAGTTCCTGATTCTCGTTAATTATCGGCACTTCGATAAATGACGCGTGAAGAGGTGACGTAATTGGCGTTGTGTCAGTTTTAGAAGCACAAGCAGGATTCTGAAGGTTTGGAAAGGAGTGAGCTGGTTCAAAGGCCAACTCAACTATTTCTGAGTTCTGGCACTCAATGACTGTGGCACACTCAATCAACTCGGGAGTTCTGGCACTCTATCCCATTCAGGCTATTTAAATTGTTCTCTTTCAGAGATTCAAACTCTTCGTTTACATCCGCAACTGTTGGTGTAAAACGTGGGCGTTTGCTTTTATTGTAAAAATATCTGTAAAAAAAACATATTTCTATCTAAAAACCAACAAATACTCTTAAATATTAATTAAATCAATGGGGATATATACCTGGATCCACAGATATTGAAGAATAATAACAGAGTTTAAAATGTTAGTAAATTAATACATACGTGTCTTCTTCCTCCGTATCATCAAATTTTGCATACATCTCTTCTAACTTCAGGGCTTCTCTGAAAGTTTCAATATCCCTCAACTTAACTTTACACTTGTACTTCCTCCAGCTAGGTTGAGGGATACTGTCCCTCGCCCGGAGATATTCAACCTTATTCTTGTCCTGGATGTCTGGCCAAAGTAAAATGTTGTTTGAAACCCAACAGTTGGGTACTGCAGTGACTGCATCTGCATTGCCTTCTTTAGTGATTACTATTGAATAGGGCATCTCGAGAGCTAAAAATATCGAGATACCAAGTGTTAAAAAACATTTTACTCAACAAAAAAAATTTAAGTTCATACATCAAATAAATGACGCACTGTTTGACAACCATTGACCTCCATTAAAACAAGATGTCCATATTGGAATAATAACACAACAAGCTGCGACATTTCAAATATGCAATTTATCCGACTAATACAAGTAATTTGACATAGATTTATCAATATTTAATCTAACTTTACTAATATCATCCGCCAATTAGCCGTTAAAATCGATTTATTTAGTTTTTCTTTTCATGTAAATATAATAAATAATTAAATAGTATCCCCTACCTTCAGAATTCAAAGGGCCCTCTTGTTTCCTGACAATATTTATTAAAACTGCACAGTAAACAAACCACTCGCAGTAAAATGTCGATATGCACGAAACACTAGAGTAAATTATATAAACAACGCTAACACAAACAACGCCATTAAATTCTACTTAACAACCAAACTTCACGAGCGACACTGACGACACGCAGACAGAACGCACAGCCATTGGTACTACAACGAAAAGATGTCGTTTTTATTTTCGTTTGGCGTTCGGATTCGGATACCTGCGTTGCGATGCGCGTGCTATGGAATATGGCGGGAAAATATAGAATCTCTACTACTACTACGCCGGCGCTATACTCGTAGCTGTGACCAACCTTCCCCATTTTTAAGAACCGTTTAATAGGAAGTGTGCGCCCTGATACCAATTTGATCCCGGTGTAGGAAAACGAGTGTAGTGAATGTGCTCAAACTGATACCACAATGGTTGTATGGGACATTCATGTAGCGACGATATATCGACGGTTAGCACTGTAAGGGTTAATATACATCCCTTTATGGGCAGAGAGAGAGAGAGAGTATGGGTATTTCCAATGCTTACGAATTGGCTTTTAGCTGGTTTAAGCATGCTTTACTCTAGAAACATTCACCGATTTCCACCACATTCTTTTTATATCTCTCATATTACTTTCTGTTCGCAACCGGTGACCGATGGTCTGTGAGAGCAGAATCTTCAATGAAAATTCCAGTCACCGGGATTCGAACCCAACACCTCTATGTTGATAGATCAACACTCTCACCGCTGAGTCATGTGGAGATGTGACGTCACCTTGATATTTTTGATATATGAAAGTATTTAAATATATAGGAATAGAATAAGAAGGAATATAAGCAGAAGGATTTAGGAGGTTATAAAAGCAAATGAATGGTTTTTCAACGTCAGATGGATAGCGAAATTTTATATAATTATTAATGACTTTTTTTTTAACTTCAGATACTTTTTATATATATTTTTCAATATTGTAGATACTTGACTAACATGTTGCTTTTACTGTTTTTGATTTCAGGAGCTCAGTCTGTGCAGATCAATACAATGGATTCCACTACAATAGACAATACATCACAGAAATATCCCAAAGGGGATTCAACTAACAATCAAGGTGCGACATATCCAATTAACTTATTACTCGCTCTGTTGCTGTGTTTAGCTTCTGATGAAACTTATAGTGACGTAAAGTTAATGGTAGAACTTCATACAGATATCTCAGGAAAATTTGATGATGTTATTGTGCAACAAGATGAAAATATGAGTTATGTTACAATGATGCAACTTAAACATAAGGCAACAAAAGATGCGATTATAAACAAATACACATTAACATCTCCTAAAGAATCGGCTTTCAACATTTGGAAATATATTAAGTCTTATTTTGCAAAAATTACAACTTATATGTCTTCCAATACTGATAATCCAACCTTAAAACATTTAGTGCTCTACACCAATAGCCCCGTTGAGGAATCCTTCGAGAAAGATTATCTTACGGAGCCCAGTGAAATACCTTCCTTCCTAACCAGCATACATCCATCAGGATTCTACAAACTTAGATATGATAAATGCTTAGAGTTATGTTTAACATGCATTGCCATTGAATATTGTTTGAACATCAAGAAACAAAAAAACTTTGATTTATCCAAAGTTGATTTGGATTTATGTAGAGATGTGTTGCAGCTCGATGATGAAAGCCGCATTACAGGATTGAAAAACGATTTCGTCACGGGTGAAGGAAAGTTCAAAGACACAAGCTCAATACATGTAGAATTCAGAAAACATGTCATTTCGGAATTAGAGAAAAAAGGAAGTAAAATCTCAGACTCTACATTTACAAAAGAACAAAACAAATATATGGTAGGCGAAACGTCACAAGGGTCAGAAGATATTTCCCTCATGTTTGAAGGGCTTCTAAAAGATTTTTGTGATTTATTTATTTTGGCCACAGATCAACCAGATGACAGTGCTATGGTTATTAAGGCAAAAAAATACCCAAGTGATTTATCCAAAAGTGATTTCGATTTATGTAGAGATGTGTTGCAGTCCGATAATAAAAGTCGCATTACAGGATTGAAAAACGATTTTGTCAAGGGTGAAGGAAAGTTCAAACACATAAGCTCAATACATGTAGAATTCAGAAAACATGTCATCTCGGAATTAGAGAAAATAGGATGTAAAATCTCAGACTCTACATTTACAAAAGAACAAAACAAATATATGGTAGGCGAAACGTCACAAGGGTCAGAAAATATTTTCCTCATGTTTGAAGGGCTTCTAAAAGATTTTTGTGATTTATTTATTTTGGCCACGAATCAACCAGATGACAGTGCTATGGTTATTATTGCAAAAGAAATCCTAAATGAACATTCTTATTTTAAAGGCTGCAATATTGATGGCATATACAATTTTATGAACAAGTGGTTTAATGACAAAGAAGGGTATTTTTTCAGTAAAGCAGATTGCAAGAATTTATTAATGAAGGCTCGTCTGGATCAAAAATCCATAGACCAGAGAAATGGGCTAAACAAGACATATTCCTCCATACGTTTCACTGAGTATTCCATCAGTGAGTTTAAAAGGAAGATAAAAAGAGTAAATGAAACTGTTATATCAATCAATATAAATGGGAAGTCCTCCTGCATAGTGATTAAGAAATTCATTGAAGCTTTCCACGTACAGGGTGATAATAATTCCCTGTATATTGTCAATGTGAAGGAAGTGATGGAGACAATGTCTCTGCAAGACATTGTGAATGGAGTGGGAGAGATTGTGCCTTTGAAGGATGAGTCTAGTAAGTCCTTTTCATCAATAGTAGTGTTCCATTGTAGTAACTGTAACATTAGAGATGACTATAATAGTAATTGTGATATGAACCTGTGGATAAGCAAACCTAATTTCAGTGAACTTATAATGGGTCTTACAAATATCAAACTGGTTTTCATTTCATGTAATGATTTAAGTGATACTTTTAAAGATGCTTATGTACATTATGGTATTACTGGAGAAATATTGGCAAATGATATATCAGACGAATCCGAGATTTTTACTCAAGAAACGCTTATATTTAATGGAGTAAAAAAATCTTTAAGAAAAATAGTACAGTCGTGGCAAACTTTCAAAAAATGCAAAATAGATAACAACGATATGTTCAGTGAGCTAGCGCAGTCTATTGCAAACAATAAAAAAATCATAATAGCGAAAGAACCACAAAATACATCTCAATTAGATGCAGCACACATACAATGTAATTATGAACTTGATGTGGAATGTTTCAAAAATATCTTATCAAAACATAGTGAGTGTGCGTTTGCCGTTAGTTGCGATATGGAAGATGAAATACAGAGGTTAAGTCAACTAGATGAGGCCTCATTTAAAAAGTATAAAGACGACAAGAAGATAGTTATCTTAAATATTAAAAATAAAAAACAAGGAGTATTTAAAGATTTTTGTGATAATATTCAAAGGAAAAGCGCAAAATTGCAGAAGAGATTCTGGATTGAAATAAAAGACCAGTCTCTAATTGTACGTCAAGTATTCAATCCAACATACTACATACAGAGAGAACTTATTCAGAAGAGTAAAATAATAAAAGTGGACACAGAGAAGATGGCTGAAGTACTCCGTAGTGGTAGGAAAGTTAGTATTGTGGTGAAAAATTTTACTAATAATAAAACTTTCAAAAATAAACTAAAAGATAATGATGATCCTACTAAAATAGAAATATGTATGCAAAATATTAAAATGTACCCAGGAAATGAAAGCGTGCAAGAGTATGAGAATCTATGCAAAGAAAACAATACAGTTCACTTGCTGGAATGGTGCAATGATGAAGATCTGAGGTGGATACGGTCACACGGATCCATGGAACTATTGAGGGAAAGTGAGCGTGGTGATCAAGTTATAGACTTGACTTCATCAGGATCTCCATCATTAGTAATCATATCAGACGATCCTGGGATGGGCAAATCCACATACCTGACCTACATATCTCAACTAATGAAGGATTCCAAATGGATTATCAGAATTAACTTTCGGGAAGGGTTGGTCACAAAAGCTTTGGAAAGTTTTGATAGTGATAATATTGTGGAGTTCTTGACTAATATTGAATTTCTAAACACAAACACTTCTGTTGTTGCAAAATCATTGTTACAATATTATCGAAGGAAAGATATTTCTTCAAATGACAACATATTGTTGTTTATCCTGGACGGGCTGGATGAAGTTCCACGAGAGCTACTGGAGAAGGCTAAAGAGTTACTTAAAATCTTAGTGAAAGAAACAACTAGTACCGTTTATCTCGCCACTCGACAACATTATACATCTTCGCTTGAAGACCAATATTCAGTTTTCTCTATGAAACTCAAAGAAATATCATTAGATGATCAGTGCAAATTCTTGGTTAATTACTGTAAAAATTATTTAAATGAAAATGTTGAGTACAAGACTGCTGAAGATTTCCTAACGAAAATGTCTGGTGTATTGGGCGACACTACTGAGTTCATAGGAATACCTTTGTACCTAAGAATGATATCAGAAGTTTCCTTTGTGTACATTAAAGATAATAAAATTGAGGAATTATATAAGAAAAAAATTGACGTGAATATGTTATATGAATATTTCATTAAAAATAAATATAAAATATATTTTAAGGATAAGTGTAATGATTCGTTAACCAAACAAAAACGCAAACAAATGGAAAAACAAAAACAAAACACTCTCAGTGAGTTCGCCTTCATATATTTATTTCCTAAGTATCGCGATCGCCTTGAAAGAGATATAGAGAAGTACATAACGGAGAATCGAGAAGATTATTTACTGTTAGGTTTGTTGCAGGCTAAAGGTTCCCATGACGAGCTACATTTTACTCATAGAACGTTCTATGAGCATTACACAGCACGATTTACAGTGGATTTTTTACAAAAGAAAGAGAGCAATGAGTCTAAGTACAAGTTGGCATTGGATGTTGTTAAATCTGAATTATACTCGGAGGAAATCAGAGGAGAAAATAAATTGTTGAAAATGTTTATGGATTATATGCTGGTTGCTAAACTTCCATTACACAAGGAAATATTAAATAAGGACCTACAGTCATTTTACAAGTTGTCATATGAGGAACCAAGAGATGTACAAGATAAACTGGGTAGATCGGCCTTGCACATGGCTGTACAATATGGAAACACAGATTTAATTAATGATCTGATACTTGCTGGCTGGGATGGAACTATTAGTGATATTTTGGGTAGGACACCTTTACATTGGATGATATTGAAGAGATATTTTGATTGGAAAGATATTAAAATATTGATTGAGTCGTATATGGACATAAATGTGGAAAACAACATATTTTTAAATAAAAGTGTAATAAAGGGGAATAAAATGAATATATTTGGAAATGAATATAACACTGAAAGTAAGATGCTAAAGATGATTAATTCAAAAGACATATTTGGACACACCCCTCTGTATTATGCAGGAAGAAATGAAAATTGGAAGATATGCATTTATCTGTTATACTCTGGAGCCAACTGTAATGTACTCGATACATCTACACAGGTAAGTTTAATTACTTACATATTGAAAGATATAATCAATTATATAGAGTGTTCCCATTCAATATTCCCATTACTTCTGTTACAACATCTTGTAAATATGTTTCAGCATTCATATATATTTCCATTAATAGTAGATTACATTAATAGATGTTTTAAACATAGATTATTCATAAATGTTAATCATCTAATTAAAGAAAATGCGATACAAAATTCACAGCCTTATATACTGGAAAACATAAATGTAAGTATATATGAACACTTAGGAAACTTATTAGAAGATATTCTTTTGAACGATGAGGACTGTTTAGGAGTATTTAAATTTTTACACAAAAATGACTCAAGACGACAAAATGCGAATACTAATTATCTACAAAAATGTCTGAAGAAAGCAGCTGAATGTGATCGCTTAGAAACATTTAAATATATACTTAAAGTAAAGAATAACAATATAACAACAGATGATGTAGTGAGTTGTCTGCAGTTAGCAATGGATAGATCCTGTATGGATATTGTGAAATATATTTGTACAGAACACAGAGATAAAGTAGCTGCTGGTAAGGCTGCTCTCATGTACGCTGCTCAGTGCGGGAGGTTGGCTGTAGTTAAATACTTGGATGAACATGGAACTGATTTAAGTTACAGGAACATTGAAGGGATGACAGCACTTCACTATGCAGCTCAGAGTAGCAGGATGGATATTATGAAGTACCTTGTGAGCAGAGGAGGTGATGTTAATCTTCGTGATTTTCAGGGGAAGAGAGTCTTAGACTATGCACTTAACAGTGAGAGAAGTGGTACTTATCTTTTAGATGAGAGTTTCTCATGCGTCCAATATTTAGTAATGGAATGTGAAGCAAGATTAGGATCTGACACTTCTAATGATTCCTACTACAGGTATTTGAAACAGATTTCTGGAGCATCCTGCGAGTCTGTAAATATACAAGATTCCAATGGAGAAACTCTCTTACACAAAGCTGTTAAAGTGAACAGTGAAGTCCTTGTCAGACATCTTATATCTTTGGGAGCAAATGTGAATGCAGTGGACAGTGAAGGTAAAACACCCTTAGAATATTTGAAGGAGCCATCGGATATTTCTCTCGTGTTACTTGTAAATGGTGCTCATTGTAAATCTTCATACAAACACCTTATTCCACTAACATACTGTAGTGGTGTGCTATCAAACAACTCTGTTATCTGGAATATAGAGAACTCTAACTTAATAACATTAATACACATGGCTGCTCACTCGGGATGTAACAGAGATGATGACAGTAGTTCTGATGATGAGGATGACGACAATTATTCTACTCAAATTGATGAAACTAATGCTTTGTCTTCGATACTGAATGTATGTAATGACGTCAGAAATTGCAAGCCACTGAATATAATATCTACACAAGATGATGCCGGGGACACTGCCTTACATATCGCAGCACGCCTCGGTGACTGTAAAAATATAAATATATTGTTAAAACAATCTGCAAAGTATAATATTCTCAATAACAAAGGAGAAACACCAGCGGAATGCTGCAGTACATCAAACGCCAATAATATTATTGAACAATTTGATATCATTTCAATTTTCATTGCGATAATCAAAGAAGAAAAACTTGAAGAATTTGATTTTAAGTTAATATCCTATAAGTACATTGATGTAAGAGACACAGATGGAAGAACAGCTTTACACTGGGCTGTGCTTCTTAAGAACTCCCAAATAGTAGAATCTCTGTTGAGGAAGGGTGCCTGTACAGAAGTGTCTGATGATTATTTACAAACTCCTCTGCACTACGCTGCTGATGAGGGAGATAGAGAGATTATATGTCAGCTGCTCGCACATGGGGCAGTGTTCAACTGTCGAAACAAACATAACAAGACACCAGCTGATGTATGCAAGTCGCAACTAAATGTAATCAGAAAGATAGAAGATATATTCAATTTTATACAAAATAATGAAGGCAATAATAGCTGTACAATCATATCAACCCTTAATAGTCTAGAAGAGGATGTTGCACTGGCTGCAGTGGGAGCTTGCGATGAGAAAGGAAATACTTTGGTTCATTATGCTGCTCATAGGGGAAATGTGGAAATTCTAAACTTCGTATTGAGCAGAGGCGCAGTGTATAATAAAACTAATTCATTGGGATGTACACCTGAGGATGTTGCTGATGATAAAGACATTCTAAAACGCTTGAAATTAATAAGAAACATATTTGAATTGTATAGAAAAAATACCATTGTATCAACATACAGATTCCTTCAGCCCATGTTAAACGATAATATAATAGAGTTTTTAGTAAACTGTAGAGATATGAATGGAAATACTCTACTGCATCACGTGAGTGACATATATTTTGTAAAAGAGATCATAAAGAAAACAAAGTATTTAAGTTGTCCTAATAAAAAAGGACGCACTCCATTAATGAATGTTGCTAGTACAGGTAACGCTAATATCATTAAACTAATCTGTGAAAGAGACAATAATGGTATTCTTAAAAAAGATAATTATGGGCAGACTGTACTACACATGGCTGCGAAGAGTGGTGATATAAACGCAGTTAGGTATTTGGTTAATAAGGGAGCTGAAAATATAATAAATGAAAAAGATTATAAAGGATACACAGCATCACAATTGGCAGACAAACAGGGACATATGTATATAACTAAATATTTAGAATATATTATAATGATGGAAAATAATGCATATCATGGAAGTGTATCAGCTGCATATTTTCAAAACAATGTGTTTGAAGATATTAAATTAACAAATAAAAATAGGAGCTCACTTGAGGTGTCAACATTAAATATTTTAAATGAAGAAGGTATGGATGATTGGCCTGCATTACATATAGCTGCCCGGAAAGGAAATAAGGATGCAGTTGAGTATCTAATTCAATATGGGGGTAAAAGTATTATAAATGAAAAAACTAATGATGGTTGTACTGCATTACATTTAGCTGCCAAGAATGGACAGCGGGATATAGTAGAGTTTCTTATTCTAAATGGGGGGGAAGGTATTATAAATGAAAAAACTAATGACGGTTGGACTGCATTACATATAGCTGCCCGGAATGGACATAAGGATGTAGTAGAGTGTCTAATTCAATATGGGGGTAAAAGTATTATAAATGAAAAAACTAATGATGGTTGTACTGTATTACATTTAGCTGCCAAGAATGGACAGAGGGATGTAGTAAAGTATCTAATTCTAAATGGGGCGGAAGGTATTATAAATGAAAAAACTAATGACGGTTGGACTGCATTACATATAGCTGCTCTGAATAGACATGAGGATGTAGTAGAGTATCTGGTCGTAAAAGGAGGTAAAGATATTATAAATCAAACAACTACTTTTGGTTGGACTGCATTACATATAGTTGCTCTGAATCGACATAAGGATTTACTACATTATCTGATTCAAAACGGGAGTAAAAGTATTATAAATGAAAGAAATACTGATGGTTGTACTGCATTACATATAGCTGCTGAGTATGGACATAAGTATGCAGTAGAGTATCTGGTTCTAATCGAAGGTGAAGATATTGTAAATGAAAGAAATAATGAAGACTCTACTGCATTACATTTAGCTGCCCAGAATGGACATATGGATGTAGTAGAATATCTGGTTCAAATCGGAGGTAAAGGTATTGTAAATGAAAAAAATAAAGATGGCTCTACTGCATTACATATGGCTGCCCAGAATGGACATAAGGATGTAGTAGAGTATCTGGTTCTTTTCGAAGATTATGATATTATAAAGGAAAGAAATAATAATGGTTGTACTGCATTACATATAGCTGCCCAGAATGGACGTATGGATGTAGTAGAGTATCTGGTTCTAATCGGAGGTAAAGATATTATAAAGGAAAGAAATAATAATGGTTGTACTGCATTACATATAGCTGCCCAGAATGGACTTATGGATGTAGTAGAGTATCTGGTTCTAATCGGAGGTAAAGATATTATAAAGGAAAGAAATAATAAAGGTTATACTGCATATGATATAGCTGCCCAGAATAGACATAAGGATGTACTAGAGTGTTTTATTCAAAATGGGGGTGAGGGGATATAAATGAAAAAGATAATGGTTGGACTGCAATACATTTAGCTGCCCAGAAGGGAAATAACGATGTAGTAGAGTGTGGTTGAAAAAGGGGGTCTAGATATTATAAAAGGAGATAAAATGGTTGGGACTGCAATACATGTAGCTGCTCTGGAGGGACATAAGGATATAGCAGTGTCTGGTAGATGAAGGGGGTGTAGATATTATAAATAAAAAAAACTAATGATAATCGTACTGCATTACATATAGCTACTGCGAATGGACATACGGATGTAGTAGAATATTTGTTTATCAACGGAGGAGAATTTAGTTTCTTGAAGAAAGGTTGATAATTTTTATCATGTTCAAATTAATACATATATGATTCTACGTGGCGCGCTGGTGCGGAGCGGTTGTGTTTTTCGTTGCAGTCTCGCTGTGTTGATAAGTTTCTTTCATTTATTATTTACTAATTTAGAATTATTTTTAGTTTTTGTCAAAGGGCCGATTTTTCAATTTTGTTTTCTCGAATCAAACATTTTTAGTTTGATATCTCGGTATATCCGTTATTTTTTAATTTCTTATTTTTAATTTTCTTATTTTAAGGTATTTACCTTACTAGAGAAGGATGGACTGCCATCCTTCTCAACCCATCCTCCTTCTCCCTGACCCTCCGGATTAAAAAAAAATAAAATTCGTTGTGGAAAAAATGGAGGATTCCTTATCATCACCACATGATACGCCATCGAGTCTCCCTTCTTCGACTCTGAATTCAAGTACTCCACCACCATCTACCTCGCTTAAATCTAACACTGTCAGAGAACACTTCTACTCGCCAAAATCCTGTGGGCCATTCACAGTTTTCGCTCAAAAAAGTGAACAAGGAAGTCCCATTTTCCCTTTTGAATTTGGTAAATTCCTGTACCAAAAAAAGATTCCAAATATAGTGAGTGAATGGTTCAGTCAAGCCGAGGGGAGATTCAGAATATCTCTAGAACTCTCAACCGCAACAGCGGCGAATTCCTTCATAAAAAATATTTTCATATTGTCAAACTCCATATATAAAGCATATGTTCCAACATACAATGTAACACGGATGGGGCTTGTTAGGGTAGTCCCTCAAGACGTTACGGAAGAAGAAATAATCTCCTCAATCATCGAAAGCAATCCAGATGTGGAAAATATTGTCAAAGTCAGGAGACTAAATTACAAGGACAAATCATCGGGAACGGCGGTGTGGAAACCATCTCGAAGTATCGTGGTTACCTTTGAGGGGCAATTTCTTCCGTCACGCATATATATGTTTTACAATTCATTCAGCGTAGAAACTTACTTCTTTCCTACCATCCAGTGTTTTGCTTGTTGTAAATTCGGCCATTCAAAAACAAATTGCAGATCTGTACCTAAATGCTACAATTGTGGCGAGAACCACCCTGCTGAAGAATGCCTAGCATCTGATCCAAAATGCTTTAACTGTAAGGGGGCACACAAGGCAATCAGCCTTACATGTCCTGAATACTCCCGTCAAAAGGCGATTAAAAATACAATGGCTTCTGCTAATGTGTCATACATACAAGCATCAAAACGCCACCCATCAGCTAAAACGTCATATGCGGAAGTGCTAGCATCCACTTCAACTACATCAACCTTCTTTTGCAAAATCTTCTTCCAAAAACCCATAGCCTCACTCACCTACAGGATATGATCGAGCAAAACATAACTCTTTACTTATGTATACTAATGGTTCTCCCATATCCAATACTCTTGATGGTTGCGCCATTACTGAAAATCAAATTCCAACTGACTCTACCATCATCGGACAGCTCAAACAAAGTTTGACTTCTGATAACAATAACTTCCTTTTCTCATTGCTTTCAATTATAATAGATGCAATATCCTCACAAAAAGAAAAACCGTCCAACGCTGCCAATATTATTTCTCTCCTTAAAACTTTACTCACCGAAAATGGCCAATGTACAGAATCCAATAAATCTTTCAACAACTAAACGCGCTGAATTTACAATCCTACAATGGAACTGCCGTAGTGCGGTGTCAAATAGAGACGATTTAATATTGCTACTCAAAACTCACAAAATCGATCTTGCGTGCTTGTCTGAAACCTGGTATTCTGACAATTCTTTCGTTTCTTTTCCAGGATACAATTGCTATAGAGATGATCGTTCTGATGGTAGAGGTGGTTCTGTTCTTTTAGTTAGAAATTCTCTACCATCTAAACAAATATTTCTCCTTTCACACCCAAAAATTCAAATAGTTGCTGTTTCAGTATTTGATATATCTTTTGTATCAGTTTACGCCCCTCCTAGAACACAGTTCGAGTCTGTTTTTTGGACAGATGTCACTTCCAAGCTCCAGAGGTTGTATATGATTCTTGGAGATCTTAATGCTCACTCTTCTTCTTGGGGCTGCCATCTTTCTGACACAGCAGGAAAAGCAGTTCTCAGTTTTGTAGACAGTATGAATCTATGCATTCTCAATAATGGTGATCCCACGAGATTCTCTTCTTCACAACAAAATCAGAGTGCAGTGGATATTTCGATCTGCACAGGAGACATAGCTTCATCAACTACCTGGACCATATTAGATGATCCTCATTCTAGTGAAAAACTGCGGGAATCGGTTTGGTTTACTCAGCCGCAGAGTATTGTTCACCAGTGTGGCTAAAAAGTGCACATACAAAACTCATAGACACCCAACTAAATTAAGCTATGAGAATTATCAGTGGTACTCTCAAACCAACTCCTCTACCTTGGCTCCCAGTGCTCTCCAATATACCGCCCGCACATCTCAGGCGTGAAGAAGCACTATACAGAGAACACCAGAAAATCATTAATAATCCAGATCTCCCTATACATATAGATATAGAACATCCACCTAAATATACATATTGGATTACAGCTGCAAGCGATAGACAATCAACTGATGACAAATGGCGAGATCTGTGGGCAACGACAAGGGTGAAAAACCATAACCTGGTTGCAGATCCAACTGTACAGCTTCCAGGCTCTACTTTGCCCAGAATACTCTGGTGCACGCTGAACAGACTAAGGAGTGGGGTCGGATGCACAGCATCACACCTACATCAATGGGGACTCGCAGACTCTCCGTTATGTGTGTGTGGTGCTGACCAAACAACAGACCACGTGGTGAACATATGTCCCCGATATTCATACGATGGCGGGTTGCAAGCACTTAGTTTAGGGTCGGACGACGCGATCTCATGGCTGCGGGATCTTGAGATACGAATATGACGGGTATAACCCATAAGAAGAAGAAGAAGATTCTAGTGATCACTTTCCAATCATTATAGACATACGACATGGATCCAAACGTTCATCTCAATATCAGTCTAAAACAAGGTTTAACACTAGAAAAGCCAATTGGGAGAGTTTCAGGGAGCAGTTGATGTTTAATGTGGGAGGGCTGGAGGCTCAGAAATTTGAGGGGGATATTGATGGGCATGCAGTGATGGTTTCAAAGATTGTCACAGATGCGGCAAATATAGCAATTCCTATGTCAACCCCACGAAAATCTTTTACCTACTCTCCCCCCTGGTGGGATAGCGAGTGCACACAGGCGGTTCATTTAAGGTCTCAAGGGGTTAAAAATTTCAAAAAAAACATGTCACTAGAAAATTTTCTGAATGTTCGCAGTGTGCAGGCACGCACAAAGAAACTTCTGAGAAGGAAAAAAAGACAGGGTTGGGTCCAATTTTGCAATTCTCTATCACCAGATACTCAAACTTCAGAAGTTTGGAATTCAGTACGAAAATTTAAAGGTTCGTAAACCCTCAGACCAAATAAATCTGATCTCTCTTGGATGGATAGTTTTATCGACCAACAGGCACCTCCATACGTCCCAATCCACCAGGAGCTTGAAAAAAGGCCTGAAATTCAGTCTCAAACATGTTGTCTTACTGTTCCTTTTTCTGTTGACGAACTGTCCATCTCCATAAATTCAACAAAAGACTCTGCACCTGGGCCGGATTCGATTCCATATTCATTTTTACGAAATTTTCCAAAAGAATTTTTGCTAAAACTGTTAAACTTGTATAATCAAATTTTAAAGTCAGGAAAAATTCCAGATAGCTGGAAAAAACAAGCGATTGTCGCAATTTTGAAGCCTGGAAAGGATTCATCCTTAAGTTCATCATATCGACCCATTGCTTTGTCATGCTGCTTCTTGAAAATTTTGGAACGCATGATTAAATACAGAGTGGAAAGATTTCTGGAAAGTAATGACATACTCCCACCATGGCAGTTTGGCTTCAGAAAGGGTAGATCATGCATTGATAGCTTAAGCATCTTAGTTACCGATGTCCAGATAGCAAGAACAAATAAAAATGATATCTCCAGTGCATACGATAGTGTCATCCTTCCCATCTTACACGATAAACTAAGTTCCATCGGAGTTCCAGACTTGCTATGTTGTCTTATTTTCAATATAATGTGTGAGAGGTGTCTTATCTTTGAATCGGCAAATGGTCTAGTGGAAAGAAGGGTTTACAGAGGCCTCCCACAGGGACTAGTTTTAAGTCCCCTCCTATTTAATGTATACACTCTGGATATTCGAACATTCATCCACTCGTCCTGCAATATACTTCAATATTTATTTTATTTATTTATTTCAATTTTACAGGATACATACAGTTGATACAAAAAATACAATGGTCTATAACATATTTAGCAATAAGCAAACCAGTGAAGATCCCTATATTACCCTTATGTGCTCTACAAAACATACATAACCAAACACAACAGATAAATCAAAAAACAACAATTACAATAGAATAGAGTAAATATGCGGATGACTTCGTCTCATAATTTGATGCGTCTTGCGGTTGAGAATTTAGTCATCTCTCCATTCTATCAATGACTGGTTGGAAATGCATGGCTTGTCTCTTTCTCCTACGAAGAGCCAAACAGTTGTTTTCTCTAATAAACACAAATCTCCTGGCTGCCAAATAAGCTGCAATAATATTCCAATTCCAATGAAGGAGTCAGTCAAATTTTTAGGCATGACACTTCACCGCAAACTTTCATGGAA
This sequence comes from Athripsodes cinereus, assembly GCA_947579605.1. NCBI lineage: Eukaryota > Metazoa > Arthropoda > Insecta > Trichoptera > Leptoceridae > Athripsodes > Athripsodes cinereus. The sequence goes on along the minus strand of OX388325.1, from coordinate 3,287,200 downwards.
CTTGCACATTGAAAATGTTATTTCAAAATGTGAAAAAAATATAAATATCCTAAGAGCTGTAACTAGAGTCTGGTGGGGTGCTCACCCCTCTACCTTGAGAACCTTATACTTTGCCCTAATTCGCTGTCATCTTGAATACGGGAGCTTTTTAATGGATCCTCTTCCAAACTATCTGTCCTTGAAACTTGACAGACTCCAATACAAATGCCTGAGACTTATCCTAGAAGCAATGAAATCATCTCCAGTAGTTGCTCTACAAGTGGAATGCGTCGATATGCCACTGTCGCTCCGTCGGGAGTTTTTAGCCTCCAAATTTATTATCAAAAGAATGTCACACAACCGCATCCTCATTGATAAATTACAATTATTACTGAGTCATTGTTTGAATGAGCCTTACTGGAGAAACAGGACGTACCCTCTCCTGTGTTCCTCTTGGGAATATATATCCCAGAAATGGTTCTTATCATACCAGACCCGTCCCATCAAATATCGCAATACCTCCCGCCGTCATAACTTCAAATATTGTTGAATCAATAGGACTAGACAGATCCATGTCATTACTCGATCTTCACATTGTTAATCAGTTATTTCTCCAAATTGTGCACAGTAGATGGCCGTCCTATGCATTATTTTACACAGACGGTTCCAAACTTCAGGATGGTAAGTGTGGTGCTGCCTTTTATGCACCAAATCAGAACCTTGAAATGAAATTGTGTCTTCCGTCTGCTGCATCAATTTTTACAGCAGAGTGCGTAGCCCTCAAAGAAGCATTAAAATACATTGTTGGTAATTCTCTTCCACGTGCTGTCATTTTCACTGACTCGCTCAGTGTTGTATCCCACCTTTGTTCTAAAAATCACACTTCATCAAATAACCATCTCATCCTCGACATTAAAAGATTTCTGTGGGAGGCGAATGAAAAAAATCTAGACATAGTGGTATCCTGGATCCCCTCGCATATGGGTATTAGTGGCAATGAGAGGGTGGACGATTTGGCTAGAGACGCTTGCCTCAACGGCTTGTCACCCCACGATTTTATTTTACCAGTTGACGATTGCATCAATGCAGCTAAAATAATAACTTTGGAGAAGTGGAACTACACGTATAATAACTCAGTAACTGGCTCTCACTATAGGTCAATTCAAACAAACATTCCATCTAGACCCTGGTTTCTGGACGCCAAACTGCCGAAACTTGATATTACTCTATTTTGCCGACTGAGAGTCGGTCACACTGTATTGGCCTCGCACCTGGCTAGAATTAATGTTGTTGACTCTCCGGATTGTGAATGTGGAGAGGATTCTGAAACGGCTGACCACGTGTTCTTTGGTTGCCCCCTTTTGCCCAACCAAGAATTTATTTTTGAGATAAAAAAAAATCTGCTCGACATTTCCTATATCAGTTCACTCCCTTCTCTCTCAAAATTCACCGATTATCAATCGAATTCTCATAAATCATCTTAAGAAATATAGTAAGAACATCTGATGAAAAATGAGAAAAATAAGATCGTATGGATTTTACATGAAATATCGTAGTATATAATTAAGCATAATCTTATATACATTATATAATTCATTCAATTTTGTATCAGTGTTTCAATAATTGCATTGCGAAATGGGATAAAAAAAAACAATTACTTTACTAAGTTTCTAATGTTCACTTAAACATATTTTGAAAAACTGTTCCCAGCATGTTATTGTAAACAACTCAATAATATGCTGGTAGGCTGGATTCATGGGAGGGAGCGAAACGGTAGATTCCTACTTTGTATAGCTCTGTTCCACTTCGACCACCATTGTATATTATGGTATGTACCTATTCTCTGATACATTGTTTTTGACTTGTTTTGATGCTTGATTTTGTGACGAATATGATAAAAGGGTAAATGTATTTGATACTAAGCGTTGTGATGACGCATATTGCATCCTGATTGTGTTTTGTGAAATGTATTTTATTATGAAATTTAGGCATAATTCACTCGATTGCGGGTGCATTGCTGTAAAATGAAATAAGAAGAAGAAGAAATTAATATATATTATACTTACATAATAAAATTCGAAATAGAACAGACCAGTCGTCGTTTGGTTTGAGTCTTTCAATACACATAATAAAATAATATCTAGCAGGTGGAAGCTAAAGGGCACACCGCTCCTTAAAGCGGAATTCACTATATTCACTTTCACAAGTAACATCTTTGCTGTCAACTTGCTATTAAAATATACTAATTTTTATACAAAAAGTGCACAAAGTGAGATACAAGTACTCATTACATATTAAATTCAAATAGTTAAATAACTGGCATTAAATGCAAACTTCAATAAGCGGTGAGTGCATTATTAAATGCATAAATAAATTTCTACTCACATAGAATCATAAAAACAGTAAAGACTATATTCGCCAAGCAGCGACATTGCGATACACGCGTCATCACTACTGTAAAATATTAGTCCAATCAGAGCGATATCAGTGTGGATCCATATAACCAATCAACAAGAAGATCGGGAATACTTCTACACCTTACAAACAGGGTTGGCACACAGTCTTCAATATCAATATCAATAAATCTTTACAAGAAAAAAGATGGAAGTGCTAGATATCATTGAAATGGTGAAAAACGCTGCATGTGCCTTGTCTAAACTGGTCACAGATAACAGTAAATTCACTAGAGATCATATATCAAAGATAACACCCATCTCACTAGAATTCATGTCAGCGATGAGTATCGCTACCGCAAAAATTCCCAGTCAGGAAACTGAGATAAGGATCCTTAAACAGAAGGTGGAAAAACTCGAAAGCGGTAAACCCGGCGTTAAAATCCTTGACATGTGTGATACTTTGGCAGAACTAGAGGAAAGAAACACACGAGCAAAAAATGTTATACTATTTAATGTACCGGAGAGGGATGTTAATTTACTGAGCCGCGACCAGATCTCAAAAGACTTGAATCAGGGATCAAAATTAATTCATGATATAGAAGATCTGAGTAGATTACCCATAGTTAAGGTGTATAGATTGGGAGTAAGGAAAAGTGACAAAATCAGACTTTTGAAAATAACTCTGAGTAGCCGCGATGATGCTAGAGAAGTTCTCTTTAATAGACTTAAATTACCGAAGCACATTAAGGTTAAGCAAGATCTCACCGAACTACAAAGAACTCACCTTAAATCACTATGGGAAGAGGTAGAACTGAGAAGAAGGGATGGTGAAGATGATATTACGGTGAAATTTGTAAATGGAACTCCTAAAATAGTGGAAAATAATAAAAAAGCTGATAAAAGGACATAAATATAAAGTTTTGACAGCCCTGACTCTGTTTATTAATTTCCGAGTGCCTGGGCGATGTACGAAGAGTCGTGATACCCTTTTATATTTAACAACCATACGAATAACTACGTTAGACATACAGTCATCCCCCATTTAAATCGCTTGAGCAATGAATTTCTGTCGTACTTGGATTTGTGTACCATCAGTTTTGCCTTCTTTAGAATTTTTTGTTGTTGTTGTAAAACTTAGTTGCCTCCCAGATTATGTATGATATCGAGATGTTGGATTTTCTATCTGTGTGTATCCTTCACTATAATTTTTCTTTCTTTTATTTCTTTACACATGTACATGGATATATTTGTTTTATGAAATTGATTTTTGCTAAATCATTGTCTTATAATGCAGAATACTTCATAATAATAATGCGTATTGATTGGTAATAACTAGCATTACACTGTGCCAAATTTTGCATAATTGTTTCATTTATATTTTGTTTGTGGGTTTCCTTATTTTATTAATATGTATTTTATTTAAATTTAATGTCAAGGTGGATTTTTTGAACAAATACATACATATGTACTTGACTTATTATTAGTATATGATAGATTTTAAATTTTACGTCTAGATTATAGAGTATTTGTACTGCATACCTGTATTATTATATAATAATTATTTTGAATGTTGTTCCTCGCTAATGCTTAGCGCACTAGTGCCTAATGAATACAAGTTCAGCATGTATCGATTGTAGTATATATTTAAATGTTTTTTTTTTTTATAATATTATTGTCACAAGTTGGGTAGAAATTGTTTTTTTTTTCTTTTTTCGATGTCGGTGAATTTGCTATAGTAGCAATGATACCTATAGATGCATAATGTTGTTATTGTATGTATACCTGTATGTATGATGCACTTGATTATGTTATACAGTTGAATGTAAGATGTATATCTTTTTATAATTTGAAATTTTTATAACAGATGTGAAATGTGATATTCTATTTTGTTTTGTAATATATTTTTTTGTAAAAGGCAATTGCCGTATATTGAATAAATAAATAAATAAATTCTTAATCAAATGGCGTCTGCAATTTTCAAGTACTGCAAGAAACTCGTGGGAACAGACAGACACCTTTTCAATTTGCGCAAATATGACAACATATCAACTTTCAGGCGCTAGTTAAATTGGAAACTCATTTATTTATTTTTATTTATTTATTCAATATACGGCAATTGCCTTTTACAAAAAATTATATTACAAAACAAAATAAAAAATCACATTTCACATCTGTTATAAAAATTTCAAATTATAAAAAGATATACATCTTACATTCAACTGTATAACATAATTAGCCAAAGAAGAGATATACACATCCTCTGTTTCCTGTTTAAGTTACTATCAGATCTTCACTATCTAGGATAATATCTTAGGGGGAGATTCCAATTTCCAGCAGTGTATTGTATGGACTACCACTCAGGTCAGAGAACAATAGGTTTCACGGTGCTAGATTTTGTAACCAGCTTTCTCCTACTATTCACACCAGCTTATCGTTTTCTTTGAAAAATAAATTAGTTTTTAGGTGATATCTTAAACGGTATGTTACTTGTTGATGCCCGATAAAGAGCTCTTTTCCATTATGCAGTCCCCCCCCCCTTCTTCCTTAATCCCCACCAAGAGTCATTACTACAAAAACTTTTTTTCACTTTTGGTATCTGTATTACTTATTATTGATATACAGTCGATTCCGATTCATTGGGACACCGCTTAATCGGGACAGCCACTTATTTGGGACAAATCTCAAATAACAGAAACCAAACCAAGAAACCAATAGTAAATTTATATGTTTAATTGGGACAACATTCCGCTTAATTGGGACAGTAAATTAAAGATCACAGCACATTAATATGTTACACATATTCTCAAGAAAAACTATGTACAAAGAATTCTCATTTTTGCATTGAATTAAATTGTACGGATGTACCTACCCATTTATTATTTTAATTAGGAATTTAATTATTTTCTTAAAAGTTTATATTACATATTTGTAATTTATATTACCTACTTATATGTAATTTACAGTTTCCAAGAGTTTATAAAATAAAATTATTGAAAAAAATATGCATTGTTTAATTTTATGTGTGTATTACTGGTTAATGGCCTTAATTGCCAAAACCAAAAAAAATGTGAACTTCACTTGGGACAAAATGCCCAAGTCCCGATGTGTCCCAATTACTGTATAATTATGTTAAATTGTGGCTCATAAAGATTAAGGCATTTATTATTTATTTATTTAAGGTATTATTTATGTAGGTAACCAAAAATATGGGTTACGCCATTTACTATTATATGTACACCTGAACACCCACACAAACATACACATTAACTTACATATACTTAAATAAAATCATTTTGCTTTACATATAGGCAACTCATTGGCACATTTGTTAACCTAATCTAATTTAGTAAAATAAGATTTTTTTTAAATATAGGTAAGTAGGTATGTATAATCATAAAATTTTGATAAACGGTCCCTCATGTTTCAGTTTGTAATAAATCTTTTTATAATTCAATAATTTTGTATAATCCTAAGGTTTGTGTATTGACACTGAAAATACATTACTTATAATAAATTACCTATATTAAAAAACACACTGTTAAATTTTCACATACTATAAAAAATCTGAAGCGTTTTCATCAAGTTATCTCGACATTATTGAGAGCACTACAATAAAGATAATCTTAAAACAGTATGTTTTTTTAAATATTACATATTTATAATATTTTTATTATTCACACTGGGCAATTTCTATCCAGTATCTATTCTGCGAGCGGCCCATCTGTGCATGGATATCATGCATTTCTAATGTTATTGTCGAGTGCATGGATAGGATGAACGGAGTATAATCATGCTGTGAGTTGCGCATTTTCCCATTGTTAATTAATTGATTAAATGTTTATTTATTAATTTTTTAATTAATGATATTTTAAATATTTTATTAATTGCATGTTATTTTATTTTTATGCAGCACACCTCAATACGGGCAACCTAGTGAGGCTGCTGCAACATTATTGTATCCATATTGGTGATGTATTGACTCTGATTTTGTATGTATATTGATTGAGTAAAGTTTTATTATTTAATATATTATATTCATTACTAAAATAGATAAGAATTAATACAAATGATAATAGCCTACTTATCAGGTGATAATAATATAGAGAACATTATTACTTGCGAGTACAGTACATAGACAATAATGTAATACTGACATTCACTTAGCTCTAATATGTGACAAAGTAAATCAATATAAATATTAACTTAAGGAGGAGGTACGAAACCATCCTTTGCAAATGTTTATGGATTGTAAAAATGAAAAGTTTTTGTAACATTTGATAAAATTAAAATATTTTTTAAAGTATTTTCATTCTTCTCACAAAGTATAAAAATTAAAACAAATTATATACTTACCCACACTTAGAGGAAAATTATTTTTTAGTAATATTTCTTTACTGGTGTGTTTTTGTTCCGTATAAAGAATTGTAATATATTGTAATTTAAGAGGCAACACCCGTTTATTGTTTAATACCATCTGTATGGTGTTGTATGTATGGTGTTATATGTATGGTGTTGTATGTATGGTGTTGTATGTATGGTGTTGTACGTATGGTGTTCCATGTTTCTAGTTAGATATATTCATGTTATTAATTGTAAATTATTTTTTATTTCATTCAATTGCCCTTTCAACTATTTGACCTTAATTTGTGAACTTTGCCTGACTGACATCTAATATTTCGTCGTTGCATATTCAAAAAGGGTCATGTGAATTCATAAATGTTTTGACATTTCCAGAATAAACTGCTCATACTGACATCATAACCATTTTATGAAGTGCTTCTTAGTATCAAATATTAAAATTCAATACTTAAAGAATAATATCACATGCCAATAGAAAGTGTAAACTACAATTTTAATGCCTTAATGAACAGTTTTAGAAGAGTATGCCCAAATAAAAATGTGTGCACATGTCTCTTTTTGAATATGCAACGACGATTTGTCATTTTTTTACCACTACGATTTCTATCATAAAGAACCTCGACCAAATTTTTTTTTGAATATTATATACTTTATCGAAATAATAAAACAAGTCTTTTATTCTACTAATGGTTTATTATGTGAGAGAGACGTCTTTCGTCTTATTAGGACATTGTCAATCAATCTATTGACAATGTCCTCATAAGACGAAAGACGTCTCTCTCACATAATAAACCATTAGTAGAATAAAACACTTGTTTTATTATTTCGATATGGAATTCTACTACCTAAACACAGACACAGTGAATTATATACTTTATTTTTTATGTAGGCGTCTGATTAATGTTACACTGTTTGCTCTACTCCTGTATTTTATTGTATACCTAATTGTTTTGTGTCTTTTTCTTTTTATATTTTATTGTGAATTTTATATTCTCTTAAAAAACAGTGCAAATAAACCAAAGCAACAAAAAAATAAAGCAGGTACAAGAAACTGCAAGTAAAGATATAAAAAAGGCATTTATTACAAATAAAAATAATTGCACAACACATTTTTTTACCAAGTATTGTTTGTATACTATTTTAATTCTATATTTTAACAAAGTTTTATCTTACTATTTTAACAAGATCGGGTGGTAATTAGTTTAAGCAGTGAAATATAAGGCTTGCACATATTACAAACACATGAATTATTCATTGTTTTGCCTTTCTATATCAGCTTTTGCACATAGATTGTTATTTAAAAATATCACCCTACACTGAGACCATAACAGCTTTTGAAGAATGAAAAAAAAAATGCCAAGTCAAAAAACGACAGAAAAACTCAAAAGATATCATCAAAAAGAAACAGAATCCAAGGAGAGTCTCTATCCTGGCGATAAAATCATTGTATGTTATGTTGAAAATATCAACATGAACATTCAAACCATTGAACAATTTTACAGCCTTTCCGACAGGAGAGTTTGGTATTATGTTTGTTCTGCTATCAGGGGGGTAAAAAAGTACATGCTGTCGAGAACGATTGTAGATACTGCACTCACTCAAAATCATTGGAATCCTTATAAGCCACTTAAGAGTTTAATAAAATGCCTCGCACAATATACATCTCGACGGTGCATCATTAATAGACATATCCAGTCTTCCACACTGAAACATTCGTACTGAAATGGTCACTCTTCACAAACAAGTATTTTATCTTTCATAGTAATAGGAACAGACATGAAGGCACACTCCCAGCTTAGGATAGTAGTTCCTACACTACATAGAGAAGGGCTTCAACAAATAAATTCATACCCAATAACGCTCCAATGATCACTACACTCAAGATTTGTATCGTAATGCAAAGAGACAGACACCGTATAGCGGAGAACATCTCCAGTTACAATAACAACTCATCCCAAGATCATCAAACAATTCAAACTTACAGGCATACCAATCCTTCTAGTAGATGTGAGCCAAACAGAGGGACCACAGATGCAAGTCAGCATACTCTTCTAATAGATGTGGGCCAAACAGAGGGACCACAGATGCAAGTCAGCATACTCTTCTAATAGATGTGGGCCAAACAGAGGGACCACAGATGCAAGTCAGCATACTCTTCTAATAGATGTGGGCCAAACAGAGGGACCACAGATGCAAGTCAGCATACTCTTCTAATAGATGTGGGCCAAACAGAGGGACCACAGATGCAAGTCAGCATACTCTTCTAATAGATGTGGGCCAAACAGAGGGACCACAGATGCAAGTCAGCATACTCTTCTAATAGATTTGGGCCAAACAGAGGGACCACAGATGCAAGTCAGCATACTCTTCTAATAGATGTGGGCCAAACAGAGGGACCACAGATGCAAGTCAGCATACTCTTCTAATAGATGTGGGCCAAACAGAGGGACCACAGATGCAAGTCAGCATACTCTTCTAATAGATGTGGGCCAAACACAGGGACCACAGATGCAAGTCTGCATACTCTTCTAATAGATGTGGGCCAAACAGAGGGACCACAGATGCAAGTCAGCATACTCTTCTAATAGATGTGGGCCAAACAGAGGGACCACAGATGCAAGTCAGCATACTCTTCTAATAGATGTGGGCCAAACAGAGGGACCACAGATACAAGATACTCATTCAACTGGCCTGAGGCAGAAGCTTATTAATATAAATCTGAGACTCGGAAAACTCAAGACAAGAAGCACTCCGTTAGAACATTAGAAGTGGCAGGCAGATCCAATTCAGTCCGAAGCTGTAAATTTCGAGGACTAGCCCGGACATCACGTCTCCGAGGAGGCTAACTGTAGGTCCTTCACAGGATAATTGGGTTCATCAACATTTCAGTAGTACAATAGAAAGGGAAAACAATAATATAATAGAAAGTGCGTAATTAACACAACATACAAAAATTATGAAAAGTCAAGACACAATAAAATAATATAGTAAGAAGCATTGAATAGATATATACTTGTACTAGTTAATTAAAATAGAAATTTTGTTTATAAAATGTTCTTCAATTTTCACACCCAGTCTAGGAATAATTTTCCTACTCACTTCTCAATTTGACTTGCTGTGTGTGATAGTATTTTTTGGCAATTCCTTGATAATTTTATTTTAGGTCCTAATTGTTATAGTTTTTTTATTTAATATAATTTGTGTAAAATTAATTATTTAATATAATTTGTGTACAATTAATTATTAAATATAATTTGTGTAAAATTAATTATTTAATATAATTTGTGTACAATTAATTACTTTAATTATAATAATCATAAGTAAGTGGTTGGTCTTTTATTCTTAATTATTCCTTTGTACTATATTATTAAACACACAATATTATAAGAACATTGTACACCAGTATTATATAATGTCTACCTTCACCAGCAGACCAGATGCGTGTAATAAACATGCAAGCTGTCCTCTCCGTGCCATCAAAATATAAGACAATCAGGATGGGTGGCAAACTTCATCGCTGAATTTAAGATGAATGTTTTTATACTTTTTGAGAGAGAGAGAGAGAGAGAGAGACACCTATTCTTTACTGAGGACTCCACGGGTAGACAAATAGATATTTTATCTTCTTCGCTCTCGCCATTATCCCATTTGCTTGGGGTCAGCTCTCCTAGTCCTCATCTTCCAAGTTTTCCGGTCCCCTGCATCCTCCGAGTGCAAGTTTGCCTCCTTCAGGTTCCTAGCAATTGTGAACATCCAGGTGGTCACTGGTCTTCTGGGTCCTACTTCTTTGCCATTGTCTTTTTGATTGTATAATATTATCCTGTGGTAGTCTCAAAATGTGTCCGTACCATCTTAATCTGTTTTCGGTTGTTTTTTCACCGATGGGAGCAATTTTGTGGACATTATATGGACATTTCTCACCCTATCCATCCTTGTTACACCACAGATATTTAATCAAATAAGTTTAATTAATTACCTGTAAAAATGAGAAGGGATATAAGAATATTAGGGGTAGAAATTTTAATGTTTGAGCAATTGTAGAAATTTAAGCTAGTCAATATTCACTATTTTCTTTTGAATCTGCGAATGTCGGCAACAAATATTCGCATTCCCGAAAATCAAAAATCGCACATTCATTACATCACTAGTACATACACACATGCACATATAGAAAAAAATACATACAAATATAGAAGAGAAAAAATACATAGATATACCTATACAGAATACAAAAAAGTTATTTAACAGAGTATAAATGTGTCGCTGAGTTACGAAATCCGCTATAACCACTGCCACCTATAATACAAGCCTGGAAGCACAACTTGGCAACATTGTAATAGCTAATGTTGGGTGTCCTGTTTTGAAAATTGAAGTATGTAGTATGATGAATTTCAGTAAGTGAAAACTTTAGTCACACATGATACTTGCCTATCAATTCAATGAATGTATTAAATAGTGTTTTTATGTGACAATCCAATAATAAACAATTCTTTTCAAACTAGGTAAAAGTATTAAAATAATTAATAAAGTAGTAAATAATTCCATTCCAATTTGTTTGACAAGGGTGTTGAGGAAAAGACAACATTTTCATCTCAAAACATGTTAATTTATTTCAAATAAAAAAATACATGAATAACATACAGTTAACAAGTTTAGTGTATAAAGAATACAATGATTAAATAAGATAAATATATTTAACTTCCAATATGCGGGAGCTGACTATAGTCACACAGTACGTGAATGACAAATCTGCGGTAGCTGAGTATATTCATTTTCAACATTTACATGAGTATTATGGCTGTATTACGTAACAAAACTCCAAGAATGTACCAGACATTGGCATATAAAATATTATTGCACAAGTATATATAATTTATTTTGAGTTGTGTTAAGCAGTTTTATTAAAAAACCTTTTTAACTGAGATGACACCTCGGTAAACGAATTTGTCAATTTATATTTCCCTCCATGCGACGGTAGCGCCACCGTTATTAGTTCATGAATCATGCGTCGACACTGCCGCTATGGCATATCTCCAAACAGCTCGTACTGTAACTTGATGTCAATTTCATTATCTGCTATCATGATATCATTTTAAAATTATGAAATGATTTTAATAATTTTTACAATGGTCC